>JBCNYH010000008.1:9425049-9462275 GCA_039654325.1 Tandanus tandanus | reverse complement strand
CTATCTATCTATCTATCTATCTATCTATCTATCTATCTATCTGTCTGTCTGTCTGTCTGTCTGTCTGTCTGTCTGTCAATATGCCTGTCTGCCCATCCACCCACCAGCATCTGTTTGTTTGTTTGTTTGTTTTGTTTGTCTGACCTGACTTTCATTAAACTTGGTATAGAGGTGAGGCCTGGACTGGAAAAGAACCCATTAAATTAGGATCATGTTACAAAAAGTTTCTGAAAAATCCCTATCTTTAGCATAGGGCAAAATGTTTATCCAACCCCTGCTGGGGGGAGACATTTCATTATAACTATGCCAAGTTAGAATAATTCATCTGTGGCTGGTGCAGGTACCTTTCACTCTGTGAGTGCCACTCTAATTATTTATTTATCTGTCTGGGGCGTGGCTGCTCTCCCGCACTCCAGCTGTTATTTTATTGTTAGGGTCAATAAACATTTACAGCAGAATGAACCTTAAGTGCAGCGTTCAGCGCAAAACATCTGATTAAATAAAACTTGTTGGTGTGGAAGCGTATCAGAGCTCAGAGCTCACATTCAACTGAAAAGAACGTGATGGGTAAGAAAGCTTTGTGAAATCATATATTAGAATTTTATTTGGATCATTATGAAAATGTTAAAAGCTAAACTCACTGAGGACCCCTCTGTCTGCCGTTTGGCACCATGGTAAAGTAAATTACAGCTCTGCTGGATTCTGATTGGTCAGAAGATTGTGTTTAATATCTATAATCTATAGCAAAGCCTGAGCCAAACTCAGCCTACACATACTCGCATCCACACACAGAGGTAACCTGAAACAGCCAATAAACTTAATCTGCATGTCTTTGGACTGTGGGAGGAAACCAGAGTACCCAGAGGAAACTTACGCAAGCACAGGGATTGCATGCAGCCTCCACACAAAAACGCCTGAGCCTAGGACTCAAACCCAGGACCTTTCAAGAAGATGTTTATTGGATAATTAGTGCTTTGAGGTGATACTGAATATGTTTCTGATATTTAGATCATTCATACATTCATTTGCCTCTATTTAACAATCGTATGGTGGCACGGTGGCATAGTGGTTCGCACATCCACCTTAAAGCAAGATGGTCCTGGGTTCGATTCCCGGGCTTGGGCGTTTTTTTGTGGAGTTCATGTTCTCGCCATGCTTGCGTGGGTTTCCTCCGGGTACATCGGTTTCCTTCCACCTCCCACAAATCGCCCCTAGGTGTGAGTGTGAGTGTGAATGGTTGTGTGAGTGTTGGCCCTTCGATAGACTGGCGAGCTGTCCAGGGTGTACCCCGCCCTCACCCAGAGTCAGCTGAGATGGCCGCCAGCCTCCCTACAACTCTATTAGCACTTCTGTAAGTCGCTGTGGATAAGAGTAGAAGTGGTGGCTTAGTGGTTAAGGTGATGGGTTACTGATCCGAAGGTCAGCGGTTCAATCCCCATTATCACCACTGTTGGGCCCTTGGGCAAGGCCCAGTTGTATAAAAAAGAAGATAATTATAAGTGCCTCGTGATCTTGGACTCAGCACGGGCCTTGAGGCGTGACTCTGTCCTGCTCATCACACCACAGCGAGCGCTCAGTAATCTCACCCAGTGCTGACCAAGTGGAACCGACCCAATCCGCTCAGCCAGCAGCAGCAGCAACAGGATGCGCACTGCTGGGTGTGTGTGTGTGTGTGTGTGTGTGTGTGTGTGTGTGTGTGTGTGTGTGTGTGTGTGTGTGTGTGTGTGTGTGATGGGAAGGTTAACCTGATTAGCTAAGTAATAACTTGGGATACAAATAGCAGCCTTATACTGCGTGTCAGCACTCTGTGTCTCTTTCTCTGCCTCACAGCTCAGCAGGATCACCTGGACCAGGTACGAACATCACAACACACTAATATACATACAGAAGTTAAACTATTGGATTATGGGATATCATCAGACATTTCATATTGTCAGGAAAGTTTCTACATGTTTAAAGATTACAGTGTTTTATTCACTTTAATCGTTCGGTAAAAATCAGATAGAAGATCACATTAAAGTTAAACATGAGGGGAGTCTATCTCAGCCTAATGTCCATGAACTGTGGGAAGAAACCCATATAAGCACAGGGAGAACATGCAAACTCCACACAGAGATGCCCTCGCTGAGCCTCGAACCCAGGACCTTTTTGCTGTGAGGTGGATGCGCTAACCACTAGACCACCGTGCCGACCCACTTTAGTTAATGTTCTTTTTTTTGTTTTTATTTCACGTTAATATTATTTTTGTTATATTATGTTTTATCCAAATGTAACACTAAATAATGTATAGACATAAATAATGTCCATAAAATGACTTTTAAATTTGTAGATTATTACAGTTAAAGCTCTGAAATAAAAAGTTCTCAGGCCTTTATAAAGTAAATATGATAATGAATGTTTTGGTAACATGCCTCAGATTAGATTAGTTTATTTAAATGATGCAATAGTTTATTTATCTCTCTGCCTACCTTTCCATTTGTTTGTCTGTTTGTTTGTTTGTTTGTCTATCTACATGTCTGTCTGTCATTCTGTCTGTCTAACTAATATAATCTATGTATGTCTGTCTATCTGTGTGTCTGTTTGTTTGTCTGTCTGTCTAACTAATATAATCTATGTATATCTGTCTATCTGTGTGTCTGTTTGTTTGTCTGTCTGTCTGTCTGTCAGTCTGTCTGTCTGTCTGTCTGTCTATCTATCTGTCTATCTATCTAATCGAATCAAATCTATGCCTGTCTGTCTATCTGTCTGTCTGTGTTTGTTTGTTAGTCTATTTAGTTGAAAAAAAGGTGGAAAAATATGATTTGTGCTTTACAGTGGGTGAAACAGTTGCACAATAACAAAATGTAAATGAACCATAACATTCTTAATATCTTTAATTCCTCGTCAGATTCACTGATTGGTCACAATGAGTCCAAAGAACGTCATCTTTAAAAAAGCCTGCAAAGACAAATCGGTGAGTCACTGCAGAGTCTGCTAATAAACAGTACGATAAAATACACTAACCTAAAGTAATACTGTGTGTGTGTGTGTGTGTGTGTGTGTGTGTGTGTGTGTGTGTGTGTGTTGCAACCAGGTGACTGTGTACATGGGAAGACGAGATTTTATTGATCATGTTGATTCAGTGGATCCAGTGGGTAAGAATACGCTCTTTGATTCTTTTACTGATTGATTCTTTCAATGGGTCATGACCGCATCCCTCTCTTTCTATAACAGATGGAGTGGTTCTAGTCGACCCCGAACTCCTGAAAGGCAAAAAAGGTCAATATCACACTTAAGAAATGCTTTGATGGAATACACTACACTCAGACTATTTGTTTTGTAATCCATTTGACTTTAAATTAAAAACGTATTCAGCTCAAAGGGAATAATCACAAGATAACCTCACACAGGGACAAAAGATTCTCACAGATATTCACAACAATGACTCTCCCTGTAGCATACGTCACCCTGTCCTGTACGTTTCGTTACGGCCGAGACGACATGGATGTGATGGGTATAGCGTTCCGGAGAGATATTTACCTCTCCACCCGGCAGATCTTCCCCCCTCTGCAGGACAGGGAGCAGTGCACTTTAACCAAGGTGCAGGAGAAGCTGTTACGCAAACTGGGCTACAACGCATACCCCTTTTTCTTTGAAGTGAGTACAGACCTGAAAGCACCTGAGACCAGAAGTGTACTGCAGTATGATATATCATAGTAATGCACACAGCAGTAGCATGTTACAGAACATCACAGTAAAGTAGCATTACATCATACCATAGTATTTATTATACACCGCACAACCTCTGACCGTAAATGAGCTCACAGCAGGCTATTACTCATATTTGATCAGAGAGAGTGAGTGGACTAACTGTTTAATTCTCACTCTCACTCACTTGCCGAACTGCTTAATCCTATTAGGGTCACAGCCGTCTCTGGTCAATGACAGGGTACACCCTGAACAGCTCACCAGACCATCACAGGGCCGACACACACACACACACAAACACACACACACACACACACACACACACACACACACACACACACACACAAAACACCATTCACACTAACACCTAAGGGTGTTTTGGAACAGCCAATTAGCCTAACATGCATGTCTTGGACTGTGGGAAGAAACAGGTATAAGCGCAGGGAGAACATGCAAACTCCCTTTTGGAAACGCTCTCACCAAGCCTGGGACTCAGGACCTTCTGGCTGTAAGTTGTACATGCTAACCTCTACACCACCATGGCGCTCCTGTTTTATTATATTCATGACATTTTAAGAAAAATAGAATTCTATTATTAAAAATAAAATTATGAAAATATACCATTTTACCATCAAATTCTTCATGGAAGTGGCAGTTAACTGATTATGATGGCGTCAGTCCCCAGCATCAGATGATGTCACGTACTTGAGGTCTGTGGCGTGTCTGTCTGTGTGTGCATCTTATTCTGGGGGGGGAAGGGGTGGGGGGGGGTTTACACTGAAATTTATTTATAACAATTATAACCTGCGACTATATTGTTGAATTATATGCCTAGAATTAATGGAAAAGCAATTTGGCTAGCATTAGCAGTTAGCCTATCTCATTTCTGCCTTTTTTTTGTAGTGATGTAGTTACTTATGGTATATACAATGATATCCTATTAGTAAACAAGACAATCAGAATGCACAGTTATTCATATCCAGTGGGTACAGATAGAATAAATAACACTATACTTTATGATACATTTTAAGTTCTTGACATTTAAAACTTGATATTTGTTGGTCGTGTTTCAGTTCCCTGATAATCTGCCCTGCTCTGTGGGTCTGCAGCCGGCACCTACTGACGTGGGCAAGGTGGGACCATCTTACCATCTAAGCTTCTTACAACTTAAGTCAAATTTAAATACATTTCTAGATGAAGAAATCAATCTCAAGTCCTGTGAATGTCACTGTACCTCACCTTGACCTCTGCTTATAATCTTCCACAGCACTGTGCTGTTGAGTTCGAGGTGAAGGCCTTCAGTGCTGAGAGCCTGGACGCTAAGGTCCGCAAGAGGTCAGTCTGGGGTAGTGGATATCGGATATACTGTTTGTTGGTGCATCCCAGAGAATCTTAATTTTGCCAAACATGAGTTTGTATGAAATTTTTATGGAACAGCAACAGAGTTTTGATTTAATGTAGACTAATTTCTAGTTTCATTATCAGACAATGTTGCATGTATAATGTTTTCTTAGCAGCAGCTTTACATCATTCTTATAAAAGACCTACATGCTGAATGTTTGCCAGTGCAAGTACTAGCTAGCATAACCATTAGCTAGCATGAACGTTGTGTCCATAGCTCTTAGCTGTCTGCTAACGATTCTCTCTTCATTCAGGATTTTGTTCAGCTACCTGATTCCTGATGTACTGAAGACGAAAGATTTTCACAGTTATCAAAGAATCACTCTTTATCTTGTTTTTATTTCCAGGAGCGCGGTACGCCTGATGATCCGTAAGGTTCAGTACGCTCCGGAGAAATCCGGCCCTGCACCTTCGGTCTCTGTCACCCGTGACTTCCTCATGTCTGACAAACCCCTGCATGTGGAGGCAAGCTTGCAGAAACAGGTGTGTTACCTAAGAATTTAATTTTCATTTTATGGAAGGAGTCTTCAGGACAAGGGAGTTTGCATTATGCACTGTGGCTCCTTTATTACATGAAAAGCATTAAATATGAACATTTAAACATGAAATTTTCTTTGAAATGAGACAGCCTAGTCACGCCGATGTGGCTACAAAGTATGCAGAATTGGGGGTTGCATCTTGGTTTCTTTTAGTTGCGGTCTAGGGTGCTTCTCAAAACCTTTACTCGTCGTTTCCTCGCACCTCACTTGAACCGGTAGTTCTTACATTTACAGTAATTTACATTTATGGCATATTTAGGGCAGACACCCTTATCCAGAGCGACTTACATTTGTCACTTTTCATCGATCTGAACAACTGAGGGGTAAGGGCCTTGCTCAAGGGCCCAGCAGTGGCAGCTCGGTGGTACATGAGCTTGAACCCCTGACCTTTGGATCAGTAAGTCAGAGCCTTAACCACTGAGTCACCACTGCCCTCCCTTCTTCTGGTCTGCCATCTTCGCCGTCCCAGTTCCCAAAATTTATTAGTGTATTGAGGAGTGAGTATACACGAGAGCAGCCTTCCCGGAAGAGCTTCACACCAGCATATGAATAACAGGCCCCTTATATGATGTTGGACACTTTTACACAGCAAACATGGAGGAAACTTGGAGAGATGTGAGGAAAAAATTTGAGGATCAATGTGAGTTTCGTGGACTCGAGGAAATGTGTCTGAAGGGAAATGAGACATTGTTTTCTCTGAAGTGTCACATGGAGCAACATTCTCTTCTGATGACGGTTGCACAGCTAGACCTGCTGCGTAAAAGCAGCCAATGTTATGAAAGGGGCAGGTTATTTATAACGCTGGCGTGCAGCTTTTCCACGAAGGCTGCTCTCGTGTTTCTTTGCTCAGCACTCCTCGATCCTCCTCGATTCTCACTCCTCAGACAACTTTTGACCAACTTTTCTTGCAGACATATTATCATGGCGAGCAGATTAAGGTGCTGGTCAACATCAACAACGAGTCCAACAAGAACGTGAAAAACGTCATTCTTTCTGGTAAGAGGAAACCCAGATTTTACACAGTATTTGAGTAAAAGAAAATCCTAAGGGATGTAAAATAATCACCTCTGCTTGTGTGAATTGCAGTGGATCAAATTGCCAATGTTGTTCTTTACTCCAATGACAGCTACATGAAATCAGTGGCCATAGAAGATTCTGGGTATGTCTTCGATCTTATCTGGAGGTGTGTAAAGCTATAAAAATGGAAATGTTTCCTACACTATAATCTGTTTGTCTCTTGGTGCAGAGACAACTTGGGTCCCGGTGGCAAAATGGAGAAGGTGTACACACTGTTCCCCCTGCTGGCCAACAATAAGGAAAGGCGGGGAATTGCCCTGGATGGAAAACTGAAGCATGAAGACACCAATCTGGCCTCGAGTAGCATGTGAGCTTTGTAGTTGTACTGAAGTTAAAGATGGCATCCATAAAGCGTTTCTGTTCTTATGAAGCGTTTGTTTTATGGTATAGAATTAAAGAAGGAGTCCTGAAGGAGGTCTTGGGGATTTTGGTGTCCTACAGAATCACAGTAAAGCTCATCATTGGAGGGTTGGTATACTTCCAAATTCTAATCCAGTACATACATAAATATTGAGGGTTGCATAAGTATTTACCCCTGAATTAAGCTTTTAAAATTTCAACCTGTCTGGGATTTCATGCCATTAATCTACACCCAGAACTCTGATAGAATGTAACTATCATTAGTGTATATATACTATATAATTAGTGTGTTCTTTGGGGTTTTTCCAGGACCAGGTACATTTACATTGTAATGATGCATCATTGTAATTCCACGTAATTACCTCAATTTAAATAATGATGTTACTTTTAATAGTAACTGGTTGCACCAGAACTAATGTTGGCGTTTCACAATCTCAGAGTTGAATAGTTTGAATACTCCAAAATGTTTTGGAATGAAGGTTTTCCTTCTAGGGTGGCATGGTAGTGTAGTTTCTAGCTTGTCCGCCTTACAGCAGGAAGGTTCTAAGTTCGAGTCTTTTGCAGGGCAAGGGCGTTTCTGTGTGGAGTTTGCATGTTCTCCCAAGGCTTGAATGGGTTTCTTCCTACAGTCCAAAGACATGCACATTAGGCTAATTGGCTATTCTAAATTGCCCCTGGGTGTGTTTCAATAGTTGTGTGTGTGTTGGCCCTGCGTTGGACTGGCGAGCGCTTCAGGGTGTACCCCACCCTCACCTCGTAGGATCAACCAGTACGGTAAATGGGTAGATGGATGGGTTTTCCTTCTCCTTCATTATAATTACCCAGGCTAGTTTGTGCAGATTCATGATAAATAATCCCAAATAAATCCATTAGGAATTATAAAATATGCAAAACACAGTATTTGTGCACAGTACTTGAGTAATATGGCATGCTTAATGTTATTTCCCTTTTATATTTCACAGGCTGATGGGATCCAGGTGAGTTTTAAAGCTGAATGTTTTGTCGTTATCTTCCTTTAGGAATACGCTACTTCCTGTGCATTGAGTTTACTGTATATAAGTAAGTGAAATTGCTTTGCTTGGTTTTTTTTACTCCTCAGTGAGATTGGGCTGGAGCTGCCGTTCCAGCTGATGCATCCAAAGCCTGAAACAGGTATCTGTACACATAGGATTTTTATAATAGGAAGTGTGCTAGAAACGTACCAGAACTGTTTCTGTAGTGAACAAACAGTAAGCCACAGGGCCATGTGTGTGCAGCAGGAGTGAGTAGTAACTCTCGTGAGTCAGTATTGTGCTGTCAACAACCTGGACCTGTGTTACAAATGTTTGATATATATATATAGACCCTTAAACCATTGTTATTCGTTAATAAAGCTTGTCATAAAGGATAAATTGCTGAAGTATAAGAGAAGCAGTAGCTAAAGCAGTAGAAGACTGACGTGACATCCATAAAAGTTTTACTCTTTACATACTGTATGTGTGTGAGTGAGTGTGTGTGAGTGTCAGATCAGTATATCTGACTAACGACTCTGCTTTTCACTGTTGCTTTCTGAAGTGAAAGAAAGGTCAGTTTTTATCCTTCTCATAACAACTTGTCGTGTCTGAAAGACTGACTCGTTTCCTTTTGTTTGTATAAATGACAATAATCCATTCCTGTTTATCTCCTGTGACACACTTTGCATGACATACAGTGAGATGGATGAAGAAATGGTGTTCGAAGACTTCAAGCGCTCTTTTATGAAGGGCATGGTGGAGGATGACGAAGAAGGGAATATTTCTGCTGGGGAGCCTTGAGGAACATTTGAGGAACCTATCGCTATCTGGACATTACAGCCAGCCTTCTGGAGACGATAGAATGAGCAGTGTGTTGAGGATCATCTGAAATACAGATGAGGTGATGAGTTGCGTTCTTCCTGTAGCGCACTAGGGGAAAAAAACGTTGGTTCTTGGTCTTTAATCTTTTGTCATGTCGAATCATAGTTTTGGAAAAAGTTGTCGCTTGGTGAATGGTGTATGGTGAGAGATTTTAGACTTTTAGGGGGTGATCACACTAGAGGTGTGTTAGAAAAGCAACTAACGCTTTCCGGTTTTCATTCTTAAATTTGTCTCGTGGCATTCGCAGCATCGTGTTTTGGTTGCCTGGTTTGTGAACTCATCGCAAAAAATTTAAAACATGTTTGAAATTTTGTGAGTGTCGCAAAACAAGGCTCTCAAACAATCCGCACATGTTGCGAGAAGGTCACAAAGTTCACTTTGCTCGCAAATTATTCGTTTTTCATTTGCAAGGAAAAGCGACAAGCTGGAGACTTCCACGCAGAAACTTTGAGACCTGCTGGCATCCGCCATATTCTGTATATTTTGTCATCGTTCATATTTTTTTGAAAAAGAAAGCAAATGGTTTGAGAACAAAAAGTGAACAAAACGCAACTGATTTACGACAGGACATTCGCTTTTTTTTTGCCAGACATCTGCAAACCAATCACAAATTACTCGCAAATCAGGCACAAAAATTGTTGTGCGACCTTCACTCCACTTTTGTGTGATATATGCATTTAAGCCATAAAATATTCGCTTGCATGTAGAGTCGCAAAACATCTTGATGCGAATTTCAAAATTCACAAAAAAAAAATTTTTTTTTTTGCACCTCTAGTGTGATCCCTTGGTTAACATTTTCCGTTATAGTAGATGCTGATACCTTTTGTCATTATTTTAGCGTTCAGTGTGTTATGTGCTATTTTGTCATTTTAAAACGTCATGCAATAAAGACAAGAGATCTCAGGGTTTTGCTTTATTTGTAATTATAATATATATTTTTTATTATTTTTAGTGATCTGATTTTTCAGCCTTAAACACATCCATGTGCATTTTATCATATTTCAATGTTGATCATTACAATGTATAGATGACAAACATTTAAAATATACATAATACATAATGCAAATAATCAGAACAGTAACATAACTAAAATCATTCTGAAAGATTAGGTTACGAATATATAGCTACTTATCCTCATCATTTAAATGAACCTATTTATTTTATGGCTCTCATAGTGATTGTGTATTAAACATGAATGATAATTATGGTTTCTATAAGAACTTTGATCCAATAAGAGACAACACCCTAGAAAACCATTATGGTTTAATCTATCACAGTTTGCCAGGACTGTGTTACCTGGCCATCAGTTAGAAAGTACAAACCTAAGTCTTATCCATTCAGTACCCAGAGTAGTTACAGTTTGGACCATAGCATATTATTCATTCATTAGATTACAGAAATGTCGCATTTAAATTTTTGAGATAAATAGCAGTTATATAGCAAAAGTGAGGTGGATATTGTTGAATTTCCCAAAGTGGAAGGTCAGGGGGACTATTCAGAAATATCCACCTTTTATTCACCTTTGGTGAAAAATTGTTTTAGAATATACTGAACAGAAACATAAGACAAGCAGACTAAAACAAAAATTTGATGGTTTATTTTTACATTTTTAATTGATTCAAGCATTATCCCGAGTTTGCCAGGTGGATAATGTGGATTATCCTGAAATAGAAAACCAATCATTCCCATGTAGTACAGGGTGACCCAAAAAACCTCCCACATTTCAATGGAATATGAAAAAAAATTGTTAAAGGAAAATCAAATTATTACTAGCATACATGAAACCTCATTCAATAAACTTTTTATTCATCATGTTTTAAAGATCGTCTATACATGCTTTTGGGTGATTTCTGAAGGCTGCGATGGCTCGAGGTCATGTCAGGTGGAACAGCGGCAATCTCCTGCTGAATAGCAACCCTAAGGGCTTTAAGAGTTTGGGGTGGATGAGTATACACTCGTGATTTAAGGTAGCCCTACTGAAAGAAAATAAAGGGACGAGGTCAGGGGAACAGGCTGCCACCCAACATCAACACGCAACGAGATCACCTGATCCAGAAACTTCAATGATTTTCAAGCTGTGTGTGTGTGTGTGTGTGTGTGTATACCGTTGCTCCATCTTATTGAAACCACACATCCACTTCTTCAAAATCCAGGGGTTTAAGTTGGGTTTTGGGCACCAACAGACCTCAACACCACCTCTCCTGCCTCATTAAGGTTCATTTGTGCAAATATTAATTTGATTATCTTTAGCCTTTTTTTTTATTTGCCTTTTAAATGTGGGTGGGTTTTTTGGGTCACCCTGGATATACGTAAATACGTGAATAACATAAAATAATGGTGTCTTAAAGGGGCATTTCATATGAAAATCAGACACAGTGTAACTATTTACAGAATTGCATTTAAATGTTAAAAGTACTACATAAGGACGGCACACTACTCTAAACTCTAAAATATAAGTGAAAAGAAAACAAAACAAAACAAAAGTAAGATCTGCAACTGAATAGATTTATACAATATCGTAACAAAAGAACCTACTTAAGCTTCCAGAAAGTTCTTGACAGAGAACTCATGATAGTTTTTAAGAAAGAGAGTGTACAAGAGTTAAAGTCATCCCTGCTAAAAAAAAAAAAAAAAAAATTTGAAAATCCATCTACCAGCTTAGAAAAAAACAAGCTGGAACTGGTCAAAGTGGTTGGCCATCTTTACTAGCCTGCTAGCTATTTCAGAATTAGTGCTACAAATGCTAATCATGAATGTTAAGGCAGTATCACAAAGCTAAATCTCTTTAATAAAGAAAATCTCTTCATTTAAGTAATAATAAAGCTTGGAAACAACATACCAGTTGGCAAAGATGGTCTACCAGCTCAGATTGTGATTTGGCAGCTGGTAGCTGGTCTGACCACAGCATGAATATCAGACCACCAAGAAATACATTCAGGATGGATAAGATGAGGAAAGGATTTTGTAAAGTCAGATGATATAACAGGATCATGTACACATAAAGAACCAAATTAGCTTCAATTTCGAATACATAAAATCTCTGGTCCATTCTGCAATTGTTCATGTTCATGTTAGAGAGTCAATTTTCATGAAATAGAAATGAAATTAGATCCACCAAACAAGCTGACCCTTATTTGAACCTTATTATTTTTTAACTAAAAAGAGGAGCACCTGAATCCTGAAACCATATCAGAACTCTAAGGTATTAAATGCTTTAAAATTTTGACAGACAAGTTTTAGAACCCGGGCCAAAAAAAAAGTCACACACTCAAATATTTTGTTGGACCGCCATTAGCCTTGATTACATTGCATTATCACCATGGCTTGTTTCGACAAATCTTAAGCATCCATTTGGTAAATTTTTCACCAAAATCGAACCATAAAGTCTTCTCCATCACATCCCAAAGACTTTCAGTAGGTTAAGGTCAAGACTCTGGGGTGCCAATACATGTGTGATTCCTCATACTCCCTGAGCCACTCTTTCACTATTTGAGCCCCAATTTTACATCCATCAAGGACCTGGACATTCAGTACATTCAGGTCTTTAGCTGACTTCATTTTATTGCTACTTAGTGTTGCTGAGCGTCGACCTGCCCAACTGAAGCAACAATGTAATCAAGGCTAAAGGAGCTACAGTGAAATATTAGAGTGCACAACTTGTTTTTTGGCCAGGCAGTAAACCATTCATTCAGAAGTGGATCAGGCCAAGATACCTCCTAAAGGTGACTATAGTGTCAAAACCCAAAACCCAAAAAAGGTGGCAAAGTGTCAAAACATCTGATAAATGATGCTATACCTGAAGTTTTGACCTTATGTAAGAAAAGTAATCAAAGCAGATGAGAAGTATCAATACAGATACTACAGATTTGTTGTCGTATATGAAATTTGGTATTTGAACAGCAGTGACGTTTATGGGTTGTCTGGTGTTTCCAGTGCACCCCAGCTGTATGTGCCACTGATAGGTTCAGGGAAGTCTCGAGAAAAGGGTACATCACAGTTGTCTGGGTAAAGCAAGTAGCCAGAGAAAGTGCTACAGCTCTCACTGTTAACACACATACCATTACTGTTTGCGTCCTTCACCTGGACCCACACTAAGTCACCCCTATTTAGGTGTAGAACCACCTCCTGAGACACCATACTAAGGTTTACTGTCCCAGTGCTTTTCACAATCGGAGCAAAGTTGTGGAAAAGCCCCACTTTGAGCACTTTGTTGAAGACACACAAATTGTAGCTGAAGATGTATGTGCCATTAACAGGAGCCAAGTAGATACCAATTAAAGGGTTGTAGTGTGCCTGGATATTGTAAATGACTATGCTAAAGGGCACAGGTTTATCTGGATCTGGATTACTGTTAGCCAGTCTTGCTGAAAACCCTGACTGGATGGCAGGAGAACAGGGGCCAGGAAGACCTGTCAATCCTAAGTCACCTTTATCGCCTTTATGACCACTTACTCCTTGAAGCCCCTGAGAACCATCATTCCCTTTTTCACCCTTTGGACCAGGAGGCCCAGAAGTTCCATTTGCACCTTTGTCTCCGTCCTTGCAATTGCACACACCTTGTTCACCTTGATCTCCTTTCAGCCCGTTAAGGCCTGGAACTCCAGGCTTACCCATTTCACCCGGATCTCCCTTCAAGCCTATTGGCCCAGGATCTCCTGATCTTCCTGGGATTCCTCGAGGCCCAACTGCTCCTGGTAATCCAGCTTCTCCTGGAGGTCCACTTACAGAATTACATGTTGTGGGGCAGTCCCCAGGAGGTCCAGGAGGTCCTTGGGTCCCTGGTCTCCCTTCTATACCAAAGTCTCCTTTTTCACCTAAATAACAAGTAACTATAAAATTTCTGCAGAGATAAATATAAAAGGAAATGTGTTTGTTAATGGACGCATACTAACCCTTGAATCCACGCGCTCCAATACCTCCCATTGGACCCATTGGACCATCATTCCCTTTCATACCCTCCTCACCTTTCTGACCTTTAAACATTTGAAGTTGAGAACTGATTCAAGGTCGGAACATTTATCGAGTTAATAGTAACAAGTGTAACTGAGCAGACATAATCTGACAGAACATCTGTAGGATGTCTATATTTACCCTTAAGTCCTTGTAGACCTAAAAAACCTGGTGGGCCTTGGGGACCACTTATTCCTCTACTTCCTGGACTCCCAGGTGGACCTGGTAAAGAATATTAAAAGTATGGGACACCAGAAAATCAGAGCTAAGCAAGCATACCTCAATACTCAGCAGTGGATTCCCAGAACTGAAACTGAGAAACCCTGCCACAGAAAGATGTAAATTGTATAATTACCTGGTAGGCCTCGGTCACCTCTTTCACCCTTTGGGGCACTTCCAGCTTCTTTGCACAAAGAGCAGGTGCAAAACCAAGGTACTTGATCTGCAGTTGGGGGAACTGGAGCATCCAAGATCATATTGCAATAAGTCAAGTCTTGCATGTTGAACATGCGGGATCCTTGGGAATTATCCCCAGGACTTGGTGGGAAGTGATAATTATTTGGAGGCATAGGGTAATTTTCTGTTGAAACAGGCATCCCATTGGGCATCTCATACGGCATTGGGAAACCTCGTATCTGTGGAGGGTCAACATCCGACATGTTATAGTCATGATGTTGCAAGTGGCGGTCACGTTGTGGAGGATAATCTCCAGTAACCATGTATTCAGGGGGAATGGGCCTGTCACCTGAGCCAGGTGGAGGAGGTGTAAAATTCCCTGTTTTGTCATTTATGAACATTCCTTTCGACAAAGCTGAGGATGCCAGCAAACCTAAAAGTACTTTTATCATCTATGAGAAATGAGACATGAGTAAGGGCTGAGTAAAAGGATGCACAAGAAAGCTAAAATGCTGCCATAGTATTACAAAAAGAAACGAAAATGATTTTTTAAATTATACATTTTAAAAATAACTGACTTAAACAAAAGTAGAGCACATCTTTGCATTTCCAAAAGATCAATCAGCATTTACTATGGATTTCTTTTTTTAGGGTTGCGGGATTTGAATCCCCGTTAGAACCCCATAGTTCTAAGATCTGTGGGCAAGGTCTTAACCACAAGTGTGCCTTTGTCCACCCAGCAGTATAAATGGGTACCATTAATATTACTGGGAAGATTGTACAGTCAAGGAGGAATTGAACTCCTAGTCGCTATACGCTAAGTAACCGGGGATAAGTTCTGGCACTGGTGAGCCAGTAGGCTTGAGTATAAAAAGCCCAACAGACTTTACGTTATGTCGAACTGAATCCCACCCACCTCATCACTAATAATTTTTCCATGAGAACATTACACCCTTGTGTTATATTCTTTGTGAGAGAAATTAAATAGCTAGCTAATTTTGTTGTTGTTGTTGTTGTTGTTTGTCAAAAATCCATCATGATTATGTTATACAGATGTTAAGGTCAATGTAATGATGTATATTGAGAAGTTAGCAGATATACTTACGATTGATGAGAAGTCTAGATCTGTCATCTGGATGAATTGCTCACAGAGTAAACCTAGTAACCAGCACGCTGATCAATTTATAAGCCTCACCTAAAGACACTTTCTCGCAGTATGACTTTTCCCCTGGGGGCCTGTAAACAGAGTACATGCAAGCCTAGATGTGATAGGCTGCTGTGCCAGAAATGAAATAAATACAGCTTTTTTTCCCCTCGTAAAACCTTGCTGGCACTTGACAACATGTTCTACACAATGATAAATAAAATAAGCATTGGTTGTTCTCAGCCCCTCCCTTCTCCACTCTCAGGTTTCACAGATCGGACTGATGTAACGATAAGACACCGTTAACCAGAAGATCATCCATTTGGGACAACTGCTGATGTGGACTCAATTGTTGATGACCCAATTAGTTTTCACGACCGCTTATTCATGACAAATTGTATGACAACGTGTATTTATTTCCATTGTTTACAGGCATGTGTTGGATGCCATTGCAACAATCATGGACAGATCTCAAGTGTCCTAGAAACCCGAATGCAGAGGAATCTTCTGGGAAGAGACTTAGCCCCAAAGCAAGGCCGTGAGAGGTCGCTCTCAGGGCCAGCACAGCCTCCGGGGGCTGACCACACCTCACCCTCCCTCACTTAGCCATGAAAAATGAGATTCCTCTATTCTTACTCTGTCATTATGAATAAGAAATATATAGGACACGCTAATCTGTGAAATAAATCTTGGTGACAAAGAGTATAATGAAAGATTAATGTCCAGTGCTGATATTTGTCCTCATTTTCACACAGCGAGGCCTAAACAGGTCTTTGAATTGTAATTTTCTGCAAACGATTTTTTTAAAAAGCTGTTGTTCTGGTACCTAATGTAAACTGCATATGGATATGTTCAGTATAAATTTTGACATTAAGGAAGGTTGTGTCTGAATGAAGAACTGGTTAAAGATCAAATTTATCACGTTTCAGCTAGCAAAACTTTAAAGTAACGACATTTTCTTTTTTGAAGAGGTGCAACACACAAATAGAACCTTATTATTCTGTAAATAAAAGATAACGGTTAGCCAGCCAGTCATTATTCTTAAATGGCTTCAATATGGCTACGTACAATATATTGATTGAAGATATGTTTTTATTATTTTAAAAATTATTTTATTTCTTCTAGTTATGCACTCCATAGCAACAATCTGTTAACGGTAATAACGACCTGTCATAAAGTATGTTATACTTAGCAATGGTTTGTTAGACTTAACAGGACAAAGATATACTTAGCAACAGTATGTTATAATAGAGCTTTGCTAAGTATAACATATTGTTGCTAAGTATAATTTGCTGTTGCTACGTATAACAGACCTTTGCTAAGTATATAAAATTCTGCTGCTAAGTATTTTCTTAGCAACAGTCTGTTATACTTAGTATTTGATATGAATCATGATTACAGGAGTTCACTTCTGTACTGAAACCTTTCCCGTTTTCAAGACCAGAAATCTAATGGTGATCTTGTGCACTTTCAATCAAAAGACACTCTGCACAACTTCAGCATTCAGCACAACTTTAACCTGTGAACTGAGATTTAGCAGGAAACTTTTTTTTTAATAGAAAATAAACTCAAACACACAGTTATGAGCTCAGTGTAAGCAGTCATTTGGTTGTTTAGTATGTTGTACATTTGAATCCGAGCTGTCCAGAGGTTAGAGGGCAGGACCAGACTCTCATAGTAAGCACATTAGTCATTCATTAACACAATTTAAACAGAACCTTCACAATCCCTGCTACTTATTTTTCAACATGTAAGTAACATCGATTTTTTTTTTTTAATTATTGTTTATTTAGATCTATATTCAGAAGCCGCTTGATTTTAATTAGGTTGTTGCCTCTTTCTGTTACATTTACTATGTTTTATGGAGCATTTCTTGCATTGTTGGTATATAATATTATTAGTTTAACAAATAATAATGAAGGTTTGGGTGTTATTGTTTTCACAGTAACCATGGTGAAGACACCTTTCCTTTGTTTATTGATCATTTTTCTCTGGGCTGCTTCTGCTGTCTGTATATCAGGTATGGCTTGGAAATATTTTAGCAGTAGTAGTAGTAGTGTATTTTAATTAATTTTTTGTATTATTATTATTCATTTTAATATATCACTCACCCATTTGACGAACCGATTAATCCTACTATTAGGGTCACGGGGAGACTGAAACCTATCTCAGCTGGGCAAAGGCGGGGTACACCCTGAACAGCTAACCAGATCATCATAGGGTAACCATTCAGACTCACAATCACACCAAAGCGTAATTTAGAATAGCCAATTAGCCTAATGTGCATGTCTTTGGACTGTGGGAGGAAACCCACGCAAGCACAGGGAGAACATGCAAACTCCACACAGAAACGCCCTCGCTGAGGCTGGGACTCGAACCTAGGACCTTCTTTTTGTGCAAACCACTGTCACAGTGCTGCCCTTATTAATTTTAATTGGTTGTAAAATGTGATTTAACTCTAAAATCTGACTAACAAAATGTGTGGTACGTAGATCAGAAATTGTTGGCTTTAGATTTGGCCCTACATGCATGTACACAAAATTATTGGCGCCCCTAGTTGTTTTTAAAACATTTTTCAGCACTGACCAAAGTTTAATAAATAGATGGACAGATAGATAAATTAATTAATTAATAGACAAACAAGCCAGTTGAGGTGGCTCAGGCATCTGATTAGAATGCCTCCTGAACAACTCCCTAGTGTGCTCTTTCGGACATGTCCAACTGGGAGGAGACCCCGGGGTCGACCCAGAACATGCTGGAGGGACTTTGTATCTCGGCTAGTCTGGGAACGCCTCGGTGTCCACCTGAAAGAGCTGGAGGAAGTGGCTGGGGAGAGGGACGTTTGGACCTCACTGCTTAGGCTGCTGCCCCCGCCACCTGACCCTGGATCAAGCGGAAAAAGATGATGATGATGATGATGATGATGATGATGATGAAGATGATGGACAGACAAACAAACAAACAAACAACTTAACAATTAAATAAATAAAATGTTAGTGATTGAATATAAGAAGTTTTGCCACATGTTGAATGGAAAATATTCAATTTCCAATATTTTAACCTTGTAATATAACCTAAATAAAATTGTTTGTATAAAATTGTATCTATGTATACATGTATTCATTTATTTGTTCGTATGTGAGCCAATGTTCCCTTTTAAACATGCAAACTGCCCAAATTCTCTCAATGTTTCAACCTGGAAAAGTACAGTGATGGCAAACAACCTCCTTTATACCAGAGTTACACCAATCTTTATTTATAGTGTAGAAATTATTCCACATCATGAAATTCTATTATTAAAAAAATAATGTAAATAATAATGATAATATGAATAAAAATCTCCTGACAGTTTTTGACAGCAGCCCAAAAGCAAACATGCTCCTGCGCTCCAAAAGAGCTAACAGATTTCTGGAGGAATTCAAGCCTGCATCTTTGGAGCGAGAGTGTATTGAGGAGAGGTGTGACTTTGAGGAAGCAAGAGAGATCCACCAGACCCGAGAGGCCACGGTTAATCATTTCTTCATCTTATACATTCATTTTTACATCTGCAATATCTACCATAGTAACTGTATCGGTTTTTGTCCTCTTCCAGCTCCAATTCTGGACAGTGTACGCAGGTGAGTGTGGGTTTTACTGACATTAAGTGAAGGGCTATCATTAAAACCACATTCAGTGTTTGTCTTTTATTGATTATGAATCAGATGGAAACCAGTGCATCTCAAACGCCTGCGAGAACGGGGTTTGTGTGGATCAGCACCAGAAGTACGTTTGCTCCTGCAACCCTGGTTTTGAAGGGAAATATTGTCAGATAGGTGAGTTTCAACTACAGAAAAGTTTTAAACGATTTTGACAACAAAAGTAAATACATATTTTTAGTATGTGCTGAAGAATAATCAAATCAAGTCAAGTCAACTTTTATTGTCTTCCCTGTAGAGAATTAAAATTACGGTTAACCTAGGTGCAAGAATAAATAATATATAAATATATAATAATAATAAAAATAATAATGTGATAAAAGGAAATTCTCCAACCTGAAACATGTGTATTACATAAAAACTTCTCATTAACCTAGTTAAGCCTAGCTCGGACAGTATCTCTCCTTAAACCAAGTCAATACAGAGAAATCCCAGCCCTCTGTCCCGCCTTAAGCCCGGTCTCTACAGAGAAATCCCAGCCCTCTACCCTGCCTTCAAACGGTCAGTACAGAGAAATCCCAGCCCTCTGTCCCGCCTTCAGCCCGGTCACTACAGAGAAATTCCAGCCCTCTGTCTCTCCTTCAACCCCGTCAATACAGAGAAATCCCAGCCCTCTGTCCCGCCTTCAGCCCGGTCACTACAGAGAAATTCCAGCCCTCTGTCTCACCTTCAACCCGGTCAATACAAAGAAATCCCTGCCCTCTGTCCCGCCTTAAGCCCAGTCAGTACAGAATAATCCCACCCCTCTGTCTCGCCTTCAACCCGGTCAATACAGAGAAATCCCAGCCCTCTGTCCCGCCTTCAGCCCGGTCAGTACAGAAAATTCCCAGCCCTCTGTCCCGCCTTAAGCCCGGTCTCTACAAAGAGATCCCAGCCCTCTACCCTGCCTTCAGACGGTCAGTACAGAGAAATCCCAGCCCTCTGTCCCGCCTTCAGCCCGGTCACTACAGAGAAATTCCAGCCCTCTGTCTCTCCTTCAACCCCGTCAATACAGAGAAATCCCCGCCCTCTGTCCCGCCTTAAGCCCGGTCAGTACAGAATAATCCCACCCCTCTGTCTCGCCTTCAACCCGGTCAATACAGAGAAATCCCATCCCTCTGTCCCGCCTTCAGCCCGGTCAGTACAGAGAAATCCCAGCCCTCTGTCCCACCTTCAGCCCAAGGTCTTTAGTACTCAGACAGAGGGCTGGGATTTCTCTGTACTGACTCAGCAAGCAAGGTTAATCAGTAGTTTATTATGTGGAATTTTTAAAGGGCAGCTTTTAAAAAATTCATTTCAGGTGCTGTTATTTACCTCTTTATTCCTTTGGATATTTCCTGTATGTCTTTTATCTTCAAGTAAATGTTGAGTGATTCTCAGGAAGCTGCTAAAGATCATAGCGCACAGTGCAGCTAGCTACACACCGGTCCGTACATGATTTATTGCCCTCACGTCGACCAATCGGATTGTGCATACTATTATTTCTAGATAATAAAACATATTATTTATTATTGTTTTTGCTGTTTATTTATTGATTGATTGATTGATTTTACTATTATTCGAACGCAGCCACCCAAACACCCCCCCCCCCCACCCCACCCCCCAAAATAAATTCTCTGGGACATAATCTTCTCTTTGTCACCATCACTCCTCTTCATCATCACTGCTTTTCCTCTCCGTTACTGCTCATACTGTTTATTAATCGCAATTGCTTGGACCCCATGAATCGCTGCTTGAAGCTTTATTTATTGTCATTATTAATGTTATTATTATTATTATTGTTGTTGTTGTTGTTGTTGTTGCTAGCACAGTAACCATGGCATTTAAGTAAAGATAAACATTTAATCAATCTCAAGCGAATCCAGCATAGCGCCTTGCTAGCAATCCTTGCTGCTACTAGCATGCAAGCAGAAGCTTTGAGTCGAGTGGACAGATAAGAAGTTGATTGAGCTGAACAGTGTAAATGACTAAAGCACCGCCGCATAATTGTACATAGCTAGAGATGATTTGTACGATTATGCCCTCTTCGCCGCTACCAGCAGTAAGTAGAGAGTCACAGTAAACGTTCAACTCAATTAAAGCTCACATCCACAATTTGACCTTCAGTTATAACGTACACCAACTGCTCGGTGGACAACGGAGGCTGTGATCACGACTGCCACGAGACTAAAGACATTACAGGACGCTACTGCAGCTGTATTAAAGGATACACACTCCATGAGGACTCCAAACAGTGCATTCCAAAAAGTGAGAACACAAAGATTTTTCTTGCTTTAATTTAAGTACTCTCAAGGTCCCCGTATTATTAGTGTAAACTGGAGTGAGGTAATCTCTGATTTTCAGGTTGGCATTCTTGTGGACAGATTTTAATTGCCAAGTCGTCCTGCAAAAAAAAGGTCTTTGAGGCTCGACACCCTTCACTCACCAGTGGTGAAGCTGGCCAAAGGGGAGAGAGTCCTTGGCAGGTATAAAAACAAACATGGAGCTTGGAAGGAAATTAATTCGTTCATTTATTTAGTGAACTGCTTACTCATACTTTGGTCACGGGGAGGCTGGAGCCTATTCCAGCCGACACTGAGCGAAGGCAGAGTACACCCTAAACACCACACCAGACTATCGCAGGGCCTCACAACCACTCAAACTCACTCCTAGGGGCAATTTGGAACAGCTGATTAGCCTAATGTGCATGTCTTTGGACTGTAGGAGGAAACCAGAGTACCCAGAAGAAACCCACGCAAGCACTGGGAGAACATAGAAACACCCTTACCGAGCTCGGGACTCGAACCCAGTTAGCCTGTTAAGCACGTCTGTTCTCTCTGTGCATGAATGGGTTTCCTCCGGGTACTCCAATTTCCTCCCACAATCCAAAAACATGCAGATTATGCTAATCGGCCATAAGCGTGAGTGTGAATGGTTGTTTGTGTTTTGGCTCTGCGATGAACTGGCGAGCTGTTAAGAGTGTACCCCGCCTTTACCCAGAGTCAGCTGAGATAGGCACCAGCCTCCCTGCAGCCCTAGTGAGATCAAACGGCTCAGAGAATGAATGAATGGATGGGGATTCTGATTCAGTGTGGTTGTATTGAAGCTTTTCATCATGGCACCATTTATTTTTGTCTTTCCTTCTCAGGCTCTTGTCTTGAACGCTAAAGAAGAATTTCACTGCGGCGGCATCCTGATTGATGAATTATGGGTTCTCACTGCTGCTCACTGTCTCGACAGATTCAGCCGCTTCGGCGTCAGACTGGGTTTGTTTTTGATTTGCTTTTGGTCACTTTATGACTGTAAAATTTGCGAATACTTACACCCCTGAGGAAACCTTTTCTCCCCAAAGGTGTTCTGGATCAGATAGGCATTTGTTTGGCTAGTAGATTAAGAGATTGTGGTGCCAAGCATGTACTCAGGTTCCTGTAATAAAGTGGAGATAGAGCTGTAGGCTATAAACCTCACACAGGTGTAGCCAGTCACTCATTACTCATTGATTCTCCTGACTGCCCCTCCCCACCCCTTGCTAATCACTCCCCCTGCTGGAAAACAAGCAGTATTACTGCATAAAAATGCTACCTTGGCCACTGCTTTTTAACTGATATATGTGTTTATTTGTCTTCACATCATTTTTAGGTGAATACAGACGTTTCCGGGTGGAAGGATCTGAGGTCATGCTTCCTGTCGTGAAAACTGTCTCTCACCCAAAATATAATAAATTAACGGCAGACAATGATATAGCCCTGCTGCGCTTGGCATCGCCTGTAACATTCAGCACGTACATTGTCCCTGCCTGCCTGCCTAGTGAAGACCTGGCCGAGCGTGTGCTCCACCTCAACGGCACCATGACGGTGGTGACAGGCTGGGGCACGGATAAAGAAGACACAATGCTGTATAGCTCATATCTCAAACACATCCATGTGCCACTGGTGGAGCACTCCGAGTGCGCCCGTCACATGGCCAATAACCTGACGGCGAACGTGCTGTGCGCCGGAAGCATCGGGAGCATAAAGGATGCTTGCAGTGGTGACAGCGGTGGCCCTATGATGACACTGTACCGCCACACGTGGTTCCTCATCGGCCTTGTATCCTGGGGCGAGGGGTGTGGCCATACGGACAAACTGGGCATCTACACCAAAGTTTCTAATTATCTGGAGTGGATTGATAGTGTGAGAAATCAGTTGTGAATCAGGCTTTCTGTTTCAGATCTGTTCTGCTGATCATTCCAAATTAAGTTAAAACTTAAAGGTACAGTGTGTAACATTTTAAAGAATCTATTAGCAAAATTTAAATATAGCATTAATAAATAAGTTTTGTTTATATAAGCTTGCATGGGTTTCCTCCAGGTACTCTGGTTTCCTCCCACAGTCCAAAAACAGTAGGCTAATTGGCTGTTCCAAATCACCCCTAGGTGTGAGAGTGAGCGTGAAGGGTTGTTTGTGTGTTGCCCCGCGATGGCCTGGCAAGCTGTCCAGGGCGTACCCTGCACCCAGAGTCGGCTGAGAATTAGTTTTCATTCATCTATAATTATTTTATTTTATTTTTTTATTTATTTTTAAGGTTTCATAAAATTTATAAGCTATATGTGGAGCAGGTCCCCTCTCATGGAGGTCGCCATCTTGCATCGCCATGTTTCTACAGTACGCCAGAACCATGCAGGCTTCGAAGGGGAGGGGTCGAGAATGGAATTTCAGGCTGCATTCTGGAACCTCACCACTAGATGCCGACACACTTTAAAACAAGTTCCTAGTTCAGACAAAACAATTAAAAATCCAAGGCAGTTTCATCCCTACTGTGGATTCTATTCAACAATGTTTCATTATTATAAAGAGAGGAGAATTTGTTAAGCAGATGCTCGAAGATGTTAATTTGACTCTTAATCCTGTTGTTCAGCTTATATTCAGATACGGAGTAATTCCATGATTTTATTTCCATCCAGACTGGCCATGTCAGTGTTTTCCTCCCTCCTCAGAAAAATTGTAAATAATTGTGTTTTAATTAATAAAACATTAGTAATGAATTCTCATGTGTAATACTGTTTCACATCATGAACTACTGAAGAGTTGTTAGAAGTTAGTTTTATTTTATTTTATAAATTTATATATAAAATACAACATGGAGCTCTTATGGTACAAAACAATGCAGAAATTATAGCATATGGCAGCACGGTGTTGTAGTGGTTAGCATGTTCTCCTCGCAGCCAGAAAATCCAGGGTTTGAGTTCCGGGTTCAGAGATCCTGTCTCTGTCTGGACTTTGCACATTCTCTACGTGCTTGCGTGGGTTTCCTCCCACAGTCCAGTGTTCCTCCCACAATGTGTGTTGCCCTGCGATGGTCTTGTGAGCTGTTCAGGGTGTACCCAGAGATAGGCTCCAGCCTCCCTGTGACCCTAACAGGAGTATGCTGTTTTTGAAGTGAGCAATTGAGTGAAAATAATAGTGTAATTACTAAAAGGAAGTACCTTTTAGTAATAACCTTTGCTTGCCTGGGAACCTATATATATGACCTATATAGGACTTATATAGGTCCTATATGACTACTGCTTTTAATTACCCATGTGCTCTTCTAGCGATATGTTCTATAGTACAGTACATGGATGTGATCAATATTAGCACGAAGCAAAAATTCGTTTGAAGGTTTTTCAAGAAGGCTGGGGTTTTACCTTTTAAGGTCATTCAGGGTCAAAGGTAATTGTCTCATTTGAAAGTCCATATATGGCTTCCTATTAGTGTTCCAGAGTAACGAAATGTATATCAGCACTTTTGAAGATGTCCAAAAATTTCTGACCTTGCTCTGACCTTCACCTTTGACCTTGACCTTGACATTCCAAAATCAAATCATCTCCGGGACTAAGGTATTGTAGTGTCCGCACAGAGATTGGTGAAAATCTGTGCATGGGTGTGATTGGGAATTCATTCACAGACAAACAAACAAACAAGCAAACAAACAAACAAACAATCAGACTCACAAACAGCCATGAATACAGCCTCTGCCTCCATTTTGATTGAAATAAATTTGGTTAAAAAATAAATAAACTGAAGAAACATTAACATTAGCATGTCATTCGCTACTATTACATAAAACACAAAAGGCTCATAAAAGTCACTTTTTAAAATAAATAAAAAACCAAAAATCAACATATTTTTTCATTTATATTATTGTTTGATAATTATTTCTCTTTATGTACCTGCAGAAATTCCTTAACCCGTTATCATTTTATATCTGTGTAAAACTCTGAATTTCTGACTTCGAGCCGTCCAGAGGTTAGCGAGGAGGAACACACTCTCAGTAGACACATTAGTCAGTCATTAACACAATTTAAACAGAACATCCAACATCCCTGCTCTTTATTGTTCAACATGTAAGTGCAGTATAATATGATTTTATGATTATTTATTTGTATTTACACTCAGAAATTTGTCTCTCATTAGACAGGGACATGACTAACAGAGTCACTGTATAATTCTACAAGTACTAATATCATTTATTTCTCAGGCAGATGTTGATGTTCTTTAAGAAAGAAAAAGAAAATGTGTTGGACAGATCAGCTACTGAGGGATTTTTAAACTGAATTATTAAATGAATACCCTGAACTGTCGAAGTAAATCCAAAATAATTTACACTTCACTCCCTCCCTCTGTCTGAAATGTGTTTTTTTTTTTTTAATTATTAGGTTCTATATAATTTTATTGCATTGCTAATATACTATAGTAACATTATTTATACCAAAATAACTCCAAATAATAAGGATTCGGGTGTTGTTTTGTTCAAGTGACCATGGCGAGGACACCTTTCCTCTGCTTTGTGTTGATTTTCCTCTGGGTTGTTTCTGCAGTCTGTATGTCAGGTATGACCTGGAAATATTTTTTACTTGCATATCCAGAATTATTGGAACCCTCAGGCAATAAAAGCAAGAAAAAACAAAATAAATAAAAAAAAATAATGCCATTAAAATATGATAAAATATCACTGGATCTGTATTTAAAAGATCTTGTGTTTATATTTGTATTTAAACTGGAAACAGGCTTAAAGTTTTATTTTAGTTATTTATTTAAATGTTTTGTCCTGTACATGATGTGAGTAATACTGATGTGAGGTGGATCTATACATTAATCAGAAATGCATGCACACCACTGTTTGTTTGTTTTTATAATTATTATTTACAAACACTGAGATAATAAATGAAAATGTGTTTCTCCCTTTTGTGGTTAATTTTTAAGTCATTTTTGAGTGATTTTGTTCTGTTTTACTCGAGAGGGGATTTTTACTGAAATCTGGCAACTCTGTCTGAGAGCATCATACTTGATATACTATTAAAATAATAACTAAAAAAGTATAAATAAATGAATAGTTTTCCTTCTTTCTTAGTGTATTTTTGGTTCCGTTTGAGTGATATATATTTATATTCTGTTACATCCTTTCACATTTTTATTTTTATTTATTTATTTGTTTGTTTGTTTGTTTATTTATTTATTTATTAAAAAAATTTGGAATTAAGCCCCAATAGTTTTTAATCTAAAATAATTTAAATAAAATTTTTAAATCAGTTTTTTACAGTAGTCCAAAGGCACACATGCTTCTGCGCTCCAGAAGGGCCAATTCCTTTCTGGAGGAAGTCAAGCCTCCATCTGTTGAGCGAGAGTGCCTTGAAGAGCATTGTGACTTTGAGGAAGCGAAGGAAATCTTCAGGAGCAGTGAGGCCACGGTTTGTCATTTTTATTCTGCATCTCTGTATGTTTGAAACCCTAATATCTGATCATTTCTGCTCTTTTTCTCTTACAGATGGAGTTTTGGACGGTGTATACAGGTGAGCGTTGAATTTCAAGGTAAACTGAGTATTGAGTATTGGTTAAACCAGTCACTGCTCTATGTTTGTGTTTGATTGTTTATTTATGTGTCAGATGGGAACCAGTGTGTTGCAAATGCCTGCCAGAATGGATTTTGTGTGGATCAGTTCCAGTCCTATGTTTGCTCCTGCAACCCTGGTTTTGAAGGGAAATACTGTCATCTAAGTGAGTTTGAATTACAGACAGATAAATTCTTGGTAGGGCGGCACGGTGGCGTAGTGGTTAGCACGTCCGCCTCACAGCAAGAAGGCCTGGGTTCGATTCCCAGCTTGGGCGTTTCTGTGTAGAGTTTGCATGTTCTCCCCGTGCTTGCGTGGGTTTCCTCCGGGTACTCCGGTTTCCCCCCACAGTCCAAAAACATGCACAGTAGGCTAATTGGCTGTTCCAAATCGCCCCAAGGAGTGAGTGTGAATGGTTGTGTGAGTGTTGGCCCTGCGATGGCCTCGCAAGCTGTCCAGGGTGTGCCCTCGCCCAGAGTCGGTTGAGATGGGACCCTAATTAGGATTAAGCGGTTCAGAGAATGAATGAATGAATGAATAAATTCTTGGTTGATCCTATCAGGTCAGCTTATAGAAAGATCATCTTTTGTCACTGCACAAAGTTCAGCATCGTGTTAAAGCAAACTCTGGCGCAGAAGAAGGCCGCCACTTCAATTGAAAAATTGTTTAAACTAAAGCTAGAACACTCAGAGAGCGCAAACCACCAGCAAGCCAAAATAAATAAATAAAAGAAAGTACACAGAAGAGCGGCACAGTGGCGTAGTGGTTAGCATGTCTGCCTCACAGCAAGAAGGTTCGATTCCTAGCTCGGGCATTTCTGTGTGGAGTTTGCATGTTCTCCCTGTGCTTGTGTGGGTTTCCTCCGCTTTCTCCGATTTCCTCCCACAGTCCAAAAACATGCACAGTAGGCTAATTGGCTGTTCCAAATCGCCCCTAGGTGTGAGTGTGAATGGTTGTGTGAGTGTTGGCCCTACGATGGCCTGGCGAGCTGTCCAGGGTGTACCCCACCCTGGCCCAGAGTCGGCTGAGATGGGTGCCAGCCTCCCCACGACACTAATTATGATTAAGCAGCTTAGAAAATGAATGGGAAGTACACAGCACCACCTGCTGGGCTTTCTGTAATAACACACTTCTATCTCACATAAAATCTCATAATTTTAAAAAATCTTTTTAAAATTCCTGGATCCAGAATTTAATCCGGATCATGTCAAGAATCTAAAAGAGCGTTACTTGGGTCATACTCCACCCCTCCAAAAAAAATTATCAAATTCTGTTTACAGCTTTTAGCATAAACTCGCTAACAAACAAACTACCTAACTAACAGGCAAACAAAAACATGATACCAAGAGCACTCAGTGAGTGCAAACCTCCACCAAGCTGAAAAATAACCGAAAGAACACAGCGCCCCCTGCTGGTCTTGCTGTAATAGCACACTTCCAAACTATTTCTTAATGTTAAAGAATCTTTAACAAATTCCTGAATTCAGAATTCAATCCGGATCGTCTCCAAAATCTAATGGAGTATTATTCCACCCCTCCAAAAAAAAAAATCAGCGACAAAATTTTTAAGGAAAATTGCTAACACACAAACAAGCAAACAAACCAATGCAGACAAAAAACACTCATTGGTTTAAGCAATAATTAGGATTATTACGCAAATTGTTGTGGGTGAATTTTTTCTTCATGGTTGTATTCTGAATCTGATTCATCCTCCAGATAGCACACACACCAACTGCTCTGTAGACAACGGAGGCTGTGATCACGACTGCCACGAGAGGAAAGACAAGATGGGACGCTACTGCAGCTGTATTAATGGATACACACTCCAGGAAGACTCTAAACAGTGTGCACCAAAAAGTGAGGACACAAAGAGCTGCTAGCTATAGACGACTTTAAGTGCATTCTGGGACAAATGAGTAGTGAGAGAGTTTGTCTCTGATTTTCAGATCAGCAATCTTGTGGTCAGATTTTGATCTCTAAACAAGGCTACAAAAGGAAGCCTGTTTATGGTCTTCAACCCTGGCTCTATGGCGGTGAAGTTGGTAAACGGGGAGAAAGTCCTTGGCAGGTATAAGAATAAACAAGTAGTGTGGAGGATTTACTTTTGGTTGTTTATTCATTCTTCATAATGATGACTTGATTATATTTTGTTTATATATTCATTCATTTGCTAAACCACTTACTCTTAGAAGGGTTGTGGGGTTATGGTTAGGGTTAGGGTTAACACACACAACCACACCTAGGCGTAATTTGGGACAGCCAATTAGCCTAATACACATGTCTTTTCACTGTCAGAGGAAACCAGAGTACCCAGAGGAAACCCACACAAGCATGGGGTGAACATCCAAACTCCACACAGAAACGCCCGGACTTTCTTGCTGTGAGGCGGACGTGCTAACCACTATGCTACCAAGTCGCTTCGGCTTTTAAACATGATTCCATTTACATTTGTGTTTCCTGTCCAGGCTCTTATTTTGAATTCTGAAGGAAAATTTCACTGCGGTGGCGTCTTGATTGATGAATTTTGGGTTCTCACTGCTGCTCACTGTCTGGAAAAATTCACACGCTTCGGTGTCAGACTGGGTTTGTTTATTATTATTATTATTATTATTATTATTATTATTATTATTATTATGGCTGATTTGGTTTTGGCCACATTTTTACAATGATATATATTAATCTTGGGGGGTGGGCGGGGTGTTCCATCCAACAACCCTATTGTTCCTTTTGGAGAACCTTTATATGTTCTATGTTGAACTAAGGGTGGGCAATCTAGTTGGCTGTTCACTTGCTTATATGGATTTACTGATGCACACACAAATTAGCTGCAGAAGTATTAAATACGTCTTCACCGCTAGCACTAGCCATGCTAAACTCTGTTTACGAAGACGTCATGCGACATGTGGTAAAACAGTGTCAAAAATCAGTGCGGTGAAAGGTGAGTAGACTCAGAGCCCTTGAATGGACACCAGAGCTGGTGAAAAGAGATACATACTGTAAGGGCTCCGATAGAGAAGAGGGTTGAACGTGTGCAGTGTTCACTATCGCCAGAGTAAACGAGGTTCAAATCCACATTCATCATTCATCAACTGAGTCGTTCGGTTCAGCATTCACAAAAAAAAAAAAACATGAACACTGGCTGTAAATCTATTGTTATTCCTTGAACTGAGAGAGACCATGTCTCTACCATGTCTTATACGGATCCTGTGAATTTATGGGTTGCAAACGTGGCCAAGCACATCAGTCATCCTGCTCTTAAACTTGGTCAAATTAAGGGCAGCTGTGCAAATGCTGTATTGTAATATATTTAAAAAATTGCAAGCCTAATGACAATTCCGTTTTTTAGGAGAATACAAACGTTTCGAGTTTGAAAAATCTGAGGTCACCTTGCCTGCTGTGAAAATTGTCCCTCATCCAAAGTACAATAGCCTGACACTGGACAACGATATCGCTCTGCTGCGTTTAGCGTCACCCGTAACATTCAACACGTACATCGTTCCTGCCTGCCTGCCTAGTAAAGACCTGGCCGAGCGCATACTTCATGTCAATGGCACCATGACGGTGGTGACAGGCTGGGGCACGGATAAAGAAGGGAAAAAGCCACGCATCTCAGAGCTCAGGAACATCACCATACCACTGCTGGAGCATTCCGAGTGTGCGCAGTACATGGGCAACAGCCTGACAGAGAACATGCTGTGTGCCGGCAGCATCGGGAGCATCAAGGACGCATGCGATGGGGATAGTGGTGGGCCCATGATGACACTATACCGCAACACGTGGTTCCTCATCGGCCTTGTATCTGGGGGTGTGGGATGTGGCCTCACGGACAAACTGGGTATCTACACCAAAGTCTCCAATTATATGGAGTGGATTGATGGTGTAAAAAAGCTGCTGTGAACAAATCTTGATGCATCAGATCTGTTCTGATGATTTATTGAGGTCTTTTTTCTTTTATTTTTTAGTTTATTGCCATTTAATTATGACAATGCACCATTCTTATAATGTCGAAAGTTGGATAAAGAGAAGAACTTGTTGAGTAACTGCTCAAAGAGCTTATTTAGACTTGGAGACAGTGTTATTATGAATTGTAAAGCCCGGCTCAGAGAGGATTCGATTTACATTCCAACATTTGGGAAATTGTTTACCATCTACATCCATCTGATCCAACGACTGTAGAAAATATGGATGGCGAGGCTGCAGTTCCTCCCAGTCTACAGACATTTCGGACCAGAGGAACTTTTCGTAGTTCCTAGAACTTTTGTAGAAAGTATCCCCCTTTTTGTGTCTTTACACTGCAGGATCTGAGAATGGTTTTACTTTTCATAACACCCTTTTAGGGACTTTTTTAGTTCCTAGTTTAGGGTAGGAACTACCCCAGCACAATAGGAACCCTTTGTGATGTAAGTAAGGTGATTGCTTCAATGTAGCATCACCAACCGCTATGTTTTTCCATATTAGCTCTTAGCTTTAAAAATGGAGAAAAAATACAGACAGGATACAGACAGGAACACATTATATATTATAGTTTTCTTTTGGCTTTGCTGTTGAAATGCTGTTGGTCAGCTGGCATATATCATTTTATTGCCCTCCCTGGTGGTGATTGACTCCTCCTGGTGAAATTCTTTTTAAAAAAAGAGTAGCTGCTATTTGCATTCAAGGTGTCAGTAGCCAACAAAGCTATTTGCACCCATGGTGGATAGCCAGTGGGTCAATTTACACAAGAATACACCATAAATTTAACTACAGAGAGACAAGAAAAACACACAGGCGTCTGCAGCCAGCAGTGCTATCATCCTGGATCGCAAGTTTGAATCCAGGTTAATGCCGCAGGCCTCTGCAGCCAGGAGTCCATAAAAGCCAACTGGCCGAGCTCTCACAGAAAGAAGGAATGTTATGCACTCACTTCCCTGTCACTCAAAGCAATCACCCGTCCATCATGGGCTTCTGTAGGATTATAGATCCAAAGGGGGTGGCTAGCGCTTTTCCTCTAGTTGTGTTAGGCTGCCCCTGAATATGCATTTATATGCAGCAAGCATCACGTATCATGGAGTGGGCACGTGCTTGCTCTCATTCCTTCCTGGATGATGGTGGTTGCACAAACGACAGGCAGTAGTTGACAGGTGGGAATTGGCTATGGCTAAATTAGGGAAAGAGAGAAAAAAGAGAAAGAAGAAAATGCCCAACAGCTAATTCAGGTATAAATATGACTATTCTACTCAAGCGTGAATGGACTTTTCTGGTTTTTTATATGTGCAGATAAAAAAGCATAGGGAAAACTAACTGAATCAGTTACTGTGAATGAAAAGACAGTTGAGAAGAAACACTGAGAGATAAAATCTGTTTTGTCACTGAAATGTTGCTAAAAAATGTATTGCATACCACCAGCAGGGGCACTAGACCTGTCGTGGCTTCACTTTAAAGAGATGAAAGAGATGCTGTCCATGTTTTCTACAGTCCATGGTATGATCACTATACTCCCTTCCAGATGTGCACAGCTGTGATTTTGCAGGAATACTGCACTGGATTATTTTATTTTATTATTATTATTTTTGTTCTTCTCACTTTATTTAGCCTTCACATGCACTTCCTGAATCAAGAACATGATCATGGGTTGTATCCATAACTTCTGTATAATATATATATAAAGAAAAAAACATGTAATATTCATATGACATCATATGCTTTTGTTTTCTCTAAATAAATTAATTATTAAAAGGCTGTTTAATTGTATGCATTCTTTAATTATACCAAATAAAGGTAATAAATACAAAATGATCATGTGACTATGATCATGTGATGCAATCATTCATCTGTAGTGGGTTAATGGATTATTATAACTGGGCATATTTGTAAAGAAATGTCTCCCTCTAGTGGGTGTCAGATGAACAGTTTACCCCATATTAAAGATAGTGATTTTGGGAGGATTTCTGGATATTTTTATTTTTTATTTTTCAACATGATCCCATGCATGGATCACCTCTACAATTTCATGGGTTCTTTCCAGGCCCAGGCCCCTCCCCTCCACCAAGTTTGATGAAAATCAGATTAGTAGTTTTTGCTTAATCCTGCTCCAAGAAAAATTCATTAAATAAATTCTTGTTAAAAAATTCCTGGATCCGGATCGTGATCCAGATCTGCTCCAGAATGTTATGGGTTCTTGCAAGGCCCATTCAGTTTTTTCTGCATAATCCTACTTACAGACAAACAAACAAATAAACAGAAGCTAATGAATAAATAACCCTCCCCCGCCAAGCAACGGTTAGTAATCAGGTTACTTTTATTCATAGATTATTTTATGTAAACAGATTATCTGTGATTTGATTGTTTAGTATGTTGTACACTCCAGAGCTTTAGATTTTCTGAATTCGAGCTGTCCAGAGGTTAGAGGGCAGGACCAGACTCTCAGTAAACACATTAGTCATTTATTAACACAATTTAAACAGAACCTCCACCATCCCTGCTCTTTATTTTTCAACGTGTAAGTAACATGGATTTTTTTTTATGTTTATGTAGATCTATATTCAGAATATTATTGATATTTTATCTCTGTGTCTAGTCGCTTTCTGAATAAGTCCAGATTGTTGGAACCTGATAATGGAGTTTTAGGGAACAGAGACAGGGATTTAAAAGAGGTCGAGCTCTACCCTATATTTTTGATGTGTGTATTTCTCCATCCAGATCTCCTGTGAGAAAGAAACAGACAGTGTGTTGGTCTGATCCGTTATCTAGTAAGAAGGCATCCTTCCTTTATTTTTTTCAATTCTTGGATCAAACAAATAAACTGAACCGTAGAGACAAATCGAGAATAATTTTCTCTCCGGGTTCCACCGTCTTCCTGTAATGTTTAATAATATGCACTAAATATTATTGCTTTGTTACTATAATAATATTATTTATACTGTAATAAATAATAATGAGGATTCGGGTGTTGTGTTTGAGGTGACCACGATGAAGACGCCTTTCCTCGGCTTTGCATTGATTTACCTCTGGACTGCTTCTGCTGTCTGTGTGTCAGGTACAGCCTGAAAATTAAATCTGCTATCTGCTAATTATTGGCAAAATTGGTCAATATAAGCAAAATCCTACAATAAATAACAAATTATTATCCTTATACTACACATAAGATATTTTATATTTTCTGTATGTAAATCATAAATCAGGATAATGATTTGTACATTTTTAATTGCTTAATTTATTATTTATTTTTGGAGACCCGCGAGAAGATGTTAGACCCTGTGCATACCATGTGGGCTATGTGAGCGATGTTTCAGAGCTACAAATAAATCAGAAATGGGTTCACACTACTATTCACAAAGAAACAAGAAATACATAAATCCCCACCCACCCCCCAGCCCAAAATTGTAAATTGGAAAAAAAAATTTGTGTGTGTGTGGATTTATGATTATTTGTGGTTCGAGTGGGAGTATGTGGAAATCTGGCGACCCTGCATGCAAGTTTCTTGTTTGGACGATTTGAGGCATGCACAAATAAATAAATAAATTAATTAATTAATTAATAAATAAATAAATGTGAAGGAATAAATAAACAAATAAATAAGTTTGAATTAATAAATAAATAGATAATAATAATATAGATAGATAGATAGATTTTTAAAAAATAAACTAATAAATAAATAGATAGCTGCAAACAAATAAATAAATACATAGTGGCACGGTGGCACAGTGGTTAGCATGTCTACCTCACAGCAACAAGGTCATGGGTTCGATTCCCGGCCTCGGCGAAGGCGTTTCTGTTCTCCCTGTGCATGTGTGGGTTTCCCTCCGCGTACTCCCACAGTGCAAAAACATGCACAGTAGGCTAATTGGATGTTCCAAATTGCCCCAAGGTGTGAGTGTGTGTGTAAATGGTTGTGTGGATATTGGCCCTGCGATGGTCTGGCAAACTGTCAAGGGTGTACCCCACCTTCTCCCAGAGTCAACTGAGATGGGCGCCAGCCTCCCCGCGACCCAATTTGGATTAAGCAGCTTAAAAAAATGAATGCAATACATGAATGAATGAATGCAATACATATATAGATAGACAGACAGACAGACAAACAAATTTTTTATTAGTAACACATTATCTGATCATTCCAAATCATATACTCATTTTCAGCTTCATGTATTCCTTCTCCATAATGAGACATGATATGACTTAGTTTTTTACAGCAGTCCAAAAGCACACATGCTCCTGCGCTCCAGAAGAGCGAACACCTTTCTAGAGGAACTTAAGGCTCCATCTTTCGAGCGAGAGTGTATTGAAGAGCGATGCAATTTCGAAGAGGCTAAGGAGATCTACACCACCACAGAGGCTGCGGTTAGTCTTCACTTTATCTTATTATTCTTCATCACTGTGCGCCTTCATAACACAACATCTGATCATGTCTGCTCTTACTTCTCTTACAGTTACGCTTCTGGGTCTTTTATGAAGGTGAGTTTTTACTGAGGGATTTATTTCAGGTAGATTGTGGCGACATCATAGAAACTACATAGTTTCTGGTGAGATCTGGGCACCAGTAACCAAAGCCGAGCAGGTTAGGGCAAGCCGAGGCCAGTACCGTTTCTACGGTCACATCCAAGGCTTGCTCAGGTCTAACTCAGGGCTTCTTCAAGCCTAAAAGCCCAAGAATTTTGGCCTGACAATCAATGAATGCAAAATAAAACTTGGATGCCATTCAAGATTACATCATTCAGGAAGGACTTTTTTCTTCATGATTGTATTCTGAATCTGATTCATCCTTCAGATAGCATATATACCAACTGCTCGGTGGACAATGGAGGCTGTTATCACAACTGTCACGAGAGGAAAGACAAGACGGGACGCTTTTGCAGCTGTATTAAAGGATACACGCTCCAGGAAGACTTCAAACAGTGCGCTCCAAAAGGTGAGGACACAAAGAGTTTCTAGCTGTAGATGACTTTGAGTGTGTTCCAGGTCTCTGTATTTCACCTTCTGGAGTGTTTTGGTGTGTTTGTGTCTGCTTTTCAGACCAACAGTCTTGCGGACAGATTTTGATTGCTAAGTCGCTCTACAGATCGAAGCCCATTGAAGGTTTGCAACCTTGGCTCGTCGGTGGTGATGTTGGCTACAGAGGAGAGAGTCCTTGGCAGGTATAAGGGAAATCATGTTTTGGTTTAGGGATGCTTCATAATGACTATTAGTGTTTGGCACTCATAGAATGTAAGGTACTTCCACCAGACAGCATGGATTATGTCGAAAATATGCCCTATATGGGTACTGGTTTTAATTACCCATAAGCTTGTCTTATGAAATGTACTATAGTACGTGGATGTGACCAAATTAGCAAAAAAATAACTATTTATTTAAAGTATAATACATGATTATTGCATGAAAATTGACTGAGCTACATCACTTTGTATTACATACTTTTGAGAAAATAGCAATTACAGTTACAGAACCAGTTACTAAATGTCTGCATTTGAAACTCCCTAACATCCATACACTGAATGAATCTGGCTCTCAACCAATCAGCGCCATCGTACTAACGTCTTCCTAGCAACAGATGAGTTCTATGTCTGTTTTGAGGCTTTTCATTGGTTTACCGTTATATGATTCGGGGAATCCTTCTGGGACTCTATAAGTAGGTGGGGTATTCTGGTAGTGAATATGGTTAATAAGGAAATGCCCTGAGCAATCACAAAAGCGCTTTGAAAATCGCAAAATAAGTGGATATTTCCATTGTTTTACAACAACTTGGACATGGAACCCTTTCTTAAGCAAGTATTTTATCATGGACAGATTGTGTTTATGGATATTTGAATTTGGTCATCTTGAAGATTATGCTTTGAAGGATGTATTTTTGGCGATATTACATCTTCGTCCAGGAACGATATTTTCAACTTACTATGGCTCTTACTCAAAACACTACCTGCAACTTAATCCATACTATGCTGGAGCGGGTCACATATATTGTTTCCTATTAGTGTTCCAGAGTAACGGCATGTCTATCTAACTCATTTCAAAGTTATAAACGCACTATAACCGAAATTTAGGTTCTGTTGTCATCTGTTGTCTGTTTGACTGTAGGACCCAAAGTACTCTGTGAGTGTAGTGAATGTAGTGTTCACGTCACCCGAGAAATGGGTTCATGTATGTTTACTAGGGGTGCCGGAAAAAATCGATTCACGTCTGAATCGCAATTCTTATTTATTAGCATTCTGAATCGATCCAAATTTTCAAGAATCGATTTTTAAAAACACGTTTTTTCGAACATTTCCAACCTTACTCACAGCGCGTACCGTTTGTCCAGACACGGCCTCCGTCATGAATTGTTCCA
>JBCNYH010000008.1:9381921-9399773 GCA_039654325.1 Tandanus tandanus | reverse complement strand
GGGGGGGGGGGGGGGGGGGGGGGGGGGGGGGGGGGGTTTTTTTTTTTTTTTTTTTTTTTTTTTTTTTTTTTTTTTTTGTGTGTCTGTTTTTTTTACCCCTGACAGAATCGTGTGTGGCAACGGGATCATCGAGATTTACGTGCTGTTCAACCGGATGCAGGTTGCTTTAATGATGTGAGTGGTTAGACTTGGATTTAGAATTTTTGGGTTTTTTGAAATATCAGGCAAAACATTTTCTTACCGTTTTTGTGTGCGCGCAGCTCGTCCCTCCTGTTGGTATGCTTAATAACCCCATGAACGCCGTCACCACGAAGTTCGTCAGAACGTCCACCAATAAAGTGAAATGCCCAGTGTTTGTAGTACGGGTAAGTCTCTGTCTGTGTCTGCGTCCTTTCAGTGATTTACTCTGGAATCTTGATGCTGATAGTGATACACAGTGTGACTTATTACAGCTCGAATACTGTGTACAGTAAATGCTGTGTTAATGTAGGATATGATGTATGGAGTCACAGGAGTGTTATAAAGAAGAATGAATCTATAAAAAAAATCATAAAAATAGAAGGCAGCTGGGGGGCAGTGGGTAAGGCACTGGATTACTGATCTTTGGATCAGGGTACAAGCCCCAGTCCCACCAATCTACCACTGTTGCGCCCATGAGCAAGGCCCTTAACCCTCATCTGCTTAGTTGTATAGATGAGAGAAAATATAAGTCACTCTGGATAAGAGGGTCTGCCAAATGCCATATAAATGTCTGTATGGAGGGAAGCAGTAATAAGGATTTTCTTGTCATGTTGATGTCACACCACTTTCATGTATCGTCACTATAATATCCAGCTCGTCTGAGGGGAAACGAGTGAAACTGCCTACTGATACCCAAAGCGGGTCGAGCCGGGGAAAATGCAGGGGAAAAGACTCAAGTGTGATTTGGAGGATAAAGGCCGATTCAGCCTAGCTGTGATTCAAACCTGGTATAAATATAAGAAAAAAAACAGTAGGGCAAATAGAAAAGGCAATAAAGAAAATATTTTATTTATTTTTTTATACTTTTTGTGGGGGGGGGTTTTCTTTTCTTTTTTTTTTTTGTTCTTTTCTTTTTTTTACTTTTATATTTTTATTCTTTTACCTGTTTATTTTATTCTAAAATTTTTCCTGCTACCATTTTTCTTGTTTTTTGGGGTTTTTTTTTTTTTTTTTTGTAAATTAATTTTTTACTTTTTTCTGCATTTCCTTGTGTTATAAATATTTAGCATTTTTCTTTTTTAATTTGAATTATATTTATTTTGCTTTCTTGTTCATATTTTAAACAATTATTTCTTATTCTTTTTATTTTTGTTTTCTTTGCAGCATTTAGTTTCTCATTCTTATATGGATATATTCTTATGGAACTCCTGGTAATCTGTATATTTCTACTTGTGAAAGAGAAGTTTTGGGTAAACCCTGTAGTTTCTGTTCTCATCCCACTACCTTTTTCTTTCTGCTGTTTCATTTCTTCATGTCCTGTTTATTAATACGCAGTGGACCCCTGAAGGAAGGCGACTGGTCACCGGTGCCTCGAGTGGGGAATTCACATTGTGGAACGGCCTTACCTTTAACTTTGAGACTATTTTACAGGTAAGTTTAAAAACCCTGGGAATAATGTGACTCATGATTCTCTAAGAGGTGTATAAATAGATCCTGATTTTCACGCCGACGTTACCGTCATTCCAGGCCCACGACAGCCCTGTGCGAGCGATGACGTGGTCCCACAATGACATGTGGATGCTGACTGCCGACCACGGTGGCTACGTGAAGTACTGGCAGTCCAACATGAACAACGTCAAGATGTTCCAGGCGCACAAGGAGGCGATTAGAGAGGCCAGGTCTATACCCAATCTACCCTTTTCTGTAGTTAACCCAAGAAACGTGTGTAGGAGGCGCCCCCGGGCGTCGTCCGTCCTCATTATTTACTTTTTACTGTGCTGCTCGATGTTGATGTCTCTGATTAATGACACGTGTATGTGTGTGCTGTTGCAACACTGCATTGATTTGTCACCTGTGGCTCCTGAGTTCTGTATCCTGGATCATTTTTCTCTACATGATCACAATGTACAGCAAAGGTTGATTTTCCTATCTTTCCACATTTTAAATAAAGAATTGACATTTATTTATATGCTAAGGTTATTCCAAGCACAGCCTAGACATGACACGATGAGACACACAGGGAAAAAGTGGTTATTGTGGAAGGGGTCCAGTTTGCACCGCTGCATTAACCGGCCGTGAACGTCGGCCGTCGCCATGTTTACCATGACCTCTATTTTAGTTTTGAATAAAGTTTTGGATTTTATTAAATAAAGATTAAACTAATAAAGGTTGTTAGAATAAAGATGACAGGTTTTCCACGCAGTTCCACTCTTATCTGGGAGCTATTCTATTTTCATTTAAAGCTTACATCACAGTGTGACCTCTCACTGCTCCTACTCCATTCTCACTCTTGGGTCATATCCAACGCAAAAGATCAAATAAAGTTGGTCATTATGGGTTTTTCCCTCTCTCTCCCCCCCTCCTTCTCCCTTCCTCCATTCTCTTTTACGTTTTTACTCTTGGGTTTCAAGAGTTATAATAATCCAGAAAGGTATTCCTGAAAATTCCCCACTGTCCCTTTTATGGTGTCATTCCACACATTTAAGGTTAAACAGGAATGTAAAAGGCCATTGGGTGTTGGATGAGCAGCGGGAAAACTTTGCTTGCTTTGTTGATGTGGTGGACTGAAGTTCCTGGGCAAGTCACATGGTTTAAAAAAATGAATCACAACAGGGTTTTCTTTTCCCTTTGGGGGGGCTTTTTCTCAGGATTTTGATTCTATATAGAATAGGTTCATGATTGTTTTTTTTTTATCATAACAGTAAAAGGATGCAGAGAAACTAGAAACACCAGGGTGTCAGTCATTTTTACATAAAACCTACTGAAATAGGAGAGTGAGGACTACTGTCGTCAAGTCTTTTGGTATTTGCACTTATCTTATGATGCCCACAGCCATCTGTGGCTGGGAGCCTAGGAGAGATAATTGGTCGAGCACTCATGTAGGGATGAACGGCATACGCTCACTCAAAGCAATTGATAGCCAATCATAGGCATCTGTATATATTCATGCATACATGTGAATATGCATGTGTAACATGTGTTACTGGGAAAATAAAGGGTCAGTTGGCTGGCGTGCTTGTGCTTGCCTTCACCCTCCCTGGTTGATCATGTGGTAGGGGTGCGTTGGCTGTGACTACTTTGGGTGAATAATAGTGGGTTGATTGAAGTTTAAAAACCCACCAGCCAGTCATTCCGAATGCAAAATCATTGCCGGGATGCCAAGAGAGCAAAATTGGGCCATGCTCTCAGGGAAGCGAGGCATGCATGCCATAATCACTCACCCTTGCCAAATACAGTTCTGCGAACTAATTTTGAGTTTGTGAAAGTGGGCAGTTGGCGCATTCGTTTGGGTGTTAGTCGAGTTAGTAATTTAGGAGTGCTGCAAAACGGAGGGCGGTTCTGTGATGTCGACCAGTACTGACCACTAGATTTTCAAAATGTTTGAAGTTTCATGGCAGTTCTCAAGACCATGCATCACCGTCGACTTGCCTTGTAGCTGCCGTGGGATCAATAGCACCTCATTACTACCTGTTCACACCGTGTTTTCATCCTACTTCACACAATTGTTTTGCCACATCGCCGTCATTTTAAACCTTGCAGAACTGCCTTCAAACCCGCCAATGCGTCAGGCTGTTTTCCCTCGCCACCGTCATATTTTGGCATGGTTTGGAAGCACTCAAACCCGCCCTCCTGTGAGGCATGCGGAAGAAAGAGCGTGATAGGTTTTTTGCCTTTGGTTGGATCATAAACTCTGGTGATGTCAGAAGAGTCGTCAGTGTGTCTACAGCACATAACGAGTACACAGCCAAGCACCTGTACACTTAGGGTGGGGTCAGACACTTGGTTCCTCTGCTTCCTTAATGCTGTAGTTGTTGTAGATTTGGTGTAGCGGGGCTTCAGTCTCCTCGGTGATGTAGATGAATATTTTGATGAGGTTGTCATGTTGCTTTTCCAGTATGTTTCTTAAACAAGAATCAAATCTAAAATCTTTAATTGGGGGGGACACGTACATGCTTACTACCCCCACCCCTTCTCAGAAATCTGGGAGTGTCTCAATCCCGCAAAGAGCTGCTTTGTTATCCTTCATGATTTATTCTTTTCCTGCTATGTCTTCAGTTTCTCTCCTACGGATAATAAATTTGCCACATGCTCTGATGATGGAACCGTGCGCATCTGGGACTTTCTGCGCTGCCACGAGGAAAGAATTCTAAGAGGTACGTTTACGACCAGTCTGAAGGTACAAACACTGTCAGGGAAAAAAGGGAGGGACCAACATATTGAAGTGAGGTCTGTACATGTCTGACCTTCTAAACGTCTAAAACACATTTCTGCACCTCAACACCGTTTCATCAAGTGAACCTTCTGCCCATGTGCTAAAGAGTTGGTTTTATTTCTCAGTATCACCTTTCTGAACATTTGTTTGCCGTCCGGGCGTATGGAGAAAGTTCTAGATTTACTTTTACCTGCCTTTGATTAATTAATTACTAAAGCTTAGAAAGCTAAACAAGCACGTTCAGTACCAGAGCTGAGAGGAAGGAAGGATATCTATAAAATAAAAGTCTAAACATTTCTTCCTTTTTAAACAATTTCCTTTTAAATAAAATCAGTATATTTCTTAATCTCTGAAATTAAAATAAATAAATAAAAGGGCAGTTTCACTGGGGACACCACATGGTTCAAATAGAGCTGCATTCTAATTACATCATCAGGGTTTCTTGTCTGCCTGTCCGTGCATCTGCCTGGGGTGAAGGGCAGACAGGCTGAAGGTTACAGCAAGTTGAATGTCTGAAATGTTTTTTCTTCAGTAGCGTCCTCCTTGTTTGAAGTATGTGCTTGAAATATATAGATAAATAATGAAAAGAACTGGACTCGCTGTTCACACCACAGATATCAAGTTCTACTGTACTTCATAATTTAAAACAAGGTAGATATGTATATCAGTCAATATTTGGACAGATGTTGTGATCTCGGTAATGCTAGTAAACACAGTGGAAAATGTTTAGGCTTGGTGCTCAGAGCATGTGCCAATGCACTGTAGTTGCTTTCTGTCCAACTGAATCAATGGTTTGAGTTCACAGAAATAAGAAAAGAACAATAGATTTAAACAGGTCTACAGCTGAATGTTAAAGCTGCATGTATTTTCTCAAAATAAATAGAGAAAATACATGCAGCTTTTATCCCCTGAAACACAACAGTGAAATAATACGTCTCATGTTAAAAAATAAATAAATAAATTCAAGCGGCACCTTAAATATCCCTCGGCACAAATAACAAATAGTGACCGTAAGTGGCGTTCATTCAAATAGCCCAGAGGTATTCCCCATGACTGCACGTGCAGATGACGCAGGCTGCACGTTTTGTCAAAACATCAAACCCTAATAATAATAAGACTGTAATGAAAGAAATTAGTAAAAGCAGGACCATGTTGATCCATGTTAGACATAAGAGTTGGCTACATGTACACGACCTGGTAGCAACTTCCTATCCACAGGTTTTAACAGATCAATCTGAAGTTTTTATGACAAGTAGATGATTCAATTAAATTTTGGTTAGAATCTATGCATGGATGATGTCACAAAAAATGATCAAACTCTACCCAAAAAAACCACCCATCTCTTATAATGGATGAGAAAAAAAAATAATAATAATCATGTCTCTCTCAGAGCACACCTCATTTGAATAATGTATATTCAGGATCAGAAGCTTTGACCTTAGAACAAATTTCATCCAGATTGTGAATTCAGCAGTTTTACATGGGAAATCCCATTTTTTTGGAAGTGTGGTAGGGCAGCAGGGTGTGCTGCATACTTACTTTTTATGGCTTGATGGAGGTTTGCATTCTCAAATGTTCTCACAAGGGTCTGTGATATATATATATATATATATATATTGTGTGTGTATGTATATATGTATACACACACTCAGGCTTATTGGTGGAGTGTAATATCTTACCTTGGGGTTTTTTGTTGTTGTTTTTAAAGCAGATACAGCTTAAAAATTCTCATTTTCATTGTTTTATTTTATTTTGTCAGTTCATAATATGCAGTAAAAAACTGAAGTGGACCTCGTGGGACCATTAAATATGTCTGATTTAAATAAAACAACCTGTTTGTCCTGGAATGTTATGCCAACCTACACACATTTATTGTTATTAATATTAATAGTATCCCACCTGCTTAACTACTTATTATAGCTCACTCTAATATTTAATTTAAAAATAAACTTTTTTTTTTTTTATGGCACGTCTATTTGTAAAGGCAGTAATGAGGTCGAGTGACACTTCTGTCCTCTGTACTTCTTACTCTTTCATTAAAATAAAGTAGTTGTGTATGTTTAATTTGTCTTATAAACAACATTGTTAGTTTGGTGAATAGTAAATTTGAATACTTCTTATAACATTGATTTATATGCAATGATTTTAATATTCCTGTGTTTTAGTGTAGTCTGCACTTCAACACCGATGTTTTTGTTTCTTATTAATTTAATAAAGCTGCCACTAACATGCATCAATTATATGGCTGTTAGTAAGTTTAGAACATCAGAAGCATTTTTCTTAAACTTTTACTTACTAATTTGTTCGCATTGTGGCTGTATTAAATTTCATCCTAAACCCCAATACTGGAACAATTTTAATGGGCCCTGGTATAGATTCTCTGGAGCAGATTAACAAGGAGAAATTCCTTTAGATGGTTTTACACACACACACACACACACACACACACACATATATATGTAAAACACCAACTGTCCAACATGAACAACAAGAAAATAGTGAACACACTATGCTCTCCTTTTCATTTACACATACACACACACAGTTGTTCTCAGTTAAAAGCAGTGATTTTCAGATGTTACTGTACAGTAATTACAAATTTTTAAACAAGCAAATTATTAATTATATTAACCATTAAGGGTCAAGGATATAATTGGCCATTTTTGACTACTTTTGATTTTACCTTTGTATTTCACCTTAAAAAACTGCTTACCTTGATTGTTTGGTGTCAATTTTTCAGCACAACCTCACCTGTGTGACCTTACAGTTACTTTTTTATTTTAAAATACTGTATTAACACATTGGACCTAAAATAACGCAAAAAAAACCCCCACAAAATCCAAGTAGAAAAAAGGTTGTTTTTTTTACTGTGAAAAACACAAACATGTTTAACGAACCATTTTTATAACTTAGAATGCAAATATAAATTGTAAGTTTAAAAATGTATGTACAAATTTAACACTGACACTTCCAGGGTGTGTTACTCCTCCTATTGTCCACTTGATGGCAGCGTTTACCTGCAGACTCCCTTGGGGTTTTTTTTTTTTTTGTTGTTGTTGACATCACAATAGGCGCAGGAAGTTAAATTAAAATTGTTAATCATAACTGTGATTTTACTTTGATTATCAAGACCATTTAAAAACTGGTATATAGTTTGAAGTCTGCACTTCTGACACAAGTTGAAACTGAGACTAGGCAAGACTGGGTTTTCCTGCTACATCATCTTAAATCGGCCATGTGATTTGGACGCGGCGGCGCGTCCAGCGACTCCTTAGCATTAAAAGCATTGTAAAATGTGTAACGTATTTCTGTTTAAATTTTGAAAGCATCTTTTTGTTTATTTACAGAATTTCAGAGGTTGATATTAGTTAACAGAATTTAATTAATTGGTTAACAGTTTTCAAAATTGTCTCGATTAAAAAAAAAAAAAAAAAAAACAGTTCATAAAATTTCACCGCTTTGCAGAATATTTTTTTACAGAAATGTTTTACTTGACAGACTTCCAGTGGTTTAGAGAATTCCATTGATTTACAGACCTCTACGGAATTCTACTGGTTTTCAGCATTATACTGGTTTTTACGGAGTGCCTCAGAATTTCTTTCGTTTGCAGAATTTTGGAAAAATCCATTGGTTTGCTGAATTTCACAGAAGGTTTTGGTTTATAGAATTCTATAAGCTAACCGATTTATATTCGTTTACAGAATTTCAGAGTTCTATTGGTTTATGGAATTCTACTGGCTAAGAGAAATCCACAGGATTATTTTGGTTCACAGAATTTCACAAATTTCAGTGCAGTTCTATCCATTTAGAGATTTCCAAATAATTTTGTTGGTTTAAAGAAAGGGTTATTATAGTTAATACAATTAATTAAAAGGCTGTAAAATGTTTTATTTTAACATTTTTCCCATTAATAGAATCAGTGCAATAAGTTTCATTAGTTTAATTAAAGTGTTTAAATAATAGAACTGTTTTATTTGTAATTATAATGAGGTGTCTGGGTTATTACAGCTGGATTCCTTTAGCAGATATTGTATATTTGTGAAAATTTGGTTCTCAGAAAAGGCTTCAGATTAAGGTACACTTGCCTTTTGCCCCTTAGTAATTTTACAGTTTCTTGTTGGTTAAAAGGTGTCCCCTGCCTTAGTAAAAAAAATATATATTCTTTGCTGGAAGGCGCAATCATGTGAAATATAACACCGTGCTGGAAATGACAAGTATTACCCAACACTTAAGAGTAATGATGACACAGTATTGCTAGCTCTTTCCTGATACCAGTACTGAAACTTGTAGGATCAGGTTTAAAATTTTTATTTATCATTTGCTTATTTAAGCATTTTAATTGAGATAGTCATACACAATATATATCTGTAACTTACACAAACAGTAGCTATTTTTATTTGAAACAAAAACTTTTACTCGCTTTTATAGTAATTTTGTTGGATATTATTATTATTATTATTATTATTATTATTATTATATGTTCAAGAAGAAATATGTAACTTTTAAGCTAGATTTAATACAGAATGGAATTGTTTTTATTATTTCCCTTCTTATCTTCTCTGATACTGATGACTGGTGCCAGTTCTACTCATGAGTTTATCCGGTATCTCAATATATAATCAATAACACAGTAGTGGCAGAGATTTGAGAGCAAGTGCAGAAATAGGTGTTCAAAGGTTGTGGTCAGAGTTTTAATGTTTTATTTGTCATTACAGCCAATAATATTATATACATGTTTGATTATAATTTATATTCTCTATCACACACACCTTTAGTACTGTAGACAGTACTGTGATCTTGGTTGTTGGATGTAATGTTTGATGGTGTGATCATTAGATGTTTAACGTCTTTCATATTTGATGCTTTCCAGGTCACGGAGCAGACGTCAAATGCGTCGACTGGCATCCCACCAAAGGCCTAGTGGTCTCAGGCAGCAAAGACAGCCAGCAGCCCATTAAGTTCTGGGATCCAAAAACTGGCCAGAGTCTGGCAACATTGTAAGTTTGATATCGGGAGGCATTTTAGTCAGAAATGTGTATTAAAAACCTCAACTTATCTGACTGTAATCGGTGTGTGAAATGGAGTAACTAGCAAGTGAAAGCTAACATTGTCAATATGGCCTACGGTAATTGGTTAAATTATTATATTATTTCAATCCAGCCTGCACTGTCCTGTTTGAATGAGAGAAATCCTGAGTGGGCTGTCAATCAAGCATACTATTTAGAATATTAGGCCACGCCCAGACCAGTATCGTTCAAATCTGATGACAGTGAGCGACATTGTGAGAAATTTTTATTATTGTATTTAAATTCTTGAAAATTAATATCTTCATTGTTACCATCAAATATTTAATGGAAATGCCGGTTAGCCTAGCCCAGAGTCTCGCCACACTTCCAGTTTCCACATATTGCTTAAAAAAAAACCCACACATTTTCCCCTTGGTCACTGGTGTCAGGTGATACAGAGGTCTGTTGGCCTGTTCTTCATAGAGGGAAAACCTTTAATTCTTGAAAATTACAAAGCAAAATACTGATTTCTTGCTTTCAAATACTTTCATTCCAAATTGCTTTTTGTGTAATTATGTCCAGAATGAACAAAAGGTCTAGTTGTTGGAAAGTTGACTAGCATTAAAGATTAGGTTAGCATGAGTAAAGGCCTCTTCTACTTTATTTTTTTTTTATGTAGTGACATGGCTACTAAAGGTATATGAGGCAATATTCTTGTAGTAGATTGGCCAATCAGAACAAGCAAGTGCGCATATCTAGTCGGTACACATAGAATAAAACAAAATAACATTGTAGTATTTTTTGTAATATTTTATAAACTTGTTTACAGCAAATTTTATACCGTTATAAAAATAAGAACAGATGGATGGGGGAAGTGAGGTTTTAGTATTTTTGGCTACTAGTCAGAAGGTTGTGAGTTCAAATCCCAACATGTCCAGCAAAACCCTTAAACCTAAACTTTTGAAAAAAGCACACGCATAAATAATAATAATAAAAAAAATAGTAGTTATGGTGTGGCGAGCTGTCCATGGTGTACCCCGCCCTCACCCAGAATCGGCTAAGCTGGGCGCCAGCCTCCCTGAGACCCTAATTAGCATTAAAGAATAGGCTTAGAGAATGAATGAATGAATAATAGTACTAATAATAGACAACTAACATGTGAGAGGATTTTCTTGTGTTTCAGACATGCTCATAAGAATACAGTGATGGAAGTGAAGTGGAACCTGAACGGTAACTGGCTCCTGACAGCTTCGCGTGACCATTTATGCAAGCTGTTCGATATACGAAATCTGAAAGAAGAGTTGCAGGTGTTCCGGGGGCACAAAAAGGAAGCTACAGGTAGAAACTGAGAAATGCTGTCTACTCTCTGTACGTTAACTCTGAACTTTGTGTCAGGGTTGTGTGATGTATGACACTGGTTTGGGGTTTGTGTTGTATAGCTGTTGCCTGGCACCCGATCCACGAGGGTCTTTTCGCGAGTGGCGGCTCTGACGGCTCTCTGCTCTTCTGGCATGCAGGGTACAAGCTTACATCCGTACATGTTACACACACAGCTAACTGTTCCACAGCCCTGTTACAGAACGTAACATGCTGACAGTTTAAATGTATCATCAACAGGGTGGAGAAGGAGGTTGGAGGTATGGAGATGGCCCATGAGGGTATGATCTGGAGCTTAGCCTGGCATCCTCTTGGTCATATATTGTGCTCGGGTTCTAATGACCACACCAGGTTTGTATTTCAAACAGTATGTAGTATATATTAGGACGTGATCTGTGTATCAGGAGCAAATTCTCATCAGATGTATTTTAATCACCTGCAGCAAATTCTGGACCCGAAATCGACCGGGAGACAAGATGCGCGACCGCTACAACCTGAACCTCCTACCGGGAATGTCGGAGGATGGCGTTGAGTATGGTGAGTTTACAAATATTATAGTATCTGTATTTGGATGAATTATTGAGTGCTGTAGAGGACGCTGGTGATGGACATATGCGCTCACAGATCCAGAATCAAATGTTTGTATTTTCGAAACTGACAAGTAGTAAACCAAGAATGTTATGTTTTGTCTTCCAGATGACATGGAACCCAACAGTTTGGCCACCATCCCTGGGATGGGGATCCCGGAGCAGCTGAAAGCAGCCATGGAGCAAGAACAAAGTAGTAAGGATACCCCCCCATTTTTATAATTTAATCCAGTATTTAGTGCCATTTTACTCTGAATGAAATAAAAATCCATATTAACTCATCCCTTCACAGATAAAGAGACAGTGCCGGAGACAGAGATGAGCATCCCAGGGCTGGACTGGGGAATGGATGAGGTGATGCAAAAGGACCAGAAGAAACCTCCAACAAAGAAGGTTCCCTATGCAAAGCCAATTCCAGCTCAGTTCCAGCAAGTACGTCCAAGTCCAGAGTGATGAGCACGCTACATGCAGTTTAAAAAAAATATATTTTTAAAAGAGCTGTCTGGTCTCTAATCACTATGGTTTCCTTGTTTAGGCTTGGGCAGAGAACAAGGTGCCAACTATGGTTCCAGGAGAGCCACCCAAGGAGAGGAATGATGAGAAGGTGGATGGGAAGAAGAAGACTCAGGCTGAGATTGAGCAGGAAATGGCTGCTTTGCAGTACACAAACCCCATGCTGTTAGAGGTACGCTAGAATACACACTTCTGAGACTATAAATACTACAACTGTTTTCTTCCTGGTTCCATCAGTGCTCTGTATGTCAAATATTTAATAAGTTGAATTAAATAACGTGTGTTTTCATCTGCAGCAATTAAAGATTGAGCGAATGGCTCAACTCCAAGAACAAACCATGGCGTCTCCTGCAGGCCAACCTGGCTCCATACCATCCTTCCCTGGTCAAGCAGGTCCAATTGCTCCACCTCCACAGGGCTTCCCTCAGTCAATACCCCCCCAGCAGCTGCCTCCCAACATGGGGCCTCCGATGGGTCAAAGTGGCATACCTGGTCCCTATATCCCCCCCGGTCAGATGGGACCTCCGGGGCCACTACCTCACCAGGGTCCTCCTCCACCACAGGGCATGATGGGACCTCCAGATCTCCACGGACCTCCACGCCACCCTGTACCTCAAAGGAATATGGGGCCTCACGGCATGCCACCAGGCCCCAGGGGAATGCAGGGCCCTCCACCAGGCCCCATGCCTTCAGGACCACCTACAGGAGGCATGATGGGCCCTCCGCCTCGGGGTCAAGGGCCTCCCCAAGGAGGAATGATGCATCAGGATATACGTGGACCAGCACCTCACGGGAACATGATGGGCTCACAGGGGCCTCCCCCAGGAGGAATGATGGGGCCTCCACCCAGAAATCACAACATGGGCAACATGCATGGAATGGGGCCTCCTCCTGGAGGGATGCATGGGCCTCCGAACAATATGCAGGGACCGCCGGGTAACATGCAAGGACCTCTTCCGTATATGCAGCAGGGCAAGCCACCGCACATGAGCGAAGGAGGCAGAGGACAGTTTAACCAGGTTAATCATCGACCTTAACTGAATTTTTTTCTTTTTTAATTTGCGAATCCTGGTTTAAGCCCATGTCTCTTTTCCAGGGACAAAATTCTGGCCCACAGTCAATGATGCATGGCCCTGGTGCGAAAGGTAGGCTCGACAACCCATTAGATCTAATCAAAATTCAGATATCTGATGGTAGTACACATCTTATTTGTCTCATATCTTATTTCACTTTTATGTAGACGGACCTCGAGGACCTCCGAACCATCATATGGGGCATCCTCCTGAGCACCAGGGCTCGGAAGGGGGCTCTCAGTACTGGGTGGAGGACGGAGGGTACCAGGAAGGCTGGAGGAGAGCCGGACAGGACTTCCATGGAGATCCCAGGGGCCACCGAGGAGGTTCTGGAGGACAGTGGGAAAACCAAGAGAGGTTTTCTTCTCACGACGAGGAATATGAAAGGTGATTCTACAGATCGGGTTAAATAATTAACAAAACACTCATCACAGTCTTCCTGTTCAGGATAAATTGTCTGGCTTCCATCAGCAGGGTTACTGACTGTAGTGTGTCCTGCAGGTTTGATGATGGGTACGAGGGTACAGGGGAGGGGTACGAGCAGAGGCCGAGGAGACCGCCCCATTCGGATGACTCGTAAGTACAATACAACTTAATTACAGATTTAAAAAATACATAAATCAGTCTCTGATTATTCAGCTGCAGAAAAAAGCAAGATGTCGGCCGTAACCAGCTCTGGAATTTTTTTAAGCTTCAGGAGAGGGGGAATGAGTGGACGCGGAGGCCGAGCAGGGGGATACCAAGATGAGTACGGAGGAGATGAGAGCTTCGATTCTCAGGATGACATAAGCCAAGGATGGGGGAAAGGAGGAAGAGGGCGGCCGCGTGGAGGACCACCACGTGGAGGTTCGAATCAAATCCTGTCACACACACACTCACACTCACACAAGCACTGAGAATCCATCCAATCAGCATGAGTTTGAACATGTCATATCTCATAGGTGGTGTAGGAAGAAAGGGGCTTCTGCCAACTCCTGATGAGTTTGCGGCTCACTACGAAGGAGGAAGAAACCAAGAGGGTTGGGAGGGAGGCTCAGGTAGAACCACTGTAAAACAAAAAGCTTTGGGGTGGGAGGGTGCAGGTAGATAGTGTGAATGTGAAGCTGGACATGAAGTTGAATTTCCAAAACTGTAGAAAGGAAGTGTAGCCTAGTGATGCCGTGTGTGTGTGTGTCTGTGTGTAGGTCATGAGGGATATCGGGATGGCCAGAGAGGTGAGCACAACATGCACGACAGCCCGTCTGGGGTCAGCCGGGAGCGCTCCTCTTCTCTACAGGGTATGGACATGGCCTCATTGCCACCTCGCAAACGTCCCTGGCACGACGGCCCGGGCACTGGAGACATGGATTCACCTGGAGCTGGACCTGATGACAGAGGAGCAGGTAAGGAGGGAAATTTTAAAAAAATTATTGTTAGCATCAGGTAAAGTGCATGAATTTGGTATTGAAGTGCTGCCTTTAGTCGCAGAGTGACACTTTCTCCTTTTAGGTCGTCCTCCGTCACGCGATGACATCGGGTACGGTCCTCCTCCATCCAGGGGCGGTAGAGGAGGGTGGGTTCGTGGTGGCCGGGGACTGAGAGGAGGCCGGGGACGGTAGGAGGAGTTAAGGAAAAAGGAAAAGGACCAAAAGAGCTGCGGATCTGTTCCATCCGTTCCGACTCACTGACGCGTGTTTGCATTTTGAGGTAGTACCGACTCTCGCGCTTCCTGTTGATTATAGGAATATGAGTCTGGACACTGTGACTGAAGATTATTCAGTCAATAATTGCTCACGATGATGTGAAATTGAAACTTGGACATGTTACATCACAGATACAAGACTGAAGAGACTCGCTCACACCCTTCACTTCATCATGAGGTTATTTGGGTTTTTTTTTTTTTTGGAAGAACCATCCCTGAAGTACTCCACAGTGAGCACTATACAGAGTGTTTCTCACACAGTGATGCTGTCGTGCACTGGACCTCCCCAAAGCTCCTGTTAAAGTGTCACAAACGCACCCTGCATGTGCACACTTCCAATCCAGCAGATTAAATGGTGGACAGCTTGACGGACAGACGGACTTTGAGACATGGCTCGTCCAGTCGTTTCATTTTATGTACAATAATAGTAATAATAGAGTAAAGAGTTGTGTAATGTGAGCAGCTGACTCCTGAGGCTGCTGACTTTGTTTCAATGTGTACAGTTTGTCAAAAGGTCGTCATATGGTTTTGTGCATTTTTGTATGAGATGGCAATAGAAGTTTGTGCAACATTTATATCAAATCACTCATTTCTTTCATTTCATCCATTTTTACCTCTTTATTTTCACTCATAATTTGAACACAAGTTTATATTACCATATTGTCTGGATTTTAAAAAATCTCCAGTTGCTGAACCACTTAATCCTACCAGGGTCGCAGGGAGGCTGGAGATTATCTTAGCCATCTCTGGGCAAATACAGGGTACACACCGGGAACAGCTCGCCAGTTCACTGCAGTGCCAACACACACACCATTCACGTTCACACCTAGCGGCAATTTTGAACACCCAATTAGCCTAAGGTGCAAGTCTTTCGACTATGGGAGGAAACTGGATTACCCTGAGGAAACCCACGCAGACATGGAGCGAACATGTAAACTCCACACAGAAACAACTGACCTGAGCCTAGGATTCGAACCCAGGACCTCCTTGGTTTGAGGCAGACGTGTTAACCACTACACCACAATGACGCTCCAAAATTTATTTGTTGAAATAAATTTTTTTAAAAGCACAGCATATACATGATTACGGCATGTTGCTGTGGTACAAGAGAAATAAAACACTGATGTCAGTCAAACCACAACACATCACCCAGTCACTGTCACCTCCACCCGGTGGTTGTTTTCACCTGTGTTAGTTTATTTATATATATATATATATATATATATATATATATAAACTACCTTTTTTTAATCTAGAGTAGGGTGTGGTACAAGTGCCAACCCATTAAATTTTGGAGGTGATCCATGCATGTGATCATGTTGGGGGTGGGGGAATCCATTAAGGTCAATAAGTGCAAATAATGTGTTAAAGAATGTTCATCAGACACCCACTAGCAGGAGATATTTCATTATAACTATGCCAAGCTGTAATAGTGGCAGCTGCAGTCTTGACACCAACAATTTAGGGGTGGTGGAGGTACCTTGCAGTCTGGGTGATCTAGTTTTAAAAATTCCCCCGTCTTAGAAACACTTAAGATGAAACGTTATAGAAAGAAATCTCCCGAAGATCTATTGATGGCCGAGTTGGGCAGCTGGATGGAAACACACTGACTTATTATACACCTCATTCATCTTATCAGAACTAATTTCTCTTACATCTACACTTCATCTATTTATTTTCACCAGGATATATAAATATAACTGCTTGCATTCATTTCACCAGAAGGGTTCCTACCTGTTCAAACACAAAGAATTAAGAAGAAAAAAAACTGTAAAGAAGAATGGAGTAACTGGGTGTCAGTACTTTCCCTCTTGTGTCAGAATGAATGAGCAATTACCACACAAACCGTGTGCAGTTCACTGTTAATCTACATGACTCTTTATTTACACTGTCACACACACAAAGAAATCTGTTAAATGTACATAAATAATGCTTTGGTCCTCATTTCACATTGGAACAAAAACAGTCTGAATTAATTGGGAGTTAATCCAGATAAGTGCAGAAACCAGTTTCATCCTAACAACTGGTAAGTGCTCCTAGGATTAAACCCTGGTATTCCGCACACCAGATTAATACAGCAAGCATCCCAAAATATAAAACGCATTCTTCCTGCACACCGGATTAGTGTTTAGTCCTATAATCCTGTAGTTTGCCCGAAACTTGTGCTCAGATGGGCATGGTTTTGCCGCTCACCGTCCTTTTGATGGCTGATGCAGCCATTCCACCGACAAACCTCATTCCTGCGCTGCCACCGGGCACCAGAGACAGCACGTAGCCCACTATAGCACCGATCTGTACGATGGCTCCGAGCGCCGTGAGCATGGTGCTGTGGAGCCCTAGCGCCGCGTAGAGCGTCGCCCCCAGCGAGCACAGGTAAATCACGGCGCCTGGCGACGGGGCGGAGATCATGCGACTCGGACCGCGCAGGATGGCGGCGCCGGTCAGCGCGAAAAGCGACCCGAGTGACCACAGCAGAGCGAATTTCCTCGCCTTCAGTAACAGCAGCGGCGCGTATAGAGCAGAGAGTCCGAAACACAGCGCCGAAAATAAGATACACACCCCGAACGCGACCAGACGCTGAGAACGACTCACGCCCGGCAAACACGGATCGGGTTCTGCAGACCACGGCCAGGAAAACCCGCTGCTCGGATTCGGGCCTGTAGAAGATCCGCTGCGAAGCGAGAAAGGACTGGACCACCGCCCGAACCAGCTGCTCGGTACACCGCGGTCTCCCTCATCGATGTTCACAGTGGTGCTGGAACTCGACTGAGAAATTGTTTTTGCACCGCTCTTAGACTGGGCTAGATATTCCTGAAGCTGACGGTTTAATTCCGCCATGATTGTTTCGTTAAAATCCCAAACAGGAAGTGATGCGTCATAAATACGCGACCGGTTTATTTTGGTCGCCTGTCATTGACGTAGCAGATGAACGTTAGACAATAAAATAAAAATATATATAATAAAATTAACGTGATTTTTTTTTTTTAACATTTAAGGTGTTGTTTTGGAGGGTTATTTTTTTTTTCGTTTTTTAAGTAATTTAAACCATTTAATAAAATAATTGCAATTCTGAAAACAGCTTATTTTCTTTCCATACCTTAAAAAGTCTCAGTTTATATGAGGCTTGTTTTTTTGTGTATTTTGTGATGCCACAACCTGACTATTACAAAAAAAAAGTTCTGGCAGGGAAGTCTCTCTCTCTCTCTCTCTCTCTCTCTCTCT
>JBCNYH010000008.1:9347223-9368951 GCA_039654325.1 Tandanus tandanus | reverse complement strand
TGCACCTTTTGATCTAAGTGGGCGAGCTGGATCATAAACAACAAGAAGTTCGCTAAGATAATGTGGCGCAAGACCATGAAGTGCTTTATAGGTTAAAAGTAGCAATTTATTGTTACTTAACAAAAAGTAGCAATTTATTGTTACTTAACAAAAAGTAGCAGTTTATTGTACCTTATTGTTGTTGTTATCATCATCATCATCATCATTATTGTTGTTGTTGTTGTTGTTCATTCATTCATTTTCTGAACTGCTTAATCCTAATTAGGGTCTTGGGGAGGCTGGCGGCCATCTCAGCTGACTCTGGGCGAGGGCGGGGTACACCCTGGACAGCTCGCCAGGGCATCGCTGGGCCAACACTCACACAACCATTCACACTTACACTCACACCTAGGGGAGATTTGGAACAGCCAATTAGCCTACTGTGCATGTTTCTGGACTGTGGGAGGAAACCGGAGTTGTTGTTGTTGTTGTTACTATTATTATTACAAAGACATTACTCAATTCAACTCTCCAAAACAAAAACCACTTCAGTACTATAATAATGAAAATTCTAATTAATGGGAACAGTTTACATTTTATTACGTGATTAAATCATAATAATTAAAAAAAATATTAAGCTGATATTATGGAATGTTAAAACGTAATCCGGGCACTTTTGTAACTGGGCTTGTCATTTTATTTTATATCCAATAGGATGCGTATCACGTGATTTTTTTTTCTGTAACGGTTGGTCCAATCACGTGAGTTGGACTAATTGAAGCAATTGTTTGAAGCAGTTAGTCAGCCACAGTTTACATGGCGAGATGTTATCATGAATTTTGATTATAAATATGTAAATGTAGTCCAAGAATGAAGAGGAAGAAAAGAAAAATATTTAATTTGATATTTGAAATTGGGCGGTTTAACTTTTTAAAATGTGGTCCTTCTGGTACAATGTCTTGAGGAACTCTGGTTGGTAAGTGTGTTCAGCAAATACTAAATAAATAAATACTCACATACTATTTACTCAGCTAACTGCTGTAAGTTTTATCTTTCACCCTGATCTTGTTGTATATTTAAGCATTCAGTGCTTTGTTCACTTCTAACAATGACATTTTGAATACTGGTTAAATTAGATAGTTTTGTTTAATAGTATTGTGTTAACTAATACACTGTGCAAGTTAAGCTAATGCCATAGTGCTCAAAACACTGTATTTTGGATAGGATCTTATCAGTTTAAAATAATTTTTACTCATGTGTCGTCTCCTTCGCTGGATCGTTTAGGTGAACCGACTCACAGATTTACTTTTATAAAGCCTCCCAGACTTTATTTATTTCTCTTCATGTTTAAGGATTTCTGGACAGTTTTATAAGATTTCTGTAAGCTTGAGAGCAGAGAAGTTTCCTAAAATGTGTGTAATCATTCAGCAAAAAATGTATCCTAATAGAAGTGCTATATAATTTGTAACAGCAGGGGGCGATGTGGGAACACGAACCTGAAGCCGGCTCCAGCAGCCAGGTGAGGATGAATGAGTGGAAAGTTTGGATTCAGTGAGATAAGAATATCTTGAAATATCTGTGCTGAGATGATCCACATGGCCCCTAATAACCTGCTTTCATGTCTGACTCAGACATCTTTCGCCAAACACATTTATCCCCTCATTCGAGGAGTTAGTCCGGTAATTTGCACACGGCTTTTTCTGCAGGCCAAGATGGACGTTCTCGGTCTCGATGGGTTTATAAGAGATTATTTTTCCATAATGTGTTTTAATCAATCATCTACAGTCCACTTGTGTTTTAAATTACCTGCGTGCGGAAACCGAGTCAAACGTACACCCATGAAGTTGATGAAATCAGAACTCCAGGAAATGAACCATCAGATTTGAGAATTTGTCCACGATACAATCAAGAAAGTTATTATTATTACAGGGACACTTCAGAATGTCACCGCTGTACCTTATTTTCATTTCTAAAATGCAGCATTCTCTGCAGTGCATTCTGGGATTTTGTAGTCCACTGAATATTCCTTACTGTACAAAAATACAAAAACTGGATGATGTTTCAAAAGCTGCTGTAAGATTCCAGATTTGAAGGTAGCACTGTGCGTATCCCATAATTCTGTTCACAACCTGTAAAACTGCGATTGTCTTAAAGCCTAATAAAATCATGGAAATTAAATTTATTAAGGCTGTTTTGTTTGATAATATTACTAATGAAGCGTCATATGCAATTATTACTTTTACTAAACAAATCAACACCTCAAAATGCCACCTGCTGGTTAAAATGCAAGCCTAACCACTTGGTTCTTCTCTATGAAGTAGGACTGTTTAGTACTTATGTACTTTTTTTTTTTTTCTTTCCTCAAAAAATAGTAACACCCTGTAATCAGAGGTGGGCAGCCCATCTCCCTCAAATGTATGAGGTGTGTCGTCCCCCTGCCTCCAAATCATCCCCTCCCTCTCATCGCCTTGCCCACTTTTTTGTATTTTTTTAAAAATGATGTGCTGGGGTAAGGGAGCTGGGTGATGTAACAAAATATATCACGAAAATATGCTCACATTTGCAAAAAAAAAAAAACCGTTTTATGATTTTTATATAATATTTATGAACAACTTATATAATAACAAATTTTTTTGTCACCTTTTATTTCTAAAAATAAAAACACTGAAAAGGTGAATAAAAATCTATTCGTAGCCTCGTTTTATTTAAAAAAATGAGCTTAACAAAATTTCAAATGAACTTGGTTGCTTCTCTTTAAAAAAACATTTTCATTTGATCCAAAGACATGTACATTAGGCTAACTGGTTGTTCCAGGTTGCCCCTAGGTGTGAGTGTAAATCTTTGTGTGTGTGTGTGTGTTGGCCCAGGTTCAGGGTGTACCCCACCTTCGCCCAGTGTCGACTGAGAGGCACAGCCTCCCCGCAACTTTAGTAGGACTAAGCGGTTCAGCAAATGAGTGGATGAGTTTGATGTCACGATGTCCATCTCAGGTAGGGGGCATGGCCTAAAGTATGAAGGTGTTAGGATTAATTCAGATGTTATTACAGGTCCTGATTGATTTCATTCACACTGATTGTTTTGTAACGAGGTTCAGTGTTGAGAATCTGTACGATCTCAGGATCATTTAGTTCTATATTGTGTACAGTGTTAAACTCTTCCCACATTCATTACCTTCCGTACAAACTGGAGAAAGTCTGAAAGTTTACCAAGCAGGATTAAAATCCTCTGTAATGTTCTCATGATGATTGTGTGATTAGTGTTTAATACGTGGACACAACGTTTAAGCCTGAGCCCAAAACCAAATTTTCAGTGTTTGTTTATAAAAACTTGGATGGATTACTTGCGTCATTCTGTCGGTCTGGTAGTTTCTGGCGAGTCGAGAGTCCAAGACTAACATCATTCGTCCCTTTTTAAAAGATCTCCGTTATTTTAGGGTTATTTCTTCAAATCTTGCTTTGTAATGGAGGTTATGTGTTTTGGCAACAATGCGTTGTTGTAGATGAGAGAAGGGAGAAAAGAGGGAGTGGGGGGGATTGGTGTGCTGGAAGGGAGACTGAGGAGCGAGCTGTAAGGCTGCACGTGGAAAACTCACTCATTTCTCTTGAAAAACAAACATAATTTATTCTACATTGAAAGCCTGCCATGTCGTGCAATTAACAGGAAACAAGCTGGCAGACATGGACTGGGTAGAGCTCACTGCAAGTGTGTGTGTGTGTGTGTGTGTGTGTGTGTGTGTGTGTGTGTGTGTGCTTTCAGTGGAGCCATCATGAGTAAATAGCCGCATGATTATGATGGGATCATTTATCTTTCTGCATGTTATTTGAAGGCCCTCATAAGAGCGAAGGCACTCGTAGGCACTGGATATTTCTCTGGGAGGTGTGTGTGTGTGTGTTGAGAGAGTGGGGCACAGAGCCAGACAGCAGGCGCCACTGTTTGAGCATGATGACCTCATCTCTTATCCCTCACTGAAGCACACAGTCCACAGCCCTCATTTCTCTCTCTTTCTGTGTGTGTTTCTGGGAGTGAATCCACTTAATGACAAGCTATTTTACAACTTCAAAAAAAAAAAAACCTAATTAAAATAAGAGAATATTTGAAAAAACATTTTACAGCTTGGTTCTCAGTATATGATCCTAAAACCTGACTGCACTGATTTCAGTAGGTGTTTCAGCTTCTCGGGACTCCTTCCCCGCCCCCTAACCGTAGCCAATCAGTGAAGGGATTCCTCATCAGGATTTGTTTTCTAGAAATTTTGCCTTGTATCTGCTGATGCTGATTAATAAACCCATCACCCATGCGACTGTGTCGAAATGATGTCATAGAGCATCACAAATCCGTGTACCTGTAGATGATTCTGAAGGTGAAACTGGTGATGTGCAGTAGAAATAGTTATGGAGTCGAACGATGACCCTGAATTCCGTCATTTTGGATATTTGTGTAGGTGGTTTCAGGGTTAAAGAAAGTTCCATTGATTTTTCTTCATTCTCATGTTATTGTATCCCTCGCAAAGTGTAGGGGATTCTAAGTTTTCTGGGGCTATCCGCCTCCACCACCTCATCTGTCGCAGGCACTTGTTAACACTCTAGAAGTGTTGCTTCTTTATGGATTTATTTTAGATTTATGTTGAAAGGTACCTACAGCCCATCGAAACTGGGTCAACTTGACCTGTTTTTCAAAGTCACAGGGGTCAGTTCATCAAAAATGCCCGTTAACACTCTAGCAGGTGTAGTTTGTGTCGAATCGGTTTTCAGTTCATACCTGTTATACTTCGTGTCAAGGTCTTCAAACCTATTGAAACTGGGTCACCTTGACCTAATTTCAAGGTCACAGGGGCCACATGAAGTATGAATGTGGTCATGTAAAAAGTCAGAGATGTCAAATTTAGAAAAGGATTGTTTAATATTTATACCAGATATGCCTATGGACATGCCTGTTAACCTTGAAAAAGTTTTCAAGGTCACAGAGGTCAAATTATAGAGGAGTAAATATACATGATACTAATTGTTCTGTTGACCATGGGGGGTGGGTTCTTGTTGTGTTCTGTGACAAGAACACATTTCTAGTTAAGTATTATCCATAACACATACGCGCCACAATTGTTTTACAATTATCTCCAAAAGAAGAGTTTTATGACTTTACTATATATTATTTATACACAACCTATATAATCTATAACATTTATTTATTATAACACTCATTTTCTTAGTAACTGTTATGAGCATAAGTGAAGGCTATAGTTAGGATTAAATATAAAACAACTCCTTGTCTTCCATCTGCAGTGACCTCACGTGGATTCCCTTGATTGTATGTTATTGTGCCCTCTGCTGTCTAAACAATGCAAATGCAGTCAGGAGAAATCAATTCCAATCAGAGTTCGTTTAAAAAAATATTTCCATAAATTAAATCGGCTTACATTTGTACCGTGATTTATCATTGCACGACGTATCATTACAGGCGTCCACGGTTAACATTTCTACAGGCAACAATGTTACTGCAAAGTTGTTGGAAGGTTTTTAAAGCTTATATGAGAAGCATTTTTGGAAAACCCTGACAAATTTAAATGCTTTTCAAAATGATGTGTGAACCCTCAAAGGTTACCTGGGATGGAACTTCTATCGGGAAGACAACCTCATAACGGCACCTTTAGAGAAAGCATCTACTTAAAGTCGTAAATGTTTCCAGGTCAAGTTTTAAACGTACTAATAGTGAAAAATCAAATGTGTAGCTCCATCAAAGCCCATAAATGAACTCACCAAAATTGATTCAGGTTCCTTAATAGTTCTTTACACACTGAAACCCAGCTGGAGTCTCTCTCTCTCTCACGGGACGACGCTGTTCATATCACACCATCCTAAACTCTAAAGATAAAACACACACTCATGCATGGAACTCATTTGGAGGAATAAAAGGCCGCAGTGATCACAGCCTGTGGGCTTCGTTAAATCTCCTCACCGCAGATTCAGACTGAAACACTTTTCTGATGTTGTAAACTTTTTAATCATCCCAGAAATGATTGAGCTTTTAACGTTTTTCCTTATGATCCTTAACAGCATGCTGTTATTATTACAAATATGACCTGGTTGGTTTTTCTAGACTGAAATCGGAGAGAGATGTGAAGAGCCCCTGCTTTGTGTTTAAATATTTACACGTACAGAATAAAGGTTTAAAAGAAGTAGAAATAATAACCTGTCTATCAAAGAGCTAAATCTCTAATTACAAAGTTATTTAACCGGCTGATCTGAGACGGTAATTGCACTCTAAGTGTTGTATTAAGCAGGTGGAACTGAAGAGTAAACACAGTAAACCCACGAGTCTTAAGATTTTTGGCTTGGCTTTAAGAAATGGGTTTAAGTGTAATCCTCTGGAATTAAAAAAATCTGGAGGAACGATGTGGGGGGTGGTGAAGGGATTGTGACTGGGCTTGTGATTATAACGACAATCTCGTCTCTACATGATGCTACTTGTACATTACTGAGATATCTGCTGGTGTTAATTTGATAATCCTTGCCATCAAATTACCTCGTTCCTTTCTTATAAAATTTTATTTATTTTTTGTTGGTTCAGCGAATCGCTCTGCCGTCTTGTTTTTCTGTCCCTGTGGTATATGAACTGATATCCTAGTAGACAGCCAATCAGAGCGTGTGATTGTTCATATTCACTGGGTGTGGAAGTAACCAAACTATCATCTTTAAAATCTCAAGTTTTCTTGACATTTTATTGTTATTGTTGATTTATATCGTCATTTTGTCCGTCTCCAGGCAGCAGTACTGAAAGTAAAACTCAACTGTGAGAAGAAATAAATATGTTGGTAGTAAAGGTGAACATGCATTTAAAAAAAAACACCTTCTGTTGGTAGAACCTGGGCTCTCAGAATTGTTACTGCACCACAGTCTGGGGGGACATTAAAGAAAAACATCTGGTTTGTTTTAACCCAGGGCCTTTTTCCATCTATTTCGGGCTGGGTTTTTTTAACTAATAGCACTATGTTGGTAAGTCATGATTGAGATGCTAAATCATACTTCTCATAATTGACTTAGCATCTCTGTTATGATTAGCATCTCATGAAGATGGTTTAGCATCTTTCAGTTATGATTAGCATTGCACAATCATGACTTACTCACTATCTTGACTAACAATACTTTTTCCCCCTTAGTGACAGAAATGGGCTTCCATAAACAACCACATCTAAATAAAGCGCCTATTTTTCATCACTGATAAACTCGTACTGTTGTAATAAATGTCTGACAAAATGGAAAAGATCCTTATAGATCCACCTGTTTATTTACTTCAATAAGTCTGAAAAACAATTGTAGAAATTCCTTCCTTTTCTTTACGGTTCTCTCCTTTCGGTCTCTGACACAGTGCATGTTTATGGTTATGATGGGAGTTGTTTTGTGATGTCTCACGGAATTCATGAAATATACAGCATTTCCAAAGTCATCTGAAAAGTTTGTTGTTACTGCAGAAATGATCCGAGACTCTACTAAAAATGAAAATAAAAAATTATGAAAGAGGCCGGGGTTCTAAAGTTTTACTTTAATAGATTATGTTGATGGAAAGCGTGCAAGTGATAAACGTATCTTTGTTTCTACCCGGCTTCAAGGTTCTGAACTCAGGTTTGTGTGGCATTTCTCTGTAGGTTTCCTCCAGGTTCTCCATGGTGAGTGAGTGTCTGGTATCTCAGGTAGTGTTTTCTCAGCTCACACCACCCTTGGTGTGATATCCTAGTTCTTGTCCTCGTTGAGTCACTTGCATCTTTTTTGGATCTAATTCTGTCACCTGTTAAGTTTAAAACTCCTTTTCATTATTTCTGTAAATGAAGACACACCAGTCTCACGTTCAGCCACTTTTTTTTATTAACATTCACACTTAAATGTTTTCAAAAAGGCAAAAATAAATACGTAGATGATTTCTTGATCCTGTTCAGTGGACAGCTGTAGCATATAAACACTGCACCTGAAAAGTCCCTACATCTCCATCGACCGATGATTAAACGTGTAAATGTTGTGGAGTTCTTCTGCTGACAGAGCATGGTCTTAGATGCTAAAGCATCTTATTTTTTTTGGGGGGGGGGATTACTGCTATGATTCCTGAAATACAAGCAAAGACATATGTCGAGCAGAAGAAGAACTGGCCTGGGAAAGAAAGGTGTGGTGATTTACACGCTCCTGTCTCACTCTTATGTGTAGTGTATATACTACATGGGAACGGCATGATCTGATTGGTTCACTACCTCAGAATAATTGGGGGTATTTTGGCTGCGATCCAAATCCAGGACAATTTTATCCAATCCAAAAAAATCCAGTCTTTTTATTTATTTTTTTTTTTTGCGTTGCGCGATAGGGCAAGGACTTGGAAATCACCCAGAATGTACCAGGAAGGAAGAAAAGGTATAGAGCTCAAAAATAACTGTGAAACAGGCCACAAGGGGGCACCATAATTCTATCCATGCCACTGTGACCCATATAAAGATGAGATTGCACTACCTTGGTAGAGGTCTGCGCTCTCACTGCATTTGCTTTGCTTTCATTATGTTGCCATGTAGTATATACTAAAATAATTATTCACCTCACCATCAGGGGATATCACTGCGTAGTCCCCACGATGTTCCATCTCAGGAATTCTTCAACGATATCCACCTCAGCTTCAGTGAATGATGTATGTACCCTCACTGCACATTTATACAATTATCGAATCAGCCGATCAGGATGCAGCAGCACATTACATTTAATTTTTCAGATACAGATCAAGCGCTTTAGTTTAATGGGCAGAAAAGGGAGAACTCTGGATCTCTCCAGTAACCCATACTGTATAATAACTCTTTACAACCGTGGTGACTGAAAAGGATGAATGTTTGCAGTGGATGAGCTAAAACAGCAGAACACCACATCAGATTCCATTCCTGACAGCCATAAACAGGAATCCAAGCCTACCATGAGCCTCAGACTCACTCAAACAGGACCAGGTGCATCACCTGGTCTTTTTCTGCTCTTCACCCGTCCTGTTTGGGCGTGTCCGTGCTCATGGTGTGAAGCCTGATGTGGTTTTGTGTTATGGCATGCCTTAACACTAAACCACACTGCGCACTCGGTTTGTAAAGGGTGATTGAGTTAAATCCTCATACGATGTTTTGAACATTAACTGACCCTCTTGATCTTCAGTACTGCAGTGCTGTATGATGATTGGCTGAGAAGATTACAGTAGAAATGTACAGATATCCTTATGAAAGTGATCGTGTGTGTACATGTGTGCCCCTCTCTCTGAAGGCGTGTGAGGTTTTGTGTGAGGTCTTATATTCCAAGAAGAATCCCAGAAAACAAACTGTCTTGCAGGATTGTTAGCGCCGATCCGGTTCCATTGTCAATGAGAACAGACACGTACTCTCCAACCTGCAACACACACAGAGTGTGTTTGGTTCACCCTAGTTTGTCCTGGAACAAGATTTACCTCGACCAAAAAAAAAAAAAAAGTTTGTGACTGTCTTTAGGTCTGTCTGTGACTACGATAACTTGGAAACCAACAGATGGATTTCCATGAGATTTTCACCAAATATGGGCCAACAAAGAACCTGGGTATGATCCAGAATCAAAGTTGGATCCACAAGGGTTTTGAAGGATTTTTTTTGCATTATAGGGCAAGGAGACAGCACGAGTGACAATACTCTACATGCCCATTGGGCTGTGGGGTAAAAACACAGGGTTAATTAACATGCCGAATGTGTGTATGTTGGAGATTTTATTGTCTGTGTAATTAAGGTGTGTGTATGTGTCATTCTTACCTGCAGGTATAAGGTTCCTGTCAGCAGAACACTGAACACTCCTCCTGCAGGACTCACACCTGTTACTGTCTCCAGAGACCTGCAGTACCATCGCAAAACAAAATCATCATCACTGTGTGTGTTTGTGTGGGACTTTGACACATACATCAAACCAGCTGCCAAATAATGAGTGATGACCTGATTGATTAATAGATTAGGTGTGGAAGGTCTTTAAGGTCACGTGATTCTGCCTTCAAACAAACCCATGACCTCAGTAGACTCATTTCCCTGCAGCTCAACAGGTGCTTGATCTAATCTCAGAAACATGGCCACTGTCAAAAATGTTTAGTGAATGCTGCGATCTGATTGGTTCGCAGTCTCGGGATAATGTTTAGATCACAGCTGTGGCAAAAACTCAGTTTGTCACCGTCACTGATTCTAAAATTCAACAACATCCAAATAACTACAAAGAAATGGCTGTCATGTTTACAGAAATGCCACATAATAAATAACTTCTTAACCTTGTTAGTTTGGTCAGTACAGGGTAATTCTAGACGTCAATACAGCAAAGCCTTGGTCTAGAATTTCTTTGTAATGACCGAAATAAGGTGCTCTTTACACACAGTCCTCTCGTCTACATGGTGGACATTTAGATTAACCAGTTTACACCCTTATACAAAAAATTAATAACGGCTTTTAATCCCAACTAGAACGTTCTTGTCTTTATTCCGGTAAAAATACCACTGCAACGTTGAGAAGAACAAACTCTATCCTAAAGGCTAGTTTTGTGACTTCCTGTTTATCTCTGTAGTTTGGATTGATAAGAGGACAATGTCATTACGTTAAAAGTATAGAAAAAGGAAAAGGTCTGTAACAGGTTTGTATTTTATTGCTGTGAAGCGAGCGGAACAGCAACACTAATTGTGCTTTCCCACATGACTCGATTTATGTGGCGGCGCATGCGCGCCAGCTTTTAGAGTTCTTGCAATCGTCGCCACGACCTTCCATGCAGGATTAAACGGGCCTGGAGAGATAAACAAAACTAGACTATAAAGACTTGGATAACTGCCCCTCACAGCACTCCACTTCTCTATGAGAACTTCTAGCTTTAGTACATTTTGTATAACTCCATCGACCTTTAATAGGTGCCTTAAATTGTATAAATAATCTTTATTACGCTTGAGCACCAAGAACGTTTGAATAGTTATAAAATAAAGATGCATACTGATTTATAAACAGATTAACAACCTGACAGCTATAATTTTGGTAATTATAAAAATGTAATCCATTTTTAAATATTAAAGCTGATGTACCCACACAGTGTATACTGCAGAATTAAACTGCCCCTTTATTAAAATAAACCTGTTCCAGCATGACAACACACCTGTGCACAAACCTTAAGCCTTAATCCCACGTCCCAAAATCAAGAGAAAATCCTTCTCAGAGGTGTGGAGTTCACTCAAACAGTAAAGGATGTGACGGTTAAGTGCCTACCAACTTTTGGTTACATAATGTTGTAATAAGTGCAGTACTTACATGTTACTCTGACACAATGACTCGATACATATGGAGGCCTTCACGCTGTCCTTCTGTCGCGCCTGTGTCCTTTTCTGGGTCTCACTGGATTCTGAAAACACATCATGAGGACGGTGCTGTAATGGGCGTAAACACCACCTGAGCCTTACCTGACTGACTAAATCCGAGTGTTACGTTAAACGTCCAAAATTAACCGTAAAGATTTAAAACTGTTCATATGGCGTATGATGGTAGTAGTCCTAAGGTACTAATCACACATCTTAAACTTTATAGCATAAAGAAAAAGTAAAGTTACAAATGTTAACCCCGCCCCAAATACCTTCCCTTCGTAACTCTTTATACTGACGGGGCTGTAAGAAAAGTGATAATCATTAATTCCACCCACTTTTTTCAGCACTCCCCAAAGCCATGCCTCCAAAACTCATGAACGCACACCACCTGACTACAGCTGGAGGATCATTCCCTGAGAGCGGATGAGGGAGTGTTGTGGGTGGAGAGAGGAGCACATCCTTGTCATATCCAACTATTTCCTGTTCATTCACATGAAAAACACCCAACACCATCATCGCGAATGTAAACATGGCTCTTATTAGTATTCACAGCTGTTGAGGTGCTAGTTAGCTTTGGCAATATGTCCGCCTAGCTTTTAAAAGATTCTGGTCTTCTAAGAAACGCCTGGGCACAGTGTGCACAGGTAGGTAGATGAAATTAAATGATTGGACGGTGTTTTTAACAAAAAGTGTCCGTCAGAGATAATCACTAACCCGCCCCCTAAATCTCACATGTTATTACTATTCATACAAGTGAACTTACAAACACCAACTCCACCCACAATCCCCAGTTCATATTAACCTGACAGTTAAGGGCGGGGCTAGCATTTGTAAGTTCCCTTCTGACTTCGTTTGTACGAAAAAAGTTACAAATTCTAGCCCCGCCCCTAAACGTTTCCCATCAGTGTTTGCCAAAATGCAACACACTTTCAGGAAAGTAGAATTTATCTGTTGGATTTACATGGTTGTGCGCGATATAAAGCATATCAGCGTGCACGGTGTTGTGACTCACCCAGCACCAGGCTGGCTGTGAGCTGGTAGAAGCCGGAGACCGGCACAGTGTAGCGGCCGCTGCTGGCGTTGAAGCCCTGGCCCCTCTGCTGAAACTGCTCTGTGTCTGAAGGCTGTGGGAAGCACAGAGGAGAGAAATGACTCAAACTCTTCCAGCTGCTCTTTTTTCCGCCACATCGCCAGCTCGTCTCATCTGTGTGCCAGCGGCTTGTTTCATTTCATTTACTTAAATCTGGGAAAACATACCGACGGCGAGGGCCTCATTTACAATACACAGTGCTGAGTTACAAACAAAACGAGACATTATATAAGAGAGAAAAAACAAGCCAAAGCCATACATTTTCAATTACAATAACTACTGGCAGGTTTTCTTTCTTTTTTTGTGTAATGTGAAACAGGCATGTTTAATGATTACTATATACACTATAATTTATTTATTACTCTAGACTTTTATTTTCTGCGTCATATTTTACTCATTTTAGGGTTTACAGCCATGTAAATAACTCCACTGATTAAGAAATTGGAATTTCAAAAATCTTCATGTACAGATCTAATTTAACTGAAGTCATGGTCATATTACAGAAAAACATTCACAGAGAATTTATAATGATTGTACAAGAATTAGAATTAAATTTTTACATTTATATCTTGTGGTAATTGTTGAAATGTTTTTTATTCATTTTTTTATTATTCCTCTAACAGCAAAATTTGAAAGAAAGGGTGGAACATTTAGCTGGGTCTTTAAAAAGTTCTCAATCATGTCCATTCTTTTCTCTTTTTTTAATTCTCAAAGAAAAAACAATATGAGGGATAAAGTGAGTCAAACTTCACCTCATTTAATAATTGCTTATTATCCACCTTGCAAACTCAGGATAATGCTAAAATCAAATAAAAATGCAAAATAAGCCATAAAGATCTCATTTAAATTATGTTTCCATGTAATATATACTAAAATAATTATGCGCCCAGGATTGGTGAGTGTTGCTGAATAGACTCCTCGACAGGACAGCGTATCCACTGAGCCTGAAGCAAATAATTGTTATGGTCACTGCACCTTTATTATTTTGAAATGTGACCATTTTTGACCAATAATTTTATACTTAAATTGATTCCTCCTCTTCAAAGTTTTTCTCGTGGCTTTCTTTGCTATCGAGCTAACATGATTTCAAAATAAAAGTCCCTGGTGGACTTTTAAATGGAGGATTATCATGGAATTGCATAGCATCATATTCTCTCTGGAATGGCACCCAATCATGTTGCACTGCATCACAGTAGAGGTGCATCATATCGTATAATATTAGGGGCAACGCATCGAGATGTCCATGTCTAGATATATTAGCCTCAGTGATGGAGATATACATCCCTACAACCAAGGTTAACAATCATAGAGTTTGGCGCACACAAACAATTAATTCCAAACCCGTAATGAAATGAACTCATCTGGATTGACTAAGTGTCTTAAACATAAACAGATGAATTGAATGATTACCAGGTGCTCGGTGTCATTAATCTGACTTCACCAATAAAACTACTTTTTGATTCTGGTTTATTATTAAATGTGTTAAAAAGCCCCAGACATCATACGAGAATCTACGTTTACACTGTTTGAGGTTTATTCCAGATGTACGGGGGTGGCGTGTGCCAAAAACACGGCATTTAGCCAAATAACATCCTGCTGATGCTTTGAGTTTATGGAACTTACACTGCTGAAAGGATGGAGCTCCTGCAGGCTCCGTCTCTGGACCAGCAGATTGCGCTGCAGGTGGCTGTGGAAGGCAGTGGTCACGCGACTGGGCTGTCCACAGAGCACACACTGGCTGCCCACCATCTCTGACAGCAACAAGAGGCAAAGTTTTGAATAAACCACATGTCCCAAATCACATGCTATTCACTATATTCTTTATACAGGGCACTACTTGGGCTTCTGATCTGAACAGGACATAGAGGAGAGATGATCCATCACACACACAACATAACAATGAGCATGGAATACCCATAATGCACTGTGTATGAAAATGTGTATACTGAATACAGGAGATACTTGGTGTTTATGGGGTACATATAGTGAAGAAAGTGTGGGTTAGAGATACAGCTGTAATAAAATCCTTTAAAACTACAGCTAGTGAAACGATCCAACAAATCAAAAGAATAGTAAGAACATTGCTTGTTGTACACCATGTGGGCGAATACTCGCTAAAAGCAAACTGACCACATGTGGTTTGGGACGCAGCCACAGTGGACTGATGATGGTGAGATAATTGTGGTGATGTTTATGTGGTCTATGTATGCGGTTTGGGACGCAGCCACAGTGGACTGATGATGACGACGACGATGATGAGATGGGTTGTGTTGGTTATGTAATAATTCCATGAATCACAAGCATGCAGACTCCAGCGTCTGCTTTATTTATTAATCCTGATTTAATGACACATTCTAATTCCCTTTACTTTCTTTTATTTGGTCTGGGCTCATTCCCATTCACTAACCAGCTCTCGATTATTCACCTCCTTGAGGGTGAAGGCTGTATCACATGCTTCCTCCTACCCTCTTTCTCATACATAAGCTCACTGATGAATCTTGGTGATTGACAGGAATCTGCCCCACCCACCAAAAAAGTGGACTCCTATTGGACTCCTGACTGTGACAACTCTGGGGTCTGAACTCAATCGAAAATTTTCTAGTACTTAGGAGAAACTGAGCTGCATAACAAGAACATTAATAACATTAACAATAATAAGGAGGGCATACGAAGAGCACAAACCTCCTCCAATCCCAAAAAATAAAGAACAAAAAACTACAGGGGCATTCAGAGAGCAAGGTACTGCCACCAGGCTCAAATACATTATTATAGCTTGTCGTAGTTATAATGAAATGTCTCCCCTTGGTGGGCATCTGAAGAACATTTTTCCCCCATACTAGAGTATAGGCTTTTTTTTTTTTTAAGAATTTCTTGATTTTTATTTTATTTATTTATTTATTTAAAAACATGATTCCATACATGGATCACCTCAAAATGTTAATAGTTTGTTACTTGTATCACACACTACCGGAGAGACAAATTTAATCAAAATCTGTGCATCTGTGTTGCACACAAACTAACAAACAGGTGAAAAACCCCTGGAGGTGGTATTAATAACGTACACAGCACCCCCTGCTGGGCCTATTGTAACACCACACTTCATGTCCTATTTTACAATGTAAAAGATATATATATATATTTTTCCTGGTTCTAGAATTTGATCCAGATCATCAACAAAATCAAATAAAATTTGGGCCAGAGTTCACCTTAAAAAAAAAATAATAATTTTTTATCCCACTTGTATTTTTTAGCCCTAAGTTGCTAACAGACAGACAGACAGACCGACCGACCAGCCAACCAACGCAAACAAAAACACAAGCTTCTTAGAGGAAATAATACTAAGAAACCAGTTTCTGTCGTTCAATCTTTTAAAATCAGACATGACTATAAAAAATTGGATTAGCGCAGCTGTCAAGACGTAGCCAACTTTATTCTCCTTATTACAGCTGTGTTATTTGATAAGTTGTCAGAACTTCACACCTTTGCTTCTCTCTTAAGTCTTAAATACAGAAGATAAACAGTGAGACCTGATTTTATCTTTGACTGACACTTGGCTACATATAAAGTCATTAAAACAATCTGTCCCTGAAAGGGAGATGTAAATATTTGGAGAGCGAGTGTGTATGAGTGGATGAAGAGAGCGGGGGGGCAGGGGGTGTTGTGAACATGCTTGAGTTTGCGGCGCCACTGTGTTTTTGCTGTGTGAATAAGAGCCTTTATGTTTTATATTGCTGTCAGAACAGCCTGCAGCTCGCTGCTCCAGAGCACAAACAGACCTGTGTCTGCTTTCCTGGCCAACTGCCAACACTCACTCCACACACACACACACACACACACACACACAATGTGGAATCCAGGGAATTCAACAGCAGAGCCAAATCGCACCGACGTCCAAGAAAATTACACCTATTAGAGGATCAAACCCAACCACGATCAAACATGTAACTCCTGATAAACACACAAGATGATACGATACACATGGAAAGCTTCACTTTGAAAGTGTCTCACACACACACACACACACACACCACCTCAGTCCACACAATCATTTAAAACATCAGTCAGACATCATCCACATAAAGATTGTTCGCTTTTTGACGCAAAAACAGCAAGTTGTTTCAATCTTCATCGCAGACGCCAGTAACGTGTTAAAACAATCAACAACACCACAAACGTTAAAGACGACGCTAACGCTGACACAGGTCATAACATAACTCTAGCATACGCCAACGGTTGATATAGTACAGTTCCTTGTAGACAGATATATAACATTTAATAAGGTTTTCTGTCTCCTTAACTTCAAGACAGCCACCAAGATAAAGTATGCTGTTCTTTAAACCCACTGAGGTGTAAGAGAAATTAAATCCTTCATGACATGTTGTGGGAAATAATCAGCTTCAATCAATAGCCACACTAACCCAGGTTTGCTCATTATTTTCCTATAACAGCACACCTTGCCATGTTTTATTCCTTACACAACATACTGTTTCTATTATTATGAGAATGATCCAAGTATTGATCTGCCTTTTTCTTTATTTGAATAATTGAGTCGTTCATGTATTCGTACATCTCAGCGATGCTTGATTTTTTTTCTCCTCGCTGCCATTTTCACCTAATATTTCTACATAGCATCATAAAACATTTTGAAAACTGTATTATTAAATCTCACATCTGCTCACGTGGTTTAGTGGCATTTTAACTGATTTACATACCAAGCACAAGCTTTGCATCATGGATCATTTACTTTTAGTATACACTATACTGGAATAGGGCAATCTGATTGGTTTTCTATCTCAGGATAATTAACAGCTATTCCACGACCTCAAATCGAATATGCACTGATAGCTTGCAAAAGCATTGAGGGCTATCAGTCCTATTGGACGAGAGGGAGTGGAATAACGGTTTTATTCTATCCACACTCACAGGATTTTATTCAAATTCTTACTTTCTAGCAACTACTTAATGGAAGTACTGGTTAGCATGCTTACTGGGTAGCTAAACTTCCAGTTTCAGCACACTGGTCACAATGCCCTCTCCACTGGGCACCAGCATCAGGTGATGCCGAGGGACTGGAGGTCTGTTCCTGGTTGCGGGCAAAAAAAATTGAGTTTGGTCCAAAAAAAACAAACAAAAAACTTGTCTAATTCCTGACAAAGTCTAGAATAAATGTAAGAGATGGTGGGTAGCGTTAGCAATTAGCTTAACACGAGTTATGACCACTTCCAGTTTATTTTTCCTGCAGTGATGTACCAACTAACAGTATATTCGATATCCTATGAGTAGATTAGCCAATCAGAACACATGATTGTTCATATCCTGTGGGTTCAACAATATCCACCTCTCAATACATACATGGAACAATATCCACCTCTCCTTATGCGAATAACTGTTATATAGGCTTTGTGCTTGTTTACTAGACTGGCATTCATTTGTTTTTGTTCCTTAAAGATGTTCATAAGTTTGTTGTGAGGTTACACATCATAACGTACACAAGCTTATATAAATATGTATAAACAAACATGAAATATAACGTGTGTACTGACTCCATGCTTTTCCCTCCATACGTTACTCACCGTTATAACATGGATTTCAATTATTACATACATATTTTTACCTTCATTTTTCTTTTTTTAATTAGTTTCCATTTCACAAGCATACCAGCTAACTTCCTACAAAACCCAGTGTTTGATTTATACCTATACAGACTTGCACATGGGCGGTTTTACACAGTTATGCACACTTGGCTCCTTCAGCCTGGTCATGATAGCCTGGCTTACAGCAAAAGTATGTATTATTCATCAGATCATTAAGTGTCAAACAGCTCTGTAATGCAAACTGATTATACATAGTAAAGGAAGCTGCAGAAATGTGTTAACACGAGCAAAATATAACGCTGGAGATTTAAACCTCAAAGTGCATAAATTACAAACTTACTGCTGTTAAAAACCTAAAATATGTTTACTGCTAATTTCAGAATCATCTCCTGCAGTAAGTCAACACCTCCATTCCTGATTAACACAGTGCATAAGTAAAGAAGAAAGCCCTTCACGGTGTCAGGAACAAATGGATTATAACTTGGCATGGTTATAATGAAATGTCTCCCCCTAGTGGACGTCAGATGAACATTTTTTGGGATTTCTGAATTTTTTCAACTTGATCCCATGTGTGTATCCCCTCCAAAATTTAATGATCTATTACTTGTACCATATTCTACTATAGAAAAAAATCTTTCAAATTCATGCATAACGTTTTAAGTTATATTGCACACAAACAATAAACAGACAAAACGAACAAAGTAACAAACCAACATGAGTGAAATCATTACCTCCTGGCAGCGGTACTAATCAGGAGAAGTTACTGTAACTGCTGTGAAGTTTATGCTCCACTAACAGCTCATTTTATTCCTCTTACACGACAGCAACTACACTATAAGGTCTATTTATTAAAGGGTGACGCATTATATATTTAACTGGTATTTATTGTTGTGGAATGTCTGTGAAACAAGCTAGTTCCTGTTAACACTCAGGATCTAGCAGTTAAACAGCCATACCATAATCTCAGCTTGTGTTTTCCTGTTTGAAAGATTAGGCAAAAAGTTGTGTGAAATTTCATGAAATTTTTACAAGTGGCGGGGCTTTGGACTCCATGAGATTTTGGAAATTATCTGGATCAAAATTGGGATCCAGAAATTTTTTAAAGGATTATTTAACATTGTGAAATAGGAAGATAATTTTGGAAGTGTCACATAACAGCAGGCCCAGCAGGGGGTGTTGTGTACTATGTGTTATTTGCAAAATGTTGCATGTGGATTTCCATGAAATTATTACCGGAGGCGGGGCTTTGGACAAGGAACACTCCGTGAGTTTGGAGATAATACGGATCAAACTCAGCATCCATGAATTTTTTTTGAAGGATTCTTTAATATTATGAGATAGGACCATTTTTTACTTTTTTTTTTTCCTCATATGAGGAATTGCTGGGATTGGTGGAGGTTTACGCTCTAAGTGTCCTTGATTTTCTCTCTTTTAAGAATTTGACATTACAGAGAAACCACGAAGTGTGAACTCGCCTTTCACAGGACCTTTTCTTTCTTTACCAATTCAGAAGACTTTAATTACAAGTTTCAGTTATCACTGACTGTTACAAAGCACTAGAACTAGAGACTCCTTCCTAACATGCTAACTAAACAGTCCCTCATGAAAAACTTCCCCACTTGAACAATTATTTTCTTCTGTATTTATTTTAACACATTAAAGAAACCTGTGACAATTTCACTGTTTTAGCTTTTGCAAAAAAATAACTTTAAAAAATCCTCATGTTTTCACTTCACGACATGGATGAAACTAACTGGCAATCATATCTTAATGGAAAATAAATTATGCTACAAACAACTCTAGAACCTAAAGTAATCCCAGAGTCTCTTGACAGTGGAAACTTTCTCCTGATTTAATATTCAGTGGTATAAACTGTAGAACAGACTGTAAGTAAACATGTGTTACTGATTTAAGTTGGAAGCTGCAATGGCCTGTTTGGTGAGAAACCAGCTTTTTTTTTTTTAGTGGGTGTTTTCTGATCAGATAAATTTTCAAATCAATCAAGCTTTCAAGAAACCATAATGCATTTGCTGCTTTTGACAGACAGCCACGTTCAGCTCTTTTACATTCCACCGCCAATCTCTCGCTCTGATTTCGCCACATCTTCATGGAAGATGGTTCATGCTGAAGGATAAAATATCCCAAATCAAGCTCTGTAGTAATTTTCATTTCTTTTGCATTTATGGGCAGCGTTTCAGACATCACTGGTGTCAGACTTCATCAGGTTTAGCCACAGGGAAAATAATTATGCGCAAGCTTGAGTTAATGAAGATTCAAGCTTTACTGTTACCCTATGTGTAAATATATGGCATACACATACACTCACTGCTCCCTTTAACCAGGATACCAGTAAAACTGCTCAATTGTGCAAATATCCAGCCAGCCAGTCATGTCACAGCAGCACAATGCAGATACAAGTCAAGAGCTTGAGAGCACTTTCAAATCAAACATTGCAGTTGGGACATCTGTGATGGTTGTTTGTACCTGATGGGTTGGTTTGAATATTTACATTTTTCTGATCTCGAGGTTTTTACTCACACACACAAAATGGCGTGAAAAACAAAAACCATCCAGTGTGAAAATATCTCCTTGTTTGAGTTGGAAAGACTACAGCAATTCAAATATTCACTCTTTACAACCACAGTGAGCAGAAGAGCATGTCAGAACAAACAGGATATCAAACCTTGTGGTGTATGAATTACATCACATCCTGTCAGCCGAGAACAAGAATTTGAGGGAGGGGTTCACCAAATCTAGACATTTAAAGATGTCTTTTTTTTGTGTTTTACAATCTTGGTTATTCCCCAGAATTGTATAGATTTAAACACAAACAATAGTGCATAAAGTTCAGAGATTTCATGTTTCAGTTTTACTTCCACACTACAGCAGTTTACATGCCAGGACATCACTGAAATGTACAACAAAGCTACCTCAACGTTAAGGTTTTTGATTGGCCTGGACTGGTCATGTTGACCACTCTGGATGCACCATGACTTCTTTAACCTATCACTTTAGTCTTTTGAGTTCTGTTATGTCCGATCATCATCGATATTCTCATACCTTTCAGCTTTATCTGGAGGTCCTCCAGTATCTCGTCCTGGTTGGGCATCAGCGGGCCAGGAGGACCAGGTGGCCCCTGGGGTCCGGGAGGACCAGGAGGACCAGGCAGGCCATGCTGGAAAGATTAAATATTGTTATGATTGTCATGTAATGTAAAGGAAGGGATGCACCACACACCTTTGAAAAAACAAAAAGGTTCCTCAGGAGATCTTCATTTCTGAAAGATATTCCACTTAGAGCCCTATCTGATACACACCTTCAAGGCAAAACCAAAGAACCCTTTTAAACTTCTAGATTTAACATCTAACACTTCATTCTATGAGGTATAGCACACACATCCTCCAATTTTTGGCTCATACACACTTCATTTCTGTAGCATCTTCAATCCTGCAAGTTTTGAACCATGCATATTCAAAGTCGTAAAGTCCACGCCTTACCTTTGAGATTCTTTTATTTTGTTTGGGCTTCTTGTTTCCACCCTTATTTGAGTTATCCCTGAAGGCTATCCAGGTCCTGTGAGGATCGACTATGTCCATATCTAAGGATGCAGTCTCCTGTAAAACAGATAGTCACCAAATTTTTACCAATACCAGTCATTACAAACCGTTACCAGTCCCACTGTAGCATGCGTCATGGACGGCAGGTCCAACTATATATATATA
>JBCNYH010000008.1:9312013-9327689 GCA_039654325.1 Tandanus tandanus | reverse complement strand
TATATATAGAGAGAGAGAGAGAGAGAGAGAGAGAGAGAGAGAGAGAGAGAGAGAGAGAGAGAGAGATTATAGAAATATTAAAGTGCACAGTGATGTGTTCAGTCAGGTAGTCTCGTCCTGTTTGCTGAATGTGTATTTTTAAAATAAAAGATGAATCTGTAGTCGATCACATCGCATCCATTTATCTGGCATAGACCGAACATTTCAACACCAATTCACACAGTTTCTGGGGATGTCAGCTCTCTGGGTTTAGGAATCTAAAGGGGAGGAAAAACAATTCGCTTGGAATTTTTACGCCTGTGTATATCATGTACAAGATGATTATTAAGTCACACATGATTACAGCCCACCTGGGTTCGAGACCCGGGATTTCTGTGTGGAGTTTGCATGTTCTCCCCATGCTTGTGTGGGTTTCTTCCGGGTACTCAAGTTTTCTCCCACAGTCCAAAGACATGCTGATTAGGCTGTTTCAAATTGCCCCTAGGTGTGAGTGTGAGAGTGAATGGTTGTGCGTGTTCACCCTGCCTCTTCATCATGGGCCCCCCCATCACTTGGCTCGGCCATGCACAAGATTCTGGTTCCGTCATTATCACTGTTGCTGGTTGTACTAGAATCATCCTCTTCTTCGATTTTGATGTTTAATTCGAGTTGACAATAAAGAGCTTCTGCTATTCTGACACACCAGGGCCTAAGCATCACAGTTGCACCTCCGGGTGAGGTCACAAATCAAGTGGCTACAGTTCAAGAGATGATATTTGGCATTAAATGGATGATTACTCCATTCCATTATCATCTCCTGGTGGAAAACATTAATGAATGATACCTCATACACTAAATTTTAATACAATTTAAAATCTTTGTTGTGCTGCTTTAATAGCAGTTGCAGCTATATGATGCCTGACCTCTAATTCCGAAGAGCAGATGGAAAAGATTTGTTTGAACAAACGGGATGTTTGTTACCACTGAACTGACTCAATAAACTAATAGTAGTGCACATGTGCTCTGTAGTAGAGCTTCCAATGACTCACCTTAGCTCTGATTGCAGCACGGTCCTCTGATCAGGTACCCCGTCCCCAAACCTTTATTTTTCCCCTCCGATTTCGAAACAGGAAGTGTTGGCACTGCAGAAGGTGAGCTGCAGGAGGGCCTGGAAACACAGGAGGAGACCAATGCGAAACAATTATGAAGGAACACTCTGAACACTCGACTGATTCTTGACTTGTCTAGAAGAAGGATTGAAGGTTTGACTTGATATACAAGAAGTCGTTTATTTTATATTTATTTATTTCTCTTATAAGGGCCGCATGGTGGGTGTAGTGATTAGCATGTCCGCCTGACAGCAAGAAGATCCTGGGTTTGAGTCCCGGGCTCGGCGAGGGTGTCAATGTGTGAGTTTGCATGCTTCCCCAAAACGCCACCCTACACGCCTTAAGAGCAGAGGACTTTTGCTGCCCTCTTGTGGCTGATTTCCCCTGTAGTCTGGACTTTCCCCACTCTTCTTTGTTAGTCTCTTTGCTTGGACCCCGGGAATCACTGCTTGCAGTTGTATTTTTATTATTTCACCACTTTTCTAAAAACTTCTCTCTGTGACATCATTCACCTCTCTCATTCTCCCATTTATTTTCCCCATCTCCTCTTCTATTTTCCTATGTTCCTAATGAACTTGTCAGAGTTTGTTTTAAAGAAAGTCCCAGACCCCCTATTTTATATTGTGGAGCAGGAATCGGTTCTCTGAAACTTTGTGTTGTTCTATTAAGGTGTAACCTTACAGTCAGTCGGACAGGTACTGATTACACGTGTATCAGGGAATGCTATAGATATTCCAGTAGAACAGAAGTGCTTGTTGATTATCCACCTACCAGCTGTTTCACACTGACTCTTCCCTGTGTCCTCCAGCTTGAGCTTCTTCAGGGCAGTGACAAGAATCTCGATGGTGTAATCTGTGAAAAATAAAACCTTTCAGTTTTTCACTGGATCATCAGATGTTTTCTTTCTCCCACTGGAACGCTCATACAGGTCAGCATGTGATATTCGAATGCTACCCATGGAATTGTAGGCCGCTTTATCCTACTAGGGTCGCAGGGAGGCTGGAGCCTATCTCAGCCGATTATAGCCGAATTCACCCTGAACAAAGAGACCATCACAGGGCCAACACACACACACACACACACACACACACACACACACACACACACACACCTAAATTCACACTTATACTCACACCTAGGGGCAATTTGGAAGAGCCATATAGGTTGATGTGCATGCCTTTGGACTGTCGGAGGAAACCAGAGTACACAGAGGAAACCCCTGCAAGCACGAAAACAACAACATGCAAACCACACAAAACGCTCTCACCAAGCCTGGGACTTGAACCCAGAACCTTCTTGCTGTGAGGTGAGGCAGACGTGCTAACCACTACACCACTGTGCCACCCATACATTTCTTCTCCTACCTATTTATTTATTTATTTATTGTAGGATGTCCTATGTAATGGGATAAGACCACTTAGCGATGGTCCTACCAGGACAAGGCATGTCTCTCTGTCACGATGATGATGATGATATCACAAAGAGGGGCTAGCGCCACCTACTAACTGACCCACACTCTGTGATGCTAACACCCTGGGACATCCCACCCGCAGAGCTTTACACACTGCTTCGAATTTGTTTTGTTTATTAACCTATTTATATCTATTTATTTATTCACGATGAGGTTTATGAATCAGTACCTGTCTTGGGACTTGTAGAGGAGGAACCTGACAATTTCTGTTTAACAGTCAAGCGTCTCTTGATTCTTGGTTTCCAAGGTTGAGAGTAGAAATGGTTACGGCGATCCCTTGACTGTTTTTTCTGTTTGACACAGTAAAGTGGGTTTGTTGTTAGTGAGATGACACACATGACAACTGATATCTTCAAGCTTTTCGTTTCGTTTCAGAGTCGAACAACATGACGTTCATATTCTGATGATTCCACTATCTGGCATCACCCTGAAAAGGATCTCAAAGTTTTAACAACGAGCCCCTGTCATCTCCTTGCTTAAAGCCGGGCTTGGTGGTTTGGAAAGCTAGCGAAATTTGAAAGTAGCTTCGCCTCAGGGCTCCAGCTAAACCCTCCCCTGCCCTCAGAGGCCCTTCCAAAGCCAAACCTCCCCTAACATGCTCTAACTGCAGGCTCGTGCATGGTAGCTTCACACACGAGCAGGGAGACATGGGAGAATTTGATTGGATATTTCCCAGAGGACTGAAAGGCAGTGATTGGTCGGTGTTTTTACAGTATTATAATAATCACAGATGACAGATTTTTTTCAGATCTTTCAGATTTTTTCAGAAAAATTTACCAACCCCACCTTTAACTTTTTTTTCTATCTGTTTCTTGAAAAAACTGCCTCCTTGTCTCCACCCTGATATAATCCCAGGATTGGTGGATATAATCCCAGGAAGTGGCTTGGGGAGACTGATATTGTGGGATGTTCCATGTAATGGGCAAAACATTTAGCGATGACACACTACCAGGAGCTGAACTCTTTGTCCCACCCCTGCTCTAGCCAAAGTCTGAGATCTATTCAGATTCAATTGATTTTTAATTCATTCGCTCTCTCTCTTTCTCTCTCTCTAGGTGAATCGAACAGGAATAAAGGAATTAAAGATGATGTTTTTACCTTTTCCGTGTGAACTCTCCATGAGCGTCCTTTCCACTGCCAAGGTTTAAGACTGTAGGAATGTAAACTGTTACCCCTCGCTTTATAACCAAAGGACTCTGTAAAAGAGAGGAGAAATTCATTCATTCATTCATTCATCTTCTTCCGCTTCTTCCGGGGTCGGGCAGCAGCCTAAGCAGTGAGAGAGGAGAAATGGAATACTGAAAATGTGTTCAGGGCGGTACGGTGGTGTAGTGGTTAACACGTCTGCTTCATAGCAAGAAGTTCCTGGGTTCAAGTCCCAGGCTCGGCGAGGACATTTCCGTATGGAGTTTGCATGTTCTCCCTTCTCGTGTTTGCCTGGGTGTACTCCCAGTAGCTGGCTGTTACAAATTGATCCTAGGTGCGGATGTGAGTGTGAATGGGTGTGTGTGTGTTGTCCTGTGATAGTCTTTTGAGCTGTTTAGGGTATACCCAGCCTATCCCGTGACCCTAATACAATTAATTGGTTCAGTGAGAAAGTGAGAATGTGTTCAGAAAACTCGGTCCAAGACCAGGCCAGAATGAGACGGCCTTCTTTTCTTGCTTTTTTTACTCTCAGGTACAAGAGTCACTACCTCCTCTGAGGCGCTGGAGTTTCCACTGCAAGTCACCGAAGGCTTCATCTCCTCCCCGAGACTGTATATCTATAAACAAAACATTCATAAATATCAAGCAGGGCATTCAGGGCACTGAGAAATATTGATCCTTAGTATTTTTTAATTTGGATTTTTACTTCTGTGCCAGTTAAAAGTGTGGCATTCTGTCTGAGGCATCTCCTCCTTGCTGCCCCTTTCTGGCTGGTTTTCTGAGTAGTGTGGGCTTTTTCCACCGTTGGTCTGAATGATGCAGTAAAGACTGTTATTAGTGAGATCATACCTAAATCTCCTAAAGACTGAAGAGTAAATATAAGAGTAAATTATAAAGGTTAGCACAGGTATAACAACTGTGACAGAATTAGTCTTCTAGGTGGTCGTGGGTTCGAGTCCCAGGCTTGGCGAGAGTGTTTCTTTGTGGTTTGCATGTTCTCCCCGTGCTTTTTTGGGGTTTCCTCCGGGTACTCCGGTTTCAACCCACCGTCCAAAGACATACACGTTAGGCTAATTGGCTGTTCCAAATTGCCAAACAGCCAATTCCTAGCGAAGGTGGGGTAGGCCATTGTGGGGCCAACAATTCAATTTGGACCCGCCAATCAGCCTGCTGTGCATTTTGGACTGTGGGAGGATACCGGGAGGACCCAGAGGAAAGCCACACAGGCAGGGTGAGAACATGCAAACTCCACATAGAAACGCCCTCACCAAGCCCGGGAATCGAACCTAGGACCTTGTTGCTGTGAAGCAAACGTGCTAAACACCGCCCTAATATCCTTCCTGTAAAACCTAATGCTAATATTGTACATCCGCTGTATAGGGAACGAGAAAGGAGACAGCTTTTGTACCTTTAATGTAGATTTTTACCTGGAAAGGTGCATGAAGATTATGTTTAGTACAATAATCTATAATTAGGGTCTAATTTTGACTCTTCAGTCATTTAAAGAGGCAAGTGTGTGTATATACAGTCTCAAGAACACACCCTAACCCTCACAGGGCAGAAATATTTCAGTGAAGGGCAAAACACTAATATTTACTGAAGAGAATTTTAAAATGTGTGTAATAAAAGGAAGGCTGTGTTACCCAGGTGAATCTGGACTTCTGGTTTTCTTTTTCAGCCCTCATGCTAATCTCAGTTCTACAGGATTATAAAACAGAAATAAGACTTAAATGCACACGGTTTTATCATTGTACTTATATAATTCAGCTGGATGGTAGCTCCTCTCTGTGACATCATCACTAAGTGTGTAGTTCAAACAACTAACCCTTCTTTATAATATCATCACGTACTGAGTTTGTAGGTCATGTGACACACTGGGGACATCGAGACTAAGAGACAGAAGAACAGAGGGACACAGAGTCTTGCCCCAGTCAGTCCCTTTACATGAGACATTCATTCATTTTCTGAAGCGCTTAATCCTAGTTAGGGTCGCGGGAAGGCTGGTGCCCATCTCAGCCGACTCTGGCCACGGGCAGAGTACACAATGGACAGCTCGTCAGGCCATCGCAGGGCAGAAACACGCTGACGGATATGTAGCCTACTCTTGACGAAAATCAGCAATGGTTCTTTTACATGCCTCTCACCATAGACAGTGAGAGAGAGACATGGCAGGCATTTGATAACCCAGTTAGCTGCACTGGGGGCATTTATTTATTTGTTTTTAAGAATTTAAAGTAAAAGTGAAAATTATTTTTAAAAATACAAAGTTTAGATCTTTGTTTTATGAATGTAATTATTTTTGAAAACTCTGCAAGAGAAATAATTTTTTAATTGAATATTTTTAGTTCATTATTTACTTTGAGAATAAATTGAAATTCCCAAAAGAGAACATGTTAATGATTTTAATTATGTATAAATCTGTTTTATTCTATTTTAAAACCGCTAGAGATGAATTTTAAATTCTTCAATCTTTGAGGAATTCAATCATTTTGAAGAGTCTGAAATTTGAGATGACTTTATTTAGTTACAGCTTTAGTAAATTGTCTTTTTTTCCTTGATGTGATGGTACAAATACGCCACACTGTGGGTCAATTAAATTTATTCTTCATTAGTGACAATAAATTCCCAAACACAGACCAATAAGCTAGATTTTTTACATGGAAAGTACCATAGGTATAAAGACATTGATACGAAATTGGTCCATTTCGGCACATCAAGCTGAAGCATGCAATCCTTCTTAAAGTGGTGCGAGTTGGGAGCAAGTCTCAGCTATCAACTGTTTCTGTGATAGAACTTTCATGATACAATAATGAAAAGCTGCCTTAATGAATGTGTATATAATATAAAATGTATATAAATATGATAACGATTATTGATTCAGTAAAAATGTGACCTATATGTATGTATTTACCAATAAGTTATTAGTATTGGTTATACTGGCAATGGTTCAATTATGAAATTAGCCTTATCTTTATTACTTTATTAGTCATACATTGAATAACAAATTTGACTATAAATAATAGCTTTATTTTCACATTTCAATCAAAACTGGAAGTTTCTTGGCGGCCCTAAAAACCTTAACATATAAAAATAATATATAATAATAAATAATATATAACCCCAGTGATTGGACATGTCATGCGAGGCGGTGTTTGTTTACATTGGTTCACCTCCCAAAGATGGCCGCGGCGCGCCAAGCCAATGACGTACCGGGCGAAGGTTCGTATAGAGCGCGTTGCATATCTGTGTATAAATGTAAACTTCAGCGCCCTCTAGTGTAAATACAGGGTAAAACACAAACACGTGACCACAGCGCCCTCTGGCGTTGTTTAGGGGAACTTCCTGAACATTGATTTAGCAGTAGCAGCTGTGCTCTCAGGTTTTAAAGGTCATCAGGCACATCACTGTAGGAGCTCTGTATCACTGCCGAGCTTCCTCTGAGAGCTCAGGAGTGGCTTTCCGACATTGACTGGTCTTTTTATCTGTTTAATTTAAATTAAAAAAAAAACAGATAAATAAAATACTTACCTACTTCTAAAAAAAAGATTTAAAAAAAGGATAGACACATAGATGCGTGTCTGCTTATATAACAATACAACACATTAATGAGCTATTAATACAGTCAAGCACCTTAAATGATGTCATATTACAACTGATTGGTACAATTAAGATGGTACAAGCTACTATGGGAAGCCACACCCCCTTCACTATTAATAATTAGACTAGGCTCTGACAAAGCCCAAGTTTTGCCTGCTATTTATGTGCTGATCCAGGGTCTGCAGTGTGATGCTGAGCTCAGGTTAGTATGCTACATTACCCATGCCTCCTTCATATCTAGGGGTTCCTCAGGGTTCTCCAGTTTCTTCCAACATAAGAAAAACATGCAGAGATATGACTCGACTAGTTACGCTATAAACGTGTGTGCTTTTTGTCCAGAGATGGTGGGCGGCGCAGTGGTTAGCACATCCACCCCACAACAAGAAGTTCCTAGGTTTGAATCCCAGCCTCAGGTTTTTCAAGGAGTTTGCATGTTCTCCCCGTGCTTATATGGGTTTCATCCAGGTTCTCCAGTTTCCTCCCACAGACCAAAGACATGCACATTAAACTAACTGGCTGTTCCACATTGTCCCTAGGCGTGACTGTGCATTTTTCCCTGCAATGGGCTGTCTAGCAGTTCATGGTGAACCCCGCCTTCGCCCAGTGTCTGCTAAGATGGACCCAGCCTCTCAGCAACCCGAGTAGGATTAAGCGGTTTGGCAAGTGAGTGAGTGAGTGAGTTGTGGTGAGGTTCCAGCCAGCCAAGCTCAGCCTGAATGGTTCTGTGCTACTGTAGAAACATGGTGGTGCAAGATGGCGACCTCCATGAGAGGGGACCCACTCCACATGTAGACATACACAGCTCATTCTCAGGCTCAAAAAAACCCAATGACTTTTTATTACTATTATTAATTGATGTACATCATTTCTACTAACAGATCCTCCAATATATTACACACTGTACCTTTAAAAATTATTTTTGACTGTCCCTTTAAGTTTAATGCATTGTAATTCTTATAAATCAAAGCTGAAAATTCCTTCACACCCCCAACCCGACATTAAAAACGATTATTGTCGTTCATTGTACGGGTCCAGTAAACATTGCGATTTCTGTTTGCGATGTGTGTTCTGTACTTTGATAATACTGTGACAAAACTTACATGATACAAACTTTCGTTTTCAGGTCGCTGTTTCTCAGTGGTTGGTATCATGTATTTCAAGTCATGTTAATTTCTAAGCTGATGAAACTACAGCTGAGCTTTTCATCGAACTTAAACCCCTTTACCCCAAATTCAGTCCCAGGAACCCTACAGAGGGGGTAAAGTAGTGAAAATGGGCTTTGCTGGAGTGGCATTAGTAAGTTTGGCATTACTTTTTCAGTTTTTCAGGCTCATCAAGAGGACAGAGTGTGTGTTTATCACCACAGTTCGGGATTCCCCTCCAGCACGCACACACACACACTGTAGAGGAAGTGAGGACTTGTGTGAATTTGAGGTGCAGAGATCACTTGGGATTTCTGATCTTGCACAGTCACTGCATGTTCCGTTCACTTACACAGGAACCCGAGACTTTGTCTATTTATTCATATTAAATTGAAGCAATCCTTTGTTCTATAAACTTGGGGCAGTAACCTGGACCCTATGTTTACACCAGCAAATGACAGTGTTTCGTTCATGATGGTCATGTGACTGCTCTGGCTGGAATTTCATTGGCTGCAAAATTTCATTTGATTCAACTCATGAGCAAGAGGCATGAAGCAACCACTACTGTGGATTTGTGTGGGCGTGGCCTGTCTGGAGTTCAGATGAGAGAGTAGTAGCTAGCTATAGCTGGTAGAGTTAAACAAACTAAAGATACAGTGTGTAACATTTTGAAAAGTTCCATTAGCAAAAAGTAAGATCGTCATCAATAAATAAGTTCTCATTAAAGTATATCAAAAGTCATCGAGTTTTCGGAACCTTAGAATAAGCTGTTTCTATCTACATGTGGAGCGGGTCCCTCCTCATGGAGGCCACCATCTTGCACTGCTAGGTTTCTGCAGTCGCCCAGAATCATACAGGCTTTGAAGTAGAGGGGTCAGAAATGAAATTTCGGTTGGTGTGGTTGGTGGATCCACACCACTAGATGTCAGTAGATACCACACACTGTACCTTTAACTAATGCACTCAACAATCCCTGTAACTTCATTTCTAATATTCCTCTATACAACCACTCACACGCAAACCGCTTAATCCTATTAGGGTCGCGAGGTGGGTGGAGCCTATCTCAGCCAACACTGGACGAAGGAAGGGCACATCCTGAAAAGCTTGCCAGACCATCGCAGGGCCGACACACACACCCACAAGTAGGGGCAATTTGGAACAGCAACTCAAGCTAATGTGCATGTCTTTGGACTGTCGGAGGAAACCGGAGTACACAGAGGAATCCCACGCAGGCACGGGGAGAACATGCAACTCCAGAAAGAACTCCCCCTCCACCCATATAAGCCAAGATGTCAAAAGTCGTTCTCTCTCACAACGTAAAAGAGTCCTTAAAAAAATTCCCACATCAAGAATTTGACCGAGATCTAAAAAATCTAATTTAGCCTTTTTGTCTAAAGCTCCGCCCCTTTAGTAGAAATTTCCTGAATAACTTTGCGATGGCCTGGCGAGCTGTCCAGGGTGTACTCTGCCCTCGCCCAGATTCGGCTGAGATGGGCGCCAGCCTCCCCGCGACCCTAATTAGGAATAAGCGGTTCAGAAAATGAATGAATGAACGAACTTTATGCTAAGAAACCCGCAAAACAAGCACAACCTACTTAAATGGGGGTAAAACAAAAATCTTTTCATTCATGGATTTTTTTTTTTTTTTTTACAGATGAACAGTTTATGTATAGCATCTCTAGGCAGTTTAATTTGGTGATTTCTAAAATGATGACATCATTGTTTATAATTACGTCAAATATCAAAGCTCACAGATTCACTCCATGTAATTTCGGTTGGTTTTAATGGTTGTATTTGTGTTATAAAAATCGAGACAACATCAGCAGAATGCAAGAGGAACACACACATACCTTACAGTCCAGATGATGCCAATTAGAATTTTAAAATCAGTCTGCACTGACTGAAAACAAAACATTCACAATCTCTCTCTCTCACACACACATTTTATATATAGAATTTAGAAATCACAGCAGGTCAAAGTGTTCATCTGTGGGAAGCCTTGTTCAGAATTTTTGTGTTTTTTGTTTCTCTTGCCAGAATTAACAGAAATTGAATTCAGGAAGTAGTTTGTTAACACCCCCAGACACACACAACCCCAGACAGACATATTCATCAAAGAACAAAAAGGCAGAGAGAGTAAATAAGAAATTAAACCAAAATCATTTCAATTATTTAATACAACAAAACCGATTCAATACTGTAGGCAAAAACGACAAAATATATATTTAAAAAAAAAAAGTAGGAAAAAGATCGAGATTGAAGTAAAGCTTCCATGGAAAAAAATCATCATCATCATCATCAACCTTCATTTCTACAAACCGGCAGGAAATTACATCAACTACAACAGTTAAGGCTTGTTCTGTCGACACGGGAAGGAGCGGCGTGCCGTTTAATACCATCGCTCTCTCACATTAAAAAATAATAATACACCATACACACAGTGATGTTCACGGCTGAAGAAAATCCCTCCCTCATTCTTTCAGTGACGCAGTTCGGATATAAGTGAATACATGAACGTTAATCAGTACGTGTAGCATTAATACCGTTCTCTCACACCATTATTTGGCAATGGAACTGGATGAGGTGAAGCACCGCACGGAAATGCTGAATTCTCGAATCTGATTGGTCAGAAGGTGCTGATTCGTTTTGAATAACCGCACCGACAGCAATGCAGCTGCACATCACTGATAAATATTTTAAAATCCTTCTTCTGTCTGTCCACAAATCATCAGATCGTCGTCGGAGACTCCATCACGGTGCACAATCACAAGCAGCTGATTGGATAAAATTTGCGTATTTGGATTGTTTATTTTTCGTATTTATCTTTATTTGTAAGCTATTTTCTGGCACAAGCTTAAATATAAAAACATAATTTTATAATATTTTTGACGGTGCTGCAGGCTGGCTAGTCAGTGACTTTTAATCCCTTTCTGGTTCCACGGAATGATGCGAAAGGTCCGTGAAACACGCTAGGTCATGTTTTCGCTTACATTATAGCAGCCATAAACAGCTCTTCCTTCACCTCATTTAAATTAAAATTTTAAGGCTTAGTTTAGACGCCGTGTGTATTATAGAAGATGGTAAAAATATTACTTAATCACCAGGGAAACATTATTATTATTATTATTATAATAACTGGAGTCTAAAACTTCCCAACATGATGCTAACACATCACATCGATATCTTATCCTCAATCTCAGCTACTCGTGAGTTTTTCCAGCCATTCATGAAAAACGCTGGTACAATCGTAATACAGACCGATTCGAAAGTTTTCGTAATGTTAAATCCTTCAATACTGCGCAACAGAGCAGCGAGAAAATACTATCCACACACACACACGACAGTGTACGACGGCAGAGCGGGAGGCACCGAGGCAGAGTAATGCCCTGAATTCTGCATCACAAAGGCATAAAGTGTCGCGTGACGCGGTCACTAGAGTGCTCCTTCGAGTAATCCAACACTTCAGACATCTTAACGCGGATATGTGAGCGGTACGAGTCGACTTGGGCACCTGGAAACCGTGCAGAGAGTCACCGTGATCATAGGGGAATCCAAACTGCTGGCAGTGCATCCGTGTATGAGTGTGTGCATGTGTGTCTGTGAGAGAGACGTAAACTACATGAAATCATAGAACGATGCGTAATCAGGGAAAGTAGAGACACGTCCAGGACAGCTGACACGCCCACCGAAAAAAAAAAATTCCGCACGACATCCAAACACTGTAATTGTGAACGTTTCACATACAAGCACAGAGAAGAGCAAACGGTATATACACGACAGTCTATTCTTAGGATTTCTCAGATTGGGATGTCAGAGATAGAAAGAAAAAACAGATACAGAGGAAAAAAATAGAGAGGAGAGAAGAGAGAGTCCTCAGAGATCCGCCGCGCTCGTCGTTTGGAAACCCGGTGGTGGGATTGGTAACGCAGTCGTAAAGAAAGAGTCGAGTAAGAAATCACCTGGAAAAGGGAGGATAAAAGAGAGGGGGGGAGTGGAGGGGCAGGTTCCTCTGTGGAAGCAGGTTGCTACAGTGACTGTGATTGGTCAGTGTGGCGCGTCAATCTCCAGTCCTGTCCAATCACATCAGTTCCATATCCTGAGGAAGCTGTCCCATGAGCCGGTGGCCACAGCCATGCCGTCGTTGGTCACGCCTAAACAACTCACCCTGTTATCGTGTCCGGCTAAAACGCCTGCAAAGGAAATGGAGTTTAAAACACACACACACTTAGGTAATTGTTCACACTGGATTTTATAGATGCGTACAAAATAAATCTGGCGGGGGTGGGGGAGTTGGTAATAGACCCACCTGCGCGCTCTCCCTTCAGCGTGTCCCACACGTTGCAGTTGAAATCATCGTAGCCAGCGAGGAGCAGGCGGCCACTCTTGGAAAAAGCCACGGACGTGATGCCGCAGATGATGTTGTCGTGAGAGTACATCATGAGCTCCTGATCGGCTCGCAGATCGAACAGGCGGCATGTGGCGTCGTCCGAGCCGGTCGCAAAAGCATTCCCGTTTGGGAAGAACTGCAAAGAGGGAGGGGTTGATAACAGACACACACACACACACACACCTACCATCAGAAATCTTAAATGGAAGGCATGGAGCTCTGGATGTGTGGATTTTCAGGGAGTTGGGTGGGAGGCACTATATTAACACTGGATATTAACACTTACACACACGGCGTTGATGTCGGAGACGTGGCCGGTAAAGGACTGCCTGCACATGCCATCTCGGATGTCCCAGAGTTTGGAGGTGGCGTCACAGGCTCCTGATACGAAGCTCCTGGAGTCCGGGCTTAGAGAGAGACTCATCACATCTCCGCTGTGGCCTGAGAAGATGGTGGCCTGCTGACCGGTCTCGATGTCCCACAGAGCACTGAGGAAACACCGCAGGGAAATGATCAGCTGCTGCGATTTTTAGAATCCATTTATTCTTTGCACACGTTCCATTATTTGAACCAGGCTTTTTACCAACACCTCAATGAAATGATTATATCATGAAATAAATTATTCCTGAGAACACCAAGAGGTTAAAGTGTCCATAAACATAATATACTTTGTGTTAAACATCAGAAAACCCACAGAATCATGTGCTACTCCTGATCTGCAGCACTGAATCAGTGTTATCTAACGTGCCCTTTACTCACCATGTGGTGTCTCCGGAGCTGGTGACTATCTGGCTATCATCCAGGAAACGACAGCACGACAAATAACCTTAATGAAGAGAGGGGGGGGAAAAAAGAATAAAAATAGCAACACTGAACTTCATTCAGAGCCTTCAGCCAGCTCATTACTCATTATCCGTTCCCGTGGTTTGTTGCAGGGGTTTACCCGTGTGCCCAGGTAATTCTCTGGTGACCCTGACGTTGCCCTCGCGGGTCTTCAGGCTGTAGATGGAGCAGATGTTATCCAGGCCACCGCACGCCACGTAGTTCCCAGATGGAGCATAGGCACATGTCATGACCCAGGATGAGCGCAGAGGGATGGCATGGATCTGGGAAAGAAGGAGGAAAATAAAAAATATATATATATATAAATAAATCATAAAAAATAAATAACTAAAAATGCTCCAAACTGCTAAAAGATACAATCACATATCTTTTAAAAAAAATTCTAATTCCAATTATGGACAAATAGATTTAAGAATAGGTAAAGTGGGTGGAGCTTGTAAGCAGATATTTTCTTTCTACACTTCAAAAACACGGAGAACCATGTCGGAACCACAGGTGAGTATAAAACACGATGGGGAGGAGCTATTATAGGAGAATGCATCAACAACAGGGTGGTGTAATATATAGATTTAGGCACTGCACAAAGGCGGAGATCCCGACAAATATCTCTACTGTTAGGTGTCTGAGGCTGGAGTTGTAAGAGTAGTGCGGCTCCTTTAAGGACTTAATCAAAAAACAGAACTTCATCCATGGGGGAAATTAATAAATGAATCTCTCGTGTTTCCTGACTACGATCTGAAGTGAAGGGTGACAGAATCACCCGTCTTGTTGCTTTAATTATCCGTTTAACGAGTTCATGTTCCATGTTCCTGTTAACGTTTGGTGGTGCTTTGCTCTGTGAAAGTTTGTCTGCCTGCCTAAGTTAGACTGTGTGTTTGTTTATTCTGTGCATGTCTGAGCCTCTATTTTTTCAGGCTTCAGTTTCATTTCTAATAATGCATTGGTTTATTTTTATATTGGTGACGTAGCAGTCATTATTGGGTTTCCTGTTAGGGCATGGACACAGTACAACCACCCAAGTCATGTTCCCTGCCTATGGGGCATCACTATAACATCATATTTTTATTCCTCTTTCAGAACAGAACAAATTTTCACAAAAATTTTTTTAATTTAATTAATAATTTTATCACTTTATAGTTACATACAGTATAACGTGGAAACTTTTCTAAATAAGCATTGTTTGTTCTTAAATGTAAATTAGACAAACGCACTGCAGCTTGTGGTAATACAAAAATAAATGTCCCTTTACAAAGGGTGAATTTCCGTCTGACCAATCAGAATCATTACGTATTACGACGCTTGCCGAGGTGTCCAAAAACAACACGGTGATCTTAGAAACAGTGCCAAAAGCAGATAAGGTATTTAGGATTAGCATCTGGGGCTACATCATGGCAAGAAATTGTCTTAGATAATTTCACTTCAGAAAATTACACAGTTTAGATTACAATAAATGAGAAAACATGGAGGCAGTGCCAAAGCACAAGTTACTTCTACCATATACATTATATAAAATACATAGTACTACTTGGGGGAAAAGCCAAAAATAAAGTTTACCTCACATGTACTTTCTGCATACAGTCATTGACAAAAGTCTTGTCGCACTTGTGAACATTCATGTATAAAAGCTCATCTCTCACCAACCTATTAACCGATTTTCATCAACTCTACCTTACGTTAATCCTACAAGTATACAGATTGTTTTGTGAAAGCACCAGCAAATTGTACATTTATTTTTACTTTTTACAGCTAATAAAAGACAAACATGTCCATTCTAGGCTGGACAAAAGACTTGTCGCAATCATGTAACATCAAAATCTGGATCAAAGTAATTAGTAAAATTGGTAAAATGCAATTAGTAAAATTAGTTAAAAATAATTAATAATAATGAAAAGTGCTTGATTAACCAAATCTACATAAAATAAAAAAGGTATTAAAGCAGCTTTCAGGCAATTTATAAAATCTTTTTGCAAAAACTGTAGAAACCTTCAAGATCTCCTAAAAG
>JBCNYH010000008.1:9185307-9195954 GCA_039654325.1 Tandanus tandanus | reverse complement strand
CCCCCCCCCTCCCCCCCCCCCCCTCCCCCCCTCCCCCCCCCCCCCCCCCCCCCCCTCTCCCTCCCCCCCCCCCCCACAATTAGTGTGTGGACCCAGGAAAGTCCCAATTCTAAGGCGGCATAAGACACAGTAGATGTCTGAAATCTTTTCAAATGGACCAACTTGGAGTGAAACCCAGTAAATAAAAGTTCAATAGAAGTCTGATGGGGGAAATATGACATTTCTTTCATTAAAAGTAAAAAAAAAAAAACTGCTTAAAGAGAATGTCATGATACTATAAAATGCTTAAATTATTGGGGAACACTATTGGAAGCACTTGGAGAGTGCAAACCTCCACCAAGATTAACAGTTCTCCATTTCACCCAATATGTAAAAAAAATGTCCCATCTCACAATGTTAAAGAATCCTTTTAAAAATTCCTGGATCCCAAATTCGATCTGGATCATCTCCAAAATCTAACAGATTCTTCCTTGTCCATCTAGAAAACCATTAATGAAAATCTGCACATGACTTTTTGCATAATCCTGTGAACAAATAAAATAAACGCATAAACCAAAGTTATACTAATACATCTAAATGGTAGTTTCATAGCAGCTGGGAAATTTAACCATGAATTCAGTAAAATGTGTTTTTTTATACTGTTTTCATCTCACAGTAATTGTATGTCCTTATTCTTAACACGCTATCCACACATCCATAGAAAGCTTATTCAGGTGATACAAATTTCTATTGTGACAATGTTTTGGTGTATGTTTATAGAGAATTTGGTAAATGATATTACAATCTGGAAACCTTACAGCCAATGAGCATGTGCTGATGTTTGTGTATTCAGACAATGTCTTCCATATGCCTGATAAAATAGTCCCCTGCAATATTTATGAAGCTGAGGGCAGGCCTGAGCTTCTGTAGGCCACATTAAATGAAGTATAAAACTATAATGATTGCAGAAGCGGGAGTTTTGTAAGGGTTTCTTGAGAACCAGAGGGAGTCTAGGAACGCAACATGATTAAACTGTGATAAATAACGTTATTAAATTACTTGAAAATATAATTCGAGTAAGTATATTAGTATAAATGTTTCCATCGCATATGTCCTTGTAGAAGGTTTTGGCCTTTTCGGTTCTGTGCTGGCCAGTTTTGGGAGTGTTTATCAGGTTTACTCCCACTAATTACTCTCTGTCTGGCACAGATGGTGAGCACTAAAGGTCTCAAGGGTGTCCTGATTACCAAATCACCCTTTTCTGAGGTCGTTCACGAGTTTAGGAGAGCATAGCATGGATCAGTGTGCTCCAAGTGATTCATTTCCTCCTGAAACCCCAGAGTCAACTGTCTCATTGACCTCTTTGTTCAGTGGACCTTTGTGAATGTTCGACTCATCAACTCGACACCTCTCCATCGCATTCAATTTTTAGAGTAATTTCTCTAATGCGGCTCTACCGTATCATTAAAAGTTCGTGTCAACATCTGTGTAAGCTTTATTAACCAATGACTTTGTTTTGCCGAACTTAGGGGTCGTAAAAACGTAAGCTGGCTGCCCAGATCTTGATCCAGAAGCTAAACAATGGTATGGTTTTAATCACACTGTGTTAATGAACGATGAGGCCTCCATGTCATCGTGCTGCCCATTAATTATAATGCATATTTCATGAGCAGATCAGCAGGGTCCTCCTGCACTCGGCCTGCACACTCCCAGGGGCATCAAGTTACAATCAAAGGGGGAAGGGTGCTTTTAGGGAGACCAGAGCCAGCCAGGAAGTGCTACTCGTAAAGACTTTTCCCTCCTTTTTTTTCTTCAAACACCATCTCCACCTAAAACATTAATGAAGCTTGAAAATATTTATGATGCGTCATATAGTACGGTTTTGCATGTTTCCTTTGATTTTTGCAAGAAGTGTTTTCCCAACTGCAACCACAGTGTTTGAAAAAAAATCAGCAATTATACACTTTATTAATGGGTAAATGCCAACTATTTTCTTAAAGCTACATGTGTATTATTTAAATAAAATGTTAACAATGGATGTACATATAGATATAGATATATATTCCTTTTTCTTTTTTTTTCGTTAAGAAAATCCATGCAGGCAAACTTCTCAGATCTTGGCCCTCCCACAGCCTTCGAAGTCCACCCCTCCCCACTGCTTTTATCTTCATCCTTCGGTCTACCTCTTTCCGTACACCGTAACCCCCCTCACAAACACACCTCACCACACCCCACCCCAGCAATCCCATTTATGGTATAAGACTAGTCAGATCAGGGAGATGGGACTGACAAGAAGTTTGCCACCTTCATTAAAGAAACATTGACTAATTTAATGATGGTGTTTTGTTTCTGAGTGTGTGCAAGAAAGAATAGTACTACAGCGTTGATGGATGAATATAAACGGAGACCGAATTTCATCACCCCGCAATTTTAATAGGTCCATTTTTATCCATGATAATGACACTTCGACTGTTCCGGTCCATTATTATAATATCGTCAGGGTTGACACGTGGAGCACAGAGAGGATAATATATGAGGAGGTTAAAGGAGAAGGAATAGGTCAGGTTGGTGGAACTAAGCTCGCTGGGATACGACCGTCTACATTCCTGGTCTTTCATTAACAGGTGGACTTTGTTTTACCCTTTGATCTGGTTCATGAAGGAGGATGATGTGCCCATGTTTCTGTGGGGAGTTTGCATGTTCTTCAAGTGCTTGCATGGGTTTCCTCTGGGTACTCTGGTTTCCTCCAACAGTCCAAAAACAAGCACACTAGGCTAATTGGCTGTTCCAAATTGCCCCTAGGTGTAAGTGTGAGTATGAATGGTTGGATGTTTGTTGGCCCTGCGATAAAGATGTGGGCTTTTCAAGGTGTACCCCACCTTTACACAAATTTGGCCGAGATAGTCTCCAGCCTCCTCATGACCCTAATAGGATTAACCAGTTCAGCAAATGATTGAATAAATTTTACCTTGCATTTGTTCACATTGATTAGCAATGTATATCGATTTAACCTGTATTTAATCCCGCATTGCATGAATCGGTCATCCTTCCATCCATCCAAGTATTTTCTATACTGCTTATCCTACTGGAGTCAATCCCAGTTGACTTCAGGTAAGAAGCAGGGTACGTCCTGGACAGGTTGCCAGTCTACTGCAGGGCTAACACAGAGAGACAGACAGGCATACTCACGTTCACATCTGTGGGCAATTAAGGGTAGCTAGTTGTCATGATCTGCATGTCTATGGATTGTCAGAGGAAACCAGAGCACCAGGAGGAACCCCATGCAAGAAGAGAAGGGGAACATGCAAACTCTACACAGAAAGGCCCCAACAGACTGACAGGTTCGAACCCAAAACCCTGCAAGAATGCTAGTTATGTTTCCTTTTCAACATGAAAATGCTAACAGTTAACCCACAGTTCCTTAAATATTACATAGGAATATAAATGGAATAGGGCGGCACCACGTCCGCCTCACAAGAAGGTCCCGGCCTTGGCGAGGGCATTTCTGTGTGGAGTCTGCATGTTCGCTTGCGTGAGTTTCCTCCAGGTACTCTGTTTTCCTACAAAAACATGCACATTAAGCTAATTGTCTCTTCCAAATTTCCCCTAAATGTGTGTGAATAGTTGTGTGTGTTGGCCCTGCAATAGTCTGACCAGCTGTCCAGGGTGTCCCCTGCCTTTGCCTGGATATGGCTGAGGTAGGCTCCAGCCTCCGCGCGACCCTAGTGGGATTAATCGGTTCGGCAAATCAGTGAGAAAGAGTGAATGATGTAATTGATTCTTCACCACAAAACCAAATATGGTGCATTATATTTCTATGGATGTGTCAGCAATATACAGATCAATAGTCACAAATAGTTACAAAAGTCACAAATAGTTACATTTTACTGTGGATATTATATGAATGGAGTTTGCATGTTTCCACAGTGCTTGCGTAGGTTTCCTTCGGGTACTTTGGTTTCCTCCCACAGTCTAAAAACATGCATAGTAGGCTAATTGGCTCTTCCAAATCTCCCCTAGGTGTGAGTGTGTGTGTGAATGGTTGTATGTGTGTTGGCCTTGCGATGGCCTGGTGAGCTGTTCAGGGTGTACCCCGCCTTTGCCCAGAGTCAGCTGAGATGGGTGCCAGCCTCCCAGCAACCCTAATTAGGATTAAGCGGCTTCGAAAATATTATATGAATATTATGTAAAGAGATATAGTGTATTGCAGTTTAAACACTTATATACTTTGTGCACAGGATTATAGACGTGTTCTGCACACTCATTGCAAACCTTATTATTATTATTATTATTAGTGCATTATTTTATTGTCTGGTAACTTATTGCGCTATATGAATGCAGTGCACTATAACCTTGTGCAGTGCTCTGGATGATGCACTTGTGTCTTGTCACTGGTTCTGTGCTGAACCCATAAATAAACCTTAATTTCGTTTCAGAGGCTCCTCGTGCGCGCTATTATGTCCTTGAATTCGAGATTTGATACGGTGCACGTCATGCACGCTTTGCCTGTGTAATCCCCAATCCAGACCGACTTCCGTGCCCGCGTTTTCGTTTTCACCAGCCATTGTTGGCTCGGGTTTCATTTCCCTCTCTCTCTCTCTCTCTCTCTCTCTCTCTCTCTCTCTCTCTACGCGCTCGTGTCGCGCCGCCATTTTGTGTCGCGCGCTCCGTCTCCTCGTCAGTCCTGTCATGGCGCCTTTGTTCCACAGCAGCAGCACAAACAATAAGTGCATATCTGAAGTAGGATAGTAATAATAAATCGATAATTCTACATTTAAATATGAATTTGAACTTCACGTTTTATATGTATATAACATAAATGGTGCTATAATCTCTCAGTGTGAGGTGCCCTATAGAAATCCTGTGAAGAATCTAAAAATAGATTAAAGATGGTGAAAACTGACTTCTTTCTCAACAAACTAGTTCCTTGTTTATGATATTTTGTGTGTAAGAAAGATTTTAAAAATCACAAAAAGATCATCATTACCAAGTTTGAAGAGCTGTATTTAAATTTAAATAATAAAAACAGGGCTTCAAACCTATAAAAACCTTGGCCTTGTTGTTTTTATTGCTATGGTTACAGCCCTATACTCTGACAGCCCTAACTCAAATGAACTTAGTAGACTGATTTAAGCAAGGCACCGATCTTATGACTAGCGCTGTTGGACCACTGGGCTGTCGGAACGTAGAGCCATCCCCGTTGTTGTTGTGGACAGTCGGCCTTAAAGGTCCCACTTGTCCATTGTTTCCCTTAAAACTTGGCAGACTTGTTCTTGTGGACAATAGCTAGAATTCCACGGAGCCCGATTGTTGATTTCACTCATTCACTCATTTGCCAAACCACTTAATCCTACTAAAGTCGCAGGGAAGCTGGAGCCGATCTCAGCTGACACCGAGCGAAGGCGGAGTACATCCTGAACAGCTCACGAGAGCTCAAACAGAACACAGCCATTCACACTCACATCTACACCTAAGTGCAATTTGGAACAGCCAGTCAACCTAATGTGTCTTAAGTCTTTGGACTGTGGGAGGAAACTAGAGTACCAGTAGGAAACCCACGCAAGTAAAGGGCGAGCATGCAAACTCCACATAGAAATGCCCGAGCCTGGGACTTGAAACCAGAAACTTCTTACTGTGAGGCGGATGTGCTAACCACTACACCCCCGTGCCGCCCCTGATTTTGGATTTTCAAACTGGAAACAGAATTACAAGATCCAACTGTTCAAACTAAATTTGGCAACATCATTCTACGTGACAGTGCCAACAGGGCAGCATGGTGGCATAGTCGTTAGCATGTCCTCACAGCAAGAAGGTCCTGGGTTTGAGTCCTGATCTTGAGCGTTTATGTGTGGAGTTTGCATGTTCTCCCCGCGCTTGCCTGGGTTTTCTCCGGGTTCTCTGGTATTCTCCCACAGTCCAGGGTCATGCACATTAGGATAATTGGCTGTTACAAGTTGCCCCTAGGTGTGAGTGTGAATGGTAGAGTGTGTTGGCCCTGCCCAATCTGTTCCCCCATGTTGGCTGCGATTGACTCCAGCTTCCCTGACTAATCAGTTCCTTTTTCAGTCAGCTCATACCTGTGACAGCACGGTCCGTCTGTTAAGTTGGCTTACGTTGGTTGGACAGTCAGTGGGATGTTTTTTTCTCTTCTCACATCAGTGTCATCTGATTCCATCTCAGAATCATATTCTGCACATTGTATACGAGACTATTCTTTGCTGGTGGCATTTTGAAATAAATAATAGTAAGTATAACATACAGTGTAAATAATATTAGTGCAAATTATTCTAATCCTATTTATATGTTACACTGGGGTCATATGGTTCTGTCTGGTTAGCATACTATGCTCTATAGGTACCATAGTAAAAGGATTACATGCAACCCCCAGATCACTTATTACATTTCCCCATACAAGAACATTATCACCAGTCCCTGATCAATGCAACAAGAATTTCCCCTAAACATCCCAGAACATTTAGAACTTGTTTCTGCCTAATGCAATAAGCAAAACATAAAGTGCAATGTCCCCATGTAAAGTGTGTAAGGGGTGTAAGGTGCACTACCAACCTCTTCCAGCATTGTAGAATTGTAGTTTTTAATCATTTGCTGAATCGTTTAATCCTGCTACGGTCGCGGGGAAGCTGGGGCCTATCTCAGCCGACACTGAGCGAAGGTGAACAGCTCGCCAGGCCATCGCAGGGCCAACACACACAACCATTGTCACTCACACTTATACCCAGGAGCAATTTGGAACCCTTCAGCTTAATGTGTATGTCTTTTGGACTGTGGGAGGAAACCGGAGTAATTGAAGGAAACCCACGCAAACATGGGGACAACATGCAACTCCACACAGAAATGCCAGAGCTCGGGATGAGCTAAACACTACTTAATATGGTCACAGGCAAATATTTATACACCCAATTAGCTTTTGCAGTTTAATAATATAAATAACACAACTTCAGTATCTTTCCAGGACTTCAACTGAACAGTTGGTCAGGGTGTACCCTACCTTCGCACAGTGTCGGCTGAGATAGGTACCAGCCTCTCTGCGATTGTGGTAGGATTAAGCAGTTCGGCAAATGCATGATAAGAATGAGCATAGTGAGGTTTTCTATAAAAAATATCACCTTATCTAGTTGTTATTAATGATTAGTTAGGCTAATTTTCAATGATTAGCCGAAAGTGACGTGTAATAAATCAGCGACTTCTAACAAACCTGAGGCGAATAACTGTTTTAGTATATACTACACTGGAACATAAGAAAAGCAATCTAAATCAATATTTTTATTGTTTAATTATTACATATTTTATGCAGTGATGATCATCGCGCACTCCATGACCAGTGTGAGCATAGCATGAGCACGCTTCATGACAGCAGCTGTTAAAATGCATTGAAAGTTTTAGTATATACTACATGGAAACAAGAAAAAAGATAACTAAAATGAAAATGTTACGGTTTATTTTTCTACTGTAAAGATAAACATCAGGCTTCCTGTTCCATCACAATGCTCACGCTCACATTCATGACGGCACATTTTGAAATCTTATTCAATAATTTAAACTTATTCAAAGTTTAAATAAAGTTTATCTTTACCTTTAAAATCATGAAGGCCGTACTGTGTACCTTTATTTAAATCTTTTGTGTACATTTTGTTCAGTTTCTAGGATTTCTGTATCAGTGATGGTGACAAACAGTGAGTGTATTAATTCAAGCATTATCCACTCAGGATAATATCTAATATCCTCTGGTTATCCAAACCAATAAGATTGTGCCATTACCATGTAGTTAGTATACACTTACAATATTTTCCTATCTGCTGCAAGGGAACAGCGCAATCTGATTGGTTGAATATGTTTAGATAATAAACATTATCCTGAGTGGATAAAGCAAACTGTTCAGTGACATGCACCTCATCTTCAGTAAATTATTGTTATCTAAACAGACACCCGGAATTCAGTGGATGCTCCTTAAATGCAGATGTGATGATAAAAATATTACTTGCTATCTTTTTGGTGTCACAATAGCTGTGTGGTCCCAATAAATATCTTTAGTTTCAGTATGTATAGCAACATGACTTGACCATGGGTTGCTTCTCTGATGAAGTTAATTATAGTGTTAAAATTTTTAATATCCAACTGATTGTAATGAAGCCAGAAACTCAACATGTAGCTGCACCGCCTGTTTCTTGGCTGAATACCAAAGCCTTGGAGATACGAAGCATGCTGGCATGCTGTATCCAGAATAAGATCTTAAAATATTTGGCTATGGTGCGGTATTCTGTAAATGGATCAGCTTGGTGTAGTTGTAATGCTGGGATATTAATGTTCATTCAGATGCTAAAAGCTTTTGAACCTGTCAATTTTACACACCAAACAAACTGAGATTAAATTTATTTACCCATGTATCAGTGTGTTTTGTTTTTTTTGTTTGTTTGTTTTTTTACAAGCTTGGTTAGCTTAAATATAGCTGTGGCCTTGACCGTGCACTTGAGTTTTCTTCTCTAATGAAGTTAAAGGGTTAATATTAATAAAGATACTCAGTGGACTAACATAAAACTTTAAGCTACATGTTTTTATAGCTGTATGGCTTAGTTTGGGCTGTATTTCAAATGGTGTCCTGCCGTTTAATTTCTCTGTGTGGCCCCAGCACTTTCTGTAGTGAACTATACAGATCAATTTGACCAATTTGGACCTGAACAATTTCGAAATCATGATTCTTTAGAATAGACAATAATCCACAACAGTAAATTGTTTTTGCTAAGTGGACCTGGTTTTGATTCCTACAGTTTTTAGGGCACTTTCTGTCCAATAGGTCACCATTTAGGATTGAGAATATGACTAAGGCCCCTGTTGGGATGGACAGTAGTTCACTGAGTGTGACTGAGATGGCCGTCTTTGTGCCTTTGGCTGTGACTTTGTCTCCCAAACATACATGACAATAGCATGGAAAGAACAAACAAGCCAACAGGTCTTTACACCTCTTTTACTTTGCATATCACTGTATTTATATGGAAACAGGAAATCCAGGACCACATGCCAGGGGGATTACTTTAGTGATCTTTGCTTTGTTCAAAAGCGTGCAGATGAATATTCAAAAGAATACAATACATGGGATTTAGGGGTTCGAGTCATAAACTTGAGTGAAATTTAATCAAGAGTGCATGCATATAATCACATATTTATTGAATTATACTGAATGCTTATTGTATCTACAGGAACAATAGAATTTATCCTACAGGTCTTAACACTGTTTTTGACTTACATGTTCCACACTGTTCTATTTAGTTCACACACACACACACACACACACACACACACTTATATCACGTTCGCCTCACAGCAGGAAGGCTCAGGTTCGATTCCTGGGCTCAGCGAGGGTGTTTCTGTGTGGAGTTTGCATGTTTTCCCAATGCTTGCATGGGTTTCCTCCGGCGTACTTGAGTTTCCTCTCACTGTCCAAAAACATGCACAGTAGGCTGATTTGCAGTACCAAACTGCCCCTCGGTGTGAGAATGAGTGTGAATGGTTGTATGTGTGTTGACCCTGCAGTGGTCTGGTGAGATGTGCAAGGTGTACCATGCCCTCTCCCAGAGTCGGCTGAGGTAGGCGCCAGCCTCCCCACGACCCTAGTAAAGGATAAAGCGGTTCAGAGAATGACTAAATGAATGATAAAACATTGGACTTGATTTCATTTTAAACCAAAATGACCTCATGGTCATGCCCTGGCATTCAAGATTGTGCATGCAGTTGATGATGTACAAAAGATGATAATAATAATAATGATGATGATGATAATAATAATAATAATAATAATAATAATCATCATCATTATCATCATCATCATCATCATCATCTTGTGATCCAAATTTGTAAACCCGAAGGTACCTTTACATTTAGCCGAGTTAAAGTATTTTTCTTTGGGCAGTCGTTGCATGTGATTCCAAAAAGATGACACTAGGTGGTAGTAAATATCTTCAAATAATTTCTGCATTTAAAAAAATAAAAGGTGTTAAAAATAATAGATTTTGTATGCGTGTTGTGTCTGTTCTTTTCTTTTTTTTTTTTTTTAGACAAATATATTTTAACAAGGTACAAAATAGGGCAGGTAATAAAAAACAGCTATGTTGGCAGTGATATGGTAAATTTAATTGGCTCTATATCTTTTATAAATGAATTTATAAAACGTTATATGGAAAAATAACACTTTTAGCCTATATTTAAAAACCTAATAAAATTTTACAGGCCTAACTGCATTCGGACATGTTTACTGTCGGATCATCATCCATGACGTGAAGTGCATGACAGATACATCTCTCAAAACATCACTATTAATTCATGCTAAATTTATAGCAGTGTTACTTTTTAATTTTGCATACTTTATTATATATATATTACAATAACATATCCACTGTTTACCAATCAACATTACAAATCTCTTAATTGTTTAAAATGTAATTAGGTTATGCATAATTACTGTTTTTAGTGATTGGCTGTTCCAAATTACCCTTCGGTGTGAATGGTTGTGTGTGTGAGTGTGTTGCCCTGCGATGGTTTTGGCGAGCTGTTTAGGATGTACCCTGCTTTTACCTAGTGTTGGTTGTGATAGGCTCCAGCCTCTCTGTGACCCTCATAGGATTAAGTGACATGGCAAACCTAGCGATTATATAT
>JBCNYH010000008.1:9144060-9155552 GCA_039654325.1 Tandanus tandanus | reverse complement strand
CTATCTATCTATCTATCTATCTATCTATCTATCTATCTATCTATCTATCTATCTATCTATCTATCTATCTAATTTTTTTTATTATTATTTATTTATTTATTTATTTATTTATTTATTTTTTAAATTTCAGACATTACTAGAGCAGCAAGGTATGATTCCTAATCCAAGAAACTCCACAGGAGCTTCTACAGGAAGCTGCTTCCCCACTTACCCCAGAAACGCTGGTTTTGGATTGCACATACTGGACGACCCGTTTGGCTTCCTGCTGCCATTTATGGTGCCCACCCTGCTTTGATTGGTCGCCTGAATGGTACAATATCTAGGTGGAGCCACCAGGTTTTTCAAGTAGATGCGGAGGGTTATCTTAATTTAGATTCATGCATAATCTCATTTTGACCCAAAATGGAGGGCCAGATGTTTGCCAGATTTTCTAGGCAACCTTTGAAACATATAATTTTTTTTTACAAAATGCACCTTTAATTATAACAACAACTAATAAAATGTTATTAAGAAATGGTAGACCTGTTGATAATTTTAGATTGGGCAACAACTGTGGGTAACGTGAACCTACTCACAGAGAAACTAGCAGCCAGCTCTTGTGGAAAAAATGACTCACTCAACTGTTGGATGCGATTCATTTTAATGAGCCAGGGGTCAACCGAGGTCGTCTCTCTCTGGCATGAGCCGAATCGATGGCCTGATGGAGATCCTATCAGCTATTGATCTACGGGAGCATGTAATGAGAAGGGGCAGTTCCTGACTGTGAGACTGACATGGAGGTAACCACTTATAACACCGTTTCAAAACAGAAAACACATGCATGGAGAAGCAGAACACAAATGATGGAATGGTGCAGAGCATGCAATAGATATAGACACATATGACAAAGATAATGATAATTATTGCATCCATACCTACTGGATATGCGCAATCGTGTGTTCTAGGCTAATCTACTGCTACGTTATCAGCTCATATAGCATTAGTAGCTACAACACTACAGAAAAACAAAATGAAGCGGTTGTGACTCCATGCTAGGCTAAAAGCTAACCCTAGCTGGTTGGCTTTTCTGTTCATTCTAGACTTATTCCATAAAAAGCTACAGAATTTGGAATGAAAGCATTTGATGGTAAGAACTTATTTTATTTAAGTTCTCTGCATCGCCTGCAAGCAGAACAGTGGCAAGCCAGCGAGACTCCGTGCTAGGCGAAAAGGTAACTTTAGCTGGCCAGCAGAATGCATGAAGAGCAAAGCAGAAATGATCTTGTATTAATTTTCTTTTCTTTTTGAATAAAATAATTTTAAAAAAGCTTGATTTCTCTGAATCCAGTGAGTGTGGTTTGAATAAACCAGTTATTCCACTCAGTCACGTCAGATGTGATTGATAGCTGGTTTGGGGCTGCGCACCTCACTAGACTATCAGCACAGATATCTGACTCAAACTCAAGAATCTGTTAATAATCTAAAATGATTAGATGTAGCCTTAGGTTTTTAGTCACTAGACAGCAATTATTGCCACCATTTGTCAAAAACGTTAGAGACATACAAAGAGGGGTGCCACAGCGATGTAGTAGTGAGCACTTCCACCACACAGAAAGACAGTCCTGGGTTCGATTCCAAGGCTCAGCGAGGGAGTTTCTGTGTGAAGTTTGTTCTCCTCCTGCTTGCATGGATTTCCTCCAGGTACTCAGGTTTCCTCCCACAGACCAAAAACATGCACATTAGGCTAATTGACTGTTCCAGATTGCCCCTGAGGTGTGAGTGTGAGTGGTTGTGTGCGCGTTGCCTTGCATTGAACTAGAGAGCTGTTGAAGGTGTACCTCTCCTTCGCCCAGAGTCGGCTGAGATAGGCTCCAGCCTCCCCGTGACCCTAGTAGGATTAAGCGGAGAATCAAAGACTGTTTCACACTACAAAATATTTTATTCTTAGCTCTGGGTTTCAGTTCAGACCAAGGGAATTAACTAAGGCTCCAATCAAGAGACTAAGGTACATTTCCACAAGCATTTCTGACTGGAAACTCCTGGTAGAGGGTAAACCCAGGATTTGGGATAAAAGATCCTGGCACATATGAAATTACTGCTGCAATTAATGTTCCCAGCACCATATTTTATTTTTTGGAGGGTGCCAATAATCCTGAGGTTGATGGTTAGGGAAATTGCTTAAATTACACAGAGTGAGTGGCTATTTATGTCACTCTAACAGACCCCAAGCTAATCAGTTTACTCTTCTGAAAGGAACATGGTGTGGAGTATTTTCATATATGTGGCTCAAAAGATTTTTTTTACAAACTGGTAAGTACACAGAGGCAAACAGTACCATTTATTTCCTCTTTCAATAACTGCAGCTGATAAGATAGCAAATAACACTTACAGCAAACCATTTCTATTAAAATAACGTGATGCTTTTTAAAGATAAGATTCATGTTGCCTTGGTTGAAGTGGGAGAAATTTATCAGTGTGTGAAATAAAGCCTTGCTCTGAATCTTCTCTGGTTTATTTGTCGCTGTTATCAGTGGGAAAACATCAAAGGTTCTTTTCAGTAAAGCCGAGGTGAAACGATCGCGAGAAAACCTGCACTGAATAAAAAAAACTCCGCACTGAATAAAAAACCCTGCACTGAATAAAAAAAACTCCGCACTGAATAAAAAAACCCTGCACTGAATAGCTGAATTCTATTGTTGAGGGGAAAAAGAGAGACAGAAGCAAATTACGATTAGCATAACTAAAGGCTTCATCAAACAACAGCATCTAATCAACAGGCTGTAAGATGAGATAGAGAGCACAGAAAGTCCAGAGCAGGACTGATTCTGTACGCCAGAGTATTTGCCTTTAATGTCCAACATGTTAAAAGACAGGTTTATTGATTTCTTTAATGTGAATGCCCTCGTAGGACTTGGCTGGTTTGGTTTAATGTAAGAGCAAACTGCAGCAATAGTTCAAGTCAATGTATTTAAAAATATTAAAATAGCAACATCATCTTCACTTATGGCTGTAATATCCATGGGTTCCCATAAACATCTCCCAAAATCCATTTCTCCAGTAATATGAAGTACGCTAATGCTTGTTTGTTAGTTTGTCTGTGAACAAAATCCTGACCACACATTTTCACAGAATTTCAACAAACTTGGTGGGAACACTACCCTCCCTGAATCCCAAAGAGCATTTGTTTCTGGAACGTCTAGGTCAAAGTTCAAGGTCAGAGCAAGGTCACAAAGTTTTGAAGATTGAGCCCTTATAAGTTCAAAACGAGTCCCAATAGACATACCGTTACTATGGAACACGAATGGGAAGCCATATATGGATTCAAATGAGATAATTACCTTTGACCTTGAGTAACCTTGAAATGTCAATCCTCAGCCATCTCATAAATCATTGGAGTTTTTCGCTAATTTGTTCACACTTACATACTATAGAACATATTGCAAGAGGAGTACATGGGTAATTAAAACCTGTACCCATATAGGGCTTATTTGCTCCATTATCCACGCTGTGTGGCAGTGCTATAGAAGCAATCATTGGGGTTGGTAAATTTTTAGCTGTCTAACCAAACTGCACTCACTAATTTATGAGATCTGAAAAATGTCCAAAAATAATCTGTCATCTGTGGCCACTGTAATCGTGTAAAAATGCTGATACAGTAAATCAATGCCTCACAATCTAATGGGAAATATTCATTCAAATGCTCCTGTGTCTCCTTGCTCGTCTGTGAGCCCACCATGAACAAACCTACTGTCGTTGTGGAGCTCATGCATAGTGCGGAGGTGCCGTGGCTTGGGAAGGGCCTCTGAGGGCAGGGGAGGGTTTAACCACAGCCCTAAAGACATGCTACTTTCAAATTTTGCTAGCTTGCCAGATTATCATCCCCAGCTTTCAGTCATTATATAAAATTGTACTCTTACAGTGAAAATTGAACGAGATTATAGAACTTGCATGATAGCATTTTTTATGAAAATTTGAAGATTTTTAGCTCCTGTGGAAATGCATGATAAATTTTAAATATTTATAACGACATTCCGATATTAACTACATCACGCTTGAAGGTTTAGTGAAAAATTAACGATGTGCATGTTGGTGAGCAAAAATGCCCTGGTGTAATTGATTACATTTAAAGAGGTAAACGGCATGAATTATTTAAATTCACTGCTGTTTTCAGGAGGAATTCTCCACACAGCATGCCACATGGATGGAGCAGTTCTACCAGCGGTGCACAAATCATTATGCTGAGACACAGAACCAATTCAAGCAAACAGTGTTTTCCCACAACAGTCTCAAAGACATTCATTAAAGACCTTAAAAGGCCCTTTTAGGTATAACCGCGTGCACCTCGCAGGCTTTACTTGCAGCTTTGAGATCGCCCTACACTGGGCTTATGTACAATGGTCCTGTTTCAATCTCATGCTATAAAGAATGAGTAAGGAATAGAGGCGATTCGAGTGGAAATGAATGGCCCGATCCATCAGGGTTCTCAAGTGCTGCTTAGGAATGAATGGAGCAATGTGAGTTTGAATGAAACACACAGAGAAATTAGCTGACAGCTTAGCTCTAGTCCTGACCACTTATACCTTAAACTTGGAGAGAGCATACAGTAAAAAGGTCTGGGAGTATGTGTATTTAACCAGGGAGGTTTTCAGTAGTGGGCTGATCCTCTCTTGGATTTTTTTTTTTTTCTCCATCATCTTTAAAGTACACACAGTGAAGCTTTGTGCAGCCTGTAAACAGCCATATACCCGAATGTGTTAAAAAGGCTGCATGGCGGCGCTGGACCTTTTTGTCCTCCTACGCTTTTCTCTTTCCGTTCACTCCTCTTCCAGCCGCAACCAGACACCGGTGCTCTCCTCGCCTTCCCGCTGCTTCTCTGGATCCAGCATGCAGGAGAAGTACAAGGGCTCTTTTTTTACTTGTGGGATGTGGTCAGAGTTACGTATGCAGGCCTGGTCAAATGCTAAAACACACACATAGCACTGACAACACACTGAGCATTTGTCTGGAGCAGGATTTGTTCTGTGTTTCATTTTGGATTAGACCGCAGCAGTCAGATTGTTATATCTGGTTTAGTGGGGCATTCCCTTTTAGCATAAGTAAATGTCTGAGCACTTGAGGGAAAAAACCCCAACAAAACAACAAAGCCACCGATCGAACAGAAGTGGTATTATAAACTGGACATATCACATTCCTGCAAATGATACTAATACTCTATACATATATATATATATATATATATATATATATGTGTGTGTGTGTGTGTGTATAGAGTATTAGTCACTGGTGCTTAGTCTGACACAAACTGTAAAGTTATGGCGTCAATTGTTCATGAAATAAACACCACAAAAGATTCCCCGACCTCCTAGTGTAAGACTAATAACTCACTGCTGTAACTGAAAACAGATTTACGAATATACCACAAAAAAATATATCTTTTATTAAAAAAAACCCAAAACAAAACAAAGTGCTTCAGTTGGAGCGCTATATACAGTAAATCCAAAATAAGGGTATGTTAAAATGGAAATCAAATGTGAACACTTTCCATGCAAGAGGTTACAGTTTTGAAAACACTGTTGCTAAGCACCTAGCATATACAGTACAAACACTAAGCATAAGCTACGCAGCTATGGAGTGAGGTTACTGCTGTAGCTAGCAAGCATAAAGCCAAAACTTTTTATACATATGAGTAGACGGACAGTGTCAGTGGAAACAAGGAAAAGCTTTCCAGGAATATCCTCATTTCATTCAAATGTTGTGGGGGGAAAAAATGAAAAGAAAGGCTACACTGTTATTAGCATTATACCGATTCTTGCTAACCAGACTTCCATGTGTATACATACTAAGTAATATGAATGACTGGTTACAATTTGTAAAAACTGAAATAATTGCATGTTTACATGGAAATAAAACATTAATTGCTAACCGAGCTTGTGTTCTGACATTTTGACAAAATGGTAATGTATTGTAATAACTTGGAGATCTATCAATAGCAGAAAAATAAGGTTTGGAAATTTGGAAGTCAATATTACAAAGTCTCTTCTTAAACAGCAAACATTTAAAACACTATTTAAACACGGCATGATAGGAGTTCAAGACCAAAAAATCTACTTCATAATTATAAATTGATTCGCTGACGTAATTACCTCTGCCATGGAGGTTATGTTTTTATCGGTGTTGGTTTGTTTGTTTGTCTGTTTGTTTGTTTGTTTGTCTGTCTGTTTGTTTGTGTTTGCTTTTACCTGGTATGTTAGCAAAACTAAGTATTGCAATAAGTATTGCATCTTCAACTCAAATATGGCATCTTAAAAAAACATACCATCCCCTCCCCTCTAAATTTCTTTGGACACATGAATAACATCTACACATTTTCCACTGTAGATCTGCTCTCTGACTTTTACACTCTTTTGCAAGTTATTAGCAGATGGTTTGGTAATCCTGCCCTGCAGGGCTTCGAAGTGCTTGAGAGGCCATCCAGGGCTCTGATTCATCTGTGTAGCCAATGAATCCTTGGAATTTCACACATGGTGACTGTTTGGTGTGTGTGTGTGTGTGTGTGTGTGTGTGTGTGTGTGTGTGTGAAAAAGAAGAGCAGGCTGGCAACACAACTGGCCATCAGATCCAGCGAGCTTCTCCCAGTAGGCAGTCCTGAACATGCCAGCAACAGATGACCATGAGAATGTCGCAGAAAATATGCAAATACTATTTACACTGGCACTGTATCATCCACATTTACTTTTCTGCTGTGACACTCCTTTATATTATAAATCTATCTATGTTTTATACATTATACATATTATATATTCTAAAAATATGGTTTGCAAATGTCATGAACCCATATTTTATTCACAATAGAAAATAGAAATCATGTCAAATTTTGAAAGTGAGCCATTTTACAGTTTTATGAAAAATATTAGCACATTTTAAATTTGGTGGCAGCAACAGGTATCAAAAATGTTTGGATAGAGGCAACAAGGACCAAGAATCAGAATCAGAATACTTTATTGATCCCGGAGGAAATTGTGTGAAAAGTAAGTGGTACTAAAAAGAAACAGCTTTTTAAAGCGGAACATTTTGAAACTAATTTGGTTAACTGGCAGCAGATCAGTAACATGATTGGGTATAAAAAGAGCATCAAGGCAGGGGTTCACCAATTTGTAAAAAAATAAAATAAAATAAAATAGCATGTACAAATTGTGGAACAATTTCAGAAAAATACTTCAATAGGACTTTGGATATGTTATCATCTTCTGTACATAAGGGAGTCCCTAAAACAAATGACGAAGGAAAGCGAATGACGAATGATAATTACAGGCAGAGACGAATCACAAAAGCCAGAATAATGGGGAATGACGAATGATGAGCAATAACCTCATATAGCCCTTCTCCATGCCGAAAAGCGAATGACAGATTTAACAAATAGAATAACACACATTTTTACCTGTAATACTGCTCATATAACCTTGCCCTCCTCCATGCCAAAAGGCGAATGACAGAATTAACACGTAAAAATGTGTGTTATTCTATGGGTTAAATCTGTCATTCGCTTTTTGGCATGGAGGAGGACAAGGTTATATGAGCAGTACTGCCCATCATTCGTCATTCCCCGTTATTCTGGCTCTTGTCATTCGTCATTCGCTTTCGTTTGTCATTCGTTTTAGGAACTCCCTGTACATAACATCAAAGGTTGTTTTTTTGAATCTGGAAAAATCTCTATGTGCAAGCATGCGGCCGATATCAGTACTGGATGCCCATGATCTTCAGGCCCTTGGGCAGCACTGACAGCTACGTCCCATAAACGCGATGAAAAATTAGGCTTGGGGCTGAAAATGTGTGTGAATGGGAAACAATTTATATGCAGATATCTTTGAACGTCATAAAAACGTCTCGGTTAATAGGCTGGATCTTCTTTTGCAGTCTTCATTAGCAAATGTGGTTTTGTCTGTGTTTATGTTATTAGGGTATTACACTTCATCTTCACATTATGTTCGGATGCCTGTTGGTTCAGAATTAAGCCCTGTGGCCTGAGCTGCTAATTCAGTGCATTGTTTTGGATAATCTAGGATTACTTTAATTCAAGACAACTCAGATTAAAACTGAAAACTGGATTCATCACATTTAAAAGGAATTGTTCTCGCACAGGAAAACAATGCTGTTGTGATGTGATCTTCGTGCCATGATTCAGTAAGTCTAGTTAGGTAACAGAATCAGTTTCAGGGACTGATTACTAACTTTCACTCCATGTTGCCTTTTTAAATGAACATAAAAGATCTCTCACTGTCAAGTGAAAGCCAGTTGGACTAGATCTTCAATCACAGTAATTGATTTGTGTCATCACAGACAAGCAAGCACAATAAGGGCATTACTGCAGACACAGTGAAGAAAACCATCCCTGTAGCAAAAGACAGAACTCATTCATGGTACTGAGATTCTGTAGTTAATAACATTTGGCTAAAACACAATTACACAGAAGAAGCACTGTAGATATCTATTTTCATAGATATCTACAGTGCTATTCAGCAGCTCATTCATAGGGATTAACATAGCAGATACTTCACATAACCTTAGACTAATAATAATAAACCGAACTGGCAAATAAGGAAAAGGCTGTTCCAAATAGGTGTGAGTGTGATTGCTTGTGTGTGTGTTGGCCCCGCGATGGTCTGGCGATCTGTTCAGGGTGTACCCAGCCTTTGCCCAGTGTCGGCTGAGATAGGCACCAGCTCTGTGCACTGAGCTCGACAGCTTTTGCATTCAAAGCATGGTTGGAAATTTTAACATCCACGCCCATGTCGGAAGTAATGCAGCAGTAGAATTTGTGTTATGAACTATAAATACAGATGCTAAGTCTACGTGCGTTCATGAGGTCCTGGTTATAACCTCTAACACACTGTTCGTAAATCATATTCAATTAACTACGTAGGGATTTCACAGGGTGGTGACGCCGTGATATGCTCCACTATCTCTGTGCCACTCAGCACAACACATTCAACATCTAAGCTTTGTTTCCACTCTCACTGACATGCATTGTGTGTCTTCCCTTTCAGTAGTGCCCATCCAAGCCCGGGGTGGGCTTTTGATAACACAGTCTGCCTTGTCAGAAGAGACACTAATATTTATTTTTATGACGTAAGATGCCATCTGGCCAGTCACAAACATGTTAAGATGTAACTATCATCTAATCATTGGCTCTAGGCTTGAATACATTACGAGGAAACCTTGCCCTGCAGTGCTGGCATGGGCATTTGGCCACTAGCTCACACCAGGCATGATCCTGAAATAGCATCATCTCGGTACACAGGGTCCATTGAAAGGGAAAAAAAATGTTGTCTGGATGCACAAATTCATCTATTCATTAATAATAAAGAGATGATTGAAAAACAACCCATCATTTCTCACAGAAATGATGACACATTTTGACTCATCGCCAGTCTGTTTGTAGAATAATCTGTTTATCTCTATATCCATGCTAATTGCAGGAATACCAGATTTCTTACACTGGATGTATTAGTGCTGATGACCACAAGGCAACTGTGCTTATTCACTAGTGAATATCTGATGGGTTTTATCTTCCATTATCAGTTCATTTTGTCTGAATAGAAACGTTTCCTAGAGAAACCACCCCAACTCACAGGCTTCGTTTCTCTTATTCACCTCTTATTCACCTACCTCTTATTCATCTGTCTTGTTTTGGTTCTGTGTCTGTTTTCAATAACAATATTGATCTGGGGTATGTGGGATAACTTGACAGCGCTACACCAATTTGTAGAAAGTTGAAAAGTCAGAGATAAAGTGTTAAGAAACTTAAGAAGTCATACAATTTCATTAATTCATTTTCTAAGCCGCTTAATCCTAATTAGGGTCACGGGGAGGTTGGCGCCCATCTCAGCCGTCTCTGGGCGAGGGCGGAGTACATTCTGGACAGCTCGCCAGGCCATTGCAGGGCCAACACACACACAACCATTCACACGCACACCTAGGGGTGATTTGGAACAGCCAATTAGCCTACTGTGCATGTGTTTGGACTGTGGGACAAAACCGGAGTACCCAGAGGAAACTCACGCAAGCATGGGGAGAACATGCAAACTCTACACAGAAACGCCTGAGACCAGGAATCAAACCCAGGCCTTCTTACTGTGAGGCGGACGTGCTAACCACTTTGCCACCGCACCACCCCATACGATTTCAAGAGAAATTAAAAAGATACCGATGTTTGCTAATATTTACATTTCTTGCATTTGGCAGACATCCTTATCCGGAACGACTTACATTTTTAGTGTAGCTCCACGTGACGTTTTGCATGCGGAGCCCCATACTTAAGAGGAATTAGTATAGCATCAATCTGATTTTTTGTGTTGCAAACATTTCTCTCTCATATTTAATGACATAAGTGATGATGTCAAGTCACATAATTTTGTCAAAACACTCTTCTTACCCTCAAGACAACTTTGTCCAAGTTTGGTTATTCTATGACTTTTCCTTCCAGAGATATGATTTTTAAATAGTTTTTCTTGAAAATTTGTTTTTCTTCCGTCTGTTCATCTGTACTTGTACACGTGGGAACCCTGTTGTGATATTGGGTTTCCATTAAAGAAATCTTATCTCAATAGCTTAATACTTTCAGACATCAAAACTTTGGGGAGGGGACGGTCATAACGTGATGGTGCATGACATTATGTCATCGATGACATCATCAAAATTAATTCACATTGCGCAACTATCAACATGGAGATTGCAAGTTCGAATCCAGGTTGATGCCACAGCCATCCATGACCGGGAGTCCATGGGAGCTAATTGGTCGAGCTCTCACAGGAGGGAGGGATGGCATATGCTCACTTCCCTGTCACTCACAGCGATCATCAGCCAATCATGGGCATCTGTGAGTTCATTCGTACGAGGGGTTGGATAATGCTTTCCCTCCGAGTGTGTTAGACCGCTCCCAAATACGCTAACCTTCTGGTCAGTAACCCAAAGTCCTAACCACAGAGCCACCTCTGCTCAGCTTCATGCCCAGTCCAGGGGTTATTCATACCTGCATACAGGAGTAAGCAAATGGTTTCAGAAAGACACTGAGGCCGATTCCATTTTATTTCAGAAAGCCACTGTAACACTATTCATTTAATATGCCTGGTAAGTGAATAGGCCGCTTTAACAAGGAATGAAAGTGATCTCACTGTACTGACGGCTCATTCACATACAGATAATGAATTATATTTTTACTGCTAAGCTTGTTTAAAGAAGAAGACAGCATTTGTTAAAATTTAATCCCATTCAAATCTCTACATTGACTTTTTTCTGTGTGCAAAATCTCGGGCTGATAGCTTCTGTTTTATCGATTTTATGGGTGGTTATTTGAAAACTAAGTCTCATAATGATGATGTCATCAAGGCCCAATTTTACATGTATAAATAGAGAATTTTGATACATTCATGCCATTGATTGACAGATTTGTGTTGGAGGTGTCAATAGGCTTCGATTAAAAATAATTGCAGGTGCAGTGGGAAACTATATATATA
>JBCNYH010000008.1:9097990-9115650 GCA_039654325.1 Tandanus tandanus | reverse complement strand
GTGTGTGTGTGTGTGTGTGTGTGTGTGTGTGTGTGTGTGTGTGTGTGTGTGTGTGTGTGTTGGCCCTGTGATGTTCTGGTAAGTTGTTCAGGGTGTATCCTGCCTTTGCTCCGTGTCGGCTGAGAGAGGCTCCAGCCTTTCTGCGACTCTAATAGGATTAAGCGGTCTAGCAAATGAGGGAGTATTTAAAGTAAATAATTATTGTTGGTTATAAAGAAAATTAAACAGAAGTAGTTTTATACAACAAAAGGAATATTGAAGTTGATTGGAATAGGAAATTATGTACCCTTTTATTTCTAATCATAATGTGTTAATTCAATTTATTTTATAAAAATTAAATTAAAGTATACAGAAAAAATAACTATGTAATAAATAGTACTAAAAAAAGTTAAACTATTGCATGTACAATGTATTTTTCATTTCCCTCCACCATTTAGGGTTAAACAATCCCATTTATTCAAACGCATATAATTTAAATAAAACTTTATTGAATCATAGGTAACAGAAACACACACGTTACCTGAAGAAAATGAAGCAGGCTAACTGTAACCATGCTAAAGTTCCTTAGCGTCATACAAAAAAATGTCTTAACCTTTTTTTTATTTATTTACTTTATCTGAATATTGCTGGTTTGTGATCTGAGCTGGATGCTGATGTGTTGCAAGATATTTTTGATGGCTGGAAGGATTACTCACTGCAATACGGCACAGTAAACAACAAAATCAGCTCCACTACTAAATGCTTAACATGCTTTTGTTACTCTTGTAAGCGACATATCAATTAAAAAAAATTCTCTTCATTGAATCAGAATTCAACATTGATTCACTATTAAAGCCCTCACTTATATATTATAAATATGGATTGTACTGGATCTGTGAAGAATTAAAATATCAACCATGTAGCATCGGAGTTAACCGTTTGGTTGCTAATTGCTGTGAAGCGAGTGCAGCGAGCGGAACAGCAACACTTATTGTGCTTTCCTGCCAGACTCGATTTATGTGGTAGCGCATGCGCGGCACGATTATAGGTTGACCTGTGGACAGTTTGGCTGGGCCCTCCCAGAATTCCATGGGCGACTCGATTTATGTGGTGGCGCATGCGCGGCAGTTTGTAGAGTTCTCACAATCGTCGCCACCACCTTCCGTGAAGGAATAAACAGGCCTGGAGAGAGAAATTAAACGCGTACAAGCGGACTATATAGACTTGGATTAACTGCCCCTCACAGCACTCCACTTCTCTATGGGAACTACTAGTACTTAATTTAATTTGAATAAATTGTTCTCATTTCATTTTGCTGGACGTGCCCTGTGCTAAACCTTGATGTCTGTTGGTTCTATCCTATTTTCTATGCTAGAACGGGGCTGAAGTTGCAGCGACAGTTCATTTCAAACTAACCCGAAGTTCACAGCAGTAAGTGACAGATACTGTATGTATGTGCACAACACGGAGCCACAATTTCAGCAACAAAGCAGTTAACATTAGAAATCCAGTTATTTGGCTTGAATGCCTCCTTGGGCCCATCATATGGCTTGTGTAGTCTGGCATTTATTTATTTATTTATTTATTTCTCCACTTACAACTGCAGTTAGTTCCTGTTTACTTCCCTCTGACTCAAAACTGTAATTTCATTTCATTCATTAACAGACAAAATCTCGTTGAATGTTTAAGTTGTAATGAAGAAAAAAAGTTTTTGAAGAAAGTAGCAAAATTTGTTGTGACTTGATCTCACATAACGTGAAGATTTTCTGCCTTCCCGGGGTCAACCAGCATTATCATGTAAATGTTCTGGGCATATGTGAGAGCTGGTGAGCTACCTTGAGAACCTGGATTGTGTGGCTTCCATTACTGGAATGTTGGGTCATAGTGAAAATTTCGGTGGGTCAGACACCAGATGAATTCAACCACGTTCTTTTCAGCGGGCTACCATGTCTTCCTTCGTTTGCATGTTTCCTCTTCCCTTATTATGGACTGACTGCATCCACAATGGGCTTGAATGGCCACAGTAGTCCCAGCCAAGGGTCTTGCATATAAACCAACTATGTGTGACATTAGCATTAGCCTTGAAAGCTACTAGCTACAAGCATTAGCCTCTGGAGCATGCTTGTAGCTAGTACAATAACCGTGTGCTGCTAATTTGCTATTAGCTAATACAAAGTGTATGTAGCTGGCATGTAATATACTACATCGGATGGCTAATTTAGACCTTTTTTCTCTATAAAAATATTAGAATTAATTTTAAACAAAAAAATGAAGTACGTCATGTACTGAAGGTAGTGTTTTTGCTACTACTTTCTCCTTGGAATCAAAAACGTTGGAACAGTGATACACACCCACAAGAACCAAACTACAAGTGACATGAGTGAGTCGCGTGAATGCTGGGCCATTCCTAGTGACTTTTCAGTGTTTCATACATCATTGTGGCTTTACACTGCAGGATTTACTCTGGAAAATGTTTAGCTTTGTATTCATGTGGTCATCTTTTGGAATGCTGTACAAGTTATTAGACGGTTTTTTTAAGTAAGTGTGTCTGTGTGTACACCTTTTCTTCAGTTTAAATGTCCTCTTTCTGTTTCTCTTTCTGACACAAAACTGCTAATCTCAGGATTCTCCTCTTCTATATGAAATCCTCCATGTGCTTGCTAAAGCTGAAGCGTCCTCTGATGACCCGGACCGAGTAAGTATTGACTGTGGTGCGACGTCCCTCATGGTCGCATGCTGGGCCCATTCGTCTTTTCCTGCTTGTTGTTGTCCTGTTCAATGGAGATGGGTTATTCTCTCTCTCTCTCTCTCTCTCTCTCTCTGTGTGTGTAAGTCTCTCTCTCTGTGTCTGTCCCGTCGCAAAGAGGCACGTGTCACTCGTGCGCCATGCATCTGGGCTCGGCTTGAGGGTCAGAGCCATGTCCGGTTTCTCGGGTGGGGGGTATTCTCTCATGGGGCTTTTATTTATTTATTTTATTACAGACATTTATTCGGAATTCATTTCATGGTCATCTGGTCGTCTGATGTTCTCATTCAGCCCATAAAACACTGTTACTTACCTGCATGTGTATTCCTTGTTTAAGGGTATTTATGAGTGGCTGTCCTGAAGGCTTACTGTGTGTAAAGGGTGACTCAAAAAATTCTTCCACATTTCAAAGGTTAATGGGCGGAAAAAAGAGTGAAACATAAACAAATTATTCATTTCACACTTAAAACTTCATTCAGTAGTTTTCATTCATCATTATTTTGCACACATGAGACTTACCGAGACAGTAGAGGTAGTGCGAAGGTCTCTTGGTAGCTCAACCCCAACTGTCCACAATCACCAACATGGCATGGTGCAAACAACTGCTTTGTGATCGCCGCACAGAGGGCCTTTCGAAGATGCTTTAGAATTTGACACAACCAAAATATTCCAGATCAGATCCAGGGTTGAGAATTTCAGGGCAACAGGCTGGGCTTCGAAAAGAAAGCTGGACTCAGTAAGATGAGCTACAGCACACACAGCTCGTAGATCATTGGAAGTGCTGAGGGAAATGCTTCCGGGTTGTGTGATCTCGTTGCGTGACCTCGCCCTTTGCCCCTTGTTTTTTTTTTTTTTTTTGTGGCGCTACCTTAAATCACGAGTGTACACTTATTATCCCCAAACTCTTGAAGCCCTTAAGGTTGCTGTTCAGCAGGAGATGTTCCGCTGCTCCACCGGACGTGACCCGTCGAGCCATGGCAGCATTCAGAATTCTCCTCCAAGAGTGTATGGATGATGACAGCCACCGTTTGGAGGATGATCATCTTTATAACACAATGAATTAAAAACTGTATTGAATGAAGTTTTAATTAATAATTTGATTATCGTTAATGATTTTTTTCCCCATTTAGCTTTAAAATGTGGGAGGTTTTATTGGGTCATGGTATATTTGAAGTGTAAGTTTAATTCCAGGTCTGAAACTCCACCCACTGCATATTATTGAAAAATGCTATAAAGTAGTGGTTGTTGGGGTGGTCATGGTGAAAAAATATATCTAATACTGTGATATAAAATTTAATGTTAATATTTATATATGATATATTTTGATGTTTATGAGAGAAGCCAAAGTTAAACTCCACTTTAGAGCTCATGGTCGCTCGCCCTGTGTATTAATCATGCATTTTAATTTAGAATTTTTTTATGGATAGGGGTCTGTGTTTGAACTCATTATTTTGATGTTCGCCTTGAGTGAAAGACCTCATTACACTCTGGAGCATACACAAGATCTAAGTCTGCTTCTACAGTGGGCGGGTTAATTCACGCACATCAAGTATTAATTCTTGTGCGTTTGGGACGCGGCACATCCGAGCTGCTCTAACTCAGTACCAGCACTTCTGTAAACACTGGTTCTGTAAACACTGCTGTAAACTAGCGCACAGGTTTACTACTGCTCTGCTAAATGTAGAGCTTCAGCTTTGGTGCTTAAGGTTCACGACCTGACGTTCACTTACATCTCTGTCACTTAATGACTCGTTTTTACTGTGTGTGTTTGTGTGTGCGCGCAGGTGGAATATAACAGACGTTTCTCTGCCTTATTTGGGCTTCCTAGGTTTTCAACAGTGCCAACCAAAACCACATATTTCTGTGTTTTTGTGTGTTTGTTTGGCTTGGGGGGTTGGGATGTGGGTTGAAGTGGTGTACAATCAGGGACATTGTAATGGAATTGCATTTACAGGTGGTTTGTATGGTGTATTATGGTTTATTAATCCAGGGTTTATCTGAATAACCTCACTATGGGGTGTCGAAGAAGCTTTCTGAAGAACTGGAGTTTTTTGGATTAGATTTTTTTTCTTTAATTAAACATTTCATGATGTGGGTGTAGAGAAGTACCAAAAAAGTGATGCTACGTCAGTGACGGTATCATTTAGTTTACAGCTAAAAAAACTATTTTTAAGTTTTGCCATAGCTCTGTAAAGTACATGGTCCTGATTCCCAGTAACTCCTTCAATTTGATAAATATTTAACGTATATAAACTGTATTGGGACCCAAATAATATGAAAGAGGAATCTCTTTTTTTTTCTCTCTCTGGCGCGTGCCTCAGAGTTGTGTCAGAACCATGAGCACATTTGTTTTCCTGCCTTACGCCTCCCAAATCCCAAATGAAGTTTTTATGGACTTCCTCAGCGAGCATGCGGACCGTGTTTACCCCAATTGGATGGGAGTGGAGGTGCTCTCTCTCTCTCTCTCTCTCTCTCTCTCTCTCTCTCTCTCTCTCTCTCTCTCTCTCTCTCTCTCTCTCTCTCTCACACTCTGAAGTAACAACGGCGTGAAATGAGATGCTGAGCCAGAGTGCTGCCTCTGTTAAGTCCCGTCCAAGAAGATGGACTGCATTTGTATCGTTACCACTAAGGTAAGCGCTCGGCTGCGTCCCAAACCAATTACTACTAAGTAGTGCATCTCCATGACGTGATAATTTAGCATGCCGGCTAGTTCAGGAGTATGCAATTTGGGACAAAGCCACAATACTCGAAATCGCTTCCGCAGTCATGGGTCACATGGTTATCTGCACTTTAGAATAGTTGTAAAAATTTTAATCGGATTCCTATTTTTTATGCTTAACAGAGAGTCCTTCTTGTATTCAGTGTCGTTCTTAATAGAGCATCCAGTCATTCATTTAAACGTGTTTAGGAATGGTGCTTGTCTTCCTTGTGCCACTTTTACCTATATACCGGGATAAAAATAAACTGCCATCACTTAAGATAAAGCGTTAGAGGTGGAAATGAGGACGTGCTAACTAGCATCACAGGTAGTGGGGCACGACGTATACAGGAGAATCACATTTCCTGGATTTTTTTTATGAGGTTAAAGCTTGTGAAGTAAATAACATTTGAGACACATTGTGTACTCTTTATCTTTAAGAGAAACAAAGACTGCATTCATAAGCATTCATATGAATATATGAATATTCATATGTTTTGTGAATGTTTCGCATCATTAATGTAATTATAAATGGATAAAAATATGATTAATTACTCTTTAGACAATCAAACAAAAATGGTTCATCTTGGTTGTTTGCTGAGGAATAAGAGGAATAAGCCACTTTACAACACGATGTTAGAGGAAAATAATCCATGTCTGCAGATGTAACATTAAAGTGCCTGCATTTGCTGTTGATTATTTTTCTTTAATAGCACACTTATACAGTCTTTAATGAATCAAATATAAACCAACAATTATAACTAATCATAGAAGACCGCATGTTCAGAAATACCTCGGTAAAGACACAGACACTGTCTTGCATTCATGGCCCTGCAGATGTGTTTTGACCTTCAGAATGTGGCCCTTGACCTTGAGTAACTTCGTGCTCTTAAAGCAGAACAATAATGAAACTCTGTGGTCAGCATTCCGAGTGGTGACCAGCTGGTGATCTTGCGCTGGTTTGTGTGTTAAAGTAAGATATAACAGATGTTTCGGCTCCAGAAAGATGCCTATCAACCAACTATTAACACAGGTTCGAATCCAGGTTGATGCTGCGGCCGTCCGCGACATGGTGTCCATGGGAGGTAATTGGCCGGGCTCTGATGGAGGGTTGGCATACGCTCACCTCCCTGTCACTTACAGCGATCACCAGCCAATCATGTTGTCTGTGAGCTTATTCATATAAATAAAGATCAAATATGTACAGAGTTTGGACAGAAGGCTCGGTTTGTGTCTGCATATGTATTTAATATTGAGTGTAAAGGAGCCTTAACGCTGTCCTATCACGTGACCTACCAACTGGCAATGGTGGGCTATACCTGGACATCCACTGAGACACGTGAATTTCCTTTCCAACTGCTGCTCTGGTGCTTTGGTGAAAAGTGCTATCCTCCCACTACCGCATAAATGAGCTTACAGAAATCTGTGATTGGTCAGCATAGATCTGATTGATATATGGAAGAAAGCATGCCCCTTCCACCCTAACAGCATGGCCAGTTTTGTGCTCTGGGTTCTCAGCATCGTCTGGATTCGAACTCCTTATGACCGAATTCTGCATTCTGGTGTGCAGTTGAACCCTAAAACAACAAAGGGGGTCGTAGCACAGTGGGGGGCTTGATGGGATTTGAGCTCCCAATCATGAAGACAGCACCCTAACGATTTCACCAGCCCCTCCTGTACAGAGACAGAGGAGTTATTCTACCTCTTGAGTTCTTTCAAACATTCCAGTTTCCTCCACTTTAACTGAAATATAACATTACTCCTGTCTAATAGCGATCAGTCAGTACAGTTCAGTTGAATTGTATGCCAACTCGGATTTCAAGTGCTCCCTTCTCCCCCCTCTCTCTTCCTGTGAGGTCTCCTCTTGGACACACTCCAGTTGTGAGCAGTGTGAGTTTGCTCATGTCTCCTCTGGTGTATGTTTGCTTCAGGGCGATTTGCACTTAGACTAAGTGCGTTGTTCATGTGGGACCCTCATCCTTCTTCTTACCACCTACCAACAATCATCTCTCTCTGTCTCTCTCGTCTCTCTGGCGCTCTCGCTCACTGCAGAGGTGCAGTTTGCCAACAGGCAAGAGACGCAACCGCCTGGGGCCCCAGGCCACTAGGGGGCCCCAAGGGCTTACAAACTTGCAAACAAACACGTGGACTTGGAAAATAAGATTATTAACAGAATGATTCGTTTTTTTGGGGGTGACACAAAGTATTACTATAGATGATAGGCTTCTTTGTCGGAAGCAAGGAGGGTCAGGCAGTCTGGCGGAGTATCAGTGGGTTAGAGATCTGTTCCCACGCAGCACTGGGTTTGAACCCCGATCTGTTGTATTATAACAGCAGTAATGGAATGATTTGAATTAATTCTTCTGAAGTTGACTGATGAAAGCTCTGTGGGGATTTTTTGTTGTTGTTGATGTCGGATTGGTTATAGAATAATGGTGATGAATGTTGGTTGGAGGGGCCTCCTGTGAAATTTTTTCCCAGTACCCCAAATCTCTCTCTGCTGTCTCCTCTCTCTGTATCTGTTTTATTGTTCTCTCTCTCACTTCTCTCTGTCTGCTGTGCCCTCTCTTTGTATGTTTTATTGTTCTCTCTCTGTTTCTCTCTCACTTCTCTCTGTCTGCTGTCCCCTCTCACTGTATGTGTTTTGTTGATCTCTCTTTCTCTGCTGTCCTCTCTCTGTATGTGTTTTGTTGATCTCTCTTTCTCTGCTGTCCTCTCTCTGTATGTGTTTTGTTGTCCCCTCCTCTCTCTGTCTGCTGTCCTCTCTTTGTATGTTTTGTTGTCCCTCCTCTCTCGCTCTCCCTGTTTGCTGTCCTCTCTCTGTATGTTTTGTTGTCCCCCCCTTCTCTCTCTGCTGCCCCCTCTCTCTGTGTGTTTTGCCCCCCTCTACTGTCCCCTCTCTCTGTATGTGTTTGCCCCCCTCTGCTGTCCTCTCTCTGTATGTGTTTTGTTGTCCTCTCTGCTGTCCTCTCTTTTTTCTGTCCCCTCTGTATGTGTTTTGTTGTCCCCCTCCTCTCTCTGTTGTTCTCTCTGTTTTGTTGTCCTCTGTCTGCTGTCCTCTCTCTGTATTTGTTTTGTTGTCCTCTCTGTATGTTTTGTTGTCCCCCTCCTCTCTCTGCTGTCCCCTCTCCCTGTAAGTGTTTCGTTGTCCTCTCTCTGCTGTCCTCTCTCTGTATGTGTTTTGTTGTCCTTCCTCTGTTTGCTGTCCCCTCTCTGTATGTGTTTTGTTGTCCCCTCCTCTCTCTGTCTGCTGTCCCTCTTCTCTCTGTCTCTACTGTCCTCTCTTTTTGTATGTGTTTTGTTGTCCCCCCCTCCTCTCTCGCTCTCTCTCTGCTGTCCTCTCTTTGTGTGTTTTGTTGTCCTATCTGTATGTAACCCCCTCCCCATATTAATCTGTCGTTTATTTGTGGACTCACCAGTCACTTTTACACCTCACATGGCTCATGTTTGAACCGTCTGCCTTCCTCATTTCCGCATTTTTAAAACCACACATTTCCAAATCAATCCACAAATGTTATTTCTGTCTTTATTTAAGCTTTTCACAGCATTTAGTACATCACTTTATTGTACAAGCGAAACATTTTCCCATAATTCCTCAGGACTTATTCTCACAGTATCCTCACGTTGTGTGGAAGTGAACTCTTTCAGGAGGCGACAGAAAAAGCCAGACTGAGAAAATGAATAGTACTATTAACTGATGCGCTTTCTCACCCACCCGAGGGAATTTTTACAGGCTGGCATTTCCCCCCTCTCCAGCCTGCTAATGATGTTAGCTGTGACTGGCGGCTTCATCCTAACTCCAAAAAATGACCTACAATAAAGTACCATCCTCTCAGAAACATTCTGAAGTCATTATGAATCATTCACATTAAAGTCCCAATATTATGATGCACCCAGGCCTGTTAGCTTACGTTAGCGCTAGCTGGGCCAGAGGCAGCAAACTAGCATAAGTAATGAAGCTCATTAACCATGACGCTGTTTAAATAGTGCGCTTCTTCACAGCTGTGTGGGAGACGGAGCAGTGGAGTCAAATGTCACGCCATGAATCATCTGTTCATCCGAATCAGTGGCTCAGTGAATATGATTAGAGAATTAACAGGGTTTTTAAATTTTATTTTATTTTTATTTTTTAATAGTGGTACCCTTTATTTTCTGCAAGGTTTTTCTTGCTGGTGTTTGTGCACTCTTATTTTTTTGATGATGGATGACATGCGATCAAGTTTCTAAGGATGTGCAGTGTTTGGTCTGTTTGAGCTCAGGTGTATTTTTCCCTCCAACTCTGAATCAACCCAATTTTAGGAAAATCCCAAAAACTCCTGAACACTGATTTTGAGAGTGCGCACACTGGGTGACCTGTTTGGCTTCCTCCTCCCATTTATAGTCTATGCCTTCTCTGCTCTGATTGGTCATCTGAAAGCTCCACGCTCAGTGCACTAGGGTAACAATGGGATGGGCAGGGATATCGCTGTGTGGGGGGACGGGGGGGGACACGTAAACATGCGCAAACCTCGTTATTGGACACTTTGGCGTCATCTAATATGAAAAAAATTACACATCTCCCATTTAAACTACCTAGTAGCATTCTGAACATGTTTGCGTCTCAATTAATATCGGCTACGTGAAGACAAACAGGTGTAAAATACCTACTTTGTGATAAATTTGTAATCTGACACTTCGGTCATTATGTGGTGTATGAGCCTCGAATGTTGAAAATCCCGCTTCAGAAATGAACACATTGTAAACAGCCAAAAAAATATATTTTATATGATTTTAAAAACATGAAATCCATGTTGTGCAGCTTGCTCTTTATTTTCCTGGGGACCCCATATTGTTGTATTTTAAGGGTCTTAGAATCAGTAAAGTACATGAATGATTTGTTTCTTAAAACCACAATTATTTTCATTAACAAAAATTATTCTGATTTTCTGAGAGCTTTTAGATGTACCGTGGCAGTTTTTTTTCTGTATGCGTGTGTGTGTGTGTGTGTGTGTGTGTGTGTGTGTAAAAGATTGGGTTGTATATAACCAGATTAATCCCTTTGAGCTTAGTGCCGACTCTGTAGACCAATGCTATGGGTGTGTCTGTGGTTCAGCAAGGCCAGAGCTCTCATGATTCACATGCACCACACACCGCTTACATTAAACATCTCCGATCCATTTCAGATCATAGTTTAAATACTGAACATCTCAATAAACTAGATTTAATCCCAGATCCGTACAGTTTCAGAGCAGTGCTAATGTGCTGATGTGTTAATGTGGACTGATGGGGCTGGAGCTGCTCTTTGTTTACTAAGTGGTTGCACAGGTTCTGTGTCTGGGGACTTGAACAGATCGACAGTTTTTTCTCGTATGCTTAGAGCTGCCATCTCCACTGGGGAAACAGTAAATGCAGGTCCTGCCCTGTGATACTCACACAAACACACCGCGGTGTCATGGGAGTGCGACCTCGTGTATTACATCCCCATCTGTATGAGAGTGTTTTTCAGTTTACAGTTAAACCGCAGACACCTGAAAGAATTTGGAAGTTACTCAGATGTGAAAGGTTAAACTGAGGCAAGTCAGTTAAAGGGGAGGGATCGGGCGTCGTCAGTGGCGTTTCTGGGTTCTCGAGTGGTTTGGATGCTGTAAAATATCGGTTTGTTCTATTTGAAGTAATGAACAAAAAACTTTTGAGCTCTGATATGGGATTTGAGTATAATAATTTTTTTTAAATAATTCTTTGTGGAAAACCACACCTATTTCTTTGAAACTGACAGACACAATGGTCACGCCCTCTTTACTGGAGCTGACAGATATATCTGCCACGCCTATTTAAATGTTACTTGCAGACATCATCTTAGGAATTGGCAGGCACAAAGGCCACACACACCTCCTTTGTTGTGACTGACATGCATAGAAGCCACACCTCCCTTTCTGGGAATTAAAAAAAAAAAGCATAGGCCACACCTCTTATATTCAACAACAAGCATAGGCGACGCATCAAACACTGGCAGTGTGAATGTAAGTGTGAATGGTTGGGTGTGTGTGTTTCCCTGCGATGGTCTGGTGAGCTTTTAAAGGTCAGACCATCGCAGGGAAACACACACACAAACAACCATTCACACTTAGGGCCAATTAACCCAATGGACTGTGGAAGGAAACTGGAGTATACAGAGGAAACCCACTTAAGCGCAGGGAGAACATGTGCAAACACCACACAGAAACTCCCTGGCCGAGTTCAGGACTCATACCGGGGACTTTCTTGCTGTGAGGCAGACATGCTAACCGCTACACCACCGTGCCATCCTCGATCATTGTCACTGGTCACATAGTGACCAGTGACATCACAAGCAGAAAAGAAACAAACCCGACCAAGACAGAGAATTCTGACTGCTGTCAGTACTGGCGCTTTCGAAACTGCTCCATGCTCCTATGTTAGATTGGATTTTAGTGATACTTGGTGTGGAGGAGTGAATTATTGCAAATTATTGTTAGTTGATGATATTAACAAAATTTAAAAGCCTAACAGGGTAGGTGTTCCCTCTAACCAGTAGAAACCCAGAGAAGGATGAGGCGTTTACGTTCAGCTGCTTCCCTCTACTGGTGGCATAAGGTATTGCATGTATAAACCCTATATCTGAGTTTATCTTGTAATAAGCTTATCCTTATTATTTAGATCATCGTGTTCAGGTACAGTGTATGGACCTGTTTGCTCAGCTTCCTTCCTTATTATTTTTTACTTGATATAAAAGACAGCTGGTTATAAATACACACACTTTTTGATCCAAATAATCTTTTGTGATGATATTACCTCTATGATAACCAGGTTTAAGATTTGAGTATTTTAAAAATGGTGCAAGTGTGCAGCTAAATACCATAAAACAATAAAAGGAGTTTGGGTAGTAGTACCTGTAGTACCAACTCACAGCACAGGGTGGAGCTGTATGCACCTCTACCTCCCCAAATGAGTTTGTTGTGTGTGTACAGTATGTGTGTCGGTGCATTTATGGGTTTGGTGCATCTGTAAGGCGAGTTAAAATTACAGGCTGCTCGCAGTCGAGTAGAAATGCCACAAGTGCTAGTTAGCTCCGCAAGGCGGATTTTCCGACTCTGCCGTGTTATACCCAACCGGGCAGCACAGCATGCATCAGAGACTCACTTCTCAAGACTCCTTATTAATAAAAACCAATTGAGTATAATTTGGGAGAGTCGTGACACTTCTCGTGAGCAGGCCGTCCCTCCCACCGTTGCTTACTTCCTCTCGTTGGCGGTGCTGAAGCTGTGCTAATGGGTCGTCCCGCTGAGGGCTTTCCTTCATCACTGCCAGGAAATCTTTCACTCAAAAGGCAAAGTGGGAGGGGCTTAGGGCATCATCTGATTAAGGTTATTGTGTGTCATGTAAAGTAAGGTTTAAAATAAAACCTAGCAGTGGTTCCCAGAGTCCTTCCTCCATTCATGACTCAAAAGAGAGGATACTGGGATGGAAATAGAACAGTGCTAAAATAGAGCCGCTGTCACTAAAGCCTGTGAAACCACTGCTGGACCTTGATGCACTTTAATCAGGCCTGTGTGTGACACATCTCTGAGTCACACGGCAGGAAAAAGGCAGAAGAATAAAACTGGTACAAAGAGTACAACTGGCTCAGAGAGCTGTGTAATCCTCTGACCTCGTTTTTTACTAATAAGCTTTATAGCTTAAAATATTTAAACGGACGGCTGATGGGAGCTCGTTCATCTGTGGGACATGAAATTGAAATGAGATTTTAATGTCCATTTCACTATCTCACGCTTCATGGCTTTCACTGACGTATTGGTGGTGATGGTGGTGTCGGGGAGGTCGGGGGTGGGTGTCATCCACTGAACGCCTTGCATGCTGTCTGGGATTCAATGCATGGGTGGTCATTTGATGCCGTCACCGATTTAAAGGTGCACATTCACTAGTGAATATCCGATGGGTTTTCTCTTCCATTATCAGTTTATTTTGGATGGATATAAAGGTTTCCTGGTCAAACCACCAAAGCTCAGATGCTTAGCATCTCTTATTCACCTGTCCTACGTTTTGTTTCTGTGTTTGTTTACAATAACAAGACGGCGTGACTGGAGAAACGATCTTGTGCATGTGAAATAACTTGGCAGTGCAACACAGATTCATAGAAAGTAGAAAAGTCTGAGATCAAGTGTTAGGACACAGAAGGGATACGATTTCAAGAGAAATAAAAAAAGTTGGCTGTGTTTACTGATATCATGGCGCCTGATGCAGGAGTCACAGGAGTAAACAAATGGTTTCAGAAAGACATCGTGGACGATTCCATTTTATTTCCAAGAGACACCACTGTATTTTTTCACTTTATTTCATATACCTGGGAAGTGAATGGGCTCCTTCAATGCAGTTGCCAATAGAGTTCGATATCATTTCATGGTGAATGATTTAAATGAATGTAATCAGTGTGATGTGATGTAACTAGATTTAGGATTGTATAAACCGTCAGGGACAGTGACCATGTCTTATTTGCTTTACTGGAACTGAGCACAAATGCCACGCCTCCTATATGGGAAGCCATGCCTTTTTTGCCTAAATAGTACTAAGACACAAAAGCCACGCCTCCTTGAGAAGGATTGCGTTTCTGTCATGCTACACCGAGGCCACATCCCCTTTACCTTAAAAGCGAATGACTGGCACAGAAGACACGCCTCTTCTGGCTTCTGCTTTACTGGTTCAGAAGCCTAGAATTTACACCTGGTCATTTTATAATATTTTAAAGTTATGTATATGGTACACAGTCATGTTCGATTTATCAGCTTCTTAATAAGCAAAAAATAAACTGGAATGTAGTCTTTCAGTCATTTTGCGGTTCCGTTATCTTGCGTATTTCGATGTAGTCCTCCATTATGGGTCATTTCTTATGACCACTTTTATGCAGGAGCCTTTATTCTATTTTTCTGTCGTGTCCGAATGTTTTGAAGTGACTACAGAGCCTGAGATTGGCAGAGTGTGAACCCGATCCTGCCAGAACGTTCTGGTTATTTCTGTCTGGTGGTTCATTTTGTCTCCTATTGTATACGAAGAGTCACGTCGAAAGGTCACCGTAAGACTGACCAATCACAATCCTTCTCTCTTGTCCTAATTGGATTCTCAGGATTCACTCCACCCCCCTCAGTCAGCCCTCCTCCGGTTCATGTAAATATGCTTGAAGTCCATTCATTATTTCTCCTCCTACTCCGAATGCTGCTGTCCCAGAGGATCTCTCATCCTCCTCCTCCTTCCCCCACGCACTCTCACTCTCAAGATCAGGCTGTGCGTTTTTGTGGCATCCGTGATGGTATCCGTGTTATGCTCCTCCCCCACTCCTCTCTTCTCCGCCTCTTTTCGCTCCGTGCTCACAGCCCCGGCACTCTGGATCTCTCCTGGGGAAAAGAGCCCGTTGTCTCAGTTCCGTTAGAGCTGGACTTCACACACGCAGTCACAGAGAAGAGCTCAGCAGGCACGGTATGGGGCCATAACGTAAACAACACCTCTCTGACGGACAGCTGTGAGAAAAAGGCACGAGCTGGAGGGGATATCAGCCACGACGAACACTCTTAAGTAAAACGTCAGAGAACAAGGAGAAGAAAGAGCGGAAGAAGCTCTCAGACGGAGAGAAGTCGCCTGCTGGATGAAGGAAGCAGTCTGGCTGTCCTTCCCCTGGCGCGATGGAGTGATGCGAGGAATGAGGGTGGATGGTGAGAGCGGGGAGCACCAGCAGCAGCGGAGGTGGAGGAGGAGGAGGTGTAGGGTCAGGTGGTGGAGGAGGAGGTCGGAGGGGAAGGAGCAGGCAGCGCTCGCGGTTCAGACGTGTCTCCGCCTCCTCACTGGCCGAAAATGTCAATGAGAAAATGTCTCCCAGAATCAAGAAGCTGGACTGCTTCTCGCCCATGCTGTGCCACTGTAAAGTGGCCTGCACCAACAGCACCATCTCCCTCATGTTTGGCTGTAAGGTAGGTTCACGCCAGAAACCCCACACCGGCTGCTTATTTGTTTGTTTGGTTACCTGTTTCTGAGCTAGCTGACAGACATGCTTAGAGTCTTGACTGGGGAGCATTAATTGAGTGCCAACAATGCCAGACTGCTGAGAGGGAAACAGTGAGTGATTGCATTGCTGTTTGGTGACTAATCCCCACTTACATGAACCTCCACAACTTAATAGATGCTAAAAAACACCAGGAGGTTGCATGTTTACTACCACTTTATTGACACTGAAATGCAGGTAGTGGCACGGGGGTGTGGTGGTTAGCAGCACATCAAGAAGGTCCTGGGTTTGAGTCCCTGGCTTCCCAGGGGTGTTTCTGTGTAGTGTTTGCATGTTCTCCCTGTGCTTGCGTGGGTTTCCTCCGGGTACTTCAGTTTCCTCCTACAGTCCAAAGACATGCACATTAGGCTTAACTCGCTGTTCCAGCCTAATGTAGTCCAACCAGCCCTAGTTGGATTAAGCAGTTCATTGAGTGAGTAAAATGTGTGGTGTTACATTGTTTTTATGAATGATGTAACATTACCACACGCACATCTACATAGAGTGTAATATCGGTTAAATCCCGCGCATTATACAAAATAGTGTGGACACAGTAAGAACGTGTAGAACACGTTTATGGACGTGATATGGTCTCCCTGGACACGGAGGACATGGTCAAACTAACGTGGACGTTATAAAAAAGGTAGTGTGTACGTGGTGAAATCCGGACGCAGTAAATACGTAATACGGTCGTCGTAGTGACAGCATTGACGTAGTAATGATGTAACTAAAACTTTGTAGCGACTTCATTGGTGTAGTACAAGAGTGGCGCGAACTTGTCGAATGTAGATGTGGACGCAAGAAAACTTGTAGAACAAAAGTAAAAGCACAGCGCGTGGACGGTTATTACAAGGACTTGATGGACGCAGTGAAAACGTGGTGCGCTCTGATTGGTCGTAGTAAGAATGGGTGTAATCATGTTACACATGTATGCGTCACAGTCATGTTGTGAGCACATCAGCACCGAAATCACCAAATTAGCAATGTTCATCATCACACACCCACACTATATGGTCAAAAGTATATGGCCACTATGCACATGTGTTTTTTTTCCTCAAGCTGTTACCACAATGTTGGAAAAAAACATAACTGTGTAAAATTTTGTTCACTATGGTATTCTAGTTTCTCTTCACTGGACCTGAGAGACTTGAACACTGTGCCACTTTGCACAAAGTGAGCGCCATAAGTAATGTGTTAAAGTTGAAGGGTAATAGAAGAAATGAACTCGAGTGTCCTGCACTGAACCTGAATTCAAACTCGACCCCAATGAACAGCTTTGGGATGAACTGAAGCACTAGTTGCACCCCAGATGTCCTTGACATCCCAACACCAATGCTTGACCTTCTCACTAATGCTTTTGTTGCAGAATGAGCACACATACTCATAGCCACGCCCTAGAATCTAGTGGAAAGCCTTCCCAGAAGACTGGAGTTAACTGTAACAGGAAAGAGGGAATAATTCAGGACTTTGATGCTCAATAAATACGAGTGCTGTGCTGAGGTGTCCATTAACTATGGGCCGTATAGTGTTCCGTAGAGGTGGGAATTTTGGCTAGGTAGCCATATTACTGATTGTGCTCTGATGACCCTCCTCCTTCACCACATGTTATTTGTGTGGTTCATAGTGGACCATGTTGAAGATCACTTTAATTATCGATGATGAAAGAAGAGGCTTTCACTCACTTCATCGGGTTTGATCCATATTCCCGCATGTGTGTTGTCCGAGTCCAGCCTCTGTCTGTTCGCCCTCTTGTGTGATTAGTGTTGCATCTTGTGTCGTCCACTGCTCCACTTTCATCATGACCTTATATCCTCTAGATTCTTGGAACGAACTGGCTGTTGGATTACGTCGGATTAGTGGATTGACCTTCAGCTAGTATTCATCATAATTCTTTGACTGCGCAGATCGTCTAAACAGGATTAGCAAAACATTATTTTACACAAAAATTGCATGTTTTTTCTTAATGATAAAATGTATAATAAAAAAAAATCCTTTTTAATTAATAGTTAAAAAATTACCTTAGTTATGTAATATTATTTTCTGAAATTACTTGTAAATATTTTAAGCCTGGTATGAAAACTCTGTAGGATAAGAGGCTGATTGTGCAGTTGTGCTTAAAAATATGAAATATGTTAGCTGTGTTCTGTTTTTGACATCCAAATTCTTGTGTATATGTATACATACACACACACACAAACACACACACATATATA
>JBCNYH010000008.1:9076286-9087051 GCA_039654325.1 Tandanus tandanus | reverse complement strand
AATATCACAGTACACACAGCCGTGATAAATGTTGGAACTGAAAGGTTTGATTTATTTAGTCACCATGAACTATTAGCTACAAAAACATGACTAAATATTTTATGTAAGACTAGAGCCTTAAGGATTCCTGGGCGCGAGGGAGGGATGCGGTGCTATACATTCACTGTCACTTAAGCGATCTCCAGCCACTAATGGCTGTCTGTGAGCTTGTAATTGGCTTAGTTAGGGGACCAATCAGATTGCGATGTTCCAATGTAATATGTACATGTATCTGATGTTCACTATTTATCCTGTAAAGCAATAAAACACTGCAACCATGTAAGAATTCCTCTCTGTGATCGCCGGTACACTGCTGTTTATATATTTGATGTTCAGACTCTAAACTTGGACACGGTTTCATCTGTCGTTTGATTTCTCACCCGTTCTGTGTTCTTGTCGAAGACCTGAAGGACTCTTAGCAGGTAGTGTACGTCAGCAGAAGCCACCTCATTTCTAGAACTCTCTGCTTATGAGCTCTGATGCTGGTGGAAGGTTCTCCGTGGGTCATTTGGAAGTGTGGGAAGAGAGGTTTTTACTGAATCAGTTCCAACTCCTAATAGCGTAGGAGCAGGTGGTGTGTGTCATTATTTTAATTCAGGTTTAATTCTCCCTCTGGCTGCACACCAGCTCTATGTTTCACTAAGTCGCGGATTTCGGATTAAATTATCAAGTCGTACAAATTCCGTCAGGATTCATTTACAGTAAACTCCTAATCAGACGGCGAACGCACCAAGGGTTTCCGTGAACGTACGTTCAGGATCTTCGGGTGTGTTTTTAGAGTCGTTTTTCCGTCATCCGCAGCGAGCTATGATTCAACACTTGAGTGGTTGTTGTTGCCTGGAGATCCTCCTCGTCTTCTTCCTCCTACTCTTCTTCTTTTTCGTATCCAACACAAGAGAAGACATTCTATCAAAATATTTCTATCATCCTGTGATTATAACGTTTCACCGAATGACCTTAAGGTCTCATGATGATCATGTTTGGCTCTCGATCTTTCTATTAGAGTAAAATAATTATACATGTAGTTATGATGCACAAGAGAGTCATAAATCATATATAATATATATTTTACATCAGACAGCATGTAATTTCTGATCTCGAGTGGAATGTATAGGAAAATGCAAATGAGCTTTACCGACCACAACGTGTATCTGCAGAGTGAAATTGTCAGTAGGTCGGGAATCCTGTTACCATAGCAACCTCAACTATCCCCTTGTACGGGGTACAACTCATCAGATACATGCTCACACACACACTGGTGTCAGATTATACCACTGTATTACAGAGAGAGGTGATTTTTTTTAATGTATATTTTTTATCATCACAAAGAAAGCACGAGAGATATGTGACAGTTTCCCTCTTGTTCAGCATTAAGAAGTGTAAAAACACGACTTAGCATTTAATACTCAAGATTTTTTAGCCGAAAGACAATAAAAAAAAAAAAAGAGATATTGTTTCAGTAAAAGTGATTGGCCCTCTAGTCGTAATTATTATTCTGTCTGTACCTTTATTGTCTGTCCACTTATCAAGCATGATTTTCTTTATTTTAATGTTTCATGACACCTATTTTTTTTTTTTCCTCCTTGCCTATGCTAAGCGATCGCTGTTAGTCACCTCAAATGAATATGCATGTTTTATATAAAGAGCTCAGGAACATTTGCAATGCGTCTGCAGCCCGTGTTGTTCGCGGTACATAATTTGCTGTTCGTTGATGCTATTGAGTAATATGGAAACTAAGGAACGGTGTGGACTTGATATGAGCTCATCGCCATTAAAGCTGGATTCTTCAGTTGTTTAAGCTTCCGGCTAAAACAGGAGCAGATAAACACGCCGTTTTCTTCCCTTCATTTCTCAGTTTGTTTTGTATCACTTTGGTCATCAGTAGAGTAATTTAGAGGTAAATTAAATCCCAAGGATCCCGTTTTCATCACAGCACGGTTGACGTATATTATTGATGTCATCTACAGGGACGATAAGTGCAAGTTTCCATAATCTGTATCTCAGACGTTCGGCTCCATTTCAGATCCTTTTGAATTTTTTAATGTGCAAGCTGTCAACCCACTTTCTGTCGTGGTTGTGATGGTGAGGAGTTTATTTATAATTCTCTGATAATATATGGCATCAAAGGAGCCGAAAGTTGATGTACCGTATAAAAGATACATTTATTATTGCAATACAGAGAGAATAATGGACAAAAGCCTTTCTTTAAAATGACCTCAAGGAGACCTCTCATTTACATTTACATTTACGGCATTTGGCAGAAGCTCTTATCCAGAGCTACTTACAATTATCAATGTTTTATACAACTAAGCAATTGAGGGTTAAGGGCCTTGCTCAAGGGCCCAACAGTGGAGTTATTGGGTTTGAACCCCTGATCTTTGGATCAATAGCCCATTGCCTTAACCACTGAGCCACCACTGCCCTGCCTGCCACTACCTCTCCTGTTCCCAATACTCCTTCAATGGGACTGATATTCGTATAGGCCACACCTCCTACACTGAGACTGACAGGTACATAAGCCACACCTCCTACACTGAGAATGACAGGTACATAAGCCACACCTCCTACACTGAGACTGACAGGTACATAAGACACACCTCCTACACTGACACTGACCGGTACATAAGCCACACCTCATACCCTGAGACTGACAGGTACATAAGCCACACCTTCTGCACTGAGACTGACAGGTACATAAGCCACACCTCATACACTGAGATTGACAGGTACAGAAGCCACACCTCCTACACTGAGATTGACAGGTACATAAGCCACACCTCCTACACTGAGACTGACAGGTACAGAAGCCACATCTCCTACACTGAAATGGCGAAGTACTGAAGCCACACCTTCTACATTAAGTGGCCACTTTAACTGGGAGTGTCGGGTATAAGGTATAGGCTACACCCCAAACATTTTGGTCAGTAGACTTCTTGTGAGACAGGGCAAGTCCGCTCATGTGATTGAAGAATAGAGAGGCCCCGCCTTTTTCATTTCATAGGGCTTGATGGGAACAGGCCACGCCCTTAAATTTCCTCTTTCTCTTTTTCTCTACAGAAGTACAAACACCATGATGAAGACGGGTCTCCGCAAGACCAGAGCTCGCTTCAGCTCACCAATGAGACGCCAGGCCCCGAGCTCGTCCAGGTGGCTGAGAAGAACCTCTCGCAGATTGAAAACGTCCATGGCTACGTGGCCCACGCACACATCTCCCCCATGAAGGTACAGCTGTAATGCTGACTCAGCTTTTCCTCTTCAGTATTAGTCCTGTCCTGTCTACTCGTTCACCTCATTATGTAGTGTTACCATGCCACACACACACACACACACGAGTGTGTCCTTCTGTGCATGGGTGTAAAGAAAGGCTCACGGGCCCATTGCCCTTTTTGTATCGTCAGCAGTTTTTTTGGTCCCCACAGCACTGAATCCTGATGAAAACATGCTGCGTCATCTCAGAGCCAAACTCTTCAGCAGGGAAGACAGTTTGGCTGCAGGGAGTCTCGATCCCCAAAGCATCTCTGTATATAGGGCACGTTTTTCTCTAACCCCCTCACAGGTGCAACCCATGTGTCATTATAAACATAGCACATATAATAACAGGGGGACTTACAGAGAGCACGCATCTGCGCAGGGCTTTGATCTCTAAAATTACACACATATATTTATTAATAGATTGTTAATATTGCTGTTATTATTATATTTATTATTATTATTTTTTTTTTACAATCCTAGTCTAATAGCATGCACTGTATATACTGGGTGACCCCCCAAACAAACCCTCCCACATTTTAAAGGTAAATTAAAAAAGAGTGATTAAGGATAATTAAATGATTATTTGCACTTATTGAAACTTAGTGAGGCAGGAGTAGAGGTGGTGCTGAGGTCTGTTATTTGCCCAACCCCAACTTGAACCCCTTACTGAAGCTTTTATTATTTATATAAAAAAACTTGTATAGTTTAAAAATATTTTCAGTGAAGCGAGCTGAATCCTTATGCACATGAAGCCATGAGCTTGGTTTTGCTGTTGCACTCATGCTTATGTGGCCACAAAGGCATCCCAGTGAATGAAGAAAATTGCGGGAAAAATATATCGCATGTGTTGGCGCTGAGTGCACTTGCACTTCGCAGCATATTCTCTCTCTGTAAACCTACACATGCAAACGTTTTCAGAGCTCCGCTTTTAGGCAGTGCCTAAATATTTATATTAGCATTTGTTGCTAATTATCTTATCTGTAAGGATTAATCTGGTGTGTGCTTTATAGATGGAGCCTGGAACTGACTCTGAGAAGTCTGTATGAATGTTTGTGTGTAATCTCTAAGGCGTTTTACTCAAGGTGAACCGCAGTCACACTTCAGTATGCTAACTGAACAGCAGAGTGATTGGTTGTCCGAGGAGGGTGTGTGTGTGTGGTGGACATTTAGGACATTTACGAGCGCTCCTCCCCAGTTGTCGTGCTCCACTGCTCCCCTCTGCTTTCAGATTTATGACTCCTCTGCTTTTGCTCGGTCCAGCGCTAACAGCACACACACGATTCACGCCTGCCACCTCTCATAACTCTCGGCTCAGTGCTGTAAACCTGCTGAACTCTTATACCCCTCTCTCTCACACACGCTCGCTCCTCCTGCAGCACACTGACTTCATCTCTCTCTCTCCATTCTTCCAATGAAAGTTATCTTATGAGGTGCCACTCACCCTGCGTTCACACTAACAAGCGACAAAAAAACGTTTTTAGTACCTCATAGAGTCGCGATATTTAATCCGAGATCTGAGATTTTCACAACTTAGGTATACGGATGCAACCAATCCAGACGCAGAATCCTAACCGGGGTGTTGCTCATCCTGTCCCAATGTCTCCAGGTTTATAAGGGAAAATAAAGCTTCGAGGGAAGCAGTAGAGAATGTTGGAGTCTCTAAAGAGTGGATGAAGCTAGTACTGTTAGCTTGTTTTGCTAATCCGCCAGTGGAGCCAGTATGAAGTCTAGCCAGAACCTGAAACATCAAACTCAGATGATTAAAAAAAAGGTGGATCTGATATTAGAGGAAAACAAAATAACACTAATTAGATCCGATCCTTGAACGAACAGATCAGATTTTATTTCTGAATAAATAATAATTCAGGTGAGTGTTTGTTGTTAGCAAGGTTTGACCTCATTCCTCACAAGTTTGTGAATTGGTCAGTGTTAAGTTTGAAGTATATGTAAGTACGGATAATCCTTTACCCCCCACCTCCCACGCTCTTAACTTGGCACCTCGTCTGACGCCGCAGGTGCTCAGGTGATACGTGGAGTGTATATATTCACAAAACTGCATATTACAAACCAGGCCGTTATCACTGGTTCTGATGAATCACCTGCCATCACTGTTTGTCACAAGACGAATAGGGCGTGTGAGGGAGACACTTCTCGAGGGAAGCGTCGGTCGTGATCCGGGCCGTGATCGCGACGCACAGAGCTTCGGCGCCACCTCCTGGATTCTTCATCTCAGTGCAGCAGAGCCCTGCATTTTATCCTTATTTCCTTCAGGTCTTTAATGCTCCTCTTCGACCTTTCTCAGACTTATGTTGTGATCTTGTACCTGTGAAGGGTTTGATAGGGGAAGGTTTTCCTAAATTTTAATCTCACTTACTTACCGAAAAGCTTAATCCTATTAGGGTCGCAGGGAGGCTGGTGCCAGTCTCAGCCGACTCTGGGCGAAGGCGGGGTACACACAGAACAGCTTGTCAGACCTACGCAGGGCAACACACAACCATTCATTCACACTCACGCCTAGGGGCAGTTTGGAACAGCCAGTTAGCCTCATGTGCATGTCTTTCAACTGTGGGAGGAAACCAAAGTACACGGAGGAAACCCACGCAAGCACAGGGTAAACCTTCAAATTCCACACAGAAATAAAAAGTATGATACGTGATTTATTTGATTTGATTTGTTGAATTTCCATAATACTTTTCTCCTCAGTTTAGCCGTAGATGATTCCATTCCGTTAACTAGCAATCACCACTAACCAGGCACAGGAGAGAGAGCAAGCACGTCAGTAATTTCGCTTTAAAATTATTTTTTTTATTAACATAAGTCAATGTAAACATTTGTCTTGCGGTAACAAACAAGCAACATCTTGGAACACTTATCCAGTATTTCCGGAAGCGGCGTGCGATGATGTATTACACGTTGTTGTGTGTACAGCAGATAGGGGTATTTTATTGTGATGTCATTTTCTAATAAGTTCATCGAATGAGGTCAAAGCAGTAGCTGCTGCAGCTTCAGATTCACATAACCTGGATGATTGGAAGTATTAGTGAGGTCCTGAGAGCCTCTGAGGCTGCACATGCTGTACGTTCGTCTCAGATGATTTCATATTTTCTCATATAACTGTTTATTTTATTTTTTTTCCATGTCATCTACTTTCCACCGGTTTGACATTCGGAGTAAAAATTCTGGGTTGACGGAACGCTTTCATAAGAACAATATGCTGTGAGGTTTAATCAGTTCCTCTAGGATTTGAGGGACTTTTTGTGGTTGTTGAGGTCTAAAATGCTAAATTTTGGGGCTGATTTTTAAAGAGTTGCGATGCATGTTGAGTAGTTTTTGTGTTTATTGTAATGGAATTGCAGGATTATGTAAAAAAATCGTTGAAACAGCTGCACGCTCTGGATCCTGATGTCTTCAAAAGTAAACAAAGGAAGTGATGTACGGCTCAATGGTCACATATGGCTCGAAGTTTTCGTGAAAGACTGCTGCGATTGGTGAAACTCACAATATAGAACAAGGATTGGCCAAATCATGTGGAATTGTAACGTTACACAGAATGCATGAGGATTGGTTGAATTTGTGTGAATTGATGTGATCATGACATCGTGAATTTCTGGAGGGACTAATTAGCTTTAATTGGGTGCATCGTATGATATTTTGGTGAAAGATCTGTTCGAGGTGTGAGTTAATTTTAAGATAATTTCAGTATGAATGAAGTGAGCAGGGATTTCTGTAGGGTTTGTATGGCTGATGTTAGTGTTAAAGGGTACCTGTGGTGAATTAGTGTTACTAGCTCTTTAAAAATGATCACATATGACATCAGTGGATCCTTCTAGCAACATCAGTCCTTGCCCCTTGTGAAAGTACGTGTGAGTGCTGCGACTTTGGGCATGCTCAGAGACATTGAGAATGAGAGTTCCTGATTGGCTGTTCCACCCTGGTAGTGACACGAGCTTGTTGGAGTGGCCGGGCTGCATCCCTGACCCGCGCATCATAACACAGTATCGGCCAGTGCAGCAAGCGCAGAAATGGCGGAAAACATTTTTATTTGTTCCTAAACCAACTGACGACAGGAAAGCAGAATCGGCAAAACGTTAGCTGCATAAGCTATAGTCACTAGAATATGACGTCTCGCTGTCTCCATAAGACTCCTCCCTCTCTGAATCAAATAGGTCACTATTTACACCCATTTCCTCCAAATTGCTTCATAGACATGTTTTTTTATCACCTAAAATGTTGCTTGTTGAGTAGATCTGCATGTTTACTTTGACTGGACATCCCCGCCCAACGAGTTCAAGTCACTTCCGGGAAAAACGACTGCTAACCATTTATTCAACCCCGCTAGTAATTCATGGGATAAAATTACCCAGTTTTGTGCTTTTTATGATCATTTATGTTAAAATAAGTGTCTGTATTACATGTGCACAGATTATGCTGTAAGGATGGCCAATACCGGTACTCTTTAAGGATGATAGCAGGTGTGCGGCTTTTAGTTTAGACTCATGGCATTCTGGGAAACTGTAGAAAGCTGTGGGAAAATAAAAAGAAATAAAGACACATGATGAACGTCGTACTTTGATCAAGTTGCTCGATTGCTCTGTGCAGAGAAACAGCTACAACCCTGAGCAGTTCAGTTTATAATCCAATCCCATGATGCTCCTGTGCTGCAGACGGAGAGATTTTACACAAGTTAAACAAGAACGAGTGTCCAAGTCCATAATTTCGTCCTGTAATTATTTCGTCCTCACTGTGTCTTCCTCTTCTTCATTCAGACGACACATTGTACCCTCCGCATCCTTCATTCTCTCTGCGTCTCATGTTCTGCGTCTCTAACAATCTTCTGTCCCAATCTACACTGTGAGCTCTGGATGTGAGACCTGCTGCTGTGCTGTGTTCTGTGATGAGTTGTTTTTTCTTTTGCCTGAGTTTGGTGCGTGCCCCTCCCTGTAGGTCGAGTCTCTGGAGTGCATCTTCGACGGGCCGCCCACGGTGGCGAGCGAGGAGAGTCCTCTCCTCAGCCCCTCCGACCCGTACCAGGTAACACCCTGACAAAACCGCGGGAACTGGACGCAGCCATCACTGTGTGTGGCAGTCGAGTCTGATGTCGTGTCCCGTCACATGCTTGTGCTGTCGTGTGGCTGAGCGAAGTCTTGTTAGCGCACCTGCAGGCTTCGTGTTCATGCTAGATGGCGCAGTTCCCGACGTGCATGACCCTTTTTGTTTGTTTTTGTATATATGAGTGTGTACGTCAAGCTTCTGGCTACTAGTTGTTGCTTCTTGCTGAATATGGAGGGTATCAATGAGGTACAGAAGCACTAACATGTCACATGCATGGCTGTATGTGTGTACTGTCATATATATGTATATACATGTAATATAAGCAGTTATGATGATGAATGAGAAACTATAAGCCAGGATCACTCCACTGAATGTTTATTAGATGAATGAGTTGTTGGATTTACAGAAAACGCCACAAGTGTCAACACCGTCATCAGCTCACTTTCTCGTCGAAGGCCGATCTGTCCGGGGCTTGCCTCTCATTTCCCGTCAATGACGTCAGACCCCAGATACAACCCCCACCACACCCCACCCCGCACCCCCCTGGTCTAGTTGCTGTGTAGAATGGATAAAACCCCACATTAAGGAATGCATTAGCGAGACGATGCGTCAAAGGCAGAGAGATGAGACAAGTGGAGTTGAGATGGATTCCGGACGGATTTGAGAAAAGGAATAAGGAAAGAAAAAAAAGATGAGGTCAGGCTGTGAACGCGATTAGGACACGTCTCAGACACGCCGTCCAGCGGGGACTAGGGAGAACTTGATAGCGCTAAAGTGGACCCAATCCACAGTCAGGCATCTACTGAGTTCTCCGCAGGAAAGAGAGCGATCATTCAGGAGAGAGGCGAGTCAGGTGTCCAATCTGGGTCTGCTCTCACGCTTCCTGCTGACTCATTTGGAGCGTTTTGAAAATCAGGCAGCCAGTCGGTTTCTCTGAGATCTGAGGGGACCTGAGAGAGAGAGAGAGAGAGAGGTGAATAAAGCAGCGTTTTAGGGATCGAGAAGTAAGAAGTCTCTCTCTCTCTCTCTCCTGCGCTCCTTCCGTGTCTGTTTATCTCCCTCACTTTCAATCTCACTCGCTCTCTTGCCGCAGCAGCAGTGTGCGTCAAACAGCCACTGCCTCTCTGTCTCACTCTCACTCTCTCATTCTCTCTCTTTCAAGCACATGCACACACACACACACACACACACTCTCTCTCTACTCACATAACCTGAGAGAGATGTTTTTGTCTGCGATGTGCACGACATGCGAAAGCAGTCTTTGAGGTGCTCGAGTAGGGGAAACAAAAAACCCGGACTGTCGTGTCTGCTGTGCATCGTCGGAGCGTGAACCCTGCACTCGCTCCCTAACCCAAGCCCACAATGCTGAACTCGGTGTGGTACGCCAAAAAGATGGGCCGGCGCATCATGGGCACCCTGAGGAGAACCAAGAGGCTGCATCTGCACTTGTTGGTAAGTCTGGAGTGTGACCAGAGCGACTGACTTACAGCAAAGTGCGTAGCGTGTGTTAGATCCGGTGTGTATACAAGCACACGTTCTCTGTTGAGCTGTCTCGATGATGTGCACGTGTGTGTGTGTGTGTGTGAAGGTATTTCATGTTGTCATCTGTTGCGTCTAGCACTTTGCACGCTTGCTCACTGCGCTGCCTCGATTCAATGATGACACTCAGTGCTTCAGGGGGGTCAAAATATCTGATCGGCAGGAAGCCTGGTGTCTTCTGACATCTGTTTATAGTCTGGTTATATGCGCTGATGGAGCAGTTGTGCGTCATTTCAAGGTGGTGCAAAAAAAAAAAACTCCAGGAAACCCGACTCATAATCTTTTTAACTCTGTTCCATTAACTCGGAACGTAAACACTTTTTTTTTTTTTTTTATGAGTTGAATTGCAGCAGCCGGCGGTGATGACGGTTTAATGGTGAAAACGTGGACGCATATACCTCTCCCCTCCCACTGCTGCCTGGCAACCTGCGTGCTCATGTCATGCAGCAGTGCTCTGGATCTTTTACATACACATGCACACACACTCTTATATACACACATTCACTTGTGCACACATGGATTGTTTGTAAAATGACTCCTATTTTATTGAGGTGGGGGGTTCGGAGTCGCGTTCCAGCTCTTTCCCAATAATGATAAGAAACGTAATAATCTGCGCAGCTACCTCTGCTGCTGGTTGCGTTAGAGGCGCGTAGGTGTTTACTGAAAGCGTTAAGTAATAACCTGATTAAGTGTCATCTTTAATGCACTGCTGTTTTGATCAATAGATAACGCAGCTCTCGAAAAATCATTTATATTTAAATACACAAACATTTTTTTTTTTTATTTAGAAAAAACAAGAAGAAAAAAAAAAAAAAAAAAAAAAAAAAAAAAAAAAAAAAAAAAAAAAAAAAAAAAAAAAAAAGGGGAGAGAGGAACAAGGAAA
>JBCNYH010000008.1:9056077-9070624 GCA_039654325.1 Tandanus tandanus | reverse complement strand
ACGGCAAGCACTTTAGAAAAACTTTGTGGTTCCAGAACACCGAGGATATTAAGATCTATCAAGATCTATATCTTCATGTTCTTGTTTGTTGAAGTTCACCTTCAAAACCTTTTTTTTTTTTTTTTTTTTTTTGAATCCCTGAAGCTGCTCAGATTTAATTAATTAAAATAAAAGTTGTTTTCTAATCCTAGAATAAGATTACACCCTTGGATGCAGTATCAATAAGGCATAATCACATTTCCACCTGCTAGTTCTGTCTGCCACTTGATGGCGCTGGAGTTATATGATTTGCTGATGTGAAACAGATTGCCAAGGACCTGATCCTACCCCTCATCAAGTCCAAATTTAGATTTAGTCCCCCTCTGCTAGTTTAAGCAAGATAATCTGTAAAAATACCCAAAATATGAGATCCAAAGGTGGTGGGATGTAGATTTTACCTTCACAAATATTAATATTAATAAATTGTTTGGTTTATAGGGAATTATCATTGTACAATAAGATGTTCTTCAGGGTTTTGTATCTCAACCTTCAAGCATCCAACAGGTTCAGATTTCACCTTGTTTTCCCAAGGCTCATTAAATTCAGCCGTGCTCATACTCCGGTCCAATAACTCGAGCTGTCGTGTCAACACTATCTCGGCTGTTGTGGTATTATTTATCTCTCTGTTCATAATTTACCCGGTGTAAATAGCCTTAGGATCCACACATAGTGACAAGCCATCTGTCAGGAAGGCACTAATACTGAAAAGAATGTTGTTCTTTTAGCATGTGGAGCTCAGATTAGCACTGATATTAGACTTCAAGTGTTATAAAATGTATAAAAGTGATTTAGAAAAGCCTGTGAGAGAGAACCTCGTGCATCATCAGCAGCAAGTTATGCTCTATTCAGTATGTCGTATACACCACACTCTGTGATCCCATACAACAGTACTGGCAGGGTTGTGTGTGTGTGTTGGCTGTGTGGATGTGAAATCGAGCTCACCATTGATTATTCATGCCAGGAAAAAGCCCCACAGCTCTTCTTGGCTGTGTCTGTTGCAGCTCGGTAATTGGCACAAACATGAGGAGATGAGCACAAGAGACACAAAAGCGCTAGATGCTAAGGAATGAGTGTACGATCTACTCACAACCCATGTTACACAGGGTCTGAAACAAGCTGAGAAATCTGGATCTCTATCCCATCTGCATATTTGTTCCTCAAGGCTCTCCGGAATCTCGCCCAACTTTTCTTTTTTTTTTTAATGCACGCGGAAGATATCTTCAGCGTTCCTGGCGACTACTTCTCAATTCTCTGGTGCTGCTGATCTTCAAGAATGACCACCTATCACTCCTCCAACGTGGATTGTACCTCCCGAAGAACCAGTGGTGGAATTCCAGACATGAAGAATCCCAGAGTAAACTTTGGACCGCATCACCCTCAGTCTCAACTTGCACCGGCGCCTGTTCTCCAGCCGAACCCTACCCACCCTGTCTGCTACAGCTCTTCCATGCTGCCCACCAACACTGGTAGGGGCAAGACCAAGTTTCTGAACCTGCGGGACAGTGTGAAGAAGAGTCCCACCAAGAGTACAGTTAAAGGGAGCAGCCCAATACAGGGCTTGTCAATGAGGGAGCACCAACTCTGGACATCGTTGGCTTTTGAGAAGGTATGTAAAGGACTAGAAGCTCGAGTTTGAAGTATAGCAGGAGTTTCGCTTTTAGGTGACGTGATCTGTTTGCTGAATTGTTGAAATTTCCTCCTTATTGCATTCAGTAGATATTTAGTACTTGTAGCATTTGAGACAAATACCAGCTCTGGACCTTCATGACCTTCAAGATTGAGTTTGACCTTCAAGATTTTTTACAGTGGAAACAAAGCACTTACAACATTCCATTGTTTATATTTTTGGTTGCATCCACTTGACGACGTTCTCTGTTGGAGTGTCACCAATAAATAGGGTTGATTTTTGAGAAGAACCAAAAAAACCTGATTCTTCTCTACTCAACACCAGAGTGAAGCAAATGGACTCTTTCAATATGGATTCCAAGGGCTGTGGGCAGCATCCTTTCTTTAATGTGGCAGTGAGAAGTATTCTCGTTTTCCCAGAACTGTTCATTTCTTTCCGTGTGGCTTGGCAAAACCAGATTAGTGGTATTGAGTGGCTTCGTCTTTATTCAACCCAATGTACAAACTTTCTTCTTTTTCCTTCTGTGTTTGTTGCCAGCAAATATATATGAAGAACATGAAGTTCTATCTGGCCCAGGTGCTCGCCCCACTGTGTAGCCTCTACAGCCATGTGGTGGTGTATCCATATCCAGAGTGTTGTTGGTGAATGTTTGTTTTTTTATCTTTATTTCAGGTTAAAACAGGTGTGTGATCTTGAGAAAACCTTAAAGTTGGATTTCTTTTTTTTTGCTTTGTTTGCGTCTTGTGAGAGTTTGGTTGTTGGAGTGGTTTGTTTTGTTAGGAGGAACCTAGTTGTGGTGTTTGTCAATTGACATGCTTTCTTTTCTGGTGTTACCACGGCGGTTCACTCTAGCCCACAGCGAGAAAGTTACTGTTCGAATCTTGGCCTTCTGTGTGGCGCTTGCATGTTTTCCTGTGCTTGCATGGGTTTCCTCCTGGTTCTCCAGTTTTCTCCAGTAGTCCCAGTACATGCACATTACATCAGCTGTCTACTCTAAATTGTCCTTGTATGAATGTGAGGGTGAAGGGTTGTTTGTCTGTAATAGACTGGCGAACTGTTCAGTGTGTAATACCGCCTCTCAAGTGAAGTAAGCTGGGATTGGCTCCAGGTTGACCTGTGACCCTGACAGATAACAAATGGATACTACCTTTCCTTCCCAGTCTTTGATTTAAGACACACATTTGTAGAACAGAAAAGTATTTGTAGAACAGTTGAAAAACCTGACTATCATTTTTGTTTTTATTCATTCATTTTTTTTTTTTTTATATGGAGTGCAGAGTGGAGGCAAATTTGTGCCAAAGACACCAGATTGCCCTCACTAGTTTACAAATAACAAAGGGCTGGGCAGAGACTTCTGGACTCTTGTCCTGATTTACACCAGTTACAGTTAAAGCAGAATTGTAAAGTCGGGGTCTAATTATTAAATAAGAACAAAATTTTTGCCTTTGGTTTGGGGCAGGTGCTGGGCTCTGGCGCGAACACCACCACTCAGCACTTCTATAAACACTCAAAGGGATGGGAACCATTAGGGACCACTCGATACGATATCACAATAACTAGGTACCGGTTCGGTTTGTATCGCGATTCTGTTAATATTCAGATTCGATATTACCATTTTTCCCCCTGTTTCTTAATTATTTCTATAGAGGAATGCCAACGTTTCACCACCTCGATTTAAAAGGTATCAATTAAAAATCTAATTTATATTTTAGATTTATCTGTGCAGTTTGTAAAGAGTAGGCCATTGGGTTGCTGTCAGCGTGTTTCTGCCCTGCGATGGCCTGGCGAGCTGTCTAGGGTGTACTCTGTCCTCTCCCGGAGTCGACTGAGAATCAAGATTTGTTACTGAATCAATCTCTAATCAAACATGCCTCCAGTGCCCAGTTATTACCAGTGATGGTTTCCCAATGGGAAATGCTGTCAGTTCTCTCTCTGATTATCGGCATGTCAATGTCCGACTCATCACCCGAGCTAAAAAAAAAAGATTTAATATAATATATTTTTAGTTTTGTGCTGTATGTATTTGTAATGTTGTCCATGTATGTATTTGCTGTTGTCCAGACACGTAAATCAGTCTTTGTTGCGATTCATTTCTGTCTGCGCTGTCGGCCTTTTGAGGAAACCTGCTGTCTCCTTTTTTTTACTTTTTTCAGGAAAGACAAAAAAAGGAATGAAAGTACAATTAATGATCATAAACTGACCATATACATATGTGGGTGTGGGTGTGTGTGTATGTATATGTGTGTGTGTGTGTATATATGTGTATATATGTATGTGTGTGTGTGTGTGTGTGTGTGTGTATATATAAAGTCCAGTGTAGTGAAGATTATACACCACCACTTTTGTTTAAAAGGGCTCCTAATAAAAAGAAGTAAAAAATGACTTCTCTATAATTTTTTTGGTGAAAATGTATTGAACAATGCTATTGTAGGCAACGAGAACCAAAAAAAATCATTCCGACAAGTATATCGAGGTAAAAGTATGGCTAATAAACAAAAACACTGAAAATACCAATTTTTCAGAAAAATTGAAAGGTGTCCCAAATTTTATTTTTTAAATTTTGCATAGCATGAATGAACTTCAAATCTGTTTACTTATTCTCATCAATATGATCCAATATTACATGAAATAAATACTTGAATAGTGCTTGGCTTCTGATTTATCTTCATTTTGTTAAGTTGTATAAGTGTACTGTGTTTTTTAATTTCTTCACTCGTTAAACAATTCCATATGATTTGAAGTTGGTACCATTTCATTTGGTATTTTCAGTGTTTTTGTTTATTAGCCCTGCTTTTACCCCAGTATACTTGTCGGAATAATTTTTTTTTTGTTTGGTTCTCATTGCCCACAATAGCATTGTTCAATACATTACAATACATTTTCACCCAAAAACAATATACTTCTTTTTATTAGGAGCCCTTTTAGACAAAAGTGGTGGTGTATAATCTGCACTGCACACTACTGTGTCTGTGTGTGTGTGTGTGTGTGTGTGTGTGTGAGTGAATTTACTCCAAAACAGCTAGATGTAGCCACCAACTTTTTCAAGTAGATGCAGAGGGTTATCTTTATTTTTATTTATGCATAATCTCAGTTTGAGGAAAAAGGGGCATAGGAGGTTTCGTCAGGATGCTGATGACATCATCGTATTAGATTCCAATTGTTTATTATTACTTAATGTATTGATATGCGCCGTATAAAAGTGTGAGCCGTTCAAAAGGACATTAATGCTCTCTTCCATGCACAGTGTGTGTCAGCATCTCAGCTCCCCACACACACACACAGACACACGGATTTACCACACATACATTCTCCCATCCCCATTGCCCTCTTGTGTATTTTTGTTTTGTATGTGTGTTTGTGAGTGTGTGACCTGACCTCTTCCCCGTGCTATTGTTCAGCAGACAGATGCCACCCCTCCCTCTACTCCCATAATCCCTGTGATCCCAATCTCGCCCGTCCCTGCGGAGGATGCGGTCATCCCTTCACCGACGTCACAGGTCTTTTGATTTTTCATCCATTTCTCCTTCCTTTCTCCCCGTCTCTCTTTTTTCTCCTCCTCCTCTTTTTTCTTTTGGTCATTTTTCTGTTGATCCCACTGCTTATTTGACAACAAAGTAGCAGCTCCAGGAAAAAAAGAGCTTCCGTCTCATGTCTGAGTGTCCAAAGAAATGAAGGAAACAGGATCTGGTTTAAATTCTTTTCTGAACCAGAAGCACACAACAGTCCTGCAGTATAAAATATCACGTGTCAGCGCTGGTGTTTGTAGCATTATGAGGAGGGTAATAAATAAATGAATAAATAATGATGTATTAGGACGTCGGCGGTTTGGTGTCGGAGTGTCCGTGGCGTTAAACACATGATGAGTTTTGTAGATGTTTAACTGTGTTACTTTTTCTTTCAGGCAAATCCTCCTCCTGTGGTGGTGAATACAGAAAGTCTGGATTCAGCTCCATATGTGAGTTTGTTTATTTATTTATTCATTTCATTTATTTCTACAGAAATGTGATGAAACGTCCCCACTTGTGCATGTTAGGAACGTGTGTGTAAGTCATGCGTGGACATTTTACCCACCGTTAAAACTCTATGTACTTGTTTCTTTTTTTTTTTTCTTTTTCTCTTTAATTTCATTTAAATTCATTTGTTTTTATTTTTTTCTTTTCCTATAAAGAATATAAAGAATGCTTTCTATTCATTTCTGTTTTCCTTTATTTTTTCATTTTAATGCGTGTTCTATCCCTCTCCTTTCCTGCCCTGTCCTGTCCTTTCACCCCCGTCCCTCTCCTGTCCTGTCCTTTCATCCCTGTCCTTGTCCTGTCCTTTTACTCCCCTCCCTCTCCTGTCCTTTCACCCCCGTCCCTCTCCTGCCCTGTCCTTTCACCCCCGTCCCTCTCCTGTCCTGTCCTTTCATCCCTGTCCCTGTCCTGTCCTTTCACTCCCCTCCCTCTCCTGTCCTGTCCTTTCATCCCTGTCCTGTCCTTTCACTCCCCTCCCTCTCCTGTCCTTTCACCCCCGTCCCTCTCCTGTCCTGTCCTTTCATCCCTGTCCTGTCCTTTCATCCCTGTCCTGTCCTTTCATCCCTGTCCCTGTCCTGTCCTTTCACCCCCGTCCCTCTTCTGTCCTGTCCTTTCACCCCCTTCCCTTTCCTTTTATTTATATTCCTTTCCTCTCATTTTCTTTTTCCCCCTTTCCTTTCATTTCTTTTCCTTTTCTATTTTCTTTCCTTTTTTTCTTTTCCTCCACCTCTATTCCCATAATTCCTCTCCTCCTTTCATTTCCTTACCTTTGCCTTTCCCTTTTTTCCCGATCCTAATCCTAGATTATATACACTTTATGTAATAATATGTACATCATTTGATAATATAATAGAATCAGATTTACTAGTTTTTTAATTTCAGATTTAGTATTAAACTCTATCACTTTTTCCTCACAGCGTTATGATTCACCCTTCAACAAAAATACAAGTTAAATTTATAGTATTTATAATTATTAGATTCAATATTTAAACATCTTTTTATAATGAATAATTATAGATGGATGTTTAAAAGATTGTATCATTTATCTTTAGAGTTAAATTCTGGAAATTAACTTCTACCTCACGGAGTAAGAGTTCATGCTTTGGTAAAATAACTTGTTGCTGTGAAGTTTTAAGTGGCGTAATGCTACCATCGATGCGCTCTGATTGGTCTAAAGGTCTTGTATGAAACACGCAGTCACTAAGTGCTGTAGTAAAGCTGAGTAAAGGATACTGCAGTTAATATATAATCACCAAGCTTGATGGAGGTTCCTGTTTCTGAGGTTTATTAGCACAGCGTGGAGAATCGGTAGCAGTCGCTCACGGTTACTGCACAGCACTCTGCCTTTCTCTCCGCTTTCCACAGCAGCACTGCGGCGTCCCCCGGGGGTTTATGCAGAGGGGGAAAGGCTCGATCTGGCTTTAGTCTGCGTCTTTAGGGAGACACACACACACACACACACACACACACACACTGCTTTTGTGTACCACATTGAGTCCCAGGAGAATTAGAGCCTTTTGTCTTTTCTAATTGGTATCCTGTAATTTGATCTTCATGTTTAAAGTGTGCTGAGAAGGAGACGTGTACATAATCCTTCATGATTAATGATACACGCATCCAAATATGAACGATGCACCTGCACTGATTAGATGCAATGGATACTTGAGCAAACCGAGCGTATCTGGATCTGTAAAATAAAATATTGTAAAAGAACACAAAACAATCTGCTTTATTACTTCCTGCTGATTTACCCCTCAGCCCAATGGGTGGGGAGTGGGGGGATGGTATTGTCATCATGTGCGATGTCTGTCTGTCCCCAGTTGCATTACGCACACTAACTCAAAAAATGCCATCACAGATCATCACCATTTCTTAGTATGGATGTTGGGACTGGGCAATAATACAAGCCTATCAATTTTTGTTGCGGTCCGGTATCCAATATATCCACCGGAGCTGCCCTCTTGGATTGTATTCCGCACAGTAGCTTAAAAACACTATCTCTGGTATGGATGTTGAGACTGTGTAACTACAGAAGCCTATCAATTTTTCGCTGCAGTGAGATATCCAATATGGCTGCCATCTTAAATTTGCATTCCGCCCATTAAACCGTAAACGACATCAACGATCATCACCTCACCATGTTAGGTGTCTATCTTGGGACTAGGCGTAGCTTTTATAATGTGGTGCACGGGCTGAGAGGTTTTTCCTGCTTTGCAGGGCCAATTTTTGTTTTTTATTTTAATGAGGATATTATACGAACTGAAACTGTTCCATGGGGCTTCGCCAGTGACTTGAGTCGCAAAGGTCATGTGATTAATCATGTTCAAATCCAGAAAACGACTAAACAACCATGAAAGAACTCTGCATACAGAAGTGTGAAAATCATTTTTTAATTAATAAAATTGTTTTTAAATCAATATTTTGTGGCATGTTATTGATTTCCGTGTAACAAGCAGGAAAATGTATAGCGAGCCGGTCATTAGCGCAAAAATTAACCCCGTACCCCTCCACAGGGACCTGCATCAACTTGTCAGGCTCACGCTGTATATTACTCTGTATATAAAGTATAGTTTATACTATTTTTAGTATTAAAAAAAATATTCTTAAATTATATTTTAATGGCTTCTGCTATCATGTTGTGAGTAAACATCCTCTATATATACGTTTATATAGTTTGTAAAAGTTTTGCAGTGGTACACTGAATGTTCTTCACTAAATACTGAAGTATTTAATCCACTTTCTAGAAGCTTCATCAGATTTAAATTGAGTGCTCGCGCTCTCTCTCTCTCTCTCTCTCTCTCTCTCTCTCTCTCTCCCTCTCCCTATTGTAGCGTGATAGAAATAATTTCAGTTTGGTGAATATGCCGCTCTAATCACTCCACTAAAACAGAGCCCAGAAGATTATTACTGTTCAGTCATTTTTTATGAACAGCATTGTGTGGTCCGTAGTTCTATTTTTAAACCTGGTTTTGATAACGGACATTCGCTTTTGTCTGAAATTATATTCCTCCACGCTCCATTTGCATCGTCGATGACTTTGTGCCAGATAGATTGTTCATAAAAGCTCGAGCTGTGGCTGCTGAAGCTCATTTGGGTCTGTGTTATATCTGTGTTTATTTCCTGCAGGTGAATGGCACAGAAGCGGACTATGAGTATGAGGAGATCACGTTGGAGAGGGTGAGTGGAACGTCTTGTGCTGGTGTTAATTTCCTGGACTGAAACAGCATGATGCTCACCCAAAGTGATGTTCATTATTACATGGCTCATTTGAATACTCGTTTCTGATTGGCCAAGTATTGCATTTAGCAGCCCGTTATTTCTTTACAACAGAATGTTTTATTTTCTAAAAGAATGTCAATGACAACGTGGGGGATTTGTATGATCAGTTAAACTGTTGATAAAACTTTTTTCCTGCTGTTTTAAAACCGTGTTTTTTTCCCCCCAACCTCTTGGTGTGTTCAGGCAAATTCCGGCCTGGGCTTCAGCATCGCAGGTGGCACAGATAACCCACACATAGGAGAAGACCCCAGCATCTTCATCACCAAAGTGATCCCAGGGGGCGCCGCTGCTCAGGACGGGCGACTTCGGTGAGTCTGGGCTCGTGCGGGTCTAGTCTGTCATTAGGTGATTAAATGTAAATCAGCGTCGTCTGTCAGGTCATTTAGGGTCCACTTAATGCATGCTATGGAGTCCAGGTAAAGAGCATTACTAGGAAATTTTTTGTCTAGATACTTTTTTAATAAGGGAGTCAACCACTCAGATCGCTCCATTCTTTTGTCGTATATACACTAAACTAAATAAGTCATATGTATATTGAGCTTGAATGTTGATCTGGGTTATACTGGGGGGGGACGGGCACTAAATACATTTTTAAAACTCAGACATTGTGTGTGTGTGTGTGTGAGGGAGAATGGTGTGTCTGAGCGTGCAGTCAGGAGCTCATTAAAGCTGCAGGAGTGTGGACACACTGGAGCTGAGCATTGACAGTGATGAGGACACATTGACATTTAGTCTATCCGAGGGGGAGAACCTCTTTTAGAAATGGGTCAGGCCTCTTAAAGCATGTGGGTGTGTGTGCTTAATATGTTTTGAATCGAGGTATGAATCTGACCTTTCTTGATGACCCATTCTGTAAAAAAATAAAAAATAAAAAAAAGGGGGAGGGGGGGGGTTCTTTCTATCAATAAATATGATTTCCGAACACATTTCTGAAATACAGGATGAAATGTGTGTATTAAGAACACGCTCTCTGTGCAGAGTGAACGACGTGATCCTGCGTGTCAACGAGGTGGACGTTCGGGATGTGACCCACAGCAAGGCGGTGGAGGCGCTGAAGGAGGCCGGATCGCTGGTCAGGCTGTACGTCAGGAGGAGAAAATCTATCTCGGAGAAGATCATCGAGATCAAACTGGTTAAAGGACCTAAAGGTACAGAGGTTCTCGCTCTCGTCTTCTTCACCCACCGTTAGCCGGAAGTACAACGCAGATCTATGACAGGGTGTAACTTGGGTCACGATGGGTTTAAAGGTCGGTCTGAGTGTAGGAGTGAGACCAGACCCAGGGAAAGTTCTTGTGCTTTTACTCTCACAGGTTTATCACAGGACATCATATAGCCTTGGAACGCCAGCTCAACACCCGCAAGAAACAAGAATGGAAACAATAGAAATATTAAAAAATGGTAGAAATGAAACTTTATTGCTTTCATAATCGTCATTGAATCTTCTGTAAATAAAAGAAATAAAGAAAAACATGTATATATAACACGTCGCTTAGTTTTATTTCATTTTAATTATTTGTTTTAAAATATCGTTCTGTTGTTCATCTGTTGTTTCCTTTTTCTTTCCTTCTTTCTTTTTTTCCCTTTTACCTTTCTATCCTTACTTTCTTTTTCTTTCCCATCTTTCCTTTCTTCTTTCTTTTTCCTTCCTTTCCTTCCTCTTTCCTTCCTTCCTTACTTCTTTGCTTTCTTTTTCTTTCTTTCCCTGTCTTTCTTTGTTTCTTTCTCTCTCCTTTCTTTCATCCCTACTTTCTTTTTCCCTTTCTATTTCTCTTCATTCCTCCTTTTTCCTTTTTTCCAGCTTTCCATTCTTCCTTTTTCTTTTTCCTGTCTATTTCTTTCTTTTCTTTCTTACTTTTTTGCTCTTTCTATTTCTTTCTTTCTTTCTTTCCCTCTCTTTCTTTCTTTCTCTCTCACTACCCCTTCATTTTTGCGAGGTTTCATCAGACTGACGCTGCAGTGTTCCTCAATCAGCTGCACCAGAAAGCAGTTGCCATGGAAGCGGTTCCCCCGCCTCCTCCCTGTCCTGTACTCTATCTCTCTGCACCCTTAATGACAGCAGCGTTTTTATTTATCTGTTTTCTTTTCTTTTTTTTTATTTTTATTATTATTATAGCAGTTAACACTGTAAATCTAGTTCACTATAATACAGTGTAGGTTTGTAACATGCGTCTCACAGCATGCTGAATTTATCACATACGCACTAATCAGGGTTTTATGGGTGTGTCTTATCACAGACATTCACACCATGATGTGATCGTGATCCTGGGCTGAGATCAGGTCTCCTCTGATCTCATTATTTTTTTCATTTTATCTTTCTTTATAAAAAAAAAAAAAAAAAAAAAAAAGTATTTATTTACCTTGCGTACTGTTGTCAGGCTTTTCAGTGGAACCTTTATTTTATTTAATTTTTCCACTTTAATGACTGTATAATTCAGTGTTTTGCACCACTGTGTACGTTGACTTATGAGCGGAATGTTAAATCTCTTTGCTGTTATCAAAAAGTGTGATCGCTCAACGTCCCCAATTTTCGTTTCCTGTTTGTGAACATCTCAGGTCTTGGTTTCAGTATAGCAGGAGGTGTTGGCAATCAGCACATCCCAGGAGACAACAGCATCTACGTCACCAAGATCATCGAAGGAGGCGCAGCACACAAAGACGGCAGGCTGCAGATCGGAGACAAACTCCTGGCTGTAAGACAGTAGACTTGTACAGAATCTGGGAGTCTGTCTGCTGTTCATATAGTCCTGATTAAAGTGGTGTGTGTGTGTGTGTGTGTGTGTGTGTTAGGTGAACAGCGCGTGTCTGGAGGAAGTGACCCATGAGAATGCTGTGACTGCCTTGAAAAACACTACAGACGTGGTGTATCTGAAAGTGGCCAAACCCAACAGTGTCTTCATGAACGACAGTTTTGCCCCCCCTGACGTCACTAACTGTGAGTGTTCCTGAACATCAGCGCTGATTACATCCCACACACCCACATAAATATTACTGATTAATTATGTACAAATCCAAGGAAATCTTAATTACACATAATTATGCAATTTCAGACTGTAGCCCACCTGTTTCTGCATCCCTCTTCTACCCAGAGACCATCACTAAACAGATATTATTTTAGGATGGATGGATTTGGATTGATGAGAGGATGTAGGTGGTTTGATGATTAGTTGGATATGTCTGAATGAACAGATAGGTGATTTGGGTAGATGGCTAGAAGGAGGGTTTAAGCAAATGGACAGATGGAATAAAATATGGTCGGATGAAGGATGGGTTTGGATATAATGATGGATTTAGGAAGATAAACAGATGGATGGATTTGGGTAGAAGGCTGAAAGGATGGATTTTGGTAGATGGAAGGATAAATGGCTGGATGAAGGATGGATTGGGGACAAAGGCAGATGGGTTTAGGAAGATGTATAGATGGATTTGGAATGGTGATGAATTTGGGGGTAATTGAAAGATGGATAGAAGGGAGATGAGGGTATTGATGGTTTTAGGGAAGTTGAAGGATGGGTGGATTTGGGGAGATGGAAGGATGGGTGGATTTGGGGAGATGGAAGGATGGGTGGATTTGGGGAGATGGAAGGATGGGTGGATTTGGGCAGATGGAAGGATGGGTGGATTTGGGCAGATGGAAGGATGGGTGGATTTGGGCAGATGGGTGGATTTGGGGCGATGGAAGGATGGGTGGATTTGGGGCGATGGAAGGATGGGTGGATTTGGGGAGATGGATGAATTTGGGGCGATGGAAGGATGGGTGGATTTGAGAAGGTAGAAGGATGCGTGGATTTGAGTGGAGGAATTTTGGGAGCCGGATGTATAGATAAATTGTTAGATAAATTGATGGATGGATGGATGGACAGACGGTTGTAGGCATCCTGAACAGATCACCGTTCTCACAGTTTCTAGTTTCCGAAAGTTTTAGATCAATAAACATTTAAATTCCTATTTCCTCCTCAGCTTATTCACAGCACATGGAAAACCATATCAACCCCCCGAACTACCTGAACCAACAGCTCCCGCCATCCTCCTCTGGACACTTCTCCCCTACGCCCAAGACCCCACATGGGGACGACGACATGACCAGGTAGTGTTCCTCTCCATTTTTCTGTTTAATGCAAAAAAAAAAACACAACAACATGGGCCATCTCGGCTCACCTGTCAGTTAGTTCAGAAAGCTCCGCCTCCTCTGCTAGTCAACGACAGTTGTTTATTGTTAAAATTATTGCCTGTGTGTCTATTAATTTTTCCTCTCTCACATCTTTCCTCCGCTTTGCATTTTTCATGTCTCTCTTTGCTGCAGAAAACGATGAGATGAAGTTATGAAAGATTTATTGACGCTCGCAGGTGGGGGGGTGGGGTGTGATATCTGCAGAGAAAGAGAGAGACTCTGTACTCTGTCTCCTTACTCTCTCTCTCCCCCCCTCCCTCCCTCTCTAGCCCCATTCCCTGTCTTGCTCTCCATCTTTTTCTTCAGAGCTCAAGGTCACTACAGTTTAACCGGGCTTTCAGACGGAGTGGCTCTTGCTGCTGTGCGATAATAGAATTGAGCAATTGTCACTCAGAAAATGACACGCACTCCCGCCATCAGTTTCCCGCACGAGTCCTTGGAATAAGTGCAGGATGTGAGGATGAGTGATCACTCGATGCAGTGACTGCTCTTCGTCAATCCTCATATCGAGCACAGCTAGCTTATAAATAATAATACTAATAAATAATCTGTCGTAAAGATAACATAAGTACAGATATATGTATTATTATTATTATGTATATTTGTAAAATAAGGCTGAACAGAATGATCATAATTCTGACAGTACGAATAATAATATTTGGTAAGCGTTTCCGTGTAACTGTAGTAGTTTTGTAGCGTAGCATATCGCTTTCATGAATTTGTGTTATTGATGCCTTTCTTGCCGAGCGCTCCATCAGTAGGGTGTATCTGGTTGCCAGATCATCTTCCACAGGTCATACAGACGAAACAAAGAGACATGTCCGCGGGTGTCTTGAGCCCCCTTATTCTCTCTCTCTCTCTCTCTCTCTCTCTCTCTCTCTCTCGTGCTCTCTCTCACTCTCAATCTCACCTACTCACTCACTCACTCACGCTCGCTCTCTCTCTCTCTCTCTCTCTCGTGCTCTCTCTCACTCACCTCACTCTCATACTCACCTTCTCTCTCACACACACCCACCCACTCACGCTCTCTCTCTCTCGTGCTCTCTCTCACTCACTTTCTCTCACTCACCCTCTCTTTTACTCATTCACATCACTCACCCATCCTCTCTTTCACTTACTCATTCCCACTCTCACTCACTCACCCACTCTCTCTCTCACTCATTCTCTCTCTTTCACTCACTCACTCATTCCCTCTCACTCATTCTTTCTCTCTTTCTCACTCCCTCTCTCACTCACTCACTCATTCCCTTTCTCACTCACTCCCTTACTCACTCATTGACTCACTCTTTCTCTCCCTCTCTCTCTCACACTCATTGACTCTCTCTCCTTTTCACTCACTCATTCTTTCTCTCTCTCTCTCTCTCTCTCTCTCTCTCTCTCTCTCTCTCTCTCTCTCTCTCTCTCTCTCTCTCCCTCCCCCC
>JBCNYH010000008.1:9037412-9055977 GCA_039654325.1 Tandanus tandanus | reverse complement strand
TCTCTCTCTCTCTCTCTCTCTCTCTCTCTCTCTCTCTCTCTCTCTCTCTCTCTCTCTCTCTCTCTCACTCACTCATTGACCCACTCCCTCTCACTCTCTCTCTTTCTCTCTCACACTCACTCACACTCCTTTTTCATCTAGAGCTCCAGCTGTCTGTCATCAGTGCACTAGGGCTGGGTAATATGATGTAATAATATCGTGATCATTTAGAGATGATACACTTTTTTGGAATATCTACAGTATTGTTTTTTTTTTTTTTTTTTTTTTAATAAATAAAAATCGGAGGGTATTTGGACAGGCGTAGTGTATCCCGGACAATCACTGATTCTGTTAATTGTATCCTTTCCACATCATGTGTTTTTACGTGAAACGTCTGCTAAAGTCTCATTAGTCATCATTTCAATCTCATCAGTGAGTCCATAAACAAGATTATCCTAACATGATGGAGTGATTGAATAAATGGTAATGAACTTTGGGGGGAAAACATACCAGATGCTGAATAGGATGAACACACAACTAGTGGTGACATGATGATAACGAAACAAATTAATTACGGTTAGTGCGACATTTCTGACCATCGCTATGGTTACCGGCAGTACGAAGTCGCTGATAAAAATGACCGGTCTCTTCATTTCCCCTCGTTTTTCATTTTGTGCTCTTTAACTGAATCTCTTAAATTCTCTTCAGTCATTCATCAGAGAGTGTATTATTCAGTAACCGCTCTGAATTATTCATTCCTATTAATTATTAATTACTACAGTCGAATAGGAAGCGTGTCGTTATGGGATTCATGGATATTTACAGGTTAAATTTATAATAATTCATCATTTTAATAAATAATACCTTGTTATTTATGCTTTCTTTCTTTTTTTACATTTTTATTTATTAATTATTTGATTTTATTTTGCAGCACTTTAGCCGAATATTTTTGCTGTTATTCAAAATGTTGCATAAATATAGCATTGATTTAAAGCCTTTTTTTTTTTTTTTTTTAAACCTGTGTACACATCCTAACATTGTTGCTGTATACCATGGTTCACTATTACTTTTCGATTTAACAATAATCTGTGTGTATATAAAATAGGTTTAGTGCAGCAGTGCCCTCTAATGGCTGTTCATCAAAGCTGATGTTCTGGTGTGTGAGGCTGGAGCAGCAGGGAGCAGGAGTGTTTCACAGTTTGGCTTTTATAGCAAAATAGAGAAAGGTTTCAGAGTTTTATATGTATAATAAAGTGTTGCATGTGTAAAGTGTGTTACGTGAGGAGAATTCATATCTTTTTAGCTTCTTTGTTCTTCAAAGTACCAAGTGTGTGTGTGTGTGTGTGTGTGTGTGTGTGTGTGTGTGTGTTGGTGTGACAGAGAGCCAAGGAAAGTGGTGCTACATCGTGGAGCCACAGGACTGGGTTTTAACATCGTAGGTGGTGAGGATGGGGAGGGAATCTTCATCTCCTTCATTCTAGCAGGTGGTCCTGCTGATCTGAGCGGAGAGCTGAGGAAAGGAGATCGTCTCATCTCGGTACGTCCATCTCAGGAGAAAATATTTTTATCTTGGTGATGATGAGGGTGAATAAAAACATCATACTGACGTCTTCTGTGAAAGCATACAGTATTACACCCATATGGTGTTTCTAGCCTTTCTCCCACATTCTCATTCTCTCTTTCTCTCTCTCTCTCTCTCTCTCTCTCTCTCTCTCTCTCTCTTTCTTTCTCTCTCTCTCTCTCTCTCCTCCTCCCACACTTTGATGGGGTTTTGTAAGAGCTGGAACACACCCTTAAATCTATTTTAACCTTTTCTCTACACTCAAACAGTGATGGTTTCTTCTCGAACACTCCCTTACGGAGGCGTCATGTCACCAAATTGGAGTCATTTCCTCCTAATTAGGGAAGGTGGAGCATCCTTCAAATAAAAAAAGTCATTGCTTTTCGGCCTCTAAATCAAATAACCACATGATCCTGGCACAACGTCTCCTGAAGGCTTGTGTATGGCAGAAAATTAACCTAAGCAATATGAGCATCATCATAAAAAAAAAATCCAGTACTTGACTAAGGATTGTGTGTTGATGCGATAACAATAATTAGAGAACTCTGTTGAGGTGAATGTATATGGATGAATGTTTATTTAAGGAATTGTTTTTGAAGTCAAGTTACCAGGCTTTGGTTTTTCACCTCACTCATGACGAATCAGTTTGAGACAGATATCAGGAGCATGACTCCATTTTTTTTTTCCCCACTGTAGGTGAATGGAGTGGATCTACGCAATGCTACTCACGAACAGGCAGCAGCTGCTCTCAAAAACGCCGGTCAGACAGTCACCATCATCGCTCACTTCAGACCAGAGGGTGAGTCGAGGAACTAATCTCTACTGGAATGTATACTTATAGAAATGTAATTAATTCAACAACCATTCATCTAACTGCTTAATAATAATAATAATAACAATAATCCTGGACTTGGATGTAGAAGTAATCTGGGCGGAGCTTGTCTCACCAATCAGAAGGCTAACGTGATTTGTCCTGGCCACACACGTTTTATTAAAAAACTACTGAGTAACTTGATATAAAGCAAAAGCTAACATTCCTAAAGCTGTCCATATCCAGTCCTAATTCTTCTTCATATAGTATAATAATATAGAATAGAAATGTCATAATATTAAGCCAATTAAGAATATTCAGTCAGAGCTTTGTGTTTTGGTGGGGCTTTCTCCCCCCTCAGGTTTATATTTTTATCACAGGACATTGGTTTAGTTTTGTTGAGGTTCTGTAGTACTGTGGCTGTTTGGATGGTGGACCCCCATACCTTTTTGTTTTTATACCAGAGACGTGCCTATACCTCATCAAACGCCTGCAGAGTACAGTAGATTTTGTTTTATAGAGAAGTTCTTTAAATAATGGTGGTTACATCATGTTTACAAGCTATGTTACACAACTTTATTAAATTATTTGCTTCGAACGAATAAGCTTTAAACAACTGAAATATTACATATACATCACGGAGAATCATTTCGCTTCCGGACTGTGCACTCTCCTAATGGTTTTGTTTATTTGTGCATTTGGTTGGCTGGTTGTTTGTGTGTTTATATTTTTATTTAGCACTTTATTATTCATATTATCAACAGTAGTAATAGAGGTTGTATTATTTATAGTGTTATTATTATTAGTATTAGTGATAGTAGTATATTTAGTATTATTTTTATTAGTAGTAGTAGTGATAGTTGTAGTATTTTTAGTATCAGTCGTAGTAATAGCAGTATTGTTAGTATCATTATTTATCTTTGTTAGTATCATATATTGTATGTATCATTATTTTTACTACTAGTACTTTACTGCCACTAAGTACTTACTTCTAGTAGGATTTTTGTATTATTAGTAGCAGTAGTTGTAGTTGCATTTTTTTATTAATATAATTATAATTGATATTAGTAATAGTCATACTTTTAGTAGTGCTATTTTAATAGTAGTTGTAATGTAAGTAATACTAGTGGTGGTATTTTTGATATTATTATTATTAGTATCAAACGTTTTTGTGTTCATTATTTTTATTGTTAGTTTCAGTAGTTGCAGTATTACTTTTTTGTTTTAATGATTATTAATAGTATTTTTAGTATTATGTTAGTAGTAGTGGTAGATATATTATTTTTATTATTTTTATTAGTAGTCGTATTTTTTGTGTTTTTTATGATTATTATTAGTGTTTTTTTATATTATATTATTTTTATTAGTAGTAGCAGTATTAGTATTTTCAGTATAACTAGATATAGTGGTACCTTTTTGTTTGTTTTCTTCCTTAATTACTTTTTTATTATTTATTAATTTATTATTTATTTATCGTCGGCTAGTAATAAGGTCTGCCTCTGTCTTTTATTGAATTCCCACATTCCATGATAAATGATAATGATTCTGCATAATGTTTGGCCAGGGTTTTTTCCCCCCTCAGGCTGACATTTATTTAAGGACAGCTTCACTGTGAGTGAAGTGTGTGGCCTTCAACAGTGAGGGAGTGATGGATTAAGAGAGAGGGATGAGAAGACCAGGTTGGGAGGGGTTTTAGTGCACAGAGGCAGGATGAAGCATGAGTGATAGAGTTAGTGAACATGGAGCCGTGCTGGCGTGTAGAGAGCCGTAGTCACCCCGGGAAGGGATAGTGTGTCCTTTTTCTGTAGTTGGAGGGACTGACTTGACTTCAGAAGCAGGAAGCAGCTAAATACAGTAAGTACTGGGGATGTAAATGAGTTGTGTATCATAAATATCGGGTTATGATCTGGATTTTGTGTAATGTTGTATTATATATTGTTTACGAGTTTCATCGCCTTGGACTGTAAAACATCTTCAGTCGTGTATCCTCAACTCATTTTACATTAAAATCTCAAACAAAGCAGCTGGCTGGCAGGATGTGCTGTAGGAGGGTTGGTCTTTGCACCGCCTCAAATGACCCGAATGAGTGTACAGTATCCCTTTTCACCCTTCACTTAATGCCTTAATATTTCATGAAGTAATAGTGCTCAGTGAAAAGTGGTACACGTGATACTTTAAAGTCTTCCAACTCGTATAATGTCATGTGATGGAATAAAATGTTTCTTAAATTTACATATCTTGTTTATCTGTAACCAGACATTTAAGCAGAAATTGTAATAAGTGTAACATAAGAAAAATAGCTTTTTGAGAGTGTTTCGGCAAAGCACAGGCTGCATTATTGCTCAGTTCTGTTCCATGAGTAATTACAACACTCAGGACATCAATTGAGAGTCCTGCTAATCGCTTATCAACACACTCGCTTATATTGAAGAAGTATTGAAAATAAATATTGAGTATGTTCATATAAGCTTCTAAATGTTAGCCTTGATCCATAAATGCTGAACCACACTAAGCACTTCTCTTACTCTCTTTAAAGTGCTCACTGGAGTGCTTTATGTATTTGTGCTTTATGTGCTAACATGAAGAAAAAAGGCTATCTGTAAAATTCCCACATCTGTTAACGATTAGGGATGTAGGAATATAGTCAATTTTTCAGTCCTTTTTTACAACATTAAAGCATGAAAATAACAGTCAAATACATATATTGACTACAAAAGATGTAGGCTGAAGCTTTAGTAGGTTATACTGACCCCTTTTTACATCACTTATTCTAATAGGCTTCCCTTTTACTACTAGTAATGATCTAACAATATATCAGTGGTATATACCTTGTATGAAGATCATTTGTGATGCAAATTTATGACATAGGAAATTAAATATTAAGTGATTATTATTGTGATGCTTAATCTCTTAGTTTTTCCTTGATTCATTACAGTTGTGTGTGTGTGTGTGTGTGTGTGTGTGTGTTGCAGAGTACAGCCGTTTCGAAGCAAAGATCCATGACCTGCGGGAACAGATGATGAACAGCAGTATCAGCTCCGGGTCTGGTTCTCTGAGGACCAGTCAGAAGAGATCATTATATGTCAGGTACAACACACACACACAGAGTGATCTTAAACTTCAAACTGCTACTTATTGTTCATTCAAATTAGATTTATTATTAAGGAATGCATTTATTGTTTAAATTATTTATACAACATGTATTATTTATATAACAGGAAATGTTGGCCATATGTCATGCAGAAACAGGATACAGTCCCACTGCGGTTCGTCTGTAACGTAAATCGTTTCAATATAAATAACTCGCCTGCGTTCTGGCGACGTCACTTTCTGTTTCCGTTTGCTTAGCATCCTCCAAATACCGCCCACTCCCTAAACCATGCCCCCACCTGCTGTAAATTTGTTAGATTTAGTGAATATTCTATTTATCTGAACTTTTTCCCCTTTTATGTTAATAAATATTTTTAGAATTTGTTTATGAAGACTATTTTCGGAGTAAGGAAAATGTTTCCCCTTCCATTTACTCCCTAACTTGGTCACATGCCAGTTCCCACCCACTAGCCCGCTCTCTCCTGTATCACGTGACACATACTAACCAGTGAAGGTGAAGGCTAACAAGTGTCCTTCTAGACACATGAAACCAGACGGGTGAATCTTTGTGAACTGCTTCTGTTGCTGCTTCACAGGGTGGAATAACACACACAGAAGAAAGCGCTGTCCATCCTTTTCCATATACCTGAACTCAACAAATCCTAGGATTGGCTAGTATTGCTGTGATTGAAAAGTTTGCCCCTCCCACCCAGAGAACATGGTCGGTTTGGTTTTATTGATGCCCAAGATGGCTGTGATGTCATCGGGTTTCACCGTCCAGTGTAGAGCAAACCTTTTTTGGTGTGCCAGTTATAATATATGTTATTATTTAAACACTGTTGATTGACAGGTCATATTAGGTCCAAGCTGAAATTATATTTATATATGCAACCTGTTTTACAGCCAAATATGGAAATTTAGTGATAAATATAATAACTTTGATACGTTTGGGTTGATTTCTTTCATTGAGTCATGGATCCCTCACAGTATCCTTTTTTTTTTTTTTCTTTCTAGGGCGCTGTTTGACTACGATAAAACCAAGGACTCCGGACTCCCCAGTCAAGGCCTGAACTTTAAATTTGGTGACATCCTGCACGTGGTGAATGCTTCTGATGATGAGTGGTGGCAGGCGAGACAGGTTACCGCCGATGGCGAGGTCGAAGAGATGGGGGTCATCCCCAGCAAAAGGAGGTCAGGTTTCATAAGCGTTAACTAGTTTATAATAATCACAGTATGAGCCACTCGATTGTACTGACTATATACTTCCTGGGAATTCGAAAGCTAATTTGTTTTTGGAACATAGCACCTACTGCATCTGCGCTAGTTACACTTTCCAAAGACCCCATAATCACACGACACGTATATTTTTAGGTTTGGGAACAAAAGCTCGGTTCTGCTTATGATTTCTTAAACACGATAATATTGCATATATTAAACTACATGCTTCAACACAATAGCGTGTACATTTGTAGAAACATTCTGAAAACGTTTTAAAGTAAAGTTTTTTAGATATTAATTTAATTCATTTTTTTTTTTATGTTTTCCATTTTCATTATATTGTTAGATACAAAGCTTTTTAAAAAATCCACCCAGAAAATTTTTTAGAACAAGGAAAAGACAAAACAAACCGGAGCTGTAATGAATGCATAAGAAATGGTAATTGTTATTTATATTTGGTAGTGACGACCGTGATCAGTACACAAATACAATAGTATTGCAGAAGTGCTTTATAGTTTTAGTGACCTGTGATCTTTGTGTCTCTGACAGAGTGGAGAAAAAAGAGAGAGCAAGGTTAAAAACGGTCAAGTTCAACTCTAAATCGCGAGAGAAAGGGGTAAGTGCACCACAGTGCACACTTTCACACAGGGATTCATAACATGTTTCCTTAGATTCTCAGGTAAATTACTGATGATACACTTTTTTCAGGAATACAGGAATTTCAGGCTGGAGTATAGCTCCATCATTACATTTAAGCTAGAGTACAGCTTTATATTTAAATTTAATTTAAGAACACCGCTTGAAAGCTAAATTTCAGCCTAGAATATAGCTTTTATTCGGTTTATTTAGTTTAAATTTAGGCTAGAGCATAGCTTCATGTTCAAAATTTAAGCTGGAGTATAGCTCCTTAAATAAATTTCAGTCTTGAGTGTAGCATTGTATTGCAATTTGTGCTAAAGTGTAGCATCAGTATTAAATTTCAGCCTTGAGTGTACCTTTGTATTTAAATGTATGTTGGAGTATACCCTCGTAATTAAATTTCAGCCTGGAATAGCATCATATTTTTTATTTCAGTCTATACTATGGCTTCATATTTTAATTTAAGCCAGACTATAGTTTATTTTTTATTTAGGCCTGAATGTAGGTTCATATTTAAATTTAGCCTAGAGAGTATAGTTTCATAATTCATTTTATTCAGGCTACAACTCGGGTCTAATTTTAGGTGCTGTTGCAGGAATACGTGCTCCTATGATGATGTCCATCACCGTGATGTTGACCTGTTTTTAATTTAATACTGTAATAAAAATGGTTTCTTATTAATCCTGCAGAAGAACATTTTTCACAGCTGACACCAGGATGTTTTATCTTTTAACGTTTTCAGAACTAACTTGCACAAGTCATAACTGCATTTATAATGTACTGTAATGTACCCGTGTGCGTGTGAAAGAGAATGAGTTAACAGCATGTTCAGCAGCGCCTCCTGCTGGCCCACTTGATATTTGAAGTTCTTTAATAACACTAATAACAGCAGTGTTTGCATACAAACTGTTCACACCTAAAAGCTAACTCTCCAACCAGGCATGCATGAGCGGAAAAACAGGACGAATACGCTTGCCATTGATGTTAGACTGCTCGTATTACTGTACGCCACTCGTCTTTCACACCCCTCACTCACCTTCCCTCACTCTGTCCCTCTCCTTCACTCACTTTTGCTATCAAATACAAACTGCTGATTGCTGGAACAGAGTTTTCTGTGTGTACTTCTGGTTTTATTTTATTTACATGTGCATTTTTGGAAAGTTGATGAAACAAATTTATTATATCTGCTGTTTACAGTTACCTAAAGTTTTATGAAAAATTAGGTTAGCACCTTCTGATCAACATGTGAAATTGTCATGTGTGTGTTCTTTCTTTTTTTACTGTCTTATTTACTTTTTAATTTGTTTTAAAAAGGATTATATATTTAATACAACGTATAATATATAAAATGTATAAATGTTCAAATAATACCATCTAAATAATTACATAATAAATAATAAACAATATAATAAATATAATCGACACTTTATCGTGGTGGAGGGGTTTGCATGTCCTAATGATCCTGAAAGCTATGTTGACCCTAGTAGGGTCACCCAATGCAAACAGGTCCTAGGTGAAGGTCCATACTAAGCATGGTTCAGAAGACCTCTATGAGCAGTATTTCAAGGACACAGTTTCCCTTGCCCAGATGCGGGTTACTGGGGTCCCCCCTGGAGCCAGACCTGGGGAAGGGGCGAGCGCCTGGTGGTCGGGCTTCTGCCTATGGAGCTCGGCAGGGCCCAGCCCAAAGAGGAGACATGGGTCCGCCCTCCCATGGATCCAACACCTGTGGGAGGGGCTATTGAGGTCGGGTGCGGTGTGAGCCAGGTGGCAACCGAAGACGTGGGTTCTGCCGGACTACTCCTCAGCTACTGACTCTGGCTTTTGGGATATGAAATGTCACCTCTTTGGCGGGGAAGGAGCCTGAGCTGGTGCGAGAGGTTGAGAGATATCAGCTAGATCTAGTCGGGTTCACTTTGACACATAGCTTGGGCTCTGCAACCATCTATCTCGTGAGGGGCTGGACCTTGTTTCAATATAATAATTATAATAATAATAATTAAAATAATAAATGGTCTTCCAAATAAGCTTCACGACTCTGTCCTGTAGTAAAAATAATAGTTAGGGAGGACTTGGTGCTTTATCCACTTTATGTTTTCCCAATTTCCTGTTTCGGGTAGTATGGTGGCACAGTGGTTAGCACAACCGCTTCACAGCAAGAAGGTCCTGGGTTCGGGTCTTAGGCTCGGTGAGGGCATTTCTGTGTGGAGTTTGCAAGTTCTCTCTGTGCTAGTGTGGGTTTCCTCCAGGTGCTCTGATTTCCTCCTACAGTCCAGAGACATGCACATTAGGCCAATGTGAGTTTTGGCCCTGTGATGGGCTCGTGACCTTTGCTCAGAGTCGGCTGAGACAGGCTCCAGCCTCCCCCAGACCCTAGTAGGATTTAGTGGTTTGGCAAATAAATGAATTAATTACTCTCTCTCATTTTCATCTTTTTTGCTATTATGTTCTTTCCCCTGTTCTCTTACTTGTGCTTGGTTGAGAGAAAAGGCTTCCTGCTGGGGGGTTCTTTGGTGAGTCTCGTGTTGCTCCTGGCGTTAAGGAAAGCAGGTCAATGCTAATCAGCAACAGACGTGCATACATTTCTGAGAGACTCACAATGCCCCTGTGCCCTTTTCCATATGGTGCGTACACGTGTGTTTGTGTGTGTCAGACGTACCAGTGGGGCAGTAGTGTTAGGGCTCTCATCTGTGTCCTATTTGAAACACGTGCATAATTACTGCTGTCTTGTACAAAATACTAGATAGCGATGTTATCGTCTTAATTAATTTGAATTCAATTTGAATAAAAATCACACGGAAATCTCACCTATTTTCAGAGTTTTTCATTCTAGTTTGTGAGCCAGTCCTGTATGATCTGCATATTTATAATTAGTTTAAAAGGCAAGTCTTATTTATTAATTGATTTATTAGCCAGGTTATGGTTGTGTTATGCATTCCTAATGAATGGTACACTACCTGGTGCCCTGTTAGCTTTCATATAATAGTGCTCTTTTTTGTGACACAACATGTACTAAGCAACCTTAGCCAATCAAATTCCAGTATAATAATGGGTTCTGATAATAAAATAACACATTAGTATAGCATGAGTGAAGTGTAGGGTTAGGGTTAAGTAGTAGGTTCTAGTTACCCTTCGTGTGAGCTATGCAGAAGGTACTGTGATGTGCCGATTTTTATTCAGGAGGAAATTGTGTTCAAGTTAGACAGAGCATGCGTGTGACCCAGTACTCATAACGATAATTATTTATGAATATATTTTTAATATATTGATCATATGATGATCGTTTTCAGAACACCACATCAAGCACTTTAGTTATAACTCAACATGAATAATAATGTGAAGCTTCAGGTGACTTAAAACAAAACAAGAAATAATATTATTACCAAAATTAATACAAGTTTTATTATTTTTTTTAATTCTAAATATATATATATAATGTATGTATATTATTTTTCACAAAATGTCTGTATATTAGATGATGGTTAAAATCAGGCTACTTGCTGCTTCTTCTTTTGTTTCTTTGGCTTTTTAACTCGTTGCTTTTCATTGATCTCCTTTTCTTCTTCATTGTTGGCTTTATTTTTTTTTTAACCATATATTTGGTGCTGGTGCCCTATTTTTTCACCTTATTTTCTTCTGGTTTGCATTTTCCTCCTCAGGGTGTGTTGTTCTCAGCAGTGTAGATGTGTGACTTGTGATGATCTACAACATGTGATCATTTTATTTATTTGTTTGTTTGTTTATTTCAGTCTGTGCTGACTTTCTGCATCATTCCGACAGATTTTAATAATTAGGGTTGTAGTATTTATTTATTGAGATGCATAAGGTCAGCACTGAACTGTCATGTCATTTTCTCCACATCAGACACCTCTGTCTCCCCTCTCCTTTTTTTTGTCCTCCCTCCCTTCCTCCCTCCTTCTCGTCCTCAGCAGTCCCTCAATGACAAGCGTAGAAAGAATCTCTTTTCCCGCAAGTTCCCTTTCTACAAGAACAAGGAGGCGAGCGAGCAAGAAACAAGCGATGTGGACCGTAAGTACACTGGAAAAAGTGTTCGAATAGGTTAGGTTAGGGTGACACCACACAGGGCCAGCAGGGGACGCCACTACACCGCATACAGCAGCCATGAACCGAAGCTTTTCATGGTGTTTAATAAAGGAGTCGAATCAGTCATACTCCTCTGAGACATCAGTGGATGCCGTATGCAGTGGTAGAAGCCAGTGTGTGTGTGTGTGTGTGTGTGTGTGTGTGAGGGAGAGAGTAACCCATTGTGCTCTTGTGGTTGTTTTGGTCTTTCTCTCTACCTCTTGCTAACTGACCAACAGGACAATCCAGATGACACACTATCCAGAGGCCAGAGTAAGTGCAAGACGTTACAGATGCACATGTTCCTTGTCCTCCTTCACCCTTATTGTCTGTCACATCCTTCTGCCTTTGTCACTCTTAGGGCTCATTACCACCAACTCATTCCACTTTAGTTTAATCTTGTTCATGGAATTGTTTAAAGATACAACATGATGATGTAATCTCTGTCCAAAGGACCGTTTTTTTTTTTTCTTCTTTTTTTTTCTTGGAACCACGCAAACACAGTCTGTCAGTCAGTGTGTTTACATGTATAACATTTATCTGGATTACTGTAAACATGAACACGTGTACACACAAGTGAAATTGTTTAATAATAGGAGAAATGTGAGCCAGGTTGTCAGATTTCAGCATAATGAGTAGTAAAAATGTCAAATTTTCCAGTAGTTAACTGAATTTTAAGATTTAACAGCCCTTGAAATGCATGTACAGACAGAGCACAAACCTCTGCCAAGCCCACCAGTCCCCCAAAAATTGAACCAATTTTTCAAAATTCATTCAGAGTATGACTTTCTTGTCCAAAGCACCTCCTCTGGTAAAAATCTGAAAATCCATACATACGAACAAACTAGAAGCACCTAGAGAGTGCAAACCAATGCCAAGCCACAATTAAAAAAATGCTGTTATACAAAGTCTATCTCACAATATTAAACAACCCTTTAAAAATCCAGAATTTGACCTAATCATCTCCAAAATTTAATGGAGTCTTCCTTGTCCAAAGTGTAGCTTCTGGTGTTGTTCGTATTCCTGCTAACAAACATACAAATGAACTAAAAGCACTCGGAGATCACAAACCTCAGCCAAGCAAAAAAAAATAAAAATCCCTAAAAAAGAACCCTTTACAAAATTCCTGGATTTTGAATTTCAGGATCGTCTCGAAACTTTAATGAAGTTGTCCTTGTTCAAAGCTCCGCCTCTGATAGAAATTTAAAGGAAATCCACTTGTAACTTTTTGCATAATCCTGCTAACAAACATACAAACTGGAGGTAAAACATAACCTTCTTGGCAGAGGTTTTGATTTTAAACACATTTAAGTTATAGAACATGAGTTATGACTGAGCTGTGCGCATTACTGAACGCTTCCTGACAAAATGATTCAGTATAATCATATACTGAATAAAGTATAGAACTATTATATAGTTGAAGAACTTCATGGTAGATATTAGTGGTACACTTCAGCCTTTCCTTGCACAAATACAGCTCCAGAATGGCATCAGTGTTAGTTAATAGCTTGAGTTAGGTGTGTTAATGCAGCGAAACACTAAAGTCTGACTGTTTTTGCCTGTACTGTCACCCTGCTGGTGTAGAAGTGGGTTTCCTATTTACATTTGGGTTTTCTGCTTTGTCTAAGGAAAAAAAAGCTGGGGGTCTCCTGTTTCTGTCTTAGTGTGTATTTGTGTGTGTTTTTGGGTTTTCACCATCTGCCTCCTTCCCCGTGTTGTGATTTCAGAGCATGTGACCTCTAATGCCAGTGATAGTGAAAGTAGTTACCGTAAGTTTTCCTTGTATTTTTTCCCACCCCTCCATGTCACCCGCCGTTCTCGTCTGAATGTCTGGCTTTACTTTTAACATCTCTGATGTTTCCTACTAACACACACATTATATGTATACATAACACATTCTCACACAAAAGGGATGTTATTCCAACAGTACATTATATTTAATACTGTATGTTTATGTTAATGTTGTATCCAGTGTTATATTTGGTCCTACATGTAAGAAAAGTTCTCTGATTCTGAGTAAACAATACTGTTCATTGGAAAGGGTGGGTCCAATTTCCGCTCCGTAGGAAGGGCACTGCAGTGAGGGATGGAGGCTGAATGTTCGAGAAGGCAGCGCGTGCAAGGCTCAGAGATACCAAACTAAAATCAATCAGCAAGGGCAAAGCCAGCCCCAGGCCAGTCTCCATGGAAACACAGCTTCCCTTTACTCCTCGTCGACAAACCCAGTGAGCGGAGAATCCGAGTCGATCTTACGATCTGTGTTGTGAGATCCAAAGCTGTCTGTCCTACAAACGAACACGAGTGATGTCACTCGAACCAAGAGATTTGTAGATGAATCATAAGCATTTTATGAAACATGTTCAAGGAAATAAGGCAGTTGGTTAATAATACTATTTATTTAATTTATTTAGTTGGAAAAAGGGTGTAGTATTTTGCTTTTTTACAACAGTTTTCTTATGTTACTGTTTTAAATTGGGGCCGGCGGTGTCCTGGGTTCGAATCCCTGTTAGTCTTAAACACAAGTGTGCCTCTGTCCACCCAACATTATAAATGGGTACCAGTAAAAAATACTGGGAAGGTAACCTGCGATGAACTAGCGTCCTATCCAGGAGTTGTTGAATTCCTAGTTGCTGCACGCTACAGAAACCGGGGATAAGCTCCGGTTCTGACGAGCCAGTAGGCTCGGGTGTAAAAAGCCCAACAGACTTCCCTTACCTTACCTACCATTTTTAAATAATTTTCGAAGCTTAACAAAAGACAATTGGGAATTTAAATAGAATTTTTGGTTACTAGTGGAGTATGATGCATTTATCTATAACATATACTGCACTTTGAGACTGATGTGTCCCTCAAACTCAAAGCCATGTTTGATTATTAACTTGGATTTTCTTCTGCATGTTGCTCAGAGCTCTGATTGTAAGATCGGTTTTATCTTGCATGATGAAAGATACTCACTGAACGATGCGTCACGTATAACACCCAGATTGAAACACAGCGACGTGTTGGCGTCATCAGAAGCACGCTGTTGGAGTTTCAGAGCAGACCCCCAGTTACCAGATGGGCATGTTAATTGATTTCGCGTCTCTCTTATCACTGTTCCTTATAATCATAATCACTAAACACTGCAACATGCAACAGCAGACCACACATGATGCTACTCTGCTCTTTCTAACTTCCGTGCCGTGTCTGACTCTCAGGTGGCCAAGAGGAATATTTGCTGTCCTACGAGCCCGTGTGTCAACAAGAAGGTGGGAGTATTAACACTTATATGAACATATTCACATAGAGTGTGATGAACAGAATCTGAAGCTGCTCAGTCAGTCATGAGTGTAGTTAAGTGTTTGTTTATTTCTTTTTCTTTCTCTACAGTGAACTACACTCGTCCGGTGATCATCCTGGGGCCGATGAAGGACAGAGTTAATGATGATCTGATCTCCGAGTTCCCTGATAAATTTGGCTCCTGTGTTCCTCGTGAGTCAAAACTGACCTAAAAGGAATTTTGTGCAATTTTGAGGCCAGTTTATACTTCTGCATTAAATACGCTGTATCCTGACACGCACCTCCAAAACAATACCTCTGATTGGTTAACTCGCTAGCATCGCATTTCCTCCTATCCATTTCCCCCTGCTCTTTCTTTTCAGTGAAAATTAGAACTCTACAGAACACAGTAGTATGCAGTAGTATGTCAAAATAATTGTATAAAGTGCGAGGCTCTGTACCGACTGTAGTTCATTTATCAGCCGGTTTAATCCTACATCAAATTCTGTAGATTTAAACACTACTGAAGTGCTTTAAGTTTACTGCAGATACATTTAAACACTCCAGCAATTCACTTGGTTTATAATGAAACACTTCCATTTCCCCGAGTAAATTTGTTTCCAAACAAAAATTAGCCTGCATTATTTCCTGTTTAGTTTATAATGCCTCTTAGAGGAGAGACACACCCCGAATGATGCAGAAGTATAAATCAGCCTTTACAATAGAGTCTGCAACTGAAATCTTTGCCTCAAAAGCAGCGATTTAAGGTTCCAACAACATGGGTGCCAGTACTTTGTGTGGTTTATCGTTCTGGATGTACGGCGCTCCAAACCACGTTTCTTTCCTTTCATCTCAGACACGACGCGGCCGAAGCGGGACTACGAAGTGGATGGGCGTGATTACCATTTCGTGTTGTCTCGAGAACAGATGGAGCGAGACATCCAGGATCATAAGTTCATCGAGGCGGGCCAGTACAACAGTCACCTCTACGGCACCAGCGTACAGTCAGTACGCGAAGTAGCTGAAAAAGTATGAAGCAGTATTACAAATACAGCTGTGTAAAAGTAGTACAGTGTTTATAACATAGGAACATAATCAAAACAGGGTCATGTGACCTAAGCAGTTTTCAACCATGAACATATTTTTATTTAATAACGACTAGTAGTCTTGACGTTAGTGAAACTAAAACTATGACCTGTTACTATAGTAACGATAAGATGCTTTGTTAGGCTGTATCTGAATACTCTCCACAGACTGTTTATGGGTTAAGAACACCGTCGGACTGAGATCTGTAACATGATCAAAACTACACTGAGAAGCTTCAAAGTAAAACTTGTTTTCTCTTAAATATTCTGACTCTTGTTTCCTCTCATCAGGGTAAACACTGCATACTAGATGTATCGGGCAACGCCATCAAGAGGCTACAGGTTGCTCAGCTATATCCTATTGCTGTCTTCATCAAACCGAAATCAGTGGAGAATATCATGTAAGTGTCTTGGATTCAACACACACACACGATCAGCCATAACATTAAAACCACCTGCTTGTCATTGTGTAGGTCCTACCTGTATCACCAAAACGGCTCTATCTCACCAGGTCATGCATTCCACAAGTCCTCTTGGGGGTGTGCTGTAGTATCTAGCAATAAGCATTTTACAGCACATCCTTTAATTTCATGGTTCGGACTTGTTTATCCAGCACATCCCACGGAGAGGGTCTTAGGAGGCCAGTTTTCCTCAAACAGTATGGCAGGACACATTATCACAACATCCTGCTGCTTTTAGGGAACATCTTTACCATAAAGGGATGGATTTTGTCTGCAATAGTGTTGTCTCCAAGTAACACATGAATTGTTTATCCAAGAGTTTCCCAGGAGAGCATTACCCAGAACATCGCATTGTATCCGGTGGTTTGCCTTCTTCACGTAATCCCATCTCGTCCCCGTGAAACAACACGCACATACACCTATCTTTCCATATGATGTAAAAATAAATAAATAAATAAATAATTGGGTTCATCAGACCAGCCCATCATCTTCCACTGCTTCATGGTCCATGATGCCCACTGTAGGCACTATCTGTGGTGAACAGCTACATATGCGTGTCCTGGTACCTTTCTATCATAACCAGCATTCAGTTTTTTCAGTAAGCTGTGCAGTTCTGTGGGATCAGACCACATGGGCTAGCCTTCAATCCACAGGAACGTCACTGAGCGCTAGGTGGCCGTAAAACTGTGCCTGGTACACCTTTTTTCATTCTTTGTACCACTATTAGTAAGTAGTAGATAGTATGGTTTTGGAGATGAATAGCCCCGGTTGTTTGGAATGAGAATGTGGCTCTTGTCGAAGTCTCTCAGATCCTTACTCCTGCCCATTGTTTCTGCTTCCAGCACTTCGAAAACTGACTGTTCACTTTCCGCATAATACATCCCTCTCCATTAGAGATACTACTGTAATGAGATAATCACTACTACAGGTTATGGTCTGAGTGAAGATCTCATCTTTTTATATATATATGTGTGTGTGTGTGTGTGTGTGTGTGTGTGTGTATGTGAGATAGAGAGATGAACAGGAGGCTGACTGACGAACAGGGCAGAAAATCGTACGACAGAGCCATGAAACTGGAGCAGGAGTTTACCGAGCACTTCACAGGTCAGTCACCTCGCTGTGGAAAAAAAGCTAAACCTCTGTTCATTTCTCAACATCAACATCACATCCAGCAGACGAGACGCAGCACCTCTGGTCTTAGTAATTAGTTCCCCATAGACACTGTAGAATATCAGAAAGTGTGTTTTTGGCACTTAAACAAAATGGCAGAAATTATTTATTTATTTATTTTTATTTCTTTATTTTTCCTATACTGTATTAATCCCGCAAGGGAAATTATTGCCTCTGCATTTAACCCATCCAAAGTGAGCACACACATGTAAACAGTGAGCACACACTTGGAGCAGTGGGCTGCCACACACATTGGGTTGCCCGGAGAGCAGTTGGGGGTTTGGTGCCTTGCTCAAGGGCACTTCATCCATGAATGTGGAGGAAGGGAAGGTGCAGCTCACTCCCCCACCACCACACATTTTTCCTGCTGGTTCGGGAATCGAACCAGTGAACTTTCGCCTCAAAGCCACTTTACTAAGCGTTAGGCTACGGCTGCTCCCAAAGGTCATGTTAAGGTCATGTGGGGTCAGACATGTTTGCTATAGGGATGAAAAATGCCAATAGCAGATATTGGTATATACTACACAGGAATGGAGTGATCTGATTGGTCCACAAGTTTGGGATAAAAAACGTTATTCTGAGTGCATAATGCTCGCTTAGCTTAGATGATGGAACTCTCTCTGAGTCTGTCATGGTTAAACTATGTAATAAATTAATAAAACTAATACTAAAAACAAAATGTAAAAATCTAATTTCAGTGTACTTTCATTGTGCTGATGTTCATGTGTAGTGTATGCCAGAACAATTATACACCACCTTGCACAAGTGTTGACAGTACCTACACAGTAGCTTAGTGTATTGGATTGGTGGGTAGTCATACTGATTGAGTGTGTGTGTGTTTCAGCCATTGTCCAGGGAGACACATTGGAAGAAATCTACGATCAAGTCAAGCAAATCATCGAGGAGCAGTCTGGACCATACATATGGGTACTATCCAAGGAGAAACTATGAAGCGCTGTGATGCAAAAGTCTGTTCTCCGTTTTTATGTTTTATTTATTTTTTTCTCCGTATTTTTCCGCTTAAAAATTGAATCCCTGGCCCCGGTCTCAGTTCAGAGCCACACTACAGTAGGTGTCTCACAGGGCTGGATGTGTCGTCCCCTTTTCAGATCTCAACTGCTTCCAGGGGATGCGTTCATGCCCAACCCCAACATCCATTAACAGGACTTTGGAAACGGTACAGTTCCTTAATGTTTAAGGGAGGATACTT
>JBCNYH010000008.1:8969219-8996870 GCA_039654325.1 Tandanus tandanus | reverse complement strand
TAGGTGCCTTGCTCAAGGGCACTTCAGCCATGAAGGTGGAGGAAGGGAAGGTGCAGCTCACTCCCCCACCGCCACACCTTTTTTCTGCTGGTTCGGGAATCAAACCAGCGACCTTTCGGTCCTAAAGCCGCTATTCTAACCATTAAGCCACGGCTGCCCCTTAATTACTTATTATTTTATTGCTTACCCTTATTACACACTTCATAGCAATGGCTAAATGCGGTGATTCGCCAATCAGCTAAATGCAGTGATTGACCAATCAGAACAGAGTATTCAAATGAGGCATGTAATAAAATAATAATAGTAATAATAATAATAATGTCGAAATTATGATATATAATGAGTCATGATATACTCTTCAGAAATAGCACAGGTACTGCGATTTATATTTATATTTATATTAACAGTTTCAAACTTTTATTCTATTTAAAAATTACAATATTAAAATTCTTGATTATTGTCACCTCTTAAAACCTTTTAAAATGTTACAATTTTTTTAAAGATGTATTATCCTAGATATGAAATAAATGCAGCATCAAAACCCTTTTATTTTTCCTGTTTCCCAGTTGATTAGCGAACCTGTAAGTCATGACATATGATTGACATGTTTGTTGCGTCTCGAAGCTCCACGGTCTTTGCTTTGTGTTAGTGCTTTAGAGTGTTAGTGCTTATTTACTTCCTGTGTCTGTTTGGGTTTCCCCCCCCTTTGGTTTACACCGCCTTCCAAAACCTGCAGATAGCTTCCCACGCAGGGTGTACTCACGTCTCAGGTGATGATCAAATGACCACTGGATTAGTAACGCTCTTGATTTGCAGGACTTTTGATTGGCACCAATATGTATAAGAAGACGACTGGAGAGACTTCCGGTTCCTGCACATCTTCTGCTTCTGCTCCAGCTTCTGGTCCCACTGACGATGAGATGAGTCCGATAGAAACGGTTCCCACTCTTGACTGGAGTGACATTACAGCTTTGTTTAAACGTAAACTGACCACAACCAGCATCGACATGAGTCTCAGGTAACTGTATGGTTCTACAGCGACTACCAGATCAACGCGCCTTTAAAAACTGGTTCAATGCTGTTTTCTGAGCCCCTTTGTGTTTTTAAAATAAGAATTCTGTCTTTCCTGAATTCTTAGGGAATTTTCCAGTGGGAATCATGGAGCAGGATCTCCAGGAGATGAATTACTTGCCAATAAAGTCTTGACCAAATTCAAGGAATATGACATGGACCCCTGGACTGATACACATTTCGTTATGATCCAGGATCCTCCTAAAAGTGGCAGTAACAAAGTCACGTTCCGTGACGCAACGTTTACCGAACCCGGATATTTATCCTACAGTGCGACAGGAACAGCGCAGGTTTTTATTATTTTAACATGTTTTCTTTCATTCTTTACCATTTCACCCAAACCAAATCCAGAGTAGGAGCCAATTTATCTCCACAGGGTGCAGTGTTGTATGCGTATTATGGACAAGAAGATGACTTGAGACGTCTACAAGATCTAGGTATTGACATGAAACAAAGGGTCCTTTTGGTCCGTGCTGGAAAAAATAGTTATGCCGAGAAGGTTGGTGAATTGGTTTGAATAGTTGTCCTGAATTTGATTTGTATAAAACTTCCTGTGAGTTTTATTTATGAAATTGTTTAAAAATGTCAGGTTGCTAATGCTGCCAAGATGAACGCAAGTGCCGTGCTGATCTACCCCGATCCTATTGACTACGCATTAAAAGACGACACTATCTTACTCGGCCATGTAAGTATCAACACGACTTCCTATATTCTTCCTTTGAATCAAGTTCTTAATCTTGATAGTGGAGGATAAACTCACTCACTCATTTGCCGAACCACTTAATCCTACTGGGGTCGCGGGGTGGCTGAAGTCTATCTCAGCTGACTCTGGGCGAAGGCAGATGGTACACCATGAACAGCTTAGCAGACCACACACAAAACCATTTACACTTACATCTAGGGGCAATCTGGAACAGCCAATTAGGCCAATTTGCATGTTTTTAGACTGATGAAGGAAACCGGAGTACCCGGAGCAAACCCATGCATGCAAACTCCACACAGAAACGCCCTCGCTGAACCCGGGACCCGAACCCAGGACTCGAACCCAGGACCTTCATGCTAGTAGGATTAAGTGGTTTGGCAAAAGGTTATACGGGAACTAGCTTGTTCTGCGGCTGTTCCCAAACAACTTGGGATTTCTTTAATGTGGTAAAAGGAAGGAGTCTCCAGTGTCAGTAAGTAGCTAGTCCTTGTGGGTGGGTGCTCAGTGGGAGTATCGGATGGTGGAAACAATAAGAAGGATGTTATTGCTTTTTTTCCCCAGTATTTAAGCTCAACACCTGTTCTTTTTGGACAGGTCCATTTTGGCACTGGTGATCCGTTCACTCCAGGATTCCCATCTTTCAACCACACCAAGTTTTCTCCAGCTAAATCTTCCGGTCTTCCAAGCATACCCGCCCAGACCATCAGAGCCAGTACTGCTGCAGCGATCATGAGGTAAAACATGGACATGATGGCCTGGTTTTCCAGAGAAGGTTTTTATCTAATAGAACAGGTACAAATACAGAACGATGTGTGATTTTCAGGAACATGGCCGGTCGCAGTCCCCCTCATGGATGGGCTGATGGAGGTCTGGATAACGTCATGTATAACCTCGGTGATATTAATGACACCGTCTCCGTGGAGGTGAACAATGTTGATCGTGAGATACAAATCCATAATGTGTTTGGAGTCATAAAGGGTTTAGTAGACCCAGGTATGCCATGTCCAGAATCATACAGAGATGTGCTTATACTTTATATCTTGCTTGAATCCATCCTGAACGGTTATCTTCTGGTTTAGATCGTTATGTGGTGATAGGAGCTCAGAGAGACGCCTGGGGTCCTGGATTTGCTAAGTCTACTGTTGGTACTAGCTTGCTGCTTGAGTTAGCCAGAGTTTTTACCCGCATGATACATGAAGGTGAGGTTTTAAAATAAATATCACACTTTAATTAATGAAATCTTTTTAAAAAGTGTAAGCTACACCATTAGAATGGTGCTTGAAAGTTTGTGAACCCTTTACAATTGTCTACATTCCTAAATAAATATGAACTGAAGCATCAGATATTCATACCAGTACTAAAAGTAGATAAAGGGCTCCCGAGTGGCGCGTCGACGTGACCAGGAGTCCATGGGAGCTAATTGGCCGAGCTCTCACGGGAGAGAGGGATGGCATACGTTCACTTTCCTGTCACTCACCAGCCAATCATGGGCGTCTGTGAGCTCATTCGTATGAGGGAGCGGATAGTGCTTTCCGTGTTAGACCACCCCCAAATACGCATACGCAGCAGTTTGTAAAGAGGTGGGTGGCATGTCATGGAATGGGCATGTGCATGCTTATGCCCCTCCCGGGTTGGTGGTGGTCATGTGATAGGGAAGGTAATACCTGATGGGTGGAAATTGGATACGACTAAAACCAAAGGGAGAAAATGGGAAAATTAAAAAAGTAGATAAAGAGAACACAGCTAAAGAAATGACGCAAAAATATACTTGTTCATTTATTTATTAGAATGAAAATGATCTAACTTTACATATTCATTAGTGGCAAAAGTATGTAAACCTTTGCTTTCAGTATCTGGTGTAATGCGCTTGTGCAGCAATACTTGGAATAAATGTTTCAGGGAACTGTAAAAATCTGATGTTTTCAGTCATATAGAAAATTCTAAAGGGTTCACAAGCATTCAAGCACCACTTAATAACATTTAAACCAATTTTCTTTTACAGATGGATTCAAACCCAGGAGGAGCATTGTGTTTGCCAGTTGGAGTGCTGGAGAATATGGAGCTGTGGGGGCCACCGAGTGGCTGGAGGTTGGAAAAAACTTTAATCATTTTGTTTTATATTAAGTTATGTACACATCATTATACCACCACAGATCTCAGTCCTCCATTCTGATTGGTCAGAAGGTATTGAGGGTGTTGAGCTCTGACTGTAATAATCCCAAATCCCAGGTTTATATTGATATGCTTGTTTCAATATGTTATTGTTTATAAAGGAGTAGCTCATTAACATGGACCTTATTTAAGACTAATAATGAACATTAGTATATAATACACAGGAATAGTATGATATGATTGGAATGGTGTATTGACATAATGGACATTATCCACCTCCCAAACTCAGGCTAATGCTAAAATAAAAATGGTGGAAGAAAACCCACTGTTTTTGTTTTTTTGTAAAGGAGCATGAGTGATCACTGCCACATTTTAAAACTGTAAAAATACACAAAGTTTTTTTAAAATATATAAATAAATAAATACATTTTAATTTGCTTTTCTTATGTTCCTGTGTAGTATATATTATAACAATTATTCACCTCAGTGGATATCCGTGAATAATAAGCAATGATTGAATGAGTTGAATTATAATTTAGGGAATTATTCGTTTCGAGCGGTTGTTATCATTGGCCTTGGCGTATAACTCCCTCCAAGACCGAATAATTCTCCAAAGCCCAATTCTATAACTGTTTTATTATTAATACAAAATATTTTTAAAGTAAACAGTCATGTTTCTATGTTGCGTATGCTAATCGTGCAATAATCATTTCAACTTATCTGATGGCAATGATGCAATAATTCGGTTATCCGATGGCACCGATGCAACACCAAGAATTATTTGATGGCTTTCCACCAATCAGAAACGTAAAACTATCTTTAATGTATTATAATCACCATTATTCCCCTGTGAAATATTTGTTCATTGTATTGCTATTCAGAAAAGAATTTTTTTTAAAATTATCTTCTGTTTGGCAGTCCATCGCTTTCAATGATGACTGTGTTGTAGTCTCCTCTCACCACGCTGTACACAAAGCAAGGCTGACGGTGTAGCTGACAGCTTAAGGCTGATTGGCTGACAGCCTCTCTGGACTTCCAAATCCAGTTTTAAGTGGTGCACAGAAGTGCAACAATCTTGACTGATGAGAAAGTTGCCCCGCAGTGACTGCTAACTAGTTTAGTGGCACCATCCGTTGACCAACACTCTAGTTCTTCTGCATGCCGCCAATGCAGCTGTGCCATTGATCCAAAGGGATTCATCTGCCACAAATCCACCATGGTGGAAGGAGATGATGTAGTGTATATTTAGCCATTTTGGAAGGAGTCTCCAGTGTCACTGCTTTGCACCAATTAAAGTTAAAGCTGTAACCTGAACCTCTAGTTTATTGGTAACATAACAGACTGCTCATTTTAGTGTAGTAGTGTATCAAGACAATTTAAGGGATCAACCAACTTACAGCTTCATAACATCACCAATAACATGAACAACCAGGTTAGAAACATCAGCCACACTCTCGTGGATTATGTTCCTACTCTCGCATATTTTTTACGACTTTCATTTACATGTATGTATATGTTTAACGGGAGTTGTTTTTCCACCCACAGGGTTATTTGCCTTCTTTAAATATGAAGGCCTTCTCCTACATTAACCTGGACGGAGTTGTGACAGGTGCCTCGTTCATCTTTTTCTTCACAATAAAACATCATTTAAAGCAAGAAACTGATACTAAACATCTGTAAATTCTGTTCAGGTTCTGTTTCTTTTAAAGCAAGTGCAAGTCCATTGATGTACGACCTGATACAGGGGACTTTAAAAGAGGTGAGATTTTCAAAATAAATTGATCATTTTACCTTTTTTTTTATGAATCTTTTATTAACTTGCTCCCTCGTTTTTGTGGCAGGTAACTTGGCCTACTGAGCCCAGAAAGAGTTTATTCACACAACTGACTGGAACCAACTGGGAGAAATCTGTGTACGTGCTGCATGTCTTCAAATGACAGATTTTTAAAATGAAAGTCATCCTACTGTATATCATCATTAATACATCACAGAAATCATGTTGTTTCTTTCACAGCATGGAGCCGATGACGATGAGCGACGCCGCATATCCGTTCCTGACTTTCTCTGGGATTCCTTCGGTTTCTTTCCGCTTCATTCCGGTGAGAAAACCGACGATTCTGGTGAACACCATCTGACCAGTTTTATTTCCCACAACTGTGGCTTTGACAGTAGTAGACATGCAGTTTCAAATCACTTTGCGTATCAATGCACTCGTTATAATGGATGATAATTACCTCCGTCCAAAACGCAGTAGCGTAATCACCAGCATTTGTAAGTTTGTCTGTGAACAAAATCCTGACCACACCCCTGCATGGATTTTCACCAAACTTGGTGGGGACACTTACCTGCCTGAGTCCCAGAGGTAATTCGATTTTGGAATGCCTAGGTCAAAGGTCATGGTCAGAGCAAGGTCACCAACTTTTGGAGATATCGCACTTATAACTTCAAAACAAGTGCCGAATCTTCAACAGAGAGTTTTTTAGCTAATTTGGCCACTATCATGTAGTATAGAACATATCGTAAGATGAGAATCTGGGTAATTAAAGCCAGTACACATATAAGGCCTGTATGCTACATTTTTCATGCTATGTGGCTGAACCTTATACTCTAAGTGCGCCTCCCAGTGGTTATAGTAGCAGCGTAAACAAATGCAACAAGAATGTTTCTGTTTACTTAACAATGATTTTGGATTTTGATGATTACTGGCGGTTCTTTTTCAGGATAAGCCATACCCCTTTGTTGACACATTGCTGGATACCAGGCAAAATCTGGAAAGTAAAGTATCCAACCTACTGCCGTGGGTTAAGGCTGCAGGCGAGGTGGCGGGTCAGATGGCTCTTCGGCTGGTACATGATCATCTTCTGAGACTGAACACAGAAAAGTACCTCAACATCCTGCGCATACAAGTGAACAAAATCAATAAGGAAGTGATGAGTCTACAAAGGGTAAGTCTTCCTGAGCTGCACTGAATGAAGAAGAACCGATGGCTTTAAAGTCACAGGGAATGGAATACAAGCACTGCTCAAATAACACGTTTCCCCCGTTATTTCTTTTTAATTTGTCATTTACAAATTCCTGATGATCAACCAGGTTTCTGCTATGACAACTAAGGATGAAGGCTAACGCCTGCTTCCTCTGAGACACCGGAAGTATCTTCCAATCTGCTGCTCAGTGTCGTGTATAACACACTTGGAAGCAAGAGCTATCCGCCCTCTTCCACATACACAAGCTTTCAGATGCTCATGATTGGCTAAAATCATTGTGATTGACAGCAGAGTGAGAGTAACACAATCCCAGCCACTCTGAGAGTACAGTCAATTTTGCTTCCCTGACCACAGATTTCCTGATAATGTGGAAGAATACTACGGTGCCCTGTAAGGGTCATGGTAGGAATTGTTTTCATCTAGTTCTATATTACCTTGGAATACTTTTGCATTTGATTGCAATAGCAATAACCAGAACATTATTGCAGGACAGTGGCGTCCCGGTGGTAGGGTGCTCGATTACTGACCCCAAGGTCAGGGAGTCAGGGGTTCAGGGGTATATATATGTGGTATGTGGGAAAAAATATTATTCTTACTTTATATTTTATCTAAATGTTAATTTTACGTGCAATATTTGTTTCTTAAGTGCAAAACTGAGGGGGCTCTGAGTTCAACAATTTCTTTGCCAGTAGTCATGTTCCATTGTTACCTGTATATGACAAATAACCTTGTACTTGAGAACATTATTGCAAAAGAATGTGAAAGTAGCTTAAAACATTTCTCCACCTTGACCCATAGGGAGCACCATACAAGAGAGTATATGAGCTTCCTAAAACAATGAATAAGCTTTTTAAAAAATCTAGATCGAGTCTATGAGGGAATGATAAGGGCTTATGTGGTGAGCCCTTAACCCAAAGAACGTGACATAACTCCACCAGTTTGTCTTTTTTACCGCAATTAAAACCAACATTTACGTAGTTCCCTGGGACTTTAAATACAGGGTCCTGCCTCCTGTTGCCATTTATGCTTTAATACCATTGAGACGTTTCACTTATATTTCTTTCTGTTCTTTGTATTTTTTTCAGGTTGGACGTCTTCCAAAGACCCTGGAGATGAAGTGGTTTGTGTCCGCTTTAGGTTCCTACGCTCGTGCGTCCAGAAATCTCTTCACCACCATCCAGAACAGCGACCTTGATAGTCTGGAGCAGTGTCGCATCATCAACGACCGGATCATGGCGGTAAATTCAGTATTATTCTTTTTTTTTCCTTTTAATATCTATTCAGATTAATATGTTGTTGTGCAGCATCACAAGTTATCCACATATGAGATAATGTGTTATAGCCTCTAGATATGGACCAATGAGATTGCACTATTCTTGTGTAGTATATGAACTAAAGCAATATAGCAAGACGACGATGAGACTCATGTATAAATGTATAAATGACTAACTTCAGGTGATTAGCATGAGACTGATGTGGACGAAGTTCGATCTTCCCTTGGTGTAAATCTTCTTCAGTTATTTAGAGGCTCCAGCTGAATTATGGGATACCGTACCATCTCATCCAGATAACTCTTGACTACTATTATATACATACTGGGTATTTTGATATAATTTACAATGTAGTATTTTTTGCATAAATAATAGTAGAGAAGTATAAGTAAGTTCAGAGGTTATATATGTAGAGGTAGGCGGGGCATCTTTCAAAGGAAATAAATGTGATAACTTTTTATTTTTTGGTCTGTAATTGACACACCCTTGCATGCACTGGTGAGGACACTACCCTTCCTGAGTCCTAGAGATGATTTTGATTTTGGAATGTCAAGGTCAGAGATTAAGGTCACAAAGGAAACGATTTCTGATAGACATGGCATTACTATGGAACACTAATAGGAAACCATATATGGACTTCGACATCAAACAGTTACCTTTGACCTTGAGTGTCCTTTAAAGGTCAAACCCTGGCCATCTCATAAAACGAGAGTTTCTTTTCTGAGAATGTATCATATTTAAGGTCATGTGACCATGGCTCATAATTTTGTCTGTATCAACAGGTGGAAAGAGATCTGCTGTCCCCTTATGTGTCTCCTCAGACCACACCTTTCAGGCACATCTTGCTCGGCTCTGGATCATGCACTCTGCAATATGTGCTCAAAGAGCTGGGCGCAATCAGAGAAGGATCAGTCAGCGTTGATGCCGACCAGATGAAAAACCAGTTTGCTCTGACCACCTGGACGATCCAGAGCTGCGCCAACGCGCTCACAGGCAACGTGTGGGATATGGACAATGACCTTTAGGTGAAATTTCGTAACCAGAAGCTCATCAATTCCAGTCCCCTTGCATAAAAGATTGCACTCTACTGGTTTATAATGATGCATTATAAGTGACACTGTGCTGTATTTCAAAAAAAAAAAACCCTAAAAGCTTGCTTGAGTAAACGAGCGCTTGTCCGTTCCTGTACACTGGTGCAATCGAGCCAATCGAATGACATCACGAGTCATATGTCATGATATAGTCCTTAAAATCCACTGTAGCTTTTTATATTGCAGTAAATCGAATGAAAACAACTGATTCCAAAAGATCAGGTCAAGCTTTTGGAGTTGAAATACAGAACAGTGTCTGTATTCTTTCCAGAATAAAAATAAGCCGCCATTTAAAAAAAAAAAAAAAAAAAAAGGAGAAAAGGAAGAATTATTGGCGAAAAAAACCCAAATAACAAACCTGGTGCTTGATGAACATGTGGTTCTGATAAATAAAATATTACCTCACACAGTATTTTCCTGAACAAATACAGCAAAAAAGGGTCACGCCAGAAGATTTCGCTCACTTCATTAAAAAAAGACAGAAAAAATCTAAACAAAACACGGGTTTGTGTTGACTATTCGATTTGAGTCACTACTCAAAAATGTTTGAGTCCAGTTTTTTTTATGACTTTATTTGAGCAAATCTTTTTTTTTTAAGAAACCTTTAAATTTTAAAGCCGGTGATTAGTTCATGAAGAAACATTTCCTAACAGCGCTCTTAACCCAAAGCTCCCGAAGCCTTCTGACATGTAACACGGCCTGTCACGATAACTTTTTCGTTAGACGATAGTTTCTGAGACATCACATCACGATTAACGACAGTATCGTCACAGCACTCTACTGTTAACCGGTATCCTCTTCAGTGTCGCAAGTTAGCCGCATCCCTCCCAATCCTCCATGTCAGTCAGAGACACAGGAGAGGAGAGTGGAGAGAGCGAACGTGAGCTGCAGTGGAACCAGGAAAACACTCTCAGCACAGGGTTTTTTTTATAGAACCCTGATTATAGAATCACGGCAATGAATTGTGGTCAGGAAAATTATCGCGGTTATTTGCATGAATTGTATGATGGAACGAAAAATGGAATATCGTGACAGGCCTATGTTTAATAACGACAGGTCGTCCGTGTCGTAGACTTCGCGTCTGGGAAAAATAATCCGTAGAGCTGAACGCCAGCTTCACAACGTGGCACTGAGATCTCTATTTATTTATTTATTTATCAGTGACAGGGTTCACTATAAATAGTGTTTTTGTACCACTTTTTTAAAGATATAATGATGTATAATTATCGGGAGCAGTGCCTTCCATAATTATGACAGTTATACTGTCGAAATAACGAAATGACAGAAGCAGCATCTGCTACGGAGGTAAACTCGTTTCTAGAAAGGAGAAAAAAAAGTCACGATCAGAGACGTCACTGCGTGGAGGACACATCATACATGAATACTGTTAGTATTATAACTGATGATTGATGTGGGGCGGCACGGTGGCGCAGTGCTTAGCACGTCTGCCTTACAGCAAGAAGGTCCCAGGTTCGATTCCCGGGCTCTGCGAGGGTGTTTCTGTGTGGAGTTTGCATGTTCTCCCCATTCTTGCGTGGGTTTCCTCAGGGTACTCTAGTTTCCTCCGACAGTCAAAAAACATGCACAGTAGGCTAATTGGCTATTCCAAAGCACCCCTACGTGTGAGTGTGAATGTTTGTACGTGTGTTGGTCCTGCAATGGTCTGGCGAGCTGTACAGGGTGTATTCTGCCCTCGCCCAGAGTCAGCTGAGATGGGCGCCAGCCTCCCCGCGACCCTAATTAGGATTCAGCGACTTAGAAAGTGAATGAATGATTGATGTGACAACTCTTTCTCTCTCTCTGTGTCTCTGACATGTCTGAAGTGACTTTTTTTTTTTATTATTGTTGTTGTAAGCGTTATCGGGAGCAGCGTCTCTCATAATGTGAGTGCAGTCGATGGTAGTTTTTGCCTACCAGTGTGTTGATATCGAGAGCAGGGTCTCTCATATTTCACTGTATGGTGGATGTTAATTATCGGGAACAGTGTTTCTCATAATGTTGTACATATTCTCTGCATGGACAGAACAGTCCGCTTGCTAAAAAAAAAAAATCTTGTGCTTGTCAGCTGTTAGTGCTTGCTTTCTTTCTCTTTTTTTTTCTTTTTATCATGTGAATGATAAGTAGGGAGGAATCAAATCAATCATGCAAGCTATAGCACTAAATCTGCATTTATGACATGCGTTTTTATTTGTGTAATGCTATAACATGTATGTGCTTTTCATCTCTCTCTCTCTCTCTCTCTCTCTCTCTCTCTCTCTCTCTCTCTCTCTTTTTTTCCCCCTCACGTGTGGTTTATTATTATTATTTTTTCTTGTTTGTGCCTTATATGATCTGACAAGCTTGCTATTCATTCCCTAAAATTTGTTTTATTTATGTGAAATATTAAATTTTCTTACAATACGGTCAGCAGCTCAGAACAATTCCTCATTTAAACGCCATGAATAACAAAAGTACAATCAAGTTGCAGCTAACAATCCTTTCAATTTCAGCTGAACTGAAGAATGACAAACTGCAGATCTCTTAATGTATAATGTAGTCGCTCATGCTGAAGCACTTCGGAATTTTAAACCTGTTTGTCCTCGACAATGTCAAATTCATAAACTGTTTAATGCAATAAATATGTACACCTTATACAAGTGTCTGGCTTTAACTGGAACAGCCTCAGCATACATGTTTCTAACAATTTAACAGCACATGGTCAAACCTGAGATGCAATAGTGCATCCAAATTGTGACTTAACATCATAATCGTCCACAGATTAAATGAACAAAATATTTTCATTCATAAATGTGACCCATCACAGCAAAGTGGGTATTAAGTTGGAAATTTTGAGTAAATGGTACCATTTTGTGGTTGATATCCTAAGCTTTAAAATGACACCAACTTTTCTTACATATGTTGCTAGTTTTAGAGCAAATAACCAAAACCTGCCAGGAGTTTTCAGCCTTTTAAGCATGCAACTTTGTAGAAAATCACGTTTAAAGTTCAAAAAGTATTTAATAATTTCCGACTTAATACCCGCTTTGCTGTGATGGGTCACATATTTCCTATCGAAATTTACCAATTGATTAATTAATTCATTTTCAGCTAGCATTAGCAACACCACACATGCACCACACAAGTGTACCAGTACTGCAGCTGAACTTCAAAATGGCCAAAAAAAAAGGAACAAAGAAAATGTGGTAACTGGGTGTGGATTCAGCACCTTCAGTGGACACGCCCCCAAAGTCTCAAAGCGGAGAGGATGGTTTATTATTTCAAGATTCTGAATCCTGTTTTCATATACTTGCTGTTTTTTATTTTTTATCTTTATAATAATGTTCAGATTTGGCTGGGTGATTATTAACATGTTTTCAGCGGTACTACAAATTCAGAAAACATTCAGTTTACGAAGCCTGTTTCTGACACGTAAAAATAAATTAAAACAAATAAGAAAAAGATTATATAGTATATAATCATAATGAGAATGCCATGTTGTCTTACAATTATGAGATTCTGCATCATAATTATGATTTATATCTCAATAGTTTACTTTTTAAAATTTAAAACATTTTCTTAATATTATGATTTACTGTCTCATATAATAAGGATATTCAATCGTTATAAGAATTTGCCATAATTATGAAATACTAAGTATTTATAATTTAAAAAAGTATTATTATTATTATCAGTATCATTATCATCATCATTATTATTATTATTATTATTGTTATTATTATTATCTCAAGATCAGGTGATATCTATCTCATGGAAAAACCTCCCAGACTTCCAGAGAGAAGAGTGTAAATAAAAAGGTTGGATATTGTGACACAGTGACTTTTATGGCTTTTATGTCCAAATCCAGGAAGCAGGATATGATCCAATCCCCCAAAACACTCACATGACTGCTGATATTTTGCAGAACCCTGTTTTTCAGAACCATCTTCCTGGTAAGACTGGGTTAATTCTGAGTTTTAGGTGGAATGCATGGAGGGTTTTGGGGAGGAGAAGTGGTAGCAGTGAGGCCGGAAGTGATGTTTTTCCTGCTGTTTACTTCTGTTAGATGGTAAACTGTGCTGAACACGTGACTGGTTTATAGAGGGGCATATTCCTGTTTATGATTCTTGGTGTGTATAATGATGGAAATAGAAGTTATGTAGACACATATTTATCATTAAACTGGAACTTTTTGATTGCTGGTTACACTAAATTATTTGCTGAGTTTTGTGAAAAATACCGACGCACGATTTCTTAAAGAGACAGTACAGTTAAATACAGTGTAATAATCTGGCACTATAATAAAAATATACTAATAATCCACTGATGGTTTAATTTAACCTCCAGAAAGTTTAAGCTCTTTGACAACTAATCCATTAATCACATAAACCTTTGTACCAATCAATTTCACCTTTATGTGAGTTTAAGATAATAATAATAACAACAACAACAACAACAACAACAATAATAATACTTTCACTCACTCATTTGCCAAACTGCTTTACCTATTAGGGTAGCACACACCCAACCATTCACACGTTTACACTCACACCTAGGTGCAATTTGGAACAGCCAATTATCCTAATGTGCATGTCTTTGGACTGTGGGAGGAAACCAGAGTACCCAGAGGAAGCCCACACAAGCACAGGGAGAACATCAAATCTCCACACAGAAAGACACACCTCGCCAGGGACTTGAACCCAGGACCTTCTTGCTGTGAGGCGAACATGCTAACCACTACGCTATATGTCACCCTTCCCTTATTATTATTATTATTATTATTATAATTATAATTATTATTATTATTATTATTATTATTATTATTATTATTGTTTCCTGATGATGAGTTGTGGTGGAACTCTAAATAAAATAACAAATTATAATAATATGAGAAGGGTCCAGCAGTCCATCCTGAGAAACCTCAAAAAAGAATAATTATAAGGTGTATACTGGATAATCTTTATCTAACTTTGCTATGTGTCCGCAGTTCATCAGGGAGCCATATTTCTCCTCAACAGATCATGGAGGATAATGTAAGTCAACAGGAACTGATAATGTCTGATTTGGATGAGGAAGATGAGGGGAACAGAGTCGAAGAGAGTGCAACTAATCACGTTCATCATTCCTTCATCAAATCAAGCCAGCATGCTCTCAGAAACATCTGCTTCTTGGTTACAGCTGCACTTTTATTGTTTGCTTTTGGTACGAAATTTCATCAGAGGTCATTCCATTAAAATATGTTTTAGGTGATAGTTTAGGAAGGTCATGGGTTCGAGTCCCAGACCCGGCGAGGACTTTTCTGCGTGGAGTTTGCATGTTCTCCCTGTGCTTGTGTTGGTTTCCTCCAGGTACTCCAGCTTCCTCCCAAAGTCCAAAGGCATGTATGTTAGGCTGTTCCAAATTGCCTCTAGGTGTGTGTGTAAATGGTTGTATGTTTATTGCCCCCTGGGCTGGTTGGTAATGTATTTATTTTTCAAAAATAATTTGAATGGGCATAAAACTCACCTAATGTTGATCAGATACTGTGTGTGAACAATAAGGAACAAAATTTCCATTTTAAGGTAAAGGCTATGTGTGAAGGTCTGTGGTTGGGATGTCCCAGGGTAGAAAAAAATATAAATAAATAGGTGATGATCAGCAAAAAGGTCATGGGTTTGAGTCCCGGGCTCAGTGTTTCTGTGTGGAGTTGTTCTTCCTGTGCTTGCATGGATTTCCTCCGGGTACTCCGGTTTCCTCCCACAGTCCAAAAACATGCACATTAGGATAACTGGCTGTTCCAAATTGCCCCTTGGTGTGAGTGTGAATGGTTGTGTGTGTTGGCCCTGTGATGGTCTGGCTAAGATCCTAGTGTCTCCAACAGTATGATGTCACATACACATGAGTGTGTAGGTCATGTGAAACACTGGGGGGAGAGCATGACAGAGGGACACCAGTGAAGCATCGCAATGTGGTTTACCCTTTACATGGGACATCCCACAGTAAATAATTTTGTAAAATGGGGCACCGCACCAATGCCCTTTAACTGATTTCCTTTAACTGGAAAAATGGAGGTGTTCTAAAACTTTTGACCGGTAGTGTATGTTGGACGAATGGCAAACAAATGAATAATAGTATCAGTGAATTGTTCTTGTGCTTGAACCCAAGGTTCTTTTAAGTCATTTTTCCAAACTATCGGGGTATTCAGCTGGGCAGGTGAAGTTCTTGAGGGTTCCTGGGTTCTGTACTCGTGCTGTTTGACAAATGGCTCAGCTTTATTTTTGGGCTGTAAGTGATGGAAATAACCTTGTGTTCCTGATTTTGTTTTCCAGGATTCCTCATTGGCTATGTTGCTAACACAAAGAGAGATGGAGAGAATGGCGCTCCGAGCTTTGGGGAGCCTCCTTCCTCGGAAGATGTGCTTCAGACAGAAACAATCTTTGACTGGCACAATATTACATCCTTGTTAAAAAATAAACTGACCACAAGCAGCATTGAAAACAGTCTTAAGTACGTTTACACATATTTCGAATGCGTCTAGACAAATAATTAACCCGTGCTCCAATGCCAGGGTCTGGATGCAATTTTTTAAACATATGAGTGGTCTAAAGTAAAACTGTCCAGACTTGCGAGTGAAAAGCTACAAGTTTTGATTCTAACCAGATACAACTAATGTAAGGTTCTGGGTTACTGAATAGAGCCTCTTTCTTTTTCTTGGTCTTATTCAGTGCATTCTCCAGTACCAGTCATCAGGCAGGATCTCCAGGAGACGAGGAACTCAGCAGTGAAATGTGGAAAAAATTCACTGATTTTGGAATGAGCCCTTGGACTGATTCACACTTTGTTAAGATTCACGTTCGTCCAACAAAGGGCTCCAACACGGTGACGTTCCGTAATGAAACATTTTCCGAACCTGGATATCTGGCCTACAGTCCAACCGGAACAGCACAGGTTTGTGCTTAAACTGGTTTACGTTCAATCGGAATAGTTTTTTTAAGGACACTGAGGTTTTATTTATTTATTTATTTACTTACAGGGTGCAGTTCTGTACGCACATTATGGACAAACACAGGACTTTAAGTCCCTGCAAGACTTAAATATAAGTTCAAAAGGGAGGATCGTCCTGATCAGAGCCGGAAAAATAAGTTTTGCTGAAAAGGTTGGAACAATTTTACATATGCATGGTGTCTTGTTTAAACTTTAATCTGTGTGTTTAAATGTGTAGCTTTGTTTAACTTGCAGGTTGCTAATGCTGCCAGTGTGAACGCAAGTGCGGTGCTGATCTATCCAGATCCTGCTGACTACTTGTTTGATCAAGAAACTGATCTGTTTGGTCATGTATGTACCAGTCCTAAAGCCAATTCAAATTACTTTGTATATCTGGGGAATTAAAGACATTATCTCAAGTGTATAATACATGAATTAAATGATGGACACTCACAGTTTTTTACGGCCACTTGGAGCAGGCGGTGTCATCCTCACACTTTAAAACATAAAAATAAACCATAAAGATCTAATTGCGCGTTCCCGCCTGACTCGATTTATGTGGTAGCGCATGCGCGGCACGATTATAGGAAGGTTGAGCTGTTGCGAGAGCCACTTTGGTAGGGCTCGTTAGCCCTCCCAGAATTCCATGGGCGACTCGATTTATGTGGTAGCGCGTGTGCGGCAGTTTCTAGAGTTCTCGCAATCGTCAACACCACCTTCCATGCAGGAACAAACGGGCCTGGAGAGATGAACTAAACGCGTACAAGCGGACTACAGAGATTTGGATTAACTGCCCCTCACAGCACTCCACTTCTCTATGAGAACTTCTAGTTTTAGTTTCCTTTTTTATGTTTATGTGTAGTATATACTAAAACTCTGAATGAGTTAAGAAAGACGCCGTTACCGTTCCTGTGCATTAGGCTCACCTGACCTGCCTCCGTCATGCTTAAAATATGGAAAAATATACTATGACTACAGGGGCACTTATAGAGCGCAGGGTAACTCCGCCAGGTACAAATGGATTATGGCGACAAGTGCGCTGAACCTGAAAAGTCTGGCTAAGACTGGAGGTTTTTATAACTTGGCATAGTTAGAATGAAATGTCTCCCCCCAGTGGGCATCTGACGAATGCATTTCGCAGCATGTTAAAGAATAACACAGCCGACACTGGGCGAAGGTGGGGTACACCCTGAACAGCTCACCAGTCTATCATAGGGCAGCACACACACAACCATCCACACTCACAGTCACACCTAGGGGCAATTTGGAACAGCCAATTAGCCTAATGTGCATGCCTTTGGACTGTGGGAGGAAACCGGAGTTCCCGGAGGAAACCCATGCAAGCACAGGGAGAACATGCAAACTCCACACAGAAACGCCCTCACCAAGCCCAGGATTGAACCCAGGACCTTCTTGCTGTGAGACAGACGTGCTAACCACTACACCACCGTCATTTCTTTTTAAGGTTCTTTGGCTCATCAGATTGATACCAGGTCTTTTTTGCACAGGTCCATCTTGGCTCTGGTGATCCGTTCACTCCAGGTTTCCCATCTTCCAACCACACCCAGTTTCCTCCATCTAAATCCTCAGGCTTGCCAAACATACCCGCCCAGACCATCAGAGCCAGTACCGCTGCAGCGATCATGAGGTAAAGCTAGCATTGTTGATTCAGATCTCAGTTCCAAAGAAATATCTTTCAGTTCTTGTGCAACACCATGACTAGATTATGATCTTCAGGAAAATGGGAGGTCATGAGCCACCTCCTGATTGGGCTAGTGGTGGTCTGCGAGATGTAAGATACAAGCTTGGTGGAGATGATGACGTTGTCTCTGTGGAAGTTAGCAATGCTCTCACTGTGACGAAGATCTTCAACATGTTTGGAGTCATCAAGGGTTTCATAGATCCAGGTACATAGTGATTCTAGATTCCAGAAACAAATACCTCTACACCGAATGTCTTGATAGTCTTTCTAGTGGAAGGAATAAACACCGTTCTTCCAAAAGATCTTCCTTCAGTTGTGTGTTTTGATGTTGCCAGTGGAGATCACTGTTGAACACAACACTCTAAACTCTCCAGTGTCTTCATCAGTGTCTTCAACTCTTCAGTGTCAACTCGTCTTTATCTTCTGGTTTAGATCGTTATGTGGTGGTTGGAGCTCAGAGAGATGCCTGGGGTCCTGGATTTGCTAAGTCTACGGTTGGCTCTAGTTTGTTGGTTGAATTAGCCAGAGTTATCACCGACATGATCAAAGAAAGTGAGTCAGAGTTTTTTTTTTAAATTAGTCCATATCAAACGTCCATTATTATATTATTGACTTCACAGAGTCAGCATACTGGTCTCCATAAACTTCTACTTATTATTTATTCAAACATTTGTGTAGATTCCATAAGGGAATGGGATGCTCTAAGGACCATAGCAACCACCTAGCAACACCTTATTGACCACTTGGGAGAATGGCCTAGCAACACACTAGTGACCAAATGAATACCTTAGCAACATGCAACCAAGCATTTGAGATTTCATAGCAATGACCAAGCAACTACAAAGCAATATCATACCAAGCACTATAAATACAATATCACCTGCCTAGCAACCACCTAGCAACTCTCTAGCAATCACATGAAATACAATATCAATGATTTTAAATTTCATAGCAACTGCGTAGCAACTCCCTAGCATCCACCTTCAACTCCCCAGCAAGCACCTGGGATACCATAGTAATGACCTAGCAACACACATAGCAACACACTAGTAACCAACTTCCAAGCTCCTGAGTTACCATACCAACGAATTTGAATACCACAGCATCTGCCGAGCAACCACCTAGCAACTTCCTGGCAAGCACCTGGGAATACCACAGCAATGACTTAGCAACACACTAGCAGCCACCTAGCAGCTCTCTAGTAAGCATTTAAGATACCATACCAACCATTTTGAATACCATAACAACTGCCTAGCAACACAGTAGTATGCATCTAGCAAGCACTTGAAATACCAATACCAATTGTTATGAATACCATAGCAACTGCCTAGCAACAGCCCAGCAAGTCCTAACAATGTAACAATCACTCAGCAAACACCTGAGAAACAATAGTGATGACTTATCAACCACCTAGCATCTCCTTGGCATCATCTTGCAACCCCCTTTAAACACCACAGCATTCACTTTGAATGCAGCAGCAGCTGCCTAGCAACCTCTTAGCAAGACACTAACAATGACTTGGATACAGTAAAGCAGCAACAACCTAGCCTAGCTATCTAGCAAGCACCGTTACCCACATATATATATATATGGCTTAACAACCACCTTGAATACCAGAGTAACTGCCTAGCAACACCATAGCAACCACCTAGCAGTAACCTGACATACCATAGCTACTGTATTACCTAGCAACCACTTGACAACACCATAGCAATCACCTAAAACAACATAGCAATCAGTTAGCATTTTAGCCTTAATAGGATTTTAACCTTTAAAATAAAATTCTAACATTGAAAAGATTAAATATTTTAATTTCTTTAGCCAACATACAGTTATTTATTTATGTATTTATTTTATGATGATTATTTTTTATAAGATGGATTCAAGCCCAGGAGGAGCATCATTTTTGCAAGCTGGACTGCTGGAGAATACGGGGCTGTTGGCGCCACCGAGTGGCTGGAGGTTGGAATTACATCCTGTGTGAATGTGTGCTAAAAGAACCCAGCTGGGCTCATTGTGACTATTCATCTGATCCTATTCCATGTTTTGGCACCAACAGGGCTGTTTATCTTTTCTGAATATGAAAGCTTTCTCCTACATCAGCCTGGATGGAGTTGTCACAGGTATAAATATTTTAACAACAACAACAAAATAAATAAATAAAACACACCAAAATTCAATTCTCGACCTCATACTCATCACTTCAATCATTTTAACAGGTTCTTCTTTCAAAGCAAGCGCAAGCCCGTTGATGTACAACTTGATAGAAAGTACTCTGAAAGAGGTGAGTGTTTCCCTGCAACGTTTTAAGTTGTATTAATGTGGTAGGAAACTAATTATCTGGTTTTGTTGCAGGTGTCATCCCCCAGTGACCCTCACAGGAGTTTGTTTTCTCAGGTGGTTGGGAAAAACCGTGAGGCGGCTGAGTATGTACAGTATATCTTTCACTTATTACACCTAGGGCCGATTTGGAGTAGTCAGAATGTTTTTGGTAAATCGGAGGAAACCGGAGAACCCTGCAGGCTCAGATATCTAATGTGACCGTAAGCCGAGTTTAGGATCGATGATGTCATGGATTCGAATTTGGATCTTATTTCTGCAGGATAGAGATGATAACGATGGATAACCCTGCCTACCCCTTCCAGACCGTCTCCGGTATTCCGTCAGTCTCCTTCCAGTTTACTGACGTAAGTAACACGGTTATTGTAGGACATTTAATAATGCTGTACCAGGGGCCAGATTCTGCGTCCCTCTTTCTGTCACGAAGTCCCACCACTGTGTCACGTGACCTACACACTCTGATGATGTCACAGAGAAGAACGCTACCACCCTGGGACCTCCGACCCCCAAAACTTTATACTGCTTCTGATTAGAGAAATAATGATTCCTGTACGATTGTATTTCGGGACCGTTAAGGAGTCTCTTACTTCTCTTTCAGAATAAACAGTATCCATACTTTGGTACCGTGCTGGACACCAGAGAGAATCTGGAAGCTAAAATGTCTACGGAGTTGCTTGTGGTGGCCAAGGCAGCGGGGGAGATTGCAGGGATGATGGCCCTTCGGCTTGTCCATGACCACCTGCTCAGACTGGACGTGCAGAGGTACAAGAACGTCATGCGTTTGCAGATGGGAAAAATCAACAGAGAGGTGACGCGTCTGCAAAAGGTAAGGCTTCGGAGTCATAGACACACCGAAAAACTACTTTGCACATTGTTTCTCCTTGTCGCGTGACGGAATTCTGCACTCGGAACAATTTCTCCACATCTTCGTCTGAAGGCTTTTTAGTGGCGATCTAATCAAAGTCTGTCTAATATCATTCCTGCTGGTGTGAAGATGGGTAGCATCAAGGTCCTGTGCTTGCGTGGGTTTCCTCTGGGTACTCCGGTTTCCTCCCGCAGTCCAAAAACATGCACATTAGGCTGATTGACTGGTTACAATCGCCCCTAGGTGTGAATGTGAGTGTGAATGTGGATGGTTGTGTGTATGTGTTGCACTGCGATGGTCTGGCGAGCTGTTCAGGGTGTACCCCACCTTCGTTCATTGTCAGCTGAGATGGCCTCCAACCTCTACGTGACCCTAATAGGAGTGAGCGGTTTGACGATTTGAAGAATTGATGTGTGTGTTGCTTATTAAATAAAGTGTTCTGTAGATCATGAATCCCTGATAATCCCTATAAATGAAGTGATCATGAATCCACAGGATTAAAATGGATTATAGAACATAATCAGAATGTGGTCTGAGAATGATCTGGAAAATGTCCTTCACTCACGTGTATGTGTTCTCAAATTTCCAGGCCGGTCAGCTTACAGAGCGCGTGCAGACGCAGTGGTTAATGTCAGCTTGCGGTGCATACAGCCGTGCTTCTAGCCAACTCGCCGACATGATGGAAAACAGCGACCTTGATAACCTGCAGCAGTGTCGCTTCATCAATGACCAAATCATGGGGGTAAATCAAAGCTCGTTGTGATTATATCAGTACCAGCTCTGTAGACAAAATGAAAACAAGCCACGATGTGTCTTTTCTCTGTGTGTCTGCAGGTGGAGAGGAATCTGCTGTCTCCCTACGTGTCTCCCCGTGACACTCCATTCAGACACATATTGCTTGGGTCTGGATCACACACTCTGGGAGCTGTGTTCACATACCTGGCCTCGATACAGAACGGTACCACCAGCGTCAACGTGATCAGACTGAATAATCAGATCGCTGTGGCCGCCTGGGTGATCCAGAGCTGTGCCGGTGCACTCGCAGGGAACGTGTGGGACATGGAAAATGAAACTGACTAAAACATTTACACTGGATTGCACTGTTACTCTGCATGAGGTGTCAGAGACATTGTATAAATAAACAGACGTCGATCAGACCACCTTAAGGCTTTACATTGTGCTGTATTTCAGCCCTTTGCTGCGCTTTACCTGGACGTGTGCCGATAATGTGATAAGCAAAAAATAAGTCATCCCTTTTTGTACTGTCTTGTCTTTGCACTGTGGGAGGAAACCGGAGTACCCGGAGGAAACCCACGCAAGCACTGGGAGAACGCCCTCGCTGAGCCCAGGACTCGAACCCAGGACCTTCTTACTGCGAGGTGGACATGCTAACCACTTTTCAGATAGAAATCTGAAGGCCCTGACACTGCAGACTCCTTATATGATTTTTAATAAACATTTTCATTATATCACTCTGGAAACACCTTTTAAACCTTTCATACAGAGTTTTCCCCTCTGGTTTTTCTGCTATGCCGGTTCCTTTGCATTTTATTAAAGATTCTGTTATAGAAAATCAATCAACAGCTTCTAACCAATTAAAATCTCCAACGATGATTCAGCAGAGCTGTGGTATAAAATAAAAAAAGATAAAATATATTTTTAAAAATGCTGTTGAAATGTCATGTGTCCTGTGTCATTTCCACTACCAGCCACAAGGAGGCAGTACAGAGCAGCAACGCTACCTTTCACTTACAAGTGTCCAGAAAAAAAAAATCCAAGAGATTTTATGTACATTTTGGGCTTCTTTTTTTTATTTATTTTATTTTTATTTTTTACATTTTATTTAGTAATCGTGAGTTTAATAACAATAATCCAACCATGGACCATTTTCTGAAAAGGGATATCTCATAAAGGCTACACATTTACACTAGATTGAAAAAGAGCCATTAAAATTGAAAGATGCACCTGTTTAACCTGCTACTGTAAATTTATTTACAATTAATTACACAAATGAAAAAGTATAAACGCAAAATTTCCGGATAAGGAATCTTAAATTGTTATGGAGAAGAAAAAATATGTCGCAGCCCCTTTAAGAGTGGAGTCATTAATCAAGGTTGCCAGATTTGATTTCACCACTCCAGTTTATTTTTGAAAACAATGGGGGAAAACAGTTATATTTCTGCTTTTTCTCTTAAAATTAAATAATATCAGACGTTTGAAAATTAGCTAGTTTATATGGATGTTTGTGGATTGTTTTTAAACAAACTTTGAAATTAGGATTTACAAAGAACATGGCAACCCATCTGCCAATAGAAGCGTGTGCTCGTGGAGCAGGGAAAGAGAGGTAGAAGCGGGGAATGGAGCAATGAAGCTGACAAAGTGAGACTAACGTGCAAAACGACAAAGAAAGAAATGAACACCACGTTATATATCAAGTACAAAAGTCGATAACTTAATTTTATGTTAAATTAAAGTAAGCACAAACGAGAAAACGGGGAAAGTTGCTCCGAGAAACGCCGCTGTGGATGAACTGACAGGTAAGAAATCAGTCCTGATGCCTCGACAGCGACTTTTTTCATGTTGTATTGAATTAAAAACAACTTTTATTTACTATATCCACCTGACAAGCTCAGCAATAGAAGAGAAAGTTCATTTGTAAGGTAAAAATGGTGCTTGGGTTATCAGTTTCCGTCCTGTCAAATCAGCCTGACACACGGTCGCGGCTCTGTTTCCATCCGCGTACTCCTGTACTAAGTAGTACGCCACACTAGCATGTGCAGTATTCAGACCTAGTGCTCACTAAGATGGGTTGTGGTTTGGGACGAAGCCTGTTTTCACCTGCGCGAGCGAAGCTAAATGGCGCGAAATCTCAGGCAGGGATCAGTTTGATAGCAAAAAAGTATGTAAAATGTATAATAATCAATATTTAACAAACAAATTAACATACATGAAGCACCTAAATACCTGTTATAACCAGTGGACGCGTCCCATATGCATTTAAGTCTCTATTTAAGTGCACTAAATAGGTGTATCCTAGCAACGGTAATGAATTTCGCCTCACACACGGCTAACACTTCACATTAGTCTCAGAATTAAATATTAAAGTAAAACTTTACTATCAAACACATAAGGTGTAGTTATATTGCGATATTATTGCTGTATTTAATGGTTTTGGTTTAAATTTGTTGGGTAGTGTTATGTTGTTCCTCTGAGAAGTTAGCGGTTGTCCGTGATGACGTCACAATGTGCCCATTATTGTTATGCTAATGTTATGGAGTTCAGTAGGTGTAGCTGAATGATTTATTTCAACGACCTCATACACTGGGAACAGCTGTCAGATATGTTTTTCCGCGCCTAAAAACTTCAGGGGAAGAGTTTGTTTTGTTAAGAACTATTTCCCAGCGAGTTTTGGCGTCATGTTAACCAGAAATAGAACAAGAAGTTGGTGCACAAGAAGAACTCGAGGTGCGAGAACGCAGCGAGGCTACAGGAGCGGGTTGCTTCCGGGCAGAGACTCGACTGGGTCTATAAGGTGATGAGTGTTGGAGGCTGTCTGGCGCGTTTCCGTGTCGGAATTGCGATAATCTTGCGTCTCAGTTAGCTCTGTTTTCATTCAAAGCATGCGACGGAGTCTAAAGCGTGTTGTTTTTAAATAAAGTCAAAGCGTCGGGTTAAGCGTAGCGCCATTAGCGTCAAGCAGGCCTCACACCGGGCTGTTCTGAAGGCAGATCTTCACGATTCCAGCATGAGTGGTATTTGTGAGCATTAGGTGAAAACACAGTGTGAATAGGTTTAATTGAGGTTGTATTGAACGTGCTTCAGAAAGGTTTGTGAAAGGTGATGTTTTGGCAGCTACGAGACAGCTAGAGGGTGATCCATGGTTTTGAAAACCGCTGCGAAAATTTTCAAACAGTTTAAAACTCTTGCAGTTTATGGCCGGTCCGTTTCGGTGAATGTCAAGACGACGTCTCTACAGTCCAGCACAGTTTGGATCCGCGCTGAACCACCGTTAAAACCGTTCCTGTAAGTGGATGATTCAGAAGCGGAACTTTACCGAGGTTATCTTTCAAGGGAGTTGCAAGTGATGCTCCAAAACATGGAAAATAGAAGTCAAAATAACCAGGAGAACATGCAAACTCCACGTAGAAACACCCCTGCCATGCCAGGGACTCGAACCCAGGACCTTCCTGCTGTGAGGCCAACGTGCTAATGAAGAACACTCCAATCCTAAACTGTTTTTGGTCTCTTTGATGATGTGTGTTTTGTAATTTCCACGACTGTAAAAACGAAGCCGAAACTAAACGCACCCCGAGGAGTTTAGGACCCACAGAATTAGAGTACTGAGACACGTCCAGAGCTTCGATAACTCACTGTATTTCATGTTAGGCTTTCATCGTACTGATCCGGATGCAGGAGGTTGGAGGGTCTCCTTTAGGTAAACTCTGTAACTCTAGGCTACTTTTGGCAAAGCGCCCTTAATCGTAGCAGTAAAAACATCAGCAGTGTAATTTGCTTGCCTAATTCCTGGTATAAAAAGTGTCAACATTACCAGTCTGCGCTTGTGTTCTGACAGTACGGCATGACTCACGTCTGGCCTGCAGGTAGGGCTGAATAGTGCATGAGATTAAATGTACCTGAAACATGGAGGTGAAGTGAGCTTTAATGCCCTCTCGCAGATATTTCTGGCGAGTTGACGCCGTGTTGGGACGAGGCCTTGCCTGCCTTGTCTCTGCGTAGGAGGAGAAGCTGTTGTTGAGTTACTGATGCCCCGAGGCTCTGTATCTCAGCTAAGATGCGATAAGCAGCCCGGCTTGTAACGACACGTCTCGCAGATGAAGCTGGGGCACACTGACCCTCTGCTGCTCAGGTACACACACCTGGATGGAGGGATGAAGCGTTGTTTCATGTGGTGCCTGGCCATGGCCCAGAACTGCGCTGATCGAAATGATTAGCGTATAACGATAGTTGTTTCTTCTATACCTATATCCCTTTAAATATATTCATAGCCCTCTAGGGAGTCCTGGAAGTTGGTGATGTGTATGGAATAATAATAATCACAACATGCTGATGCTGTGGCCCAACCCAAAGCCTTTGAGGTCACCCTTACCTCCCAGTGGATTACTTTCCTACACAGTCACACCCCGTAGTGTATTATTCCTCTAAGCCATGATTCAACCTGATTTTGATGTGATTATTGCTGTGGTCAAAAATTTCCATCGTTGGGCCCAAATATGAATTTTAAGAATGACTAACGGGTCTTAATGTGTCACATGATGGCGATATGGCATTAGGGACACGCCCCATGACCCTCTGATGAAAAGTCTAGCAATTGGTGCCTACTCAGATGAGAGTTATGACTTGTTAATTGATGGCCATGATTGACAGTTTCCTGACCCTCATCCCTGACAACATGCCAAGATGTGAACTGTGATTGGTGGGAATCAAACTCGTTGCGTCGCCAGTCTTCTGTCCATGTCACGGTAAAAATTTATAGCACGATGATTAAGTAATGTGACATGATGTCTGTCATGAAAGACAAAAATATGTTTAATCTTGACATAAAAAGAGAAGTTTGAAGAAATGTAGCAGTGTGTTATAAACCCTTAATAATCCCCTTTATTCAGAAAAATAGAGAAAGAAGAATAATTAGGCTTGAACTCCGAACCTTGCTCTGTCTTTATGCTGATGAATGATGAAGGACGTCACCTTGGTCCTGAATATACTGCTGTCTACACCAACGTCTAACTAGCAAACAAGCTCCTGATGAGGGGTCATGGACAAAAACATACCCTCTTTCTTCTTAATTATCCACAAGAACATGTTTAAAAATAAATAAATAAAAAGAAAGCGGGCAGGTCCGTCAGTGTCCTTTGTTCTGCCTGAGCGACTGATGGAGGGTGTTTAGAAAAGTCCTTTTCATGGTATTTTATCTTTTATTGCTCGGTGACGCGTGGAGAAACGCTGGCGCGGTTCAGCAGTTTGTCCTTCGATAAAAGCAGTGATGATCATAATGAAGATGAACAGAACAGGAAATATTGTGTGTTTGTATAGCGCGGGATTGCTTCAGGGAATCTGTTATAATCTGTAATTGTTAAATTATGGGCGATGATGTCATTGGCAACCCTGAGATGTTTACCTATGGTGGAGATGTTAATAGACGTAATATAGAGAAGAAATATTATCTTTATAATTGATCATAATGAGTGTTTGGAGTAGCCGTGCGGCAAAATACCTGCGATTTAGAGCTGATTTACTGCCGGTGAGGATTTAAATTGAAATAATAAATATATATAATAATGTTCAATTTAATGTGAACCGCAGGGCTAGCTTTAGTTTATGCCTTATTTCCAGTATTTTGATATTTATGTTCGGGTTGCGTGAGCAGAACGCCGTTATAAACAATGACAACGCGTACCTTCCTTGTAGTCATTTCCCAATAACTATTTATTTATTTATTTATTTATTTATTTATTTATTTATGAATAAATAATAATTGGTCGTTTCCAATTCCCACCCATCAACTTTTAGCCTTCCCTATCACACGACCACCACCGACCAGGGAGGGGCGTAAGC
>JBCNYH010000008.1:8932435-8957627 GCA_039654325.1 Tandanus tandanus | reverse complement strand
TTTTTCTTCTTTTTCTTTTCTTTGGGGTTTGTTTTAGTAAGGGGGCAAACTCCCAACCTCCGTGGGGGTGTGTTTTTTTTTTTTTTTTTTTTTTTTTTTTTTTTAAACCCTGTGTGTGTGTGTGTGTGTGTGTGTGTGTGTGTGTGTGTGTGTGTTTAAACCCTGTGTGTTTTCACTCAGCGCTTTATCAAGATTTTGCGGATGTTTTTGCAGATTAGAAGGCCACCTGAGGACATCCGCCATCTCTTGCTCTCCTTCAACCATTTGTTGCTCGTTTTTGTTTTTATTCGCGTCTTTAAGAGGAAGTGAAGAAAATAATCCAACACATCAAAAAGGAATTTGTCCTTTATATAACCCTCTCCTTCTTCTGCTCTCTTTCTTTCTCTCTCTCCCTTCTCTCTCTCTTCTCTCGTCACACTTTCCAATCAGAAGTGATTTTAATTTCACTATCTCACTAGAGGAAGTGGGTAACAGGTAGACGAGGTCATCTGCACGGCACGGCGGATGATGCAACCGCTTGCACAGAGCGCCTCTGTTCTGACGAGTCCACACCCCTGCACCCACACATACACTCATTAACTTGTGTGTGTGTGTGTGGTGGAGTGTACAGGATGACCGCCCCCGTAGTCAAAAATCCGTATCATTGCTGTTTCAAGAACTTTGCTTCATTAAGCCAGTGTTTGACACGACTGAGACTCCAGATCAGCAATTAGCCTGAACCTTTCCGCTCATGTTCAGTACCAGATGTCTTGTAAAAGGACAGGTGTGTGTGAGAGAGAGAGTTTTCTAATTCAGGAGAGAGGAGAGTACCTGAGATAACATGAGGGGTTTGCTGTGCTGATTTGTTCTGCCGACCTCTCACAACATTCTTACGACTTTTTCTCTTAGCGACAATGTTTGCGTCACGTGATGTTTCGTGTGATTGATCGTGTGATTGGTGTGTTTTTAATATTTTTTCAAAATTTTCCGACCTAGAAAATGCAGGTACTTTTTAGTGAGCAGTTAAAGAGGCTCTGTCATGGTTCGTTGCGTGTGTCTGATTTATATTGTAGAAATGAAATAAGTGGTAGAGTGGCGCAGTGGTTAGCACGTCCGCCTCACAGCAAAAAGTTTCCATGCGAGCTGACCAGGGTGTACCCCGCCCTCACCTTGAATTTCCTGAGATAGGCTCCAGCCTCCCTGTGACCCTAATTAGGATTTAAGCGGTTCAGAAAATGAATGAATGAAATAAATGGTGAGAAACATTAAATATAAAAACAAAAGCAAACTTTTGAAAATCCAATCAGACAAAGAAGAGGATTAGACACATGAGTTCACGACCACTCATACACGTGGGCGGGTTATCTGTCAGTGCTGAAAAATACACCGAGAGGAGCCGAACCTTGTGGTTCAGGACCGGATCAGTTCTATCAGGTGTTGTATTAATGAAATCAGTGCAGTGTTTAATTTGCTCTGGGGTGTACACTCTGTAAGGGGGCTGGGTGTGTGTGTGTGTGGGTGGGGGGTGGGTATATTTATGTATTAGGTAGGGGGGTTAACGCTATATTTAGCATCAGATTTGCGGCGTTCAGGCTGGTTTTAATCCATGAAAAGGAGAGAGACAACGAGGGAGGGATCGGAAGTCACACCTGGGTCACCTCGTCTCTTTCCCCCTCTGGTCCTCTCGAGAGCCTCATAATCCTCTCTCCTTATCTCCCCTCCTAATGCACCTGTTCACACACACACACACACACACACACACACACACACACACACACACACACACACACACACACACACACACGATTCCCTGCCTCCAGCATGGCTCACATGTCTGCAGGGGACTTCCTAGAAAGATACAACGGGAGCTGAGATTAGTGTGTATTCACATTCTCTCTTTCTCCCTCTCTCTCTCCCTCCCTCCCTCTCGCACACACACGCACACACACGCACACACACACACACACACACACACACAGTTCTGGATTCCTTCCATGCCTGTCTGGTATCCGGAAAGCTTTCTGGGAAGATTGATCAGGGTCATGTTCCTGCAGGAGATTCCTCGTGATGATGATGATTAAAATCCAGCGAAATAAATCTGGATTAATCTCGGCTGGTTTATTTGAAAAACTAAACTCAGTACAACACTCAGTACATCCACGTGGCTGATGTTTTTCACGGTTCTTTTCTGCTCGATGTGTTTAATCATCTGCAGTGAGAGGAGGACGAGCGCTTTAATCACGTTCGCATATCGCTAGATGATAAAGAGGTCTGATTATATGGCAACCACAGTACCGCAGTCTGATTGGCTGTTGAGCGGTCAGTAATCTTCCAGTACGGACTGGTTAATAATGCCCGCCAGCACTTTAGTTTTTTTTGTACTGGGATTGTTTTGGACTGATAACTTTCCTGTGTACTTTAGGGTGAAGTTACGGCACTGTTAAAAAAAAAAAATTTTTTTAAACAAAAAGGACAATGCGTCAAAAAGGACAATTTTAAAAGCAAAAAGGACAATAGGAGAGTCTGCTAATATCACCTAGTCTTTAGAAAATTTATATTTACATCATGACCAGTGTATAGTAGCGAGAGAGTGTTATAGCTGTATGTGTGTTTCCTGAGTTTCTCTGCCAGGCTTTAGGGGACAGGAGACGGAGCGTAGGCTGGACACCAGACATACACTAACGACGTTCCGTAAAACTTGTGTGGGTGTCCTGGGAGCTCCCTACAGTGAGAGTGTGTGTGTGTGTGTGTGTGTGTGTGTGCGCACGTTGGATGTTCAGATGGTAGCATAGAATCCGCTTACGAAGCTGTATGTTGCAGCTGGAAAACGTATTTCATGTTAAGACGCTAAGTGTACATACTTCTTTATGCAGATCGGGCTACATGCACTGTTGATGCCTTTCCCATGCCTGCGCTCTGTTCTTGTGTGTGTGTGTGTGTGTGTGTGTGTGTGAAGGATATTATATTATATAGTGTGGTATAATTCATTCCTGGAGAGCTGATAGCGCTTGGTGAAGCTTTATTCAAGACCGTGTGATTTGTTTATAGTGTGAAGGTGATACAGCACCAAATCCCAAAGTCGTCCACTTCTGGGATTATGTCGTCTTTTTAGGACTTAAAGTCTCACAGAGGCACTTGAGAAGCGTGTTCCTGGAAATTCAATTAAATACTCATGATTTTTTTTTATAGTCCGTATATGTGTGTGTTTGCATAACCCAGCACCAGGAGACTGTCTCCAAACAGTAGGAGGTAACGAGGGGGTGTCACAGATGTAATGGCGTTGCTGCTGATGCTTTGACCATCTGCGTTGGGATGGAGGGAGAGTGGGACGGACCCCAGGGGATCGGGGTCGTGATGGACAGAAGGGAGAGTTTGAAAATGAGGATGAAATTGTAATGAAATGAATGGCGATCTCGGTGATGTCGCTCAGGGTATATGATGATTGGTTTTCAGATCTGAATCAGATTTGCCCACACAACCATCTCCGGAGTTTCTTCAGAAGGTGCAAAAACATTCAGCCACGCTTTTGACTCTGGTTCCAAATGGTGTTGGACCGCAGGGCCATCATCTTGACACCGTCATGGTGTTCGCTGTAGACCGCCTGAAACCGTATGAAAATACATTCACAAAGCATGCATCACCATCTAGCTGCCTTGTGGCTGCCATGTTGTCACCTATCACATCCGTTTCTGAACAGTGGTTGGGTTTTCAGCAGCTGTTTGTGATGGTTTATAGCGATGTTCCCACGGTGATGACACGGTGTTCACGGTATTTACAGCTTATTCACGCAGTGTTTTTATCTACTGCTCACAATAATTTTGCCACACCGGTGTCATTTTTTTGTCAGTTCAACATGCCTTCAAAACCGCCCCATGTGAGGCTTGCTTTACTCAAATAATCACTCGTTACAGCCACGTTGAGCAGAAGAGCATCCACAAAAGGCATCGCCGTCAGATTCCGCATCAGTCAGCCGTAGGAAGTGAGTAGGAAATAGTTTCTGGAAGTCCAGCGGAACCTGGTGGTCTTTCTGGGTAATTACCATTGAAAAATCAATCGATGCGTCAGTCTGCTTGTCCTGGTTGTGCTCCTGTGCTGATGAATTACCCACACACTGTGTTATATTTACAAAGATGCATCCCTAGTATCTAGGATGATTTTTAAAGGAGGATTTGTATTCCCAGTTCTGGATCTCCGTGGGAGTAAAAACGGGATGCCAGGTGGAGACAAGCTCTTGAAGTCATACACACTTCAGACTGTATGATGGGTCTGTTATAGAGAAGGCTTTTTCGATGCAGATGTGATGTGGAAGACAAGAGCATTTGATTTGCATTGGAAAGTCTGTGAGAGAGAGAGAGAGATAGAGAGAGAGATGTAGGTTGACTGCATTGCTTTAGGCAGATCGGTCTTGAACACTCCTGGCTCTTTGGCTTTGTGTTCACACCTGGGTGATAAAAACATCAACAATTCCGCCAGCATTATGAGGAACTCCTCGGATATGTAAATCCATCACAGAAAAATGTCACACAGGCCGGATAAACACGTAGAACCTCGAACTGGATGCAAACATATTTGGATGAATGCATGAGGATATACAGCAGTGTTATTTTTCAACAGTCAAACATCGAGACTTTAAAAGTGGATCAAGAATACAATAAACACGCAAGGAATTATTTATTTATTTGTTTGTTTGTTTGTTTGTTTATTTATTAGCCAGTATTCCTCTGTACTTCTGAGTCTTGATGAAGGCCGCATGGCACCTGTACTGATCCATCAGAGTGAAGGGGCGGCCTTTAAACCCATCTGTCAATGTGAAGGTGTGGCCTGTCAGCTGTTGTGAAGGAGGCGTGGCCTCTGTTACTGTCAGTTCTAATGAGGGGGTGGGGCCACTGTTCCTATCATAGTGAAGGAGGTGTGGCCTCTGTACCTGTCAAAGTGAAGGTGATGTGGCCTCTGTTCCTGTCAGTTCTAGTGAGGGGGTGGGGCCACTGTTCCTATTACAGTGAAGGAGGTGTGGCCTCTGTACCTGTCAAAGTGAAGGAGGTGGGGCCTCTGATCCTGTCAGCTGTAGTGAAAAAGGTGAGGCCTCTTTTCCTGTCAGTTGTAGTGAAGGAGGCGTGGCCTCTGTTCCGATCACGGTGGAGGCGTGGCCTCTGTAACTGCCAGCTGTAGTGAAGGAGGTGGGGCCTCTGTATTTGTCAGTTGTACGGAGGTATGGCCTCTGTTCTTATCGGCTGTAACGTAGGAGGTGTGTCCACCTTGCCTGCCACTTATAGGGAAGTTGTGGCCTCTGTGCCTGTTGGCCATAATGAAGGAGGTGTGGCCTCTGCCCAACAGTCATATGAAAAAGGTGTGGCCTCTGTGCCTATTTACCATAGTGAAGCTGTGGATGAATAAATTTAATGCGTTACACTGAGTTTTTTATTATTTAAAAATATAATGTTAATATAATCATATGCGCTTTTTATGTAATTTACATAATGATAAAATGGATTGGATTTCATATTAGAAAGAGCATCATATTATCTCTGAGAGAGAGTGAGATCAGAAATCAGCAGGATGGAGACAGCGAAGGAAAACACCTCTCCCTCCCTCTTTTCATCCATCCATCCAGCTGTCCAGCTGATCTCCCAGATGGCCCCCAGTATCTCTCCTTCTCTTTCACACTGTATTAATTCCTCCTCATTAAGGACAGCTCTCTTCACCCCTCCTTTCCCGCTCTCTCGTTCTGATTGGTCGACATGCCCTTTGCTCACTGGCGAGTGCCGCTGCCGTGTCGTTGGGGGAACCACTCACCATGAGCACAGCTCTGACTGAAATAAGAGAATAAAAAATGAAGAATAGCAGGGTGGATGAGAGAAGAGTAAACAGAGCAATAACTAGAGTTTAGGATTATGTTTTGTTCGAGCAAGTCAGTGCTGTGGGGTTAAAAAAGAAAAATCTGCCTTCATACACAGAGGAGGACAAAATGAGCTCGTTGGGCTCACGTGCAGATTCAGACGGTGCAGATCTGCTGGAATAGAAAGCACAGCTGCATTGTTTAGGTGCAGTAAGCGAGCACCAAGGCATGCGTCAGCACTTCACACACACACACACACACACACACACACACACACACACACACACACACACACACACACACACACACACACACAAGAGGATAAAGCAGGCGTTCTGTCTGAGCAAACATGAAGAGATTCAGTAACTCCTGACACCAGACGTGTCGGCGTGAACAAGCTGCGAGAATCTTCATCGTCCGACTTCATGGTCTGACCTCACCATGGGGGAGACTGCGGAGTACCAGCGGTTGGGCAGTGAATGCGACGACGACGAGGTATTTCAGCTCCCACATCGCTCATCGCATCAGAAACCTGGCTGCTGTATTAACTTTATTTAAAATGTAATAATTTTTATGCTTGACCTGTCAGTGTAACGTTTGTGACCGTTTACAGAACCTGTGTAGGTGATAACAAATAAATCAATTCAGGGTGATATAATAGGAAAATAAAGGAAAATAATCAACAGCTTGCTGTTATGAAGCGGCGTTCTGCTGAGCAATCCAACGCCGATTATCTTCCTACGCGTTCTGAGGTCTCTGTCCCTTTTTACACCTCAGTAATCATTTACCAACCATTATGTTTTACATAGTTTTTTTTTAATCAACTTCTAGCTACCTCAAAATTCGTACTTATTTTATTGTAGCTATAAATATGTAGCTTGTTGTGTTACAGAGAAAATGCATAGCTTGAAGACTTTTCTTTAGCGGGAAACCCACTGACTCTTAAAAGTGCTGGGTTAAAATGTCTGGAAATGTATCTCTACGACAGCGCTGGAACTGAAGACTCCTTCCAAAGATTTCATACATGTCTCGAAATAAATGGAGGACCAGTCCTGTAATAAATATAATAAAATTAAATAAATAAAAGGCGGTAATAAATATTTTATTACACATGATAATGCCTGCGAAATATGTTATTACTCACTAAATTAAAGAATATAATTTTAATATTACCCTGATTTAAAAGTGATGGGCTGTGATATCACTTGTTGTCTGAAACCACTCCCCCTAATTATCATACGGACAAGGAAAACACATAAATAAAGAAATCCTTAAAATAATAAACAAAAAAAATGAATGCAAAAAACAACAATTAAATAAGGTAATAAACAAATAAGGCAAACATATATGTGTGTATACGCACTTTTGTTTGTGTATGTGTGTCTATGTGTTCATATATTATATTATAATTATTAAAACATGTTTATATGGAAATAAAGTACGTGAGTAAATAAATTAAGTAAGTAAATGTTTCTTATCCTTTATTGGGTGCAATAAATACATTATTTCTTGCTTTTATTTATTATTGTAAGTTTGTTTATAAATTCTGATTGGTTGGCCCTGCACACACATGTATCAACAATTATATCGCTGAAACTGGAGACTCCTTCCGTAAATGCTAAATCAGCGTCTCTTCACAGTGAACAATTATGTATTTTCATTTTTAGGTCTTCGGTTACACAACTTCTTGTTTAAATTGTTACTATGGAAACGGTACCATACCTTCCACATAAGCGCCTGCATGGTTTTTATTATTTACAAGGTCAAAATGTCCTGAATTCCTGTCATTATGGGGACAAAGACCCCCCCACCCCCCAACACACAGACACACACACACACGCCGTCTGTTGAATGCATTGAGAATGTGAGGCTGAATGACTCTGTATTCTACACTCTTTTATCTGGGCCTCGTTCATTTATCTGATCTTCTCTCAGACTTGGTGTGTGTGTGTGTGTGTGTGGTGGTACTGTTTGTCCATGTGCATGGCTGTGTAAATGAGAGCGATTGATATCTTTTTGTCTCGCCTCAGAGTCTCAGAAACATGCGAGCAGCACTGCCTTTTGCTCTCTCACACACACACACACACACACACACACCAAGTCCCTTTGTTGATCTCTTAGAGAGGGAAACAACTGATGTTACCTCATCAGTAATATCATTTTTTTTTAGTTTAACTAAAAAACCATAATGCAATGATGAGTCCTCAGATATAGTACAACCAATATGCCATTACAGTACTACTAAATAAACAGACACAGACTCTTTATCCAATAATTACTAATTACTTATTACTAAACTCCTTTACAGCGGCTACAGTAAATGAATTGGAAATAAACAACAGCAGATGCTTGTTGCAGTAATCAGGTCAGGGAGACTTTTATCCACACGAGTAATTTTACTTGCTGTGGTTATGGAGTCACTTAGTCATGATTGTTTGAGAGGATTGTGATGTGGTGTTCTACAGAATAAAATACACCGTATCCTCGGACGGGGAAATATCCTGAATGTGAACAAATTTAATATTTCGATATGTGTGTGCAGTTATGCGAGGTGGATGTGACTGAATAGTCAACAATTCAAAATTCAATTCAGCAACATCCACGAGCATTCTTTTTTTTATATTTTCATTTTATATACTACGTGAGAATATATAAAGCAAACTAAATCAAGTCCAAGCTCCCGAGAAAAGCCCCATAGGCATGGAACATTATTTTGATGGTTGTCCCATGTCCATGCCCATCATTGACTCGATGATGATGTGGCTGTTATGAATAGGTTTCACAATAACGAAACCGAAACCCTAGAAGTACAGGCTCCCACACCACTGCTCAGACTCGCACAATAACGGAACTGAAACTCAGAAAATACAGGCTCCTACACCACCGCTCAGACTCGCACAGAATAATAAAAATCACACAGTCTACCTCAGGTAGGCAGATAAAGTTTCGACGAGCAAAACAACACCAAACATTAACAGGAACGCGGAAAATGAGCTTGTTAAACAGATAATAAAGCTAACTAGACTGGTGATGCAAACGAAGGCGGAAATCAGCGAGTGAAAGGAGGTGGAAAGAAAACTCTAAGTGACCATGACAAACTGTCAATGTTTTGATAATTCACTCAGGATAATGTTTTGTTTTTTTTTAGATCACCAGATCCATGTAGTATACACAAAAACAGTACAGTTCTGCCAGTTTTTAGATGTGTACTAATGTTCATGCTACATTCAAGCTACTTATTTCTCGATTTTCTGAAACAACATGAAACTGAACATAATTCTAAACCTGAGATCTGATTTACAGTAGAAGCTTCTGTCGTAACCTCACCTGCCTTCTAGGAAAGTATTAAACACTGCTCCACCTGAGGGGTCAGAACTGAGAATTTATTATGCTGTGTGTTCTTTGTAGGTTGTTGAAAATGTCTGCTGAATCTGGTTCCTGATGTTATTACTATCCAGAGACGGCATGATGTGCATATGTGTGTGTGGTATATTCATTGTATAATGGCTAGGAGTGCTAACAGTTATCTCTCAGTGAGTAGTTTTTAGCACGCAAAAGTGTCTGATGATTATATCTGTCTGTCTGTCTGTCTGTCTGTCTCTCAGGTTTTCCATTGATTATTGCTTGGCTTAATATCTGCCATTGTCCTTCCTTGTCTTGCTGTTCTGTCTGCCATCATCTAATCAACTGCACAGTCTGTTTACAAAAGGGGCATAAAGGGAGGTGCTCATCATCTCTGAAAGCTCAAGACTTAAATCCCTCTAAAGCAAACACACACACACACACACACACACACACACACAGACAGACACAAACACACGGGGTTTGTCTGATTGAATGAAAGGGATAAAGCTGTGTAAACCAGCCTTGATTACAGGATGTATATTTGACAGTTATGTTGTAAAGAAATTGAACCTTTTTACTGGATGTGATTACAATCTTAAACTGTACGCACAATTATTACATTATCACTTGCTTTTGTGTGGTGTAAGATGCACCACTATTAATAAGGAGATCTGAAATGCAAATGTGGTGAGTATGGTGATACCCCATTGACCTAAGACATCATGGAAGTCCAATAACATGAAAACAAAACAAAACCGTAAGATATCTTAGTAAGCGTTGCTTAGTCTGCAACACGACTCCTGGAAATCTGAACACCTTTCTTCCAAATGATGGATATTTTGATGATGATGGTGGATAGGTGACAGTCTGGAGTGTTCCATAGGTGCTCAGGTTTAAGATCTGGTGCCTGTCAAGGCCGTAACATATAGTTTACATCATTGTAGGATGTCCCATGGAAAGGGAAGACCACTTAGCGGTGCGCCACCCGGTGGACAAGACCCTCTGTGTCCTGCCAGTGTGTCACATGACCTGACATCACCTAATGATTTTGTTTACATTTATGGTATATGACAGATGCCCTTATCCAGAACGGACCTTGCTCAAGGGCCCAACAGTGGCAGCTTGGTGGAACTGGGGCTTGAGCTGCCGACCTTCTGATCAGTAACCAAGAGCCTTAACCACTGAGCCACCACTGCCACTTTTGTTTCTTTTTTCCACCCTGAGACATTAAACCAGCACTGCTCCTTGTTTCTATCTTCATCCAACCATTCAATAAGGCCTTATGCCCAGTGAGAGTGGGCGGAGTCTGCCTGGAAGATGCCATGCCCAGAATACCCTGGAAATGATCCTTTATAGAATAAGAGTGATCTGTCATAAGTGTTTCGTCCCATCTGAGGACAATTGAACTGAAGCGCAATCGAGCTGAAATACAGAAAACACATGACTGGGTATTTGCTGCCCTCCTTCGGCCGCCTACGATATTACATCTTCCAGAGTCAGTCAGCTGTGGGGTCAGCAGTATGAAGGGCAAGCTATGTCTTTTCTGTTGGATTTGTGTGTTCAGACCAGACGAACTGTTGCTTTCAGAGCCAGGGACAGGATGCAAAGCCCAAGATGGAGGTGCTACATGTGGAGGTATGGTGAGAAGTTGGCACCTCCTCACCGCAGGATGCCAGTGTCGAATAAGTGTCAAATCATAGGGGCGCCTGCTTCCTGTGTGTACACGGACATGTAGGAGCGTTTGTTGGATTGGAATGCTGGGAAATAACATCATCTCAGTTTGTTCTGTAGAGGGTCATGTGGTGGTTGTTTTGTTATGCTGACTGTCTTTGGTTTACCAGTTTTTCCACATTTGTTCTGTTTTGATTCTGATTGGTGCACCTTTTTTATCATTCATTTATAATTTAAAGCCTCACAGTTGGTACGGCATCTCTGCATTCGTATAGCAGTTCTTTTTTATTATTAAAAGTGATCTGATATTTGGAAATGCTATCAAATAAATCTCCCAGTTGTTTTTCTGTTTTCCTTTTCTCATACTTTCCCTGCCTGTAAATCCCAGAGAAATGGGCATGGCCTTTGTACATTCCAGTTACATGAAAGAAGGTGAGGCATCTGCACCAGTCAGTCGCAGTAACAGAGCTGTGGCCTCTCTAGGACCATGCCTTTCTGGAGGAGGCTTGGCAGTGACACACAAGCCACAGTGTGTTCCAGGAAAGGAAGCGACACTTTTGGTCGCAGTGAAAGAGGCGTAGTCCTGATGCTTGTTAGACTCATGGAAAGTAAGTGTTGCCTATGTACCCACCAGTCCTGCAGAAGAAAGTGTGACTTCTGTACCCATTACGTAAAAGGAAGAAGGCATGGCCTCTCTGTCAGTCCAAGTGAAGGAGGTGGAGCTTCTTTTTCAGTCCTGGAGATAGAGCTGTGACTTACCTGTCTGTCCTGCGGAAGCAGGAAAAGTAGGTGTGGCCTTGCTGATCCAGCTGATGTTGGCGTAAGTTCTGCACCTGTCAGTCCTGGTAAAGGGGTGGAGCTTCTTTACCAGTTTGTCCTGGAGAAAGAGGTTTGGCTTCTGTCAGTCCTGACTAAATAGGCATGGCCTCTTTACCTGTCAGCTCAAGTGAAAAATGTGTGGCCTCTTTCTTACTGCCAATCAAGTGAATGAGGTGTGGCCTCTCTAACTTGCAGTCCAAGGAAAGGTGTGGCCTCTCTACCTCTTAGTTGAAGTGAAGGAGTGAAGGCACTTTCTTACCATCAATCCAAGTGAAGGAGGTGTGGCTTCTCTACCCATCAGTCCAAGGTGTGGCCTGTCTGCCTGTCAGCTGAAGTGAAGCTTTGGCCTTGTTATTTGTCATCTCCAGTAAAGAAGGTGTGGCTTCTCTACCCATAAATCCAAGTGACGGAGGTGTGGCTTCTTTACCCATAAATCCAAGTGACGGAGGTGTGGCTTCTTTACCTGGCAGCCCATGTGAAGGTGTGGCCCTCTGTTTAATAATAAAATCAAACTTTTTTGCATAGTACTGGACTGCTTTCTATTGAAATGAACAATGCTGTGCATAACACCTTAAGCGTACCACAGCAAATTGTTAAATGTAGATTTCTCAGATAAAAATGTTTTCATAATATATTTAATAAACCATATATTCAACCTATAATATTGCTCCTTAATGATTGAATAGGGATTTGAAAAAGAGGTACTGTTGCTGGGGATACCTTTACCTAAGAGAATAATAGTAAAATTCACCAGTAAGAGGAATCTGGCTCACAGTGATTTAAAGTAAAAACCCGACATGGGTGTTTCATGTTTACCTTATTACTGATAAGTCTTGTATTTTTAAGTGGCTATAGAGAAGTCTTTCTCTGGGCTTTCAACCCACTTAGTTAGAGCTAATGGATGGTTCCTTTGTTTTCAAGTGAAGCCTGGGTTTTGCCATGCATTCTGTGACCGTTCTTGCTGTGTCATCTATGCAGTGTATATATACAGCAACACTAGAATTCTTTTGTATCACAATGGTAATTGGAGTCAGACTGTATCTGACACATGTGGTCTTGATTTACTGCAGCTCTCCCTCATTTTGCCTCTGTTTTCCTTTTGGCTGGGAAAAAAAAACAGTCTCCATAACATGTACATTTTGTTTATCGCTTAAAATACCACACATCTGGTTTAATCTCATCTGGACAGATCAGCAGAATGGGGAGGGAGAGGAGCTAAAATGCAAGCAGCCTCTCCTTCCTTCGTGCAATAACGGAGACAAAATGTCCAAAGGAAATACTGGGGCAGGTTTGTTTATATGCGGTTGAGGACGTTTTGGGAAGGAATGAAGAGGAAACAGGAACCGAATAAAGGAAAGTAGTCAAGTCACGTGGGAGTAGGAAGGAAGAGCTAGAGAATGAGGGAGAAAGGGAACGGCTAGGTCAGAGAGAGGAGGGGACACGGTGGTGGTCGATCCGAGAGGGAAGCTTGTTAAGAGCCAAACATGCAGGCTGGGGGGGGCAAGCCTACAGGAAATGAGCTCTCCATCCTGCAGTTAAATCTGACCTCTTGGCTCATGATCAAATGTTCTTCCATCCAAATACCATCGAGCCTCTGTCCTGGGCACGGGCTGAGGGAGGGACAGAGGGAAAAGAGGGAGGAGAGTGGGCACTTTCACAGCCGTCTGTCTACGATTTACAGATAGGGATTTGCAGGGAGGGAGAGTGAGCCCTCGAAACCACCTCCTGCTTCACACGGAGAGAACAAGACGTCCCCCTCCGCCACCAACATCCACACACACTTGTACTTGTGCTGTGCAATGGCTTTAAAAAGACTGATGTGCTAAGCCGAGCGTTCCTCAGACACACTGCTGACTCTTCCTCACTCCCACTCCTTCACTCGAGGGCACTGAGGTGAAAAAAGAAAACAAACGGGGCGCTGTTTCTATTAATAACTGGATGCCGGACCAAGCTGATCTGCAGCGCTGAAGTGAAACTCTTGTCCAACCTTATTTAAATCCTGCCTCGACTTCTAGTCGGACTATTCTCTCTCTCTCTCTCTCTCTCTCTCTCTCTCTCTCTCTCTCTCCCTCTCTCTCTCTCTCTCTCTCTCTCTCTCTCTTTTTTTTCTTCTTTTTTTCTCTCTGAGCCCAAACTTGGAGTTCAGTGGAAGATTTCCAACTCTGGTTTTGGGTGGAAACAGCCTTTCCCATTTGACGGTGCAGTTTTCCCCCCATTGCTCACGTAATTGCTTGCGTATTAGCACTAATTGGAGGTAGGAGGTTATAGGAACTCACTGGATCAGCCCGCGATGGAATGGAGTGTGTGGGTTGCAGGAGCTGAGGAGACCTCCCTTTGCCTGGTTGACGAGTTCTGGAGACCTTATTTTACCCCGGCTCCACTCTTAGACCTTCATGTACGACAAGAGACACTAGTATATCCAGACTTGGCTTAGCTTTTCGAACATATTTAGCCTCAGCTCGGTCTCTTTGGATCTTCATGCTCACAAGTTTGATTGATTACCTCTTAGGATGCGGCGCTTTGCCAAGCTTAAAAAAACCTTTCCATTTCTTGCACATTTCCATGTGTACAAAGTAAGTATATTCTGAGGTCCTGTTTTGTTGCTGGTTTGTGCTTGTGTGCATTTGTTGTTTGTCTATGTCTGTGTGATGCTTGTTATATGTACAATAGATGTGTGTATATATGGAAAACATTGCACAGTATTAGTGTCGGCACTTTTTTTCAATGCCTAAAGCCTTCTAGGGATGTATTTCTGTATCGTGGTTGTGTAACTATTTTGGAACAAGATGCTGCTCTGTGGACCAATTCCTCTTCAGACGTCTGGTTTTCCTTTATCAGTGGCCCACATCTGCAATCACTAATCGACTAATTAACAAACCCTTCCTAATACCATTTGAGGTCTCTTATCCCAAGTTAAATGTTCAGGGTGGGGGTAATCCAGCACTAGGATCGAGAACCAATCCATTATTGTGTAGCACCAAGTTTCTTCTTTAGCCTTCGGCTCCTTTTTTGAACAACTGACTTTGTTTTGCAGTAACGTCCTGTAAAGCATTTTAAACAGTGCTGTATGTCCACAAGCGAACTCTTTCATGTCCAGACACATATATGCTTTTGGGTGTATGTATGCGCAGCCATGGGTGTAGTGACTTTTTTGTCCAAAAATGTGGACGGTATCCAAGAAAGTTCTGGCTTACTGGAGGGTTAGAACAAGTTTCCCAATCCTGGTTATAAAGTATTTGTTTCAGAGTATCCTTGAGTGTCCACCTTCTATAGTTTGTCTTCCCTGCCTTGATACACTTGATCTAGCTAATTAACAACTTTTTTATGTATTAAAATCCAAGGGTTGTCCAGGACTAATGTTGGGATTCACTGGCCTACAGGATACAAGTTCAAAATTCGACCTTATGAAACCCATGGCCCCTCTGCAACACCAGACTATGGTTCAATCCGGTTGGTGCAGGTGGCCTTTGTTTTCTTCTTGGTGAACGTCAGTGTCAGTAGCTTCAGGACAGCTTTGGCATTCTTGGAGATCTGCCTCCGTCATTGAGAAATTTGATCTGATGGTATACAGTGACTTTCCACATTCTAATTTCATCAAATTTTTTACCCTTGGAAGTGAAATTATTCGTCAAGCCTGGGATGTGTGAGGCAGATGTTTTGCCAATGCAGCTGTGAGACTTTAAACATTAGCCAGCACATGTTGCACATGGCGACGGCTTAAGTAAGACCCCAGGGAATGACGCTGGTGATTTCAGTCTGAAAATATGTCCTAGTGAGGACATTAAACTCCTCATGCTGTTTATTTTCCCTCCCTATCCTTCTCACTTTCAGCCCTCTCACTGCATATTATGATCCCTAGTATGCATTCCCCACTGTTCTGTGACAAGTGACACCCAGTAACCATCGCACATCTTCTCCCTTTACAGTCCCACCAACTTCACTTGGTTCAATATTTTTCTTTTACGTCACCTGCCCTTGTAAAGAAGACCATCTAGAGGAATTCAAGCCTTATACCATATGTTTTCTGTCACAAGTAACTTCCTACATTCGTTTTCTGGAGTCTTCTGTTCCATGTAAGTGTGTCTATAGAGGTGCTTGGTAACTTTTAATCTTAAAGAGAATAATGGTGTCCATCTCTGAACTTTACTCTCAGGCTCCTCAGTAGCCATCTGTCTGCCTGCTGGTCAGGAAGATGGGAAGTGATGAAAGATAGGAGGGAGGGGGATCTTGGGCATCTTCCCAGTTAAGGTGTGAAAATTCAGGGGAGGATGGAGATGTAAGTCTGGCAAGATTTAGATTCTCCAAATGTTATATTTTTATACCACAGGTCTAGTCTCAGTTGACTTCTTGATTTAGCTCTGAAAGTAGTGCAGACTGCAAGGCAAATTACATCCTTGTATTAATGCACTCGTATCATTTTTATCGTAACCGAATGGTACAGCTGACCTTACACATAATCGCGTGAACACCGATGCGGTAAAATTTTCTGAATGGTGACGCTACTAAACATTTCACAAATGCAAGAAGTAAAAATGTTTACATTTTGAATAAAGTACAGACAGAAGGACAGAAGACTTTTGCACCATTGGTGGTTGGTGGTCACATGACTCTGTTACTTGTTGCTTAAATAACGTGAAATTAAAGGAGCTGTGTCATGATTTTTACCCAGATTTAGTTGCCGAAACCTTGTGTAAACACGCAATGAATCGGCAAAGAACTAGGCTGTATTTTTTAAATAGCCTTTAAGTTTTTAACCCAATGCAGAGTGAATGGAAAGGGATTGCAACATGGACTTTTTGAAATTTTGTTGGGCTGAACAGTTTTCAGAGGTTGAAATATGGCTGTAAAGTTCTAATACATTGCTTGTGCGAACCATATTTTAGCCTCCATAAACTGAATTTACATTTATATGAGTGGTTTTGTTTTGTTTGGTAATGCCATTGATGTTACTGAGATGACATCGGCCCTTTAAACACAATCTGGTTTGGACAGCATGTCTTCACTGACGGAAGAAATTCCAGGAAATTCCAGGAAAAAAAGATGCTGACAGCAGTGACGTATTTTAAAGGCCATTGCCCCAGATTACAGTTTACAAAGTTTTTAAACGTTATACTTTTAATTTATGCTGCTTTTTTAGGTGAAGAGCAACAAACCACTTTTTAAAATTGTGTTGTTTTTTTTTTTATAACCATCATTCAGACCACGTGCATGCTGGGAGCAGATTTTTTTTTTTTTCGCGCCACTTCATTGTGGTTCAGTTTTTTCCCACGTCAATGGCGTGATTGACTGAAGGAAGTGCTGCTCCAGATCTTAATGGGCGAATTGGAAGGGACGAGGCAGTGATCCTCGTGACCTCCGGCCTTTCATGTGTCAATACAGGAAGCTCGTACTGCACAAAGGCGTGATTCTGCTCCCTGACTTCCAGCAAACCTGCACAAATCAACTCCCCTTCACTTTTGTTCTCCGAGCAGCTGCCCGTTACTGCAGCGCTGACCTTCCCCACACTCTACAAATTCGGCTATTATTGCGTTGTATAACCTAGAGGAAACAATAATGCTTCTGTTTAACATGCGAGGCCTGTTCCTCCGCTTCGGATCTGCTGGACAGCGAGGCGAAATCTTCGTCGTGAGTTCAAGTTTTCAGGTTTCAAACCTCATAGGTCTCCATTTCCAGCCATGCAATAAAATGGTATGTAAATGTAAAAATCCCAGGTTTAAAGATTTAGAATAAAAAAAAACAAGCCTGGAGGTTTAGCGGATCTGATAAAGAAAATAATTGTGATGTCAGAGTTGCTTTGATGTCTCTGATCATTTTTTGAGGCACATCCACTTCTCAGCAAGAAGGTCATGGGCACGAGTCCCGGGCTCAGGCATTTCTGCATTTCTGCTTGCGTGGAATTCCTCCGGGTACTCCGGTTTCCTTCTACATCCCAAAGACATGTGCATTAGCCTAATTTGCTGTTCCAAACCGGGCGTAGGTACGGATGTACGTGTGAATGGCTGTGTGTATGTGTTGCCTTGCAGTCTGGTGAGCTGTTCAGGGTGTACCCCGCCTTCGCCCAGTGTCGCCTGAGATAGACTTCAACCTCCCCACGACTCTGGTAGACGGATAAAGCGGTTCAGCAATGAGCGAGCGAGTGAGAGATGGAGGGGAGGAGTGTGAGGGATGGAAAAGAAAGAAAGAGATGGAGGGAGAGAAGGAAGGAGAAATCAGAAATTAAAAGCAGCTGATGTCTGAAATGATGTTCCAAAAAAAAAAAAAAAAAAAAAAAAAAAAAAAAAAAAATGAGTACAGAGAAAAGAATGGCAATAAAACCCCAACATTTATCACAACTCTTCCCAGCAGCAGTGCGTCAGCGTCCCAGAAAAATATTAAAACGAATCATGGACGCGGGGGTGAAGACTTTCAAATTGACGCCGGACATTTTTATTGGGTTTGAGTGGAAATAGTAAGACGGATGAATCTGTTTGGTAATCTGGGCAGGACACACTTGTCTGGGTTGAGGCCAGTGGTGTGTGTGTGTGTGTGTGTGTGTTTTACAATTTTCAGGTGTGTGTGTGTGTTGAGCGGATGTAAGTGATAAAGATCAGCGCTGTAGAGTGCGAGCCAACTGTACACGGCTGCCTGCGTTTATGTTGGCGCGGTTCTGTGCTTACACTGAAGTCAGTCAGAGATCTCTGAGAGCTGGAGGTTAATGGTGTGTTTCAGGTTGTGATACTGAAACCTTCCTCACAATGTGGCACATTTAAAACTTGTATTGTGTTGCGTTTTTGTGGTTGGTTAGATAATTCCATGGTATGGCCAGCAGTCTTTGTTAATGATGTTAATTTTCACAAACACATGGGTTGTGCAGTGTGACAGTTGAGGTTGGGGTCGTGCTTTGGGATAGTGGTGTCGGGGTCGTGGTTTTGAGCTCATGAGTTTGAGATGGTGGTGTTGGGGTCATGGTGTTGGGAGTGTAAAACTGTGGTCACGGTGTTGGTTTGGGACGGTGGTGTTGGGGTCATGGTGTTGGGAGTGTAAAACTGGGGTCACGGTGTTGGTTTGGGACGGTGGTGTTGGGGTCATGGTGTTGGGAGTGTAAAACTGGGATCACGGTGTTGGTTTGGGACAGTGGTGTTGGGGTCATGGTGTTGGGAGTGTAAAACTGTGGTCACGATGTTGGTTTGGGACGGTGGTGTTGGGGTCATGGTGTAGGGAGTGTAAAACTGGGGTCACGGTGTTGGTTTGGGACAGTGGTGTTGGGGTCATGGTGTTGGGAGTGTAAAACTGGGGTCACGGTGTAGGTTTGGGACGGTGGTGTTGGGGTCATGGTGTAGGGAGTGTAAAACTGGGGTCACGGTGTTGGTTTGGGACGGTGGTGTTGGGGTCATGGTGTTGGGATTGTAAGGCTGGGCTCGTGGTGTTGAGGTCGTGGGATTTGGATGGTGGTGTTGGGTTTCGTACCTTCTGTATTTATATCATACCTTCATAGAGTGATTATATTAAGGTTAGCATAAATGAGTCTGAGTGGAATTTTTTTTTTTACAGTCCTGAGTTACCTTTCTTTCTTTCCTTCTTTTTATCTTTCTTTTTCTTTCTTTTTATTTTTTTATTTCTTTCTTTTTCTTTCTTTTTCTTTCTTTCTTCTTTCTTTTTCTTTTACTTTTTTCTTTTTCTTTCTTTCTTTCTCTCCCACTCTCTCTTTCATAGGTTCTCTTTTTTGTACTTATTTTTATTTTTTCTTTGTCTTATTGCTGTACTTCATTCAGTGCTTCTTTTCTTTTGTCTTTTATCCTTTCTATATTTTCTTTACTTCTTTCTTTAATTTATTTTGGTTCTCCTGTGCTTTTTAAAAAAATATTTCTACCTTCCTTTATCTTTCATTTTGTTCTTTACATTTTTCAGTGCTTCTTTTAATCTTTCTTTCATTTTCTTTTATTTCTTTCAGGGCCTTTCCCTCTCTTTTTCATGTCCATCTATCCATCCATCCATCTATCTCTAGTTTGTTCCCTCTCTCCGAGAGTAATAACAGCGCTTCTGTTCGGTTTGTCGTTCCAGAAGTTGGGTAGCAGTATGCAGTGTGATGAAGGCACCGAATGGCTCCTGGAGCTGCTGATGGAGGTGCAGCTGCAACAGTATTTCCTGCGCATTCGTGACGAGCTCAACGTCACGCGCCTGTCGCACTTCGACTACGTTAAGAACGAAGACCTGGAGAAGATCGGCATGGGTCGGCCCGGTAGGTTTCCTCCATCCAATAGAACAGCATATTATGATTGATTGATTGATTTATTTATTATTATTCCCCTTATACTAGAACAATTCCAGGTGTATACTGTACTTATTATTCATTGAAGAATCATACCTCATACTTTTTATCCCTTTAGAGCCCCGGCCAACACTGTGTGTGTGTGTGTGTGTGTGTGTGTGTGTGTGTGTGTGTGTGTGTGTGTGTGTGTTTCTCAGTGGGCTTGATTAAGGGGAAGGCTGAGCAGGCAGAATTAAGGGAAAAGCTTTTATTTGTTTGTTTGTTTGTTTGTTTGTTTATTTGTTTGTTTGTTATTTTTTATATATATACTTTTTTTCTTCACTTCTTTCTGTCTTTCTTTACTTTATTTATGTGCTTCTCTTTTCTTCATTTCTTTCTTTGCTTCTTTCTTTCTTTCCTCTCACTTTGTCTCAGGACAGAGACGGCTGTGGGAGGCGGTGAAGAGGAGAAAAGCGATGTGTAAGCGCAAGTCTTGGATGAGTAAGGTAGGTCAAAAGCTGACACACACACTGCTTTGGGGTGAATAATTCACTAAATAAATATCTCAGCTGTTTGATGTGGAGAGACGGCGGTGTTCCTCATGTCAGGAATAATTAGACTCTTAGTGCTGTTCAGTGGTTTCAACAAAGATGTGGAGCTGCTTGTGTTGATAAAGCAGCTTCGTGATCTCTAACTCTGGAGCTCTGGAAAGATGTTAAGCATCACTACCGTCAACTGTTAACACAGGAACAAGGTTAATATCAAGTCAGGAAGAGAGCTAATCTCAGACACGAGCAAATGGTTAGCATTATGTAGCTCATACTTGTGTGTGTGTGTGTGTGTGTGTGTGTGTGTGTGTGTGTGTGTGTGTGTGTGTGTGTGTGTGAGATCAGCTATAGCCTGCCCAGATAATTAAGTTATCAGTCCTGTGAGCCGGGTCGAAACGGAGATGAAACATTCCACAGCTGAGTGAAATGTCTGACACGTTCATTCACAAAACACTCAGGATGGTCGGATTCTCTGTTCTGATTGGCCAAAAGGCATTGATTAGTTTTCTGTAATACCAGCTGTGGCAGCACAGGTTTATAACTGTTGAGACATTCTCATGTTAAAAAACGTAAACATGAATAAATGCTTAAGAGTACATGCTGCATAGGAACGGTGTGATCTGATTGGTCCGCTGTCTTGATAGAATGCATTATCCAGAATTAAAATGACAGACAGTCCCAGATTGTCACGGTCACTTGGAGCAGGCAGCATCATCATTACCTGTTAAAAATGGAGAAATAAACCATAAAATAAACTCTGATTTTAGTTTGCTTTTCTTGTGCCTCAGTGTAGTATATACTAAAACTTTGAATTAGAATCTGTCTTTTGCCATGGGTCGGCTTATATTGGCTGCGGATTGGCCTAGCGTGGCTGTGGGTCAGCTTAGCGTGGCCATGTTTAAATGTCACATGGTCGTGTGTTGGCTTATCTTAACCGTTTGCTGACTTGACACTGCCATATGCGGGCTTAATGCTGCCTTGTGTCGGCTTAACCCGGCCGTGGATTGGCTTAACGCGGCCGTGGGTCGGCTTAACCCGGTCGTGGGTCGGCTTAACCCGGTCGTGGGTCGGCTTAACGCGGCCGTGGGTCGGCTTAACAGGGCAGTAATTAAGTGTCACTCGGTTCCGTGTTGGCTTAATGTGGCCACGTGCCGACTTAACCCTACTGTATGCTGGCTTAACGTTGCAGTGTGTAGTGTGCTTGTTAGGGATTTATTGTCTGCAAAATATTTATGAGCCAGTTGTGACCGTGAGCTGCGATTTCAGCAGAATCAGTCATTATTTGTTAGCACTGTGTATGCAACTGCTCATATTTCTGTGTGAGAGCGATAGAGCGAGTGAGAGACAGAGCAAGAGGGCGTATGGAGAGATGTTTACTGAGCGCCATGAGTGTAAGCATTCCTCTGTGCGTGGGACGACGGGACAGCTTGACCCATCACGGAAGAAACCACACGTCCACATAAATAGGAATAGACAGGACTCAGACACACGAGACTGCATACACTGCGTGTAAAACCAGAGCAGGCCAATTATTTTTAGAAGCATTTTATTATAATATTTTACATACTGACAGCAATAAATAAATCAAATTAAAAATGAACCGGAAAAAAAATTCTCTCACCTGTAGCACTTTCATGGCTGTAAAAAGCTCGTCTAATTATTTCTTCTGGTCCGTATAACCTAAATACCTGTCTACCTGTGCAGTCACATCATGTGACCCGAATCTTCCACAAGTCAACAGCTGTGAGAAATAATCTAAATGTGTTGTTTACGTTCAATATGATTATGTTAGGTTAGGTTGCTTACATGCAGATGAGGTGTGCTATATTCCTCCCCCTAATGCTCCGCCTGTCGTAGACTCGGTTTCCAGCAGTAGTAGCGTGTTCATGTGTTTTGGAGGAGGAGGTAACATTTTTCAGTCGGATACTTTTGAAATCTAATTTACATGTGCAGGTTTCTCCAAAATCACCGTTAACACTCCAGTACGCAGCTAACACACACACTGCAGCACTCTGTAAGTTGTAGACAGCGGAAAGGCTCTTGAGTGCCGTGTTGGCTGAAGTCTACAGGAAGTGGCTGGAGAGGATGATAGCCTTCTAAAATTACACGTGTTGTTTCGGGTCCTGGCACCGAGTGCAGGCCGAGTAATCAACCTCCTCTGTACTGTGTGTGTGTGTGTGTGTGTGTGTGTGTGTGTGTGTGTGTGTGTGTGTGTGTGTGCGCGCACCCTTTTTTGTGGCCAGTTTATTTAAAGGTGTCATTTTTATGATCAGCTCTAGACTTTTTCTTATTAGACATTTTTAAACCTGTTTTTACCAAAGGGTGCCAATATTTTAGATTGCTTGTTATTGTTTCCATCTGATTTTGCATTTAACATTGTTTAGTTAAGAATATATTACTAAAGTACTATATATCTTTAACACATCATCAAAGTCTGTCATAAAATACACACATTTGATGTGTATGAACCAAGGGGCTGATTTGTTTTTGTTTCCTCTCTCTCTCTCTCTCTCTCTCTCTCTCTCTCTCTCTCTCTCTCACTCTGTCCTCTGCATCCTTAACCTGGACCACAACTGATCCGGTATAAGGATCCTGTTTTGAATCCACATGTTTTATTTGGCACAGTTTTTATGCCGGATGCCTTACCTGACACAACCCTACCCATTTACGGCACAAGTCTATGACTCTGCAATTCCTGCAACTCCCATAGTCTTTCTGCACTAATCCAATCTTCAAAATGTTCACACAGTTGCCACAGGCATGGGTTTGAGAATCTGTAACAATATTATTCTGGTACACTTCTCTATTCACAAGCTTCGGTACCTTTTGCAGTCGCGTTGTTGCTTCTGCGTTTGTTTCCACAGGAAAACAATTGTAGACACAAAGTGAAACAGCTTTCTGAAGTTAGGTCCTGGGCTAAAAAAAAAAAAAAAAAAAGGTTTCATTGGAATCCTATCAGTCTGGTTTTATCGATGAATAAACTGGAATAGAGCTGCGTAAACATGGACTGAAGCGAGAGTAATATAAATTGTCCGACGATTAGCGGTTTAAATGCAGTTCTGATTTTGAAAAGCTTTCAGAAAAAGTTTAACTGATTAAGACAAGTAGAATAAATGAAGTATGTAAGTATTCTAAATTTTATCCTGCATTTGTGATTTAAATAATTATCATTTAATTCATTTTACATTTAAATATGTATCATATTTATTCCTTTTCAGAACCGTTTAATCCTACTCGGGTCGCAGGGATGCTGGAGCTAGGGTACACCCTGAACAGCTTGCCAGTACATTGCAGGGACAAAACACTGTCATTCACAGTCACACTCACACCTAGGGGCAATTTGGAGCAGCCAATTAGCCTGATGTGCATGTCTTTAGACTGTGGGAGGAAACCGGAGTACCTGGAGGAACCCACACAACCACGAGGAGAACATCCAAACTCCATACTGAAATTCCCTATTCTATATAGAAATGGGAGTCTGGGACTTGAACTTAGGACCTTCTTGATGTGAGGTGGACATGCTGACCACTCCGCTACCGTGCCATCCGGTTACAGCCCTATATTCCGACAGCACTGGTCCAACAGTGACAGCCCATTGGTCTGTCATCCTAACCCTAACCCAGCTGAACTACCAAGCGTGCTCAGCTGATTTAAGCAAGGTGCCCATGTTATATGGGTAGGGCTGTCGGACCAATGGGCTGTCGGAACATAGAGCCGTCCCCATTCCGTCCATCATCATGTTCGGTTTTTGACAAATCTTAAAAAGAATTTCTTCTGGAAGTGTAGAAATTCAATATAGAATCCATACTATCCTTATTTCTTATTTTCCTCAAATGAACTCATTTCTGTGTCAATTCTCTGTACTGGCGCAGCAGTTCGTTACTCCACATCGCTAGGTGGCGCGTCACCACAAACCGACGTCTGCGTCAAGGCTGAAATGAAAGAAGAAGAAGGAGCGGGGATGTTTTCTTGGTCGGGTGGCTGAAACTCAAACGACTCCCTATTGGATGTATAGTGCACACTATGTAGGGTGTAACTACACGTCATTTCGCTGCCTAATAAGTGCTCGTGATAGTTATTCAGGACGCGGTTTATATATATCCATCCTTATCTAAACACCATAACAGGAAAACGGGGACGAGATTTTCGTGTTGACGTCTGGTTTCTTTTCCTATAAACTAGCATGAAGGTTTTTTATCAACCCACCAAGAACAGGAATGCTGAAAGAAGGCGTTAATGTGGTGTAGTTTATCTCCTAAAGCTTGTATAAAACGCAAAACCAAGGTAATAATAACCTTTTGGTGCATGTTTACCACATATAACCTTCAGTCTGTTTTTCTTCTTTCAGTATAGTATGTGTATTATTATTGTTATTAAATGTCTATATTGTGTCTAATAATGGCCTGGTATTGCTGTGGGATTATCTAAACTGTACTGTATAATGATTATAATGTAGTAGAATACAATGCTTTAGTGTCCTGTGTTGCTGTTTTTCTCTGGATGATCAGCAGTTTTATTTCTTTACCAGCTTTCTTGTGCACACTTCTCTCACTGTGGTCACTTAAAGTGGCCTGGAATCAAAACTAGTATTTCAAACCTGTCTACCATTCCTGTCCTTTGCTATTATGAAAACAATTCAATGGTATTCAGTCTTCAAAAAATTAATTAGGAGATATTTTTATTCGTATTGCTTGTGGGGGGGGGGGGGGGGGGGGGGGGGGGGGGGGGGGGGGGGGGGGGGGGGGGGGGGGGGGGGGGGGGGGGGGG
>JBCNYH010000008.1:8909456-8925856 GCA_039654325.1 Tandanus tandanus | reverse complement strand
TTGGTGTGGTTTTGTTGGGGGGGAAGGAAAAAGTGGGGGGGGGGGAGGGGGGGACGACCAAGGCGGGGAAAAAAGGGGGGAAAACCCCCCCCCCCCCCCCCCCCCAAAAAAAAGGGAATGTCTTTCCCAGGCATTGGTGGTGACATCATGGATGATTTGGCTCGAAAATATCATTTGTAAACGATATTATGACAAGTTAAAGGCCCATAATGCAGTGGCTAGCATTCCCTCACATGTAATGTCCTAAAACTTCCCAGTGAGTGCTTAATTACACCAGTGTTCCGTGTATAGACTCTGGCCCTACTGTAACTCTGACCAGGAACACTGTAATGTAACTTTTAATTAATGTAGAATAATGTAGGTCGGATAGATTTAGCATATCTCTATCATAAATTTTCATCTTAAGTGCCCTGTCATCAAGTTCTGAGTGGAGAATAGAGATTACTTACCACATTCTCCACTAGAGGGCAGCAGACAGCTACAGATGCTTCATCCTACACTGTTCACTGCGTCCCAGCCAAAAACGTTCGTCGTGAATTCTCATCACACCATTTCCTTCTCTCAACAGCCTGTATCTGGGGAACCCCATGGACCCTCCGGATGTCCTCGGCGAGGATCTGAATGCTCCCAGGCCCACGCAGCTTCCTGGGCGTGCCAAAAGTATGTTATTTTTTTCTTTTCATCCTCTGCTTAGTGCTTTAGATCACGTCAGCTGATGCTGCTTTTTTTTTTTTACAACGCCTAACATTTCCCCTTTGCCTTTCCTTCTTTATTGCACCTGCATGTTCTCTGTCTGCACCCCCTCTCTCCCCCTCTCCCGGGCCGCTGTTGCACAGAGGATCCTCCCCCTCGGCCCCCTCAACCTGCTGTGCTCATGAAGAGTAAGTTCGGTCCCTCTGACTTTTTGACCCCCTTCAGCCTCGCTTCTTTTCTTTTCCCTTCTAAACGTCTGCTCTCTGCCTCATGTTAAAGCCCTTCGGAGATCTGACATGAATAATAAGTACATAGAAATCGTTTTTAGGTTCCCTCAGGTATTACGCTTGTACTCTGAGCTCATGGGCTGTACTTCCTTTAGATGTATTGAACAGAAGTTTTGACAGTGCGATGTTATTCAGTGCGATGTTATTTAGAGCTGATCTTAATTCCACTTGCAAGTGGAGTTCATCTGTTTATATCAAGTGTGGCTCTCCTTTCATACAGAATTACTTGGGCGTCGGCCAGCACTTTTTACTAGCATAGTAAAATGTGACAAAGTTAAAAATAAACAAAACTTGACACAAGATTGTAGCAAGGTTTCCATTTAATTAACATTTTGTGTAAAAATGTTTCAGCTATTTAAGATATTTTTTGCTTTGGGCAGTAAATAAAACTGGCTGATATAAGCGAAAGTAGTGCTTAAGACATTGGTACTAACTAGACATTGAGACACAGCTGCCTCACAGGAAGATGGGCCTGGGTTCAAGTCCCGGGCTCGGCTCAGGCATTTCTGTGCAGAATTTGTTCTCCCTGTGCTTTCGTGGGTTTCCTCTGGGTACTCTGGTTTCCTCCCACAGTCCAAGGACGTGTACATTAGGCTAATTGGCTGTTCCAAATTGTTGCTAGGTGTGAGCGTGTGTGTGTGTGTGTGTGTGTGTGTGTGTGTGTGTGTGTGTGTGAATGAGAACGGTTGTGTGTGGTTTGGGCCTAGGATGGACTGGCGAGCTGGTCAGGGTGTACCACTGCCTTTGCCCAAAGTTGGCTGAGATAGGCTCCAGCCTTCCCGCAACCCTAGTAAGATTAAGTGGTTTGGGGAATGAATCAATAAATGAATATTCTCACTTTATCACTAAGCGTATGTCCTGTAATCTTCTGTATGTTTCTGCAACTTTTGAATCGAACTACGACCCAGTTACAGATGATGAAGACCTGAAATCCTCCGGTTTGAGTCGCCTCTCGTTAAAAAAGCCCAACACAAAGGGCCTGAAACTGAAGCCGTCTGCTTGGGTTTCAGCCACCAAGTTGAGCGATCGGTCCATTTACTGCCATCGAAGTCCAGGAGGTGGTAATCCCACTGAGGTCTCTCTTATAGACTTTGGAGAGGAAATGTTCCCTTCTACACCTTCTCCTGTTGTTGAGTCCCAGATCCCTAGTCTTGCTAGACTGGCCCTCGAGGCAGACAACATATTGGACTGTACCCCACCCCAGAGTCCATCCCGGTTCTTGCCTCGGCCGCTTCATCCCACCCCGGTGGTAGACTGGGACTCGAGACCTCTTCCTCCTCCTCCAGCATATGACGATGTAGCACAGGACGAAGACGACATCGAGGTGAGCTCGATCAACAGCACAGAGATAAGAGTTGGCAATGAGCCAGACTCTCCGCATGGTCCCTGCACTCCTACATATGAAGATAGGGATGATCTCTTCCTCCCCGGCAGTCAAAGCCGGTCTCGCACCTTCTCGCAATCAGCCGAAATCTTCCAGGAGCTCCAACAGGAGTGTATGAGGCGCCTGAATGTTCCCGTAGGTTCCATAAGTCCCGATCCCTGTCGCCAGATCTTCCTGTCCACCTGCGAGGATAAGCCCCAGGTCCCACCTCGAGTCCCAATTCCACCTCGACCTCCAAAAAGCACAGGGAGTGACTCTGCCCGCTGGTCACGTGACCTATCCCCAGCTTCATGTGGCGAGGACGAGAAAGAGCGTCCTCCTCAGATCCCCCCCCGGGATCCGCTGTCTCAGCCAAGTTCTCGCACACCTAGCCCCATGAACCGTAACACACTCTACCTCTCCACTTCTCCGGGCAAACTAATGCCCACCACTCAGAGCTTTGCCTCTGACCCCAAATACGCTGCGCCCAAAGTCATCCAGGCCCAGGGCAAAGACAAAGAACCAGCCAAAGGACCCTGCATACTGCCCATAGTCCGAGACGGAAAGAAAGTGAGCAACACACACTACTACCTGCTGCCCGAGAGACCTACGTACTTAGACCGTTACGACAGGTTCTTCAGAGAGGCCGAAGACGACGAGAGGAGGCCGATCAATACGGCTACAGTCCGACCCATGGTGCAACAACAAGCGGAGACAAAATCAAACTTCTCCTGCAATAATAACAGCAGCCTTCCAGCCAGATCAGGTATCAGGAACTCCTTGAGCCTGAACAAAGTCGGTATTGATGGATCAGGCAGCAGGGCAGACGGAGCGGCAAATCCCGACAGGGTTAAACTGGTGAGTATCCGAGATGAAGCCTTGAATAATTTAGAGTTATTACTGAGATATAAATGGATTATAGATTGCTCCAGACCCGTAAGACAGCGCTGATTGGATGTTTTTCTTTGGCTTCAGGTGCAGGAAGCGGTGCACGGCGTAACGATGGAGGAGTGTCAGACGGCTCTGCAGAACCACAGCTGGAATGTACAGAAGGCTGTGCACTACCTAAAGGTATTGATAAGTGGTGAGATGAAGGAAATTCTCTTCAAATCCTTTTCTTTACGCTAAAATCTGTATTTCACCATTAGATTCGTTCATCTCCTTCGTTTTGGCCTCTGTTTCTCTCCGCAGGTGGAGCAGCTGTTCTGTCTTGGTCTGAAGTCCAGAGTGGAGTGTCATAAGATTCTGGAGTTGTGTGACTGGAACCTGGAGCTGGCCAGCACTCAGCTTTTAGACTCTTACAGCTCAGTCAAACAGAGGTAAAAACGCCTCTCCATGAATGGGATATTAATGCTTTATATCAGTTCTCCTTCAATCAATACTGTATGGATCTATCACAGTTCTCAAATCTGATTGGTCAGATGGTGTTGCTTTGATTTGTAGAGCAGCAGCCCTGACAGCAGAACAGCTACAAATCACAGCAAGAGTTATAGTTAGGACTGAGATGGGGCAGGGACTATATGTGTAGCCCTGCCCAAGGGTTGGGGTTATGGTTAGGGTTGAGGGTTAGGAGCAGGGCTATATATGTAGCCCCGCCTAAGGGTTAGGGTTGAGAGTAGGAGCAGGGCTATATGTGTAGCCCTGCCAAGGACTGATGGTTAGGGTTGAGGGTTCTGGGCAGGGCTAAGTGTGTAGACCCGTCCAGATTTTTTGTTTAGGGTTGAAGGATAGGGGCAGGGCTGTATGTGTGGCAGCATGTGTATGAGGAACTGTAGCACTGCAGTAGTTTTATTGCTAAAGTTTATTTGCACGTGGGATCCGAGATACGAATCCATTCCTAAAGTGTCGGTGAGGAGCTTCTCAGAGCATTTGTGTGAGCCGGTGTACTTTAATTTCAGTACATTCCCTTAAAGACTGCCCTCAAATGCCTCTGGAGTCTGTTTTTTTTCTCATTAGCTTCAACTTTATTGCTTTCACTTTGTCCCAGTTGGCCATCTGTGTGCTCTGTTCAGCAGTGTACTGACTCCTACACAGCACTGTACAGCCGGAGAAAACAGTCAGCACATTTCATTGTGTTACTCTGAGTGAAAAATGCAGCCCTTGCATTATAGGACGCTCTTTCTGCCTTGTTTATCTTTTTTTCCTCCTCATGAGTGTTCACTCTTATTCAGTTGAATGTGTGTGTCGTAGTTCCTTAATTTAAGGTAGGTGCTTTATAAGAAATAACACTGGGTCGCGCTTTAGAAAAAAATATTCAATGCTATGGTGCCGAGTTACTGTTATCACCATGGAGTTGATTGTTTTCCTGTAACCCTGGCTTTATACTGGGGCACAATGTCCGCCATTTCCACGATTTGAGAGAATCATGATGAGCGTGGGGGGGGTTGTGGAATTGAATCATGATGATCTTGAGGGAACTTGGTGGATTCGTGATCGCGATTATTACTACATATTACGATTTAACGCCAATTGTGATTGAACGTGGGAATCGTAGTAGAGCGCAGTAGAGCTTCCCAGAGCCTAACAGACCTTGAAGCGCCAACGTAGGGGATCTTGATGAACTTAGAAACACTAGAAAACTTAAATCTCTTGGATGCATCCTGCCTCCTATATATACCCCAATCATGCTCCAAGTGCGGTCATAAATTGCGGGGCTCCATGCTTTTTTGAATCGTGGAGATTGCAGACATCGTGCCCCAGTGTAAACCCAGGGTTACATGACGTCCCAAAGTCATTATTCCTCTTATAACGCATATGCGTTTCAGCACTAACATTCTTTAATAATTAACTTTAATGTTGAAATATTTTTACGTTTATATTTGTTTATATTGTGCAGAAATAAATCACTGAATACATTTATTATTATTATTATAATTAGGCTGCATGACCTAATAGTAATTGTGTTCTTAAAACAACACTAGAAACATATCAGACTACAAACTGTACAATATAAACTTGTTTGAGCTGCTGGCTAGAAAATAAGCACCGTCTGACCAATCAGATTTGATCATCCACCATGATTCCAGTCGATGATGTATTACACCAAAAAAAAAAAAAAATCTCCTTTTGTTTAATTTTTCCAGACGATGAGAAAACTCCACAGACAAGCACATCGTTATCGTTCTCCTCTTCCTCCTATCAGAGACTGACCTGAAGGGTGTTTAGAGATCATTAGGGACGAGGGTCTCGCCTCCACTTCCCACAGCTGGACTTCTCTCTCTCTGTGCTATACCGAGGGACTCGCGTTGTTCCTGAGTGAATCCTCAGACCCGGGCGTCTTCCTCCAGAACCCCTTCTCAAGGTGCACTACTGAGTTCAGAGGTCAAAGGTTCAGCGGAGGGGGGGTTGAAACCAAACTGCTGCTGAGTTTGTCTGAGTTTTTTGTTTATCTGTTTGTTTGTTTGTTTTTATTTGTGTTTTATACTGAGATTTATTTGATAAATAAAAGGAGCGTGACAGAGGGAGGACTTTGAGCTGGTTTAAACAGTGTATACATTTTTAGAGTTAAGTTTTCATCCTTGTACGTTCATTTCACTCACCTGCACCGAGATTATTCAGATTGTCTCAGTGTTTTATGTTTTATGTTTGTTTGTTTGTTTGTTTGTTTTTTTTTATTAATATTCCATCCAAAGCTGTTGTGTGAACCCTGTTCCTGACCCTGCGTTTGCACTAGCTAGTTATCAACATCTCAGTTTCCTTCGAATTGTGTCACACCCCAGAAATAAGGCAAATCATTCATGGTTCATGCTTTTTTAAACAATCACAGCTATCTGATGTCATCAGTATTTGCCTGTAACTCCTCCCACTTCCTCCAGAGAATCAGTCGCATATCTGAGAATTTAATTTGAAAATGTGTTAAATATTTTAACATTTTTAAACTTTACAGCTCGTTTAAAGTTAGCCAGGTGGCCAAAAAAAGTTTATTTTAAAACACTGGTCATTTCCGTTTGTAAATATTAAACAATCATTAATTTATTTATTACAAATATTAAAGCCGCGACGTATCCTGGGCAACTACAGTGATGTCATCAAGCTATTGGTTGAAGTAAGTTTTAGAAAAACCAAAAAGTATGAACCATTGAATCGCTGAAGCAGAAAATCCATGTGATCGTCTCCAGTGACTTGTATTTTCCTTGGAAATACAGCTTGGTTTGTCCACAATATTCTCGCTGTGACATTAGCAGAAGTAACACTAGCACATATAAGTACATCAGATTACACAAGGCTAGGTTGTGTTTTTAAACAAATGGATGCTAGCATAATAAGGTATGGCGGGATAGCTAGCTAGACAATGTATCGATACTCTCACAATCAAGTGTAGATTTTATAAGTAGCAGAGGGTTCCGTGTACCTGTAGTCATTATCGTTATCTGAGGTTCTCGCAAAATGTCAGCAAGTCGTTTGCTTTCACATCGTACATTAAATATATTATGAATCTTGCTGAAACATCAAGACGCGTCACAGCGAATGGACATGGCAAGAAAGGACGCACTGATATATCAGTATCGGTTGATATTTTCTCCTTGGCATCTTTGTAACAGAACATTATGTTAAAGGTTATTTCATAAACGTGTATTATTTAGAGGTGGTCTGATAAAAGCAGTTCAGTTTTTATAATGAAGATTTCCCTGGCACAAAAAGGGGGAATAAATAACAACAAAAATGTTATAACCCCACATACACATCCCCACCCTAAAAATATCTTAATCAGTTATCGGCCAAATGGTTATTTTTAGTAAGGCTATATGAGTTAGGGCCGGGATTATGGTCTGGGTATATGTGTAGCCCCACCCAGTACCTCTAGTTAGGGTTTGGGTTAGAGGCAGGGCTATATGTGTAGCCCCGCCCAACATCTATGTTTAGGGTTGGTATTAGGGGCAGGGTTATTGGTGCAGCCCCTTCTTGTTCTTCAGGCTGTAGCTGGGATGTTCTTTATGGTTATGTGTTCAGATCACATGCACCAGACTAAATATGCGACACACTTTTCACAATCTTGTTGCTAGTCGACGTACTTCAGCCGCAGAAGGTGTTCTTCCAACTTTTCTTTTAAAACGAAGTAAGAAAGCATCCTGTGATGTTAAAAAAGCACTTCTTCCTATTGTTCGGTGTTTCCTGAATGCTTTCCAGTCATAATTAGATGGGTGTAGATGTTAGGGACCAGTGTTAGAGAATCGTCCTGATCCATCCCATCAACCACAACAACACAACCCGAGACGCCCATTGTGTAGGTGACTTTTTCAGTCATGAGGGTGTACGGTGTTGGACTCATTACGTCACTGTCTGGCACTAAATAACCCTAATAAGCACGTAGTCCCCCGATCTGATTAATCAGCCTCTATTATGGTGTATTTATGAGATTGAAACGACCTTGTGGTGGTGTTATTCACACGCCGTCGTCCTGTTCCAGCTTCATCATACTGTCTGCTCTTCCATGGTACTCTTAATGTATTTTATTGTGTTTGAAATTCTGTAAAAGGTATGTTCATGCAGATATAGAATTTATATACATTATATATATATATATAAATATAAATACATATTTTTATTAAAATTAACTATTTTTATCTTTTTCTATAATCTCGTTTCTCTTTTCTTGTTCATGCTTAAATACATCATGATAAAGATTATATTGTGACTGACGAACATTTCATCCAACGTGAAGCGAATGGATTATTTTCTAATAACGGCGGGTCCTGAAGTATTTTATTCCTCCAACACCACAGCGATTTACCAATGTTACCTTATTTTTATTTATTAAAGAATTGATATTATAAACAGTGCTGGGTACCTTCCACAAAACAATTTATACCGTACGTTATTGCGACTATAAACTACGTCTCTTTATTTCTTTTGATGAAGAAGAATAAAAAAAAATGCTTGTTATGTTCCTGAGAAACCACAATTGGTCAAGGTGCTGAAACTGGAGACTCCTTCCATAAATGATAAATAAAACTTCACTGTGTCAATAAATAATTCCTTGGTCAAGTAACAAGTTTTAAAATGTTATTTTTTAATGTTAATTTCAGCTTTACAACTGTCACAGTTGCTGTTATCAAAAATACTTAACAACTTCTGACCAATCAGATTCAAGAATTCAAAGCGCTAATTAATGGGGTATTCATTTAAATATACAGAATATATGTATGAATTATGGTGGATATTATATGTATATTTAATAATTATTCACTGAAGGTAAGGCGAATAATTGTACTATATACTGCAGGGGAATATGAACGGAAATAGGGGGGGGGGGGGGGGGTTTGTTTGTTTTTGAAAAAGAATTAAGCTCATATTAAGTAGCTTTCCTCTTATTTTTTGGGGTGGTGTTTTGTAAAATTTGTAATTTGTTTGTTAAATTCTTAGAATCAGTGACCGTGACAAACTGAAACCAAGCCCTATCCTGAGTATGTGAAGTGAATAATAAGCATTTATTGAACGAGGCGAAGTGTGATATAGAGCCACATAACACCCTCCGAGACTAAACAATTCTCCATGTCATACGAAAGCTGAATTCTGTAATTGTTTTATTATAAATTTCAAATATTTTCAAAGGACAGTCACGTTACTGTGTTGCGCGTGACAGACGTACAGTAATCATTTAACTTATCCAATGGCAACGATGCAATAATTCGGTTATCCAAAGACAATCACACATAATACTAATTATTTGATGGCTTTCCATCAGTCAGAAAGGAAATTCATAATAAATAATAGTTAGGACACACCTTCTAATTGAATAATAATGAGAACGGTGGATGGTTGCATGAGTAGATTTTGGTATTAAATTATGCCACTCTTAGTGAGAGATTTCTATTGTGTGCTAGCTATGGTACATTAATTAGCATCAGATATTGGCTTGTTTTGAGGTAAGAATATTGTGCGTGTGTGTGTGTGTGTTGGGGGGGAGGGTTTAAAATTGCAGTACAGTTAAGAAAAAGTGCTGTTTTAAACATGATAAAATCATTTAAAAAGAAAATTCTGATGCGATAAACATCCGACCATTTCTGTGAGCGGAAACTTTGATATTCTGAAATGCTTCCCGGTTCCGCATGGTTGTAAATAGTGATTATTTGTTTCACAGTAAACTTCCTGTCTGTACAAAAAGGTCACAAGATTTCTGTATTCGGATGATAGATGTGAACATGAACTCTGAATCTGCAGGATTTAATTCCTTGCGCTTCTCCCCCATGATTGGCTGATTGGATCATTACACGTCACCAGGTAACATGTCATCAGAACTCCAGTGGAATAAACTCTTGTTGGCACTCCGTTTACACTCCGAAAATTAAAAGAAAGTGTTTTTTTTTTTGGTTTTTCTTTTGTACAAAGATTCCTTAATTTTTTGTTTTTACTCCCAAAAACGCTTCCCTCCTCTGAGCTTTTGTGTGGCAGCATCGACGCCGTCGGCCCATTTGTCTTACTGATCCATGCTATTGTTTCAGCACAGCGAAATATTAATAACTGTCACCAGGATAATTACATAATACACCAGTAATGTACATGAGCCATCACGCTCACAGATCTCACCGCAAAGCCTTTTATACTCGCAGATAGAACAAATAAATCTCAGTCAGTTTCTGGGTTTTTTTTTCCTGCTGCTGCTTTTTTAGGAGTCTGGAATTTTTAACCAAATGTTTTATTGTGGTATTAAAGAACAATATCAAATACCATACCATAATATGCAGGACAGGAAGCCAGTGGAGAGAAGCCAGAACCGGCGTAATGTGCCATGTTCCATTTTTAACTCTTAAAAGAGTAATGGTTACATCAGGATCACCCAAAATGTCAGTTCGTCCAAACATAGCAATTTCAGTGGTATTTACCTCCACCGAGGAGGTTATGTTATAGCCTCGATTTGTGTGTTTGTTAGCAGGATTATGCAAAAAGTTATGTGCACATTTTTAAAAGAAATTCTACCCGAGGTGTTGTTTTGTACAAGGAAGATTCCATTCGATTTTGGAGAAGATCCAAATCAAATTCTGGATCCTGGAAATTTTTTAACATTGTGTGAGAGGACAATATTTTGGAGGTGTTGTATTATAGCAAGCCCAGCAGAGGGTGATTGTTTTGTTATTTGCGAAAAGTTATATGTGGAAAAGTTGCATATGAGATTTCAACCAGAGGCGGGGCTTTGGACAAGGAACACCCCGCTATATTTTGGAGATGATCCGGATCAAATTTGGAATCCAGAAACTTTTTAAAGGATTATTTAACACTGACGGACAATTTTGGAAGTATTGGTTTATATGGGGGATTGCAGGGCTTGGTAGATTTTTGCGGTCTCCAGGTGCTCTTGTTTTCCGAATTTTTTATTAAGTCTATTAATTATTCCAATGAGGAGTGCACTGAATCATCAGGAAAAATAGACACCAAGGACAGCTAATACACTGGAAATAGAATAGGGCCCAAAATTGAACTTTGCCGAACTCCACAAATAAGTGGTGCTGATGATGATGTATATGACGATAACTGCCATCTTTGTGCTTTTTTGTTTTTGTTTGTGTATTATAATGATTTTCCACACAGGCTGGAGTGGTAATTATATAATTCTTGTCATAAATCCAGTCCCAGAGTGCTGGGACGTGAACCCTGCTATCTCTATAACTCAAGTTAACATGAATAACACGTTGTTTCATCTGTTCAGCTTATGTTTGCAGCTGTATTCCATGCATAAGGGTTTTTTTGTAGCCAATAAATGAAACCATTTAAAGTGATTTGAGGTCGTTTACATTAAACATTGTGATGCAAAACCAATTAATGGTCAAATGATCATCATGTCCCAGGTTTTCCAGTGGTGCTTTCTCACTTCTTGTTGCTTAAGCAGATACAGTTAACCACTGCAATGATCATTTTCAGACTTGGAGCAGGATTTAAAATGTGTGTAAAATGTGTTCCTCAGGAATTGGGGCTGAATTTGGACCAAAGCCACACTATTCTGCCAGCTTAGCATGTTGCTAATTTCCAATTTTCAAATTACGTGAAGTAGTTGAATACCAATTATGATTGATTCGCACAAAATAAACAATGTCTGCATAAATTTTTGTAGGTGACATGACCATACCCTATAAATGCTATATGCAACACGTGCTAGAAACTCAGTAACTTACTGAAAACCTTCAGAAACAACTTCTTGACATTTTTTTTTACATTTCCTACATCTTATTGTTCTATGTTTTCAGGTTTGTTTTGGTTTCAGTGGAAGATGAGAGGAAAGAGCTGAAATCTTTTTACTGAAATATTTATCAACCTGCCAGTTCAAATGGGATATACAGTATTTTATGGATGATGAACCAATCATTCCAATCATTACTGAGAAAAAAACCCTGATGGGGATCAGGAGCCTTACGTGCAGCAAAGGGGTTGTGCATCACTCTGAAGGGGCTGAGTTTAAGGTAATGATTGGTTCACTGTATATTATCTTTATTATCCACTTATTGTACTGCACTTTTCCACTTAATATTTTATAAGTCATGTTCTTCCTGTGCTTGTGTGGGTTTCCTCCAGGTACTCCGGCTTCCTCTCACAATTCCTCCCCATTTTAGTCATGAATACACACCCCCAATCAACATTTCAATTAAGAATATGATTCTTTCCATCGAGGAGTACACAAAAAAATTTGCAAAACATTAGGCTTTTTGCAGTGAAACTAAAATAGGGCTCAAAATCAAACCTTGGGGAACTCCACAAATAAGTGTTGAAGATGATATATGTGATGCCCCTATTTTTCACCGCTAATTTATTCATGGCCAATTAAATCCCGTAATCCTCCACCCATTAAACCCAATTGGGAACAACTTTCATCCCACCTACTACTCACATGGGCCCCACATACAAGTGCTGACTGGGTGTAACCCTATAAAGGAGAGCATGTGTTCAGCATGCACACTCTTATTAATATTAATCAGCCATAATTGTCCTTGATGTATTCATGGCTTCCATGATGCATATATTCTCAACTTTACTGGGTATAATTTGCACTTCCAATAGCATTTACTTTTTTTTTTTTAACTCATTACCCATTTTTTTTTTTTTACCCATTGGGACCCCAAAACTTTGCAAGTAACACTTTTATTCAGAGAACAAAATGTATGCGCAAGTTGTGCTTGCAAAATGCTTTCCTATCAGGGCATTTGAGTAAAATAAATAAATAAATAAAAGATAAAAACACCACTTTTTAGTGCCAACACAGCTGCACCTTCAAACTCAGAAACCCAGAGAGCACAAATCTGCTGAAATCAAGACGAAAATAATGCAGGAAGGAAATGGAGCCCTATTTCATCAGCACACAGTGGATCAGAGCACCACTAAAAAGATCTTCTGGGGAGAACCATGTCTCAGTGTAGGAGATAACTAATACCAATCATCAAACTGTTCAGCACTTCTCTGGCCTCGTTATAAGGTCAGTTCCTTCGGTTCGTCCCGGACCAGCGGGAGTCAGAAGCGCATGCGTGCTTGCAATGGGCAAATCGAGTTTAATTAGAACAGTGCTCGAGGCCATGCTGTGAATTTTACATCAGTTCAGGAGTTTTTACTGGACATGTCCTGATTTTGATGCTCTCTGCCATGGACTAGGGCCTGTGAAGTGAGGCAGCATTCAAGTTTGCCAAGCCTCGGGCTGCTAAATAGCAGGATTTTTGCAATAGTATAAAACAATGAGCTCTGCTTTAGATACCAGAACTCAGCAAATAGTCATTAATTCAGATGAAGAAATGGAATTCCTAAGTTTTACTTTTTGGATTTTAGTGTACATTGAATATTAATGATTAAAAACAGACAGACAGTTATTAGAAACAGACAAAACTCTCCTACACACTAGGTTTTAGACTCCCCTCCTACGCTCAGAGGTTAGCAAAGGAACACCAACATAGCACACACGGGCGAGTGGTTCAAGCAGTTTCTTCATTTATTTTGATAAATGTAAAAAGTTTTATACGCATTTAGGCAGGGATAGGCAGCACAGGATAGGCCAGGACGGGTTAGAGTGTGCTAATCAGAAGCGACGTGGCTAGTTAGAAAGTGTTCATCTGCACAAGCAGAGGGTTTGGAGCCTTTGGTCACAAAAAAGCAAAAAAAAGATCAAAAAGAAAGAAAGGCAAGTAGTGTCTGCCCAAGTTTACCTAACAGTAACAAATAAAAATATATAGAATTCCCAAATATCCTTGTAGTTAATAAATCATTCCTTTAAGCAGCATTGGCTGTAGGTTTGTTCCAAAGCACTGAGTCTTGCTGATGAGGGGCGTCCAGTGAAATGTGCAGTCTGAAATAATGGTCTCCTTCACCCAGGACACATATATCTAAAACATCCAGCTTCTTTTGTGTGGTTCTCAGAATAATATGTATCAGCAGAGATTCAATCCTCATTTGGTCCCGGCTAACTAACACAGCATTATGGGGTTTCCCCCTCTGAATAACTTCCTTATCATGAATCACACATTGGACTGAGGAAACAAGTATCGACTCTACATTAAGGATCCTGCTTTATTGTATGAAGTCATGAGATGTGGGTCTTTCAGGTGGAAAGGCAATAAAAAAGCACATGGTTCAAGTGAAGGCAAGGTCTAGACCTGAATCCTGGAGGAATTTTACAGTATTCTGAATACCACAATATACTGCCAGAAATACCTATAATACCTATAATATTGGTATCCCTATAATAATACAATCCCAATTAGATGAGATTAAATTAAATTCACATGTTGGCTTTCTTCTGTTTGATATTTCTTCTGTAGCTAATCCTCACCCGTCAACTACTGCCTCCCTATCACACAACCTCCACCAAACGGGGAGAGGCAAGAGCAAGCTTGCTGCCTCCATCTTTACCAACTTGCGCATACATATTCAGGGTCAGCCTAAAACACTTGGAGGGAAAGCACTTTCCAACCCTTGTATGCATGAGCTCATAGATGTCTATTTGCCGGCGATCACTAAATAACAGGGAGGTAAGTGTATGCCATCCTTCCCAGTGGAACTTGGGCCAATTAACTCCCATGGCCTCCAGGCCATGGATGGCTGCGTGCATTAACCTGGAATCGAACTCACAATCTCCAGGATGATAGCAGCGCACCTTGTTCATTCGCTACTCGGACACCTGATAGTACTCCTATTTTTTGAATAGAATTTAACCTACTGGATTGGGACGTGAATGAGATTTTGCTCAAGTTCCTTCTTGCTTAAAGTGTAGCATACAAAGGTAGTGAATTGCAGATACCTCAAATCTTAATTTGGGACACATCACTAGGAACTTGGGAAACCTTGAAGAATGAATGCAGTAAATCTTTAAAACTCATTTAAGCAACAAAAAAAATAATTTGCCCTGTCATCTGGAGTTCACTAGTTCAAGCCCTGGTTGATGCACGCAGTCATCCATGGCCAGGCGTTAATGAGAGCTGATTGGCCGAGCTCTCATGGAGGGAAGGGTGGGATATGCACTCTTCTCTGTTACCTACAAGCAATGCCAGCAAATCGTGGGCATTTGTGTGGCCATGCATACAAAATAGCTGATAGCCCTATTCTCTGATCGTGTTACGATGCATTTGCCTATGATTGGGTAGTAGGAAAGGTCTGAGAGGTGAGAATTGGACACCACTTAATTAGGAAGAAGATAATGGGGGATAAAAAAAACGATACACTTCCAGATGAAAAAAGACACATTAAGACAGAAAAGATGTACCATTAAGAGTACAACATAAGGGGCAATTTCCTACCAGGTCCTACCAAAGTGTGGGATGATGAGAAACACTTGATCACACATATATCTGTGGGGTGAACAGGAAACAGAGGGAGGTTGTGGGTGAAAAGGTGTGTATCTATGCTCTGGAGGTTCTCAGGAGTGTATCATCTCATCTGGCAGAGCCTTCTGGGAAAACATTCCCAAGTGTATGTAGTTGTATGCTATTTGTGAACCTGATGTCTCGACATGCTTTGAGATAAACAGGTGTTTGATATGATGAAGATGAGGAGGAGGAGGATGCTGATGATGATTAGAGGTCTTTTACTTCCAGAGTTTATACAGCTTCGACTTCCAGATTACGCTGCACACCCTTTTCATGTGACGAAGAGGTTGTTTGAATGTGCTCTAACTTTTAAAAAACTATTTTTAGTTAATTCATAACAGCTGAATGTCAGTTCACAGAGGCAACAGGTCAGTAGGGATACTCTGTAGCTCCTCCTGGGGAATCCCGAAGCATTCCCAGGCCAGATGGGATATATAATACCTCCAGTGAGTCCTGGGTTTACCCTGGGGCCCCCTCCCAGTTGGACGTGCTCGGAACACCTCCAAAGGGAGGCGGTCAGGAGGCATCCTAATCAGATACCCAAACCACCTCAACTGACTCCTTTCGATGCGGAGGAGCAGCGGATCAGCACTGAGCTTTTTGACTCTAAATGATGCAAATCTTTTTAAATTCTCTCACCAGTGCTTTGTCCTTGATTCCAGTTGTCCTGGTTTCTGATTAGCTACCTTCTCTTGCTTGAACCCCATCTGTGACCTGATTGTTTGGGACTGAAGAAGCACTTGACAGAACTAACCTGTTCAACAACCCTCACACTTTCCACAGACCTAACGCTTTCCACAACCCTAACCCTTTCCTCAACCCTAATGCTTTCCACAACCCTCACACTTTCCATAGCCCTAACCCGTTCAACAACCCTCATACTTTTCACAGCCCTAACGCTTTCCACAACCCTCACACTTTCCACAACCCTCACACTTTCCATAGCCCTAACCCGTTCAACAGCCCTCACACTTTCCACAACCCTAACGCTTTCCACGGCCCTAACGCTTTCCACAGCCCTAACCCTTTCCACAGCCCTAACCCTTTCCACAACCCTAACGCTTTCCAAAACCCTCACACTTTCCACAGCCCTAACCTGTTCAACAACCCTCACACTTTCCACAGCCCTAACCCGTTCAACAACCCTCACACTTTCTATAGCCCTAACCCGTTCAACAACCCTCACACTTTCCACAGTCCTAACCCGTTCAACAACCCTCACACTTTCCACAGCCCTAACACTTTCCACAACCCTCACACTTTCCATAGCCCTAACCCGTTCAA
>JBCNYH010000008.1:8834712-8846082 GCA_039654325.1 Tandanus tandanus | reverse complement strand
GTTCGTGGAGTTGACAGTTGAATGAAGGTGAGAAACGTGAGGTGGGGGGAGGAACGGTCCACTGGAAACCCCCCCCCCCCCCCCCCCAAAAAAAACACCAAAAAACAAAAAAAACCACAAACAAACAAACAATAAAAACACAGCCGTCATGGACGCCTGGACTGTCCTGTCTTACCTGTAGCTCAGGCGTCCGTTAAGATGAACGCTGTCTGAGTTTCCTGTGGCACTCTGTCTAATGAGCAATGACTACTGTTTCAGGAAGTTCTCTGTCCTCCAGCCAAAGAAACAACAATTCTCCTGTATGTCATTTTCAGTCTTCAATTCCTCCCAGCCCGTAACTATGGAAACTGTGAGTTGAGGCGAGTTGAAGACTAAAAATGCTGTACAGATCCATGAACAATTTCCTGCCTAGACGAGATCCTCAACCTAGACTTTGGTAAGTGCTCTAATTAAAATCTGCTTGATTCTATTGTACACAAACACTCACTGACCACTTTGACAGGAACACACACACCTGCTCATTTATATAAATGTTCAATCAGCCAGTCAGGTGGCACCTGAGTAACAGGGCCAGAGCTTGTCGTCTTAATTAATACTTAAGGCTCATTTATGCTCAATGTTAAAGACGGATACGGCTACAAACAGAGCCTTTTATCCATGCTCATATTCATAATCATGCATGTCTTCAGAAAGAGGAGGGGCTGGGGGTGGGGATTGAAGTGAGGTTATGCACCGAAAGGCATTATCCTTTATTAGGGTCACAAGGAGGCTGGAGCCCATCCCAGCTGACTCTGGGTGATGGCGGGGCAGGGCACACCCTGAACAGCTCACCAGACCATCAGAGGGCAAAAGCACACACAACCATTCACACACATTCACACCTAGGAGCAATCAAGAATACTCAATTTGAATAATGTGCATGTCTCTGGACTGTGGGAGGAAACCGAAGTACCCGGAGGAAACCCACACAAGAACGGAGAGAACATGCAAACTCCAAACAGAAACACCCTCGCTGAGCTTGAGACTCGAACCCAGGACCTTCTTTTTATGAGGCAGAAGTGCCACGTCTGCCACACAGCAAGAAGGTCCTGAGTTCAAGTCCCAAGCTTGACGAGGGTGTTTCTGTGTGGAGACTGCATGTTCTCTTTATGCTTCTGTGGGTTTCCTCTGGGTTCGCTGGTTTTTTCCTGCAGTCCACAGACATGCACGTTAGGCTAATTGCCATTAAGTGTGAGTGCGAATGTTTGTGTGTTTGTTGGCCATGTGATGGACTGGCAAGCTGTTCAGGGTGCACCTCGCCTTTGACAAGAGTCGGCTGAGTCGGCCCCGCAACCATAGTAGGATAAAGCGGTTCGGTAAATAAATGAATAAATAAAGTACTGTATGTGGACGGTGTTGTCTGAATCATTTGAAACGGACAAATTTATTTTCATGTATAAATGGAGCATAAATGAGCCGTTAGTGACAGGTGACCCAGAACCCGGAAAACGACCAGATGATGTTCCTTTTTTTTTTTTGTCTAATTGCCCTCAGTGTTCTTTTTCTCTGAATCCTTGGATCACCAACACTGGATTTGCATTTCTTGGAGAAATGTAGTAGACTTAAGGTATACATCATACATATGGTATACTAAGTACACTACGTTTTCCCAAGGAAGGTAGCATCAGCTTTTATTTACATTTTAAACTCCTTCATGTCAGACCAGCGTGAGTAACCTGCATGTCGGCTTGCCATTGTGTGTATACAGTTTTTATGGCACAGTGTTTTATGCCGGGATCAGACTATATAAACTCAGCCTGATTTTGTCACCAATGTCCAGCATTGGTCTAGTTTATGAACTTCAGGAACGATGAACAAAACGTGTAGCGTAACATAATCAAAGAACTGCAATGAGGCGCTTGGGACACGCCCTATTACCCTCTTGACCGAAAGTCAAGTAACCAAATATTTTATAGTTTCCGTACTAATTTGACTGTACCTACGCATGTTCCTTGATAGCTGTGAATGACAATTTCTTGACCCTCCTCCCTGATGAAAAGCATGACGTTAAAGAGGATTGGTGGGAGGTAAACTTAGCGTTGCCAGTCTTCCGAACAAGACACGGCAAGAATTTATAGTGCTGTGATAAACTAATCTGACATGGTGCCCATTGTGAAAGATAAAACAATTGTGTAGTCTGATTCCAGCATTACTGTGGCTAGCATGCTAACTCTACCTGGTTCGTGTCTAATATTTTTTATAAACTGAAGAACAAAATACGCAGAACACGAATACACACATCTGAAGTGACCAGTAGTAGTCCAATAGTAACCTTACTGGAGTTAGCATGCTAGTTTGTATCTCTTGGTCTGGAGTGGCTGTGGCCATTGCTCAACTTTTCACTACAAACACTCAATTCTGCTTGTGATCTAACTTTAGAGTCTGATCTCCATCCGGAAAGCCTGAGGATGACTGGATGTTTTCAAACATGTTTGATTTGTTATGTATAGAAATGTCTATGAGGGTGAGAGTGTGCATAAAAAAAGCTTGTGAATCATCATCAGTCATTCAATGTCTTTGATTATTTATTTTTCTTTTTAGATAAAAAAACAAAATCACCCCGCCTCTAAAGAAACCCGTCTAGTCGTAGTGTGTTGAGCTATGTCTTTATTTAGGGGTATATTGTTTTTCTTTGTGCATAATCCCATTTTTGCGTAACCGTCTAGTGTGTATGCGTACAGCCACTGCGTATGCATAGCCCAGGAACATCAGGAAGTGGTAGGCAGTAGCCAATCAGGAGAGAGAATATGAGAATGAGTCTGCATACGAATAAATTTAGTTCCATACAATGGTTATACAAATAGCAGCATGCAGGGTCTATGAGTAGTCAGCAGGCATCCATAGTATACAAATGTACCACCCTACAGTACACTCAGCTATCCCATGATTCAGCTGGAGCCTCCGAATAACCAAAAAAGAAGAACCAGAAAAGATAATTTAGAGCCTTGTTCCTAAATTAAGGTCCCTAGCAAGAGTTAGCATTGCATACCCAGCTAACATTTGTATGAGGGACCCATGTGGGTAGTAAGTGGGCTGAAAACTGGGCCCCATATGGGAATATCTGCAGGTTCTATGGTGGCCCTATGCCAACTGCAACTGCAATGTGAAATAATTTCTCAATTTTGCCCCAACTAGGACCCACAAAGGGAGCCTATTTGGGCTTGCCAATGTGGGACACACTTAACTGACCCAAGCTAAAATGTCCATTTTAAGTCCATTCCCATTTGGTGCCCATGTAGCCCAGGCATTACAGTGCTGGGGCCACTAGGGAACCCACGGACAATCCACGGAAATAGTGTAGTTTTGAGATGTGACTTTACTTTCCCAAATCAATTTACTTATTATGGTCATGGGGAGGCTGGAGCCCATCCCAGCGAAGTCCGGGTGAAGGCAGGGCACACCCTGAACAGCTCGCCAGACCAGCACAGGGCGTTTACTTGAAACATGAAAATCGAATTAAAAAATATTGAGCTGTTGATCCCAGATTAGACACTGAATACCACCGTACGTGTTTATCTTACAAATACCCTAAGCCTAGCACTCACACTGAGTGTTTTTAATACATATAGGCCTAATATGTATAGATTCACCCACAAAGTGCACATTCCTGTAGTAAAACTCTCATTCTGAGCTCTTTAGGGGCACATTAAACTTTAAGAGCAGCACATTAATAAGTCGTGAATCATGTAGATTTAAGTCTTCGGTGAATTAATTGTTTAAAACTTATCCTCATTTAATGGCTGCTTGGTGTTTTGCCTCTGGTAGTAATCAGTTCTAATTTTCTGCCTATTTAATGTTATCTTCTTTTCAATCACATACAATTAGCATGTTAGCCAGCAAGTGTAATACTTACCATATGCTAAATATATTACGCATGCCCAGACACAAAGGAAAGCTGCAGTCGGTAGCGGAGATAAGTTATTTGGGCTTGTGTTAGAAACATGCAAAGAACATAATCCTTACTGCAGAGGTTTTCTCTTCTACAAGCCCGAGGCGTTTCAAACTGAAGTAAATGTGGCTCTCTAAATATTTGACTGAAATGGAACAATGCTCAATCTCGACATTTTTAAAGGAACTGTATTGTTTCACACACAAACTTAAACCGAGACTGATGGGTTGTACCTACTTATTTTAAATACTCACTCACTTAGTCTCTCACTCATTTGTGAAAACACTTAATCCTATTAGGGTCATGGGGAGGCTGGAGCCTATCTCAGCCAACACAGGATGAAGGCGGGGTACACCCTGAACAGCTTGTGAAACCATCGCAGGGCCAACACACACAACCATTCACACTCACACCTAGGAGCAATCTGGAATAGCCAGTTAGCCTATTGTGGGTGTCTTTGGACTGTGGGAGGAAACCAGAGTTACCTGGAGAAAACCCACGCAAGTACATGGAGAACATGCAAACAGCCGGTCCCAGGACTTAAAACCAGGACCTTCTTGCTATCAGGCAGATGTGCTAACCACTACGCCACTATGCGGCCTGTTTTAAATACCTTAAGCCAGGGGTGTCAAACTCATTTTCACTGAGGGCCGCATCACTAAATTTAAAGGTGATCGAGGGCTGAATAATCACTGAACATCTAATCTAAAAGGGAAACGTGGAAATCATTCCTTTATTCACTTGTATTTTCTGACAATGCTTAACAGCGACAGGCTAGTATGCAATCTTTCTTGCGTCATGAATGACTAGCTGTTTACTTGATATAATCTGCCGCCACCTATTGAAAGGATACTGAACTCGGTTTCATAGTAATGGTTGATGTAAAGAATGTATGATAATCATATTCTTTGAAAGCTGTTGCGGGCCACATAAAATGAGTCGGCGGGCTGGATTTCGCTCGTGGGCCTTGAGTTTTGTTAGGAACCATCTTCTATATACATCACCAGTTCCGCGTGTTCATTATTGTGTGAAAGACCAAACAGATTCTATCAGTTCCCAATTTAGTAATTTTATACAATATAACAAAATAAGTACAAAACACATGTGATCTTGCATCATGGCCATGGGTTCACTAAAGTCTGAGTCCAACCTCCTTCTCCTAGGAACCAGACAGAGTGAGCCCCGTCTTATTATCTGACTCCCAGTTTTATTGTTTGCATGTCCATTCTGTTATCTTCAGGCCACACCTACACACGTCTTGTGCCACTAGGGGGCCCCGTGGTAGACCCTTACTTTGACGTCACAGGACATATATTGTACATGATATGGAAAAGAAAAACAATACCCATGATCTATACATCCTGCCTTACAAGACAGGAATTTTACCTTTAACCTTTAACCTTTTAGGAATGTCTGAGAAAGAAAGCCTGTGTTCAAATATAGTAATCATTCTACTGATATACGAATACAGATATACTTTATAACTTGTAAATAACAGAATACAACTCTTATCAATTCTAACAGTTTGACCCCTGGGCCTTAAGCTTTAACTTTTGAAAAGCTTTTTGAAAGATAAGGTTCATACTTTGCCTTGTAACACTACGGTTTTGAAACAAAAGGCTGTTGTCTATGAGGTAAATTTTTTATATGAAGTTCATAAAATTGTAATTGGCCTAATCGTAATTGATGCTCTGGGAAAAGTTTAATATAAAAAATGGCTCTTTTTATGCAATATTTGTTGGTGAGTGTGGGCCTGTGTAAGCTTAACTAATTAGCCTTGACTTTGCCTTGAGCGCCGCTCAATAGCTGAATATATTTGTTGTTTATAATTATTTTTTTTAAACCCAGGGATTGTTTACTGAGTTTGCTGCTGAACTAACACAGAGGCCAGAAATTCGAAAATCATCATCATCATCGTCATTGGGGAGTGCGGTAGAGTAGTCATTAATACTCCCATTACACAGCCAGAAGATCCTGGGTTGTAGCCCCATGGTCATTAAGGGCGTTTCTGTGTGAAGTTTGCATGTGCTTGTTTGCACCATGCAAGTATGTGGAGAACATGCAAACTCCACACCCTCACCGAGCCTGGGACTCGAACCCAGGACCCTACTGCTGTAAGGTGGACATGCTATCCACTACTCCACTGTCCAAAACAATTACACCATCAAAACTAAACAAACTACAGACACTTACTCACTCACTCCTCACTCACTCACACTCACACTCACACCTAGGGGAAATCTGGAACAGCCAATCAGCCCAGCATGCATGTTTTTGGATTGTGGGAGGAAACCGGAGTACCCGGAGAAAACCCACGCAAGCACTGGGAGAACATGCAAACTCCACACAAAAACGTCTTCGCCGAGTCCGGGATTCGAACCCAGGACCTTCTTGCTGTGATGCGGATGTGCTAACCAAACCTTCATTCATTCATTTTCTGAACCGCGTAATCCTAATTAGAGTCACGGGGAGGCTGGTGCCCATCTCAGCCAACTCTGTGCGAGGGCAGAGTACACCCCAGACAGCTCACCAGGCCATCACAGGGCAGAAACATGCTGACGGCAACCCAGTGTCCTACTTTTTACAAACGACTGCAAGGGTTCTTTAACATCCCTCTCACCACAGAGTGAGAGACATGGCTGGCTTTTGACAGCAGTGACAACTTGGTGATAGTGGGGCTTGAAACCCCAACTTTCAGATCAGTTAGCCAGCACCCTACCACCAGGCCACCACTGCTCCTGCTAACCAAACCTACAGACATGAAATATATATTAGCAGTAATTTATTTGGTTGTGTTCATAATTACACAGATTTGTACTGAATTAAATCTTTTTATTGCATTAAATATTTTCATATTAAATGTCACTGTGTATAATTTATTAATTTCATCCCTCTGTGTGTATCAGTTCAACAGATGTTTCCGAGCTTTCCTCAAATGTGACACGCCCCAACAGAGCTCTGTACTGAAGAGCTGGTCGAAAGCCAACAGACCCATGAGACGCACAGACAACAACCTCACGTTTGTGGCTGCGTCCGTGGATCACAGATCAGCACCGGTCAGCACCTCGAAGAGCAACAAAGAGCTTTCATTGAGAGACTCGGCCAAACCACCAGCGCTGTCCCTCGTGGCTCATTACGACGCTCCGTGCTGAGAGTGAGCACATTGCTCCGCAATGCGACACAAGCAGCAATAACCTCGTGTTTTGTACAACAGAGAACGAATGAACACCAGTCCTGTGTGCCACGCATCACAAACCTCAAACTGATTACAAAAAAAAGCCAATGCTTACAACTGATCACCTCAATTTCTTTATCCAGTCTTTGTAGCTATGTGTGGGCGCTACGTGATAAAACAAAAAATTATATATACCTTCAGTGTGTGCAAAAATAAATCTGCGGCTGTCAAAAATGTGGCACATTTTTTGATAAAGAATTTCTTGTACAGCTCGGGACTACTTTCCCCTGAAGCAAGTTTTTGTTAATTATATTCTACTTGAAATCTACTTCTCTCTCTGACAGAAAATGGAAGGAAACTTTTTACTACATTAAACACAGCGAGAACTTTCTCATCATCATCATCATCATCATCATCATCATCTTACGCTTGATCCGGGGTTGGGTGGCGGGGGCAGCAGGCTAAGCAGTGAGGTCCAGACGTCCCTCTCCCCAACCACTTCCTCCAGCTCTTCCAGGGGGACACTGAGGTGTTCCCGACCAGCCGAGAGACATAGTCCCTCCAGCGTGTTCTGGGTCTACCCCTGGGTCTTTCCTGTTTGGACATGCCCGAAACAGGAGGTATTCTAATCAGATGCTTGAGCCACCTCAACTGGCTCCTCTCAACACGGCGGAGCAGCGGTTCTACTCCGAGCTCCTCCCGGATGGCCGAGCTGCTCACCCTATCTCTGAAGGAGAGCCCACTGCAAGGGAAGCTCATTTTAACCGCTTGTATCCGTGATCTTGTTCTTTTGGTCACTACCCAAAGCTCGTGACCATAGGTCTAAAACCAAAATGCAGGAGGAAAAAAATAATAATCCCTGACCAATATTACGACACAAGAGTGCTCACAACTATGTCCACTTCAGTCTCGAATTTAGATTCAGGAAAAGTTTCAGTGTGATGTCAGAGATGGAGGCTAATGCTAATATCTGATGTCACGCCTTCCGAGCTAGGCTCCAGCCTCCCCGCGACCCTAGTAGGATTAAGTGGTTCGGCAAATGAGCGAGTGAGTTAGCTCATAAAAAATAAAAAATAAAAACAGGTATTCCTTAAAGGTTCTTTGGATGGATAAGAGTTCTGAATTTTTTTTATCTTATCTGATGATAAAACCCTGTGTTTCCTTTGTTGTAGGGTTCTGCTTAGAACATTTAAAGTTTCCTCCAGTGGTACAGATCCTCACCCTGTAAATCTGAGGACTACGTACCTGGATATAGTTTCATTTGGGACATATTTTTGTGAAATGGAAACATCTACTCACAGGGTTCTATTTAGAACCCTTAAGAGGAACTGGTGATAAATGTAAGATTTAATTTCTATGAAAACCAAAATATCTGGCTGATCTTTTGTGCATTGTGTGATAATCATGTACACTCTTTTATGCTGTTCTTGATTTAAATCGGTGTAATTAACCTTTAGTATCATTATCCTGAATACAGTTCGTTTTATTTTTAGCCATTTTAAAAGGTCAGTCTGGTCTCCTATGAGATTTTACTCCATATGAACTAAACTGGAGATCCTGGGCATCATTTTGGAGATATGATTCCTTACAGAGTTAAAAACAAAATGGCTGTTTTATAGCTTTTAGCGACTTTGCCGTTGTGGACATTTTAGGACATTTTAAAAAGTGACTATGATCCAATAAAGGTCAAAAAAACAAAAAACAAACCCAGACTATTTATCATGTCTATTTAACTATTTATAGTTAAACTATAGACTATAGAACCAACTATATAGACCATTTAGGGGAATATCAGTTTGGGGCATCTAACAGTACCAGGAGTACTTCAAGCCCAAGACTATTTTCTACCCTGAGAAATATATCTATGATACATATAAAGTTCTATTTTTTTATTTATTACATGGCAAGATACAATATTAATTGGTGTTTACTACACGGGAACAGTGCTATCTGATTGGTTCGCTATTTTGGGATTAAAAAACATTATTCCGGGTGAATAACGTTAAAATCAAAATGACGGACACTCACAGTTTGTCACATGGAGCAGGCAGCGTCATCTTTATCATGCTTTCAAAATGGGCAGCACGGCGGCGCAGTGGTTAGCACGTCGGCCTCACAACAAGAAGGCCTGGGTTCCATTCCCAGCTCGGGCGTTTCAGTGTGGAGTTTGCATGTCCTCCCTGTGCTTGCGTGGGTTTCCTCTGGGTACTCCGGTTTCCTCCCACAGTCCAAAAACATGCACAGTAGGCTAATTGGCTGTTCCAAATCGCCCCTAGGTATAAGTGTGAGTGTGAATGGTTGTATGTGTGGTAGCCCTGCAATAGACTGGCGAGCTGTTCAGGGTGTACCCCACCTACGCCCAGAATCGACTGAGATGGGCGCCAGCTTCCCCGCGGCCCTAATCAGGATTAAGTGGTTTTGATAATATGTAGCTTTTAACTCTTTTACAGTAACCTCAGAATGAGTCGGTAGATCTTTTTCAAGGCGTCCACAGGTAGGAAAGCAGTAAAACATGAGCCGCATATATTGTACGTTATTATTCAAACTCACAGTCTCAGAGTCCTCGTGTTCTCGAGCTGGGTCATAATTATGGGGATCTTTTGGCCGCAGGGCCTGCTGAGGAGCAGAGATAAGGAAGGAGCAGCCGTGTTGTCTCTCCATCCTGCTTACTGTGTAAGGGTGAGATGATGTTAACTAACCTTGATCTGACCACATCCGACATTGTGATGGTTCCGTAATTAAACTCACAGCATAATCAAATTTTTACAGTGCTGGTAAATTCTTGTATCTAATTGGTCAAAAGGTGTTGATTAAATATTTTTTATTGAATATATTATGGTTGCTGTAGTAACAACATATTCACAGGGACTTGCATGGAGGATGACCTATCTGATTATCAAGGGATTAAAACACATTATTCTGAGTGAATAAAGCTTAAATCGAAGCTTTATTCACTCAGAAGGTTTCTGTAGCGTACAGTGATTAGGAGTTCGACACCTCCTGGATGGGACGGTAGTCCATCGCAGGTTACCTTTCCAGTATTTTGACTGATACCCATTTGTACTGCTGGGTGGACAGAGGCACACTTGTGGTTAAGACCTTGCCCAGGGGTCTTAGCACGGTGGGGGTCTAACAGGGATTTGAACCCACAATCTCTCAATCATGAGCACCCTGATCCACTACACCACTAGCTGTCATGGTTAAAATCTGTAAAAATTAACTATAAAAATCTTGTTTTAATTTACTTTTTTTGTTCCTGTGTAGTATACAGTACTGTACAATAGTCTTTGGCACATACAAAGAAATGCTGCAGAGCAAAGATGGCTTAAATATCTATATAAATAATAAAAAAAGATTTTTTTTTTACATAAAAAAAGTATTTATCCTCCTCCAACACAAACCACAATATTGTGTGTCTTGTTTAACCCACGCAAGCACAAGAAGAACACGCAAACTCCACACAGAAACGCCTTTGCCAAGCCCAGGACTTGAACCCAGGACCTTCTTGCTGTGAGGCAGATGTGCTAACCACTACCCAGGCACACACTGTTATATGATTTTATTCCCTGTACCAGCACATTCTGTCATATTTTATTCTTTATGTAATGGCCTCTAGCAAGATTAATTAATTTAAAACATTTTTTTAAATCTTAAATGATTAAAACATGAATAAATTAAATATTTTAAATATTTTGTTATCTTGCCAGAAACCGCTCACAGTTCAGAATCTTATGCGATAATTATGATCTGTCCTGTGCACTGCATTTTTAACATCCACTTTAAATCAAATCTTCGATGAGCTCACGCTGCTCTGAGTGTCTGAGCTGCTCTTCACTTGCCATTAAATGAAGCGAGACGTCCATTCAGAGGTTCCATCTCCAATTAGTGTCTCAGCTGCCGATTAGCTGAAAAGGACAGTCAGAATTTTTGTCATAAACAACCCCCCCACACACACACCAACCCCCACACCTACCTCACATCACCACCCCACCACTACTACTATTCCTCTTAATGTCAGATATTCACTCTGATGCTCTGCACCCCACCCCCCAAACCCACCCACCACCCCCCCCCCCACCACCACCACCACCACCATCACCACCATTCCTCTTAGTGTCAGACATTCACACTGACGCTCTTCACCCCCACCCCCCAAACCCACCCACCACCCCCTCCACCCTCACCACCATTCCTCTTCCCGTCAGACATTCCCACTGACGCTCTTCACCCCCACCCACCCCCCAACCCCCACACCCCACCCACACCC
>JBCNYH010000008.1:8819382-8834612 GCA_039654325.1 Tandanus tandanus | reverse complement strand
TCACCACCATTCCTCTTAATGTCAGACATTCACACTGACGCTCTTCACACCCACCCCCCAAACCCACCCACCACCACCACCACCACCACCACCATTCCTCTTAATGTCAGACATTCACACTGACGCTCTTCACCCCCACCCCCCAAACCCACCCGCCACCACCTCCACCATCACCACCATTCCTCTTAACGTCAGACATTCCCACTGACGCTCTTCACCCCCACCCACCCACCGACCCCCACACCTACCCCACATCACCACCACCATTCCTTTAAATGTCAGACATTTACTATGACACTCTTCAACTCCCCCACACACCCACCCACTAACCCCCACACCTCACTCTGATGCTCTTCACCTCCACCCCCCCCCAAACCCACCCACCAACCCCCACACTTACCCCACATCACCACCACCACCATCACCACCATTCCTCTTAATGTCCGACTTTCACTCTGACGCTCTTCAATAACCCCACACCTACTCCACATCAACACCACCACCATTCCTCTAAATGTCACACATTCACTCTGACGCACTTCAACCCCACCCCCCCCACAACACACTCACCAACCCCCACAGGCACCCACCAACCCCCACACCTACCCCACATCACCATCGCCACCACCATCACCACCATTCCTCTTAATGTAAGACATTCACTCTGACGCTCTCTCCCCAACCCACACACAGACACATACAGACACAACCTAGCTAACATGTCATAATCCCACACTTTCCTCTCATATTATTTTTACACTAATTGCCAGAAGAAAAATGGCAGGAGATGCTGATGAAGGTCTTATCGAAGCGACACTGGATTCTCTTTCATTCTACCATTTTACAGACCTCATGCATTAGTCAGCAGATGCTGTGGCTTTTTGCAGAAACCCAAATAATCTCCTGGTTTCTGCAAATGTCTGAAAAAACAGAAAGACCAAAGCAAATACCCATAAACAAAAGAAAAGAAAAACCACAAGGCACAAGGTTTTCTATAAAAATGTGTTATAAAATGAAAAAGCCACAGTGAAAAACATCACACAGTTCACCAGCTGCTTTCTGAAGGTGGTTACAGATGTTTAGAGATGGTGCACATTCATATGATCATCAGATGATTGGAAATGAAACTGATTCAACGTAGAAGGGAATTAAATAAGAAAGGAATAATGGTGTGTTAAAGGCAGGTTAAGATTCGCTCACTCTGAAAACATAAATGGGGAATAAAACATATGAAGATGTGTGATTATAGGAAATTAGTTTTCACAACACTACTTTCGAGATTTCTCGTTTCTGATTGGAGGAAAGCCATCAAATAAATCTTGATATTGCATGGCTGCCCTGGGATACCTGAATTATTGCATCATTGTTATCGATTTATTCATCATTCATTCATTCATCCTCCGCTTGATCCGGGGTCGGGTCGCGGGGGCAGCAGCCTAAGCAGTGAGGTCCAGACGTCCCTCTCCCCAGCCACTTCCTCTAACTCTTCCGGGGGGACGCCAAGGCATTCCCAGACCATCCGAGAGACATAATCCCTCCAGCGTGTTCTGGGTCGGCCTCGAGGTCTCTTCCCGGTTGGACATGCTCGAAACACCGCACCAGGGAGGCGTTCGGGAGGAGGCATTCTAATCAGATGCCCGAGCCACCTCAACTGGCTCCTCTCAACGCGGAGGAGCAGCGATTCTACTCCGAGCTCCTCCCGGATGCCAGAACTTCTCACCCTATCTCTAAGAGAGAGTCCTGCCACCCTGCGAAGGAAGCTCATTTCAGCCGCTTGTATTCGTGATCTCGTTCTTTCGGTCACTACCCAAAGCTCGTTATCGATTTAGTTGAATAATTATTGCAAGACTGGCACACACAACACACTCCATCCCCCTTCTGACCAATCAGGCTACAGAACTCAGCAGGGCTGCTTGTTAATCATTTTTTTCTTTTTTAGTCTCACGTCCTGACGTCTTTTTGTCGACTTCCTTCATGCTTCGCTCTCTATCTTTGCCTCTTTTGTTTTTTGTTCAACGTTTTTTTCATGTCCCTCTTTCTTTTTTCTTTCTTCACTTTGTAATTACTTTTTTTTGTATTTTCGGAAAGATCAATATTAGACTGAGATGCTTTCTTCTTTCTACGTGAAGCCTTTTAGACATGACGTCCAGTGTCTTTACTTGCATGAGGATTGCATGAGAGGATTATGTCGGATGTTAGCGAAGTGTTTATGCTGCGTTAGTGTTTATTCACACATCACTGTGTGAATAATTGGTATGGACACACACCTGCACTCATCGAATAAACTCGGCTGTGTTTCCCTGAGCAGGCTACAGGCCAGATTGTTATACCATAGACAATCCTGTACTTCTATCTTTGTGGGGACATTCATTGACATTATACATTCCTGGGACTCCTACCCTAACATTAATCATCACAACCAAATGCCTAAGCCCGACCTTTACCCTAACCCTAACCTAAACCTCATTCTAACCCGAACCCTCAACCAGCCCTTTGAGGAAGTGAGGACCAACCAAAATGTCCCTATTTCCCAGAAAGGTCCTTACACCTTTGGTTAATAACCTCTTCTGGTCCTCATTATATAGCAATTTGAAGTACACACACACACACACACACACACACACACACACACACACACACACACACACACACCACGGTGTGCATGTATATCACAACATTTCATTGTAATTCAGCTGCAGTTGTTTTCGTTATCAATAAATCATGTGTTCAGTCCCGCCTTGCTGTCACTTGCTGTTTCTCTCAGAGAATCCTCGCACTGCTCTATCTATTTTGTTCCCAAGCTAGCTGGCTAATAAGCATAAAATACTGTTGGGTTTGTGAGTCACTTGACCTTTTTTCTGGGATCGGATTCGTTAAGAGCCTGATATTTCTGTGTCAGTTATAAGACAACCTTCATTGTCCCAAGGGAGATTTATCTCGGGCTAAAGTGCTGGACACAACTGCATACATTAGGGAGTGATTAGGGACTGTCAAAGCCCCCACTGAGGTTTGCAGGTACTTTGTATCTGATGTATAGACCCTCTGCAGTAGTAATATTATCTTTTGGGCTTTGGAGCCTCATATTGCAACACACACACACACACACACACACACACACACACACACACACACACACACACACACACAGAAGTATTCCATAGAGAGTGTGATGTAGCATTGCTACAATTTGGGGCAATTTTGTTCAAGGTGACTCATGCACTCGTCTGTTGACGTGTTCGTAATGTCTTATAAAGCTCTCAACACCTAACAATATCATTTTCTTCGCTTTAGGAGAAAAATAAAAGATACGGAATTAATTTCATCATCCACATCAGAGCATGTGACAGCGGCCCCGAGAGTAGATGGAATTATCGCTATAAAGCTTATTCATTCCTTTTCTAAGCCGCTTAATCGTAATTTGGGTCGTAGGGAGGTTGGCGCCCACCTCAGTCGACTCTGGGCTCGCCAGGCCACTGCAGGGCCAACACACATACAACTATTCACACTCACTCTCACACCCAGGGGCAATTTGTAACCACCAAATAGCCTACTGTGCATGTTTTTGGACTGTGGGAGGAAACCAGAGTACCCAGAGGAAACCCACGCAAGCACGGGGAGAACATGCAAACTCCACACAGAATCGAACCTGGGACCTTTTTTCTGTGAGGTGAATGTGCAAACCACTGCACCACCATGCCTCCATTATAACACATATTTTTCCCAAAAGCTTGATTCGTGTTGGTTTCTTAGCCATAAAATCTATAAATAAAATTCAAAGAGAATACCACAAACAAGAGTACCAAAGCATGAGGCGAGTTTTCCCAAGAAAATCGAAAGAAGTGCAAAATCACAGAGAGAGATTTGAAGCTTTGGGACAATATCTATTATTAATAAAAATGTGTAAAAGAAATTGAAAACTGAAGCTGGGAAAAAAAGATGAGCTCTGTGTGTCCTGGCTTTCTTAATAGCGTTTTAGCCGCATCGAGCCGTTTTGAATTGAAATTGCTTCATTGTGTGAGATGATTTCTCGGAGCGTGCGAGTGGATTTAACTGCTAAATGGATCTCTAAATGAGTGCAATTTCCAAATCCATCAATGCAACTCGACATGCCACTGGCACTCTGGCTCACTTGTTAGGCTAGATTAGGCTTCCTCACCAGAAATTCTTCAGTTCAAAGCACAGCACGGTGCTTATAGAGGCTTTTGTAACAATTCAAATAATGTAAGATCGTTAACTAGCTGAGTCAAGTCTCCGCTGTAACTGCGTCATATAGCTACCTCAAATTTCTCCATGCATTTACCTTTAATGTATTTACTTACTTATCCAGAGCGACTTACATTTTTATGCAGCTGAGCTGGACCCTTCTCAAGGTGGTAGTGGGGCTTGAACCCCTGACTTTCAGATCAGTAACCCATAGCCATAAGGGGGGGATTACACTCAAGGTGCTACAGAAAAGCATTTTTCATTGTCATATTTGTTGTGCGACATTTGCGGCATCGCATTTTGGTCGCCTGGTTCATGAACTCATCGCAAAAAATTTCAAACATGCTTTAAATTTCTACGAATGTCACAAAACGAGGCTCTGACGTGGAGTAGTCTCAAACTCTTCTCAAACAGTCCGCACATGTCATGAGAAGGTCACAAAGTCGTCGTTTTGCTCACAAATTATTAGTTTTTCATTTGCAAGTAAAAGTGTAATCCGTAAATTTTGTCATCATTCTTATTTTATTCGTGCTAATAACGTGTGAATAAAAAGCGAATAGTTTGCAGACAAAAGGCAACTGATTTATGATATATTTGCTTATTTTGCCAAACATCCGCAAACTAATCGCAAATAACTTGCAAATCAGTCGCAAAAATCGTCATGTGACCCTCTCGCGACTTTCGCATGATATATTTAAGCTGCAAAATATTCACTTGCATGTGAAGTTGCAAAAAAAAAAAATTGGAAAAAAAATCAATTTGCCTATCGCACCTCTAGTGTGATCACCCCTTAACCACTGTGCCACTAATGCCCCATGCACCCATGGCTCCACGTCTCCACCAACATCATAGCTCCATATCTCTGACACTTTGAAGGAATAACGAAACCAATGCCATGCTAATCAACAAATTAGCGCCAAAACCCTTCCCTCCATCCATCCATTATCATCCGTCAGTGTTGCCCAGGAAGCTGGAATCAATCCCAGTGGACTTACACCCTGGACCGGTCACCAATTACATCTATATTCCTAATCCAAGTTCCCCAGTTGACCTAATCTGCATGTCTTTGGGCTGTTGGAGGAAACCAGAGAACTCAGAGGAAGCCCATGCAAGCATGGGGTGAGCATGCATACTCTACACAGGAAGGCCCCAGTTGGCTGCAAGGTTCAAACCCAGAACCTTGTTGCTATGAGATGACAGTGCTAACCACTGGGCCATTGCACTGCCAGCACCAGAATCCCTGAACATAAATAATTCAATAGAAAATGTTTATTTTATTAGCAATGTACAGACTTACCACTACTGCGTAGGCTGGTCTCATGTGGACCAGCAAATTAGGTGTTGGTAGACAAGCTGTTAGATTCACTCATCCACTAGACGGATTTTGTCCTGAGGGGCATTTTGGAGAATCCCAAGCTCAGGATTGAATCATGGACCTCGGAATGGCAAGGCATCAACGCTAAGACTGAAACTGAAAGCTCATCTGTACATCCCTAAAAAAATATGGCATTGTGCAAACTGGATTACCTCCCAGCATTTTTCACATTACCTTCATCACTGGTTCCCTCCCTCACCCTATCCATCACCTCCTTTTGCCTCCATGTGCCACTCTAAGACAGCAAAGGGATTTCAGTCTCCATGAAGACAGGGTGCTGATATCTGTTTTGCTTCAAACCCGGGAGTGGAGTGGTGTGCTTCACTTCTCGCCTCATAAATCTCTGACATTTCCACCGCGCTGCAGTGGCAGGTGCTGCAATTGTTCGAGTTCTTTAGCAGCTGCTTCTCTACTGTACAAAATGCACTCGAGTAACAATTACCTCTTGGTATTAAAGGCATCTGTCTGAAGAATGGAAGCTTCCCTGAATCCCACACGAGAACTTCTAGCAGTATCTGTCTGGTGCTAATGATCATGCCAATAGTTGGATACTAAGTTTAGTTTAGAGACAGGTTTTTTGTTGTTGTTGTTGCTAGGAGTTGCGATCAATAGCCATTGTCTTTCATTACACCTGAAAGCAAAAAACATGTCTGAGTTTAATGTCAGTAAGAGAACATTGACCTGTAGAAGATATTTTGTACTCCTGTTTTACTTCAGTGTGCAGACCTCTTTAGTGTCAATAAAATGGTGGAACCAAAGATAATATTCAAAGTAACAGTGTTCCTGAGCCCATGCAGTGATTTCTATGTCTGTTTTTAATGCAGTGCCACCTGAGGGCCTCTTGGGCCTCATGGGCATCTAATAATGATTTTTGGTCTTGTCCCTTGTGCACAGAGATTCCTCCAGATTCTCACAATTCATTCATTCATTTATTGCATATTTTTGGACTGTGGGAGGAAACTGGAGTACCCAGAGGAAACCCACACAAGCACAGGGAGAACATGCAAACTTCACAAACAAACGCTCCGAGCCCGGGAATCGAACCCAGGACCTTCTTGCTGTGAGGCGAACATGCTAACCACTGCGCGACCATGCCTAGAATCTCAGAATCTGTTGATGATATTATGTTCTGTAGATGATGAGATATTGAAAGTCTAAATGGGTACCAGTAAAAAAATACTGTGAAGGTAACCTGCGATGGACTAGCGTCCCATTCAAAAGGAGTTGAACTCCTAGTCACTTCACGGTACGGAAACGGGGTAAGCACCGGCCTGATGAGCCATTAGGCTCGGGTGTGAAAAGCCCAACCTTACTTTTCCAGCTTTTTGATGCCCCAGGTCCCAACATATTTGAGACTTGTTTTCGTCATCAAATTCAAAATGAGCTAATATTTTTTATTTATTAATTTTTTAAAATATTCGGAATCCTGCTAGGTTCGCTGGGAGGCTGGAACCCATCTGAACCAACTCCGGGCGAGGGGACACCCTGGACAGTTCGCCAGTTTTTCGCAGAGCCAACAGTCACACAACCATTCACACTCATGCTACACCTAGGAACAGCCAATTAACCTAATGTGCATGTCTTTGGAATGTGGGAGAAAACTGGAGTACCCGGAGGAAACTCACACAAGCATGGGAAGAACATGCAAACCACACAGAAACGCCCTCACCGAGCTTGGGAGTCAGAATCATCCCAGAACCATCTTGCTGAGATGCGGATGTGCTAATCACTACAACACCGCGCCGCCCTCAGAGTAAAGGTCCTTTCTGTTATTTCTGCCTGGAGTTTGTATTGTTGTGTGTAATAGCAGAGGAACGATTGTCAGTGAACCACTGTCAATACTGAGCCACTTAATCCATTTATAAAAATGGCATTTTTACTGCTTATATAACTTTTTTATCAGCCTGAATGAGCTGATCTCTCTCTCTCTCTCTCTCTCTCTCTCTCTCTCTCTCTCTCTCTCTCTCTCTCTCTCTCTCTCTCTCTCTCTCTCTCATATTTGTGTGTAGTTGTCCAAAGCCAAAGTGCTTTTCATTTGGAATGTTTACTCTGCAAGCTAATCGATTTAGAGCTGCTTTATTTGGCAAAGATTACCAAATATATTGTAAGCTGGGACCCAAAACACAAAGCTCACCCCTGCCTTCAACTTAACAGTATCTGAAGGTGAAAACTAAACAGTTCCAGAAAACAGCATTAAAAGGTGTGTATGCTCTCATCTCGCATTAAAGTCATGATGTTTACCAATTCAACAAGTTTTCATTTTTATCCTCTGCTAATCTCAGTCTATCATTTCATCAAGAGGTAGTGGCTTGTCAAACACTGTGTCTAATAGATGTTAAGTTCACTTGTATGCAGATGAAGCACTTATTATTGCCAAACAGTGGCGTGCTAAGCTTGGCGAAATTAATTCTTTCATTACCGCATGTGATTATGAAGTGTAATGTAGTGTATAATGTGCAAAAGCATCAGCACTGAATCTTGCTAATTATCTCAGGCTTCTGTTTAAACTTCTGATATGTTACAGTAAATGAGGCCAGAGGTTACTGAAAGGCATGCCGCTACATGAAAATAAGCAGTGATGGGATTAATCAGTGTGGGTGTAATTCCATGCACAAGTTCTCACCAAGCTTGGTGGGAACACTGCCCTACCCGAGTCCCAGACATCATTTGATTTTAGAAAAGTGAAGGTCAGAGCAAGGTCACAAAGTTTTGGAGCTAGAGTGCTTATAACTTTGAAACGAGTACTGATAGATATAGTGTTACTATATAAGACTAATAGGAAGCCATACATGGATTTTCATACGAGACAGTTATCTTTGACCTTGAAAGGTGAAAATCAAGGTTACAGGATTTTGAGCGCTTATAACTTGGAAACAAGTGCAAATAGACATGCAGTTTCTATGAACCACTAATAGGAAATCATATGGACTTTCAAATGAGACCTTTGACCTTGAGTGACCTTGAAAGGTCAAACACCAGCCATCTTATAAATCCTTTAAATGAGAGAGCTTTTCACTAATTCAGTCACATCTATGTAAAAGGATCGACAAAAAAAAAAGTTCATAGGCCGACTAAGAAGGACTAATGTTAGAGCAATGAAACTTGAGTTGAGATGTTAAGGAGACCCAAGTGCTGCACCACAAATGGAAGAAGTGTGTAAACCGCAGTGGAGACTATGTTGAAAAATATACCACCTTTCAACTATTGCATCATGGTCAGCCTATGATATTTTCAGCATACCCATATATTGTAAGACAATCACATAGGTAATTAAAACTAGTACCCATATAAGGCTTATTTGCTACATTATCAATGCTGCATAGCAGAAGTACCTTACACTCTATGAGTGTCCATCTAGTTTCTGTTTAAAGTCAACAGTTAACAACAACGATATATAAGAGAAACTAGCATGACTTCACCCAGAAGAAAAAAATGCTATCAGTGAGGCTTGTGAACCTTTCCCTTAAAACCAACATGGTGAAGCTTAGAATTCATGAGGGCTGTTCATGAATAATGCATTATTGTGAATCTGTGCAGAAACGCTTGCATTCTGCTTTTCATGGCCTTGTCTTATTCGTGATATTTCCTGGCAGATGGAGGGCTAACATTTTTTGTTTTAATCTTCCACTATGTGATTTCTACATGAGGGTAATGAATTTCTACAGAAGCCGCCGCATTGCTAATGCATGTTTTCCATGTTCAGGAGGGTATATAATGAGGCATTAGTGAAGCACAGTTGTTTATTATTTCCATAAATAAAGGCAAATTACTACAGTTAGAAAAGACAATTTTGGGATTTTTAGGGTGTCACATCACTGGGCTCATGATCGAGAGGTTGTGGGTTCGAATCCCCATTAGACCCCCACCGCACTAAGTCCCCTGGGCAAGGTCTTAACCACAGGTGGGCCCATGTCCACCCAGCCATATAAATTGGTACCAGTAAAAAAATACTGGGAAGGTAACCTGTGATGGACTAGCGTCCCATCCAGGAGGAGTTGAACTCCTAGTCGCTTCACAAAAACCAGGATAAGCGCCAGCTGTGATTAGCCAGGAGGCTCGGGTGTAAAAGCCCACCAGACTTTACCTTAGCTTACCTTACAGTGGTATAGGGGAAAGAAGCAAGAAGGTTCCAGGTTTCAGTCCCGAGCTTGGCAAAGGTGTTTCTGTGTGGAGTTTGGATGCTCTCCCTTTGCTTATGTGAGTTTCCTCTGTGTACTTTGGTTTCCTCCTACAGTCCAAAGACGTGCACATTAGGTTGTTCCAACAGGCTGTTCCAAACAACCTCTGGGTGTGAGTGTGCATGTCAATAGTCAATAGTGTATGTGTTGCCTTGCGATGGCCTGGCAAGCAGTTTAGGGTGTACCTTTGCATAGAGTCGGCTGAGATAGGCTTCAGCCATCCTGCAACCCTTGTAGGATAAAGTGGTTGATCAAATGAATGAATGAATAAATGAATGTTCATCAGATGCCCACTGGGGGTACACATTTCATTCTAACTATGCCAAGTTATATTAATCCATTTGTGCCTGGTGGAGGTACCCTGCACTCTATGAGTGTCCTTCTAGTTCTAACTTTACTCCTCTCCTGCACATTTTAATGTTTTCTTAGCCTTATCACACCCATTACAAATTATTAAGAACTGTTACTTATCTAAATCAGGTGTTTTCAGAACAAGGAAAATACTGAAATATTCAGAACAGGAGATCCTCAAGGACCACAATTGGGAACCTCTGATCTTAGCACTTGACTGAAGATCTGAAACTGAAGATAATTCAGGTCTACAAAGCAAAGTAAGGCTATAAAAAAAGATATCAAAGTGCTTCCAGTTAGCACTTGCCACAGTCTGAAATGTCATGAAGAAATGGAAGTTAAGAGAGACTGTAGAAGTGAAGACAAGGAGAAAACATTCAGGTAAAACTTAAAGCAAAACCCCAATAGGACACCAATAACTTTTTAACAAATCCATTCAGAACAAGAACAAGAGTCATCTTATGATTGAATTGCTCAATAATCATTTGAAAAGAAAGATGAGATCTCCATGATAGAAAAACCTCCTCTAACCTTCTCAACCCTAGCTTCTGTGTGGCTGCTCAAGAATCCATCAATACCATTCCAAGTCTAATACATCTAAAGAACATCAGGCTTTGGCGAACCTCCAACAGAATCAATGAAGCGTGAAAATACAGTTGCCCTGGGGGCAGATTATCAAACAGATCCTGGATAAGCAGACGAAATGAAAGAGCCAAATCCCAGACCAATGAGAAGACCAGCTGAGCTTATAATAATACCACATTAGTGCTGGTTATGTTGATGGAAGGTCTGTTCACATCTTACAAGCACTCTGTCATTTATCTTCCAGGGGTAATGGGATGGAAGAAATAAGGAAATAGAGGTACAGTGTGAGACCTCAGTGATGAAACAAGTCAAGAGCTGTCCTCACATGATGTACAGCTACAACTTCATCCAGCAGGGGTCTGACCAGGGGCAGACTTCTTATTTATTTATTACTGTAGTCTTGTGGTTTGTGTGTAGAGCAGGCTTAAAGGAGAATTGAGCAATGAGATGTCCATCACAGAATCAAGGATGTGCTCTGGAAGAGTTAACGGTTTTCATTTCTCATCAATAAACTATTTATTTATATCCAAATGTTTTAATGGAATAATAGAAAATTGTCTATGAAAAATGAAAAATGCAGTTATATATGCAGAAATAAATTGTTTTCAATAAAAAGCAAGATATCTTTTAAAAAATACGTTGCCTTGAGGTCATGTGAATATTATCAGAATGCTTTTAGGTCATTGGTCACATGACCAGAGCCAAGTCAGAGTATTATTGGGGGATGTCCCATGTACTGTAAAGGTGCAGACCATTTAATGATGCTGTTACCGAGGGCGGATTCCATGTCATTCTGCCTCTTCGTCCTTATGGGTGCATTTCAAAACTCTAATTTGTCGTTCCACTGCTCATCCCTCTTTGCTTAAACCGAAAGTTCCTCGGGTCCGTCATCTTTGCCTGCCGTCCCAGTTCTCTTTTATGTGCATGAAGGGGCAAGGATCAAGGATTAAAGTGCAAGGATACATGAGAGCAGCCTTCCCGGAAGAGCTGCACCTCAGTGTATCAGTAACCCACTCCTTACATGATGATTGATTGATTGTAAAATACACCATACACCAAAGGTTTATGGACACTTTACTACTCACTCACTCACTCACTCTGAACAGCTGAACTGCTTAATCCTACTACTAGGGTCGTGGGGAGGCTGAGCCTATGTTAGCCAACAATGAACAAAGGTCGGGCACACCCTGAACAGCTCAGCAGACCAATGCAGGGCAAATATTCACACTCACATCCACACCTAGGAGCATTAGGCATTAGCCTAATGTCCATGTATTTGGACTGTCAGAAGAAACCAGAGTACCTGGAAGAAAGCCACACATGCACAGGGGGAACCCAAGACCTTGTTTCTGTGAGGCGGATATGCTAACCACTATGCCACTGTATAGAGTATTTGTACGGCAGTGGTGGCTTAGTGGTTAAGGCAATGGGTCACTGATCCAAAGGTCAGCGGTTCAATCCCCACAATCACCACTGTTGGGCCCTTGAGCAAGGCTCTTAACCCTCAATTGCTCAGTTGTATAAAAAAAATGATAATTGTAAGTCGCCTTGGATAAGAGCATCTGCCAAATGCTGTAAATGTAATATGTACACTGTAACATTACAGTTTCCCTTCAGTAGAACTAAGGGACCCTGGACATTGTTCTGTCCGAAGGAGGATAGTAGAACTCAAGTGTCCTTTGAAGAGCCCTGACTTCAAACTCAACCCCACTGAACAGCTCTGTGATGAACTGGAACACCGACTGCACCACAGACCTCCTCGGCATCCCAACATCAGCCCCTGACCATCTTACTGCTGACATCTTACTCATAGCCACTCACCAAAATCTAGTGGAGAGACTTCCCAGAGGAGTCACTCACTATAACAGGAAAGAGGGATTCATTCATATATTATATAAGTTGAATTCTATGTCAGTTTGATGGTCAGGTGTCTACACAGTCTTTGTATTTTACAGGGACAACCTCCATGCATAAAACACCCTGCATTGCCCGTGACCTTTACCGTAAGTAATGTTCGACTTGATGATGGATGAGGTTATTTTCTTGTCAGCCTTGAATGAGTTTTATATTTATCCTGATGCGTAACTGATGAGACTTCATTTGTCTTATACAACGCAGGAAAAGGAGATTTCATGACAAAGATTGAGATACAGATGCCATCTCTATCAATACACCAGGTGTGTGTGTGTGTGTGTGTGTTTGCGTGTGTGTGTATGTGTATGTGTGTGTGTGTGTGTGTGTGTGTGTGTGTGTGTGTGTGTGTGTGTGCTCTCAAAGTGACAATTGTCGGTTTCCAAGATGCCACTCCAGCACTCTCATTCAACTAGCTGTGAAATGTGAAATCATTCTAAACCGCAGGAGGGAATCAAACCTAACAACACGTACAGGTTGTTTCAGGTATTGCGTTATCACAAACAGTCACATGGGAAAACGTCTCAGGTATTGTGTTATCACAAACAGTCACATGGGAAAACATGCTTTCTCCTACTAACAATGTGGTGAAAGCACTGCAAGTGTCTAGACAGCGTTTTCAGTTCCAATTTACTCCGGACAACCTAAAGTGGATAAAAGCTAAAAAAAAAAAAAAAAAGATTTCAAAAAGCTAAGTTTCATTACAGGGTGGAACAGTGGTGCAGTGCTTAGCACATCCGCCTCATGGCAAGGAGTCCAAAGGGCATTTCTGTGTGGAGATTGCATGTTCTTGCCATGATTGTGTGGGTTTCTTCTGTGTGCTCGGGTTTCCTCCCACACTTTAATTACATGCATATTAGGCTAATTCGCAGTTCCAAATTGCCCCTAGGTATGAATATGAGTGTGAATAGTTATGTGGGTGTGCTAGCCCTGCAATGGTCTAATCTGGAGAGCTGTTCAGGGTGTACCCCGCCTTCACCCAGTGTCGGCTGAGATAGGCTCCAGCCTCCCCAGCATGTGAATGGGAATGAGTGAGCAATTTAATTTAATACCAGCGATGCAACTGAATATGAGTAAGTAATGAGACCACTAGGTGGCATACTGTTTTGTTTCATTGCTTATTCACTGGCGGCACAGTGGCACAGTGGTTAGCATGTCCGCCTCACAGCAAGGAGGCCTGGGTTCAATTCCCGGGCTCGGGTTTTTCTGTGTGGAGTTTGCATGTTCTCCCTGTGCTTGCAAGGGTTTTCTTCCGAGTATTCCGGCAACATGCACAGTAGGCTAACTGGCTGTTCCTAATCGCCCCTAGATGTGAATGTGAGTGTGAATGGTTATGTATATGTTAGCCCTCCCATGGGCTAGCGAGCTGTCCAGGGTGTACCCCTCCCTCGCCCAGAGTCGGCTAAGATGGGCGCCAGCCTCCCCTCGACCCTAATTATAATTAAGCGACTTAGAAAATGAATGAATGGATGAATGAATGAATGATTATTTATTTTTAGTTAAAAAATGTCCTCCTTTATCATGCTAATCTGTCAGTTCCCACCCTCCTGCCAGCTCTCTTTTTACACTACACCACAAGCTTCTTCCAGGGAGGTTATGTTTTAGCTGCAGTTAGAGTGTTTATTACCTTTCGTGTGAGCTACGCGGAAGGTACCGTGACGTGTAATTTTTCGTTCCGCAGGAAATTGTGTTTGTGTGTGTGTGTGTGTGTGTCCACAGTTTACGAGTGTGCGCTAGGTCCTAGTAAGTTATTACCTTTGGCATGAGCTATATACTGTTCATGTTATTATTACTAGACATTTGTGAGCTTACAGAAATGGTACTAAGGGAAAGTAATATTACGAATCTTTACAGTTATGTAGACAGGAACTTTCCAATAGGTCTAACGCCGGGATCTAATTACATCATTACAAGTTCAACTTTGTCTTCAAGTTAGAGAGAGCATGTGGTGTTACATGAAATTGCTACCAGAGGCAGGGCTTTTGACAAGGAAGACTCCATTCGATTTTGGAGATGATATAGATCAAATTCTGAGTCTGGGAATTTTTAAAAAGATTCTTTAACCTTTTTTAACATATAAATATATTTTACCCCCATTTTTTCTCTCCTAATTTTGGTCGCATCCAATTCCCACCCATCAAGTGTTGCCTTCCTATCACATACAACCACCACCAACCAATAAGGGCCATAAGCATGCACATGTCCCCTCCATGTCATGCGATGCTGCCACGCGCCTCTTTATGAAGGCATGCACATTTAGAGGTGGCCTAACCCACTCAGAGAAAAATCGCTATCGGTCCCTTCTGTACGAATGAGCTCCTAGACGCCCATGGATTACCCGGTGATCGCTGTGAGTGACATGGGAGCATATACCATCCCTCCTGTGAGAGCTAATTAGCTCCCATGGACTCCCGGTCGTGGATGGCTGCGGCAACTTGTCGATGTGCCACTCGGGAGCTCAAATATTCTTATTTTACTGTAGCTAACTACAGTAGCTTCTTGTCATTGATTATTTTCTTATAACAGCACTCAGTAGTGCAGCAGCATTCATTCATTCATTCATTTTCTGAATCGCTTATTCCTAATTAGGGTCGCGGGGAGGCTGGCGCCCATCTCAGCCGACTCTG
>JBCNYH010000008.1:8781463-8804161 GCA_039654325.1 Tandanus tandanus | reverse complement strand
ACCATAATTATCCATAAGTCCTGGGGCCTCAAACCCTCTTGATCTATTTTACACACACACACACACACACACACACACACGTTTTTCACAGACACTGTAAATCACACCTTGTTACACCAGCACATTACCTTTTTACGAGTGTAAGTGTGTGTGTGTTCACACGGCCATATTTACACACAGCTCTGTCAAAAGTGGCCTGAAGGTTCACCAGTGGCTGCATGACAGGGTTTTACTGCGGCGTGACGTTATTACAGACCTGAGAACTCCTTCACCTCATCACGCTCTGACACCTGACCTTATTACGGTGGAGTAACATGAGCTCAGTGGAGCTCCCTCAATTACCCCTCACACACTGGACGCTAATCTGTCCATGGGCACCTCTCTCATCAACCCAGGGTTTACAGTTTTAAAGATTACACACATCAAGTTAAATAATCCCTTAAAATATTTCTCCCCTTTATTACTGCACTGGTTTCCTATTAGTTTTATTTTAATGTAAATAAGTGACCTAAATATGTACATTACAATAAATAATTGCGTAATGATACAGGACGTATATACTGTGTGCACTTTCAACCGTGTATTTATTTCTCTCAGTGGACATAAAAAAGGTGAAACAGTATGAGTTCTGAACCCCAGATTGGCCAGAGGAAGTTCGGTCTAACTCGTATAAAGCAACAGTACAGAATCGCGTATCTAAGATAACGTTAGCTAGCTAACAACTCCAAACCTATGATTTAAACTTACCCAAGTTTATTTTTTATGTGATAATTTATTTATAATGATTAATACTTACAGAATTTTTTTAACACTTCTGTAAAAATCACATAGTTCATTTTTACAAATCTAGCTTTAGTGCTAGCTATTCTCACTAGCACGATGCTAAATATGTTAGCAAACACAAAACAGTAGCTATGCTAACAAGACGTTACTATTAATTAGCTCACAAGTGACCATTATGTGTATTAAATAGCTAGCATTATCCAGGACTTTAATACAGTATTATTGGCATTGCTAGCTATTGGACTGCCACGCTAATATTAGCAAAGATAACAAGCATAAACAAAACTAGTATTAACTGAAAGCTATTGTTCAAAGTTTACTGTGTATATACTGTGCGGCAGTGGTTAGCATGTCCACCTCATGTCTCGGGGATTTCTGTGGAGTTTGCATGTTCTCTGTTTCCTCCAGATACTCCGGTTTCCTCCCACATTCCAAAAACATGCACAGTAGGCTAACTGGCTGTCCCAAATTACCCCTAGGTGTGAATGTGAATGTGGTTGTGAGTGGGTTGGCCCTGTGATGGCCTGGCAAGCTGTACAGGGTGGCACTGGCCTCAATGAGATGGGCAGTGTACATTGGCTGAGATGGGCGCCAGCCTCCCCGCGACCTTAATTAGGATTAAGCGGCTTAAAAAAATGAATGAATGAATTATATATATATGACTTTTTTATAATACCTGCTTCGTTTTGGTACCACTTACTTTTCCACTCTTTTGTTGCCCCATCACAGCTTTTTTGAGAACACAAATCACAGAGTATGGTGTAACTAATACTTATGCCTTTTGTAAGAATAGAACATCGAACATGCCAAGTGCTTCCTGTATCCCATTCAAGTCGGAATTAAGACCTTTAGACATGAATCGTGTGTGTGTTGAAGGAAGTGCACAGTGCGTGTAAGAGGTCCTCTCAACCCTTACAGTCTCCTTCCACGGTGTACAAAGGCAAGCACGGCCATGCTTCCAGCACGCATTCCACGAATGCACAGACAAGATATCAGCCCGAGCTATCTCCCACACCAGGAGTCCCAACACAGCTCTGTTTTTTCCACTTCACATCTGCGAGATAGCATCTAAAGTATGCGCTGTACATTTAAACGACGCTGCACTTAAAAGTTTGGGATTTCCTGGGTCACGTTCATCAAATGGCTTTTAAAAGGAGGGCTGAGAGCAAGTCAGTGCTTTTAGTTTGCATTGGCTAACTGACATCTGAGCTCACTGAGGGAAAAAGGCAGTACTTTTATATAAACAAGCTCAGAAGCAACTTCAGATAATTAGTTAGCTAGATAGCTAGTCTGCTAATGTAACGTAAAGTTGTGTCAGATGGGAAAGGAAAAGATTTTAACTAATTTCATAATGAAAGAAGTTGTTCACTGAAACCTCTCAGGCTTTTTACATGTTTACAAAACAGTTAAAGTGATTATTTACATATTTACACTGTAGTACAACTTCAAGTGAAGGATATTAGCTAATGTTGGCTAAAACGTAAATGCTACATTTGATGGTTGTGCGGCCAGTGGCGTAGTGGTTAGGGTGCTGGGCTCGTGATCGAGAGGTCGTGGGTTTGAATCCCCATTAGACCCCCACTGTGCTAAGACCACTGTCCCAAGTCTTAACTTCAAGTGTACCTCTGCACTCCCAGCAGTATAAATGGGTACCAGTAAAAATACTGGTAAGGTAACCTATGATGTACTAGTGTCCCATCTAGGAGAAGTTGATCTCCTGGTTGCTTCACGGTATGGAAACTGGGGATAAGCTCCGGCCTGATGAGGCCTGCTCGGGTGTAAAAAGCCCAACAGGTTACCTATATTTGATGGTAGCCTGAGTTTTATTTTTTTAAATAAAGTGGTTTTAAAAATAAGCAAATTTACTTACTCACTCATTTGCTGAACTGTGGAGCCTAAATATTAGGGTCGTGGGGAGGCTGGAGCCTCTTAGCCAACACTGGGCGAACTCGGGGTAAACCCGAGCCGGTTGTTGGACCATCTCAGGGAAAAACACACACACACACCCATTCACACTCACATTCAGATTTAGGGGCAATTTGGAACAGTCAGTTAGCCAATTTGTAAATTACAAACAGAACGTGAATCAAAAAGAAAAATCGTCAACATCATCCTGTGGTGTGTGTTTTTAAAAAGTTGTGGTAGGGATAAAAATATCAAGAATAAAATGATCTTGTAAAATGTCTTTAAAGGTGTTACCTTCAACAATTTTATTGATCTGTCAAAAAAAGGAATATTATATATCTTTTTTTAAGCCGCTTAATCCTAATTAGGGTCGCGGGGAGGCTTGCACCCATCTCAGCCGACTTTGGGCGGAGGCGGGGTACACCCAGAACAACTCACTAGGCCACCGCAGTGCCAACACATACAACCATTTACACTCACACTCACACCTAGGGGCGATTTGTAACAGCCAATTAGCATACTGTACATGCTTTTGGACTGTGGGAGGAAACCTGAGTACCTGAAGGAAACCCACACAAGCATGGGGGAACATGCATACTCCACACAGAAACGCCCCGAGCCCAGGAATCGAACCAGGGACCTTTGTGCTGTGAGGTGAATGTGCTGCACCCCAACTGCGCCACCATGCCGTCCCCTTATACAAATGAATCCTCCTGATCAAATTACGCTGTTCAGATTACAGCCAACACACACCAAAGGGCAATTTGTAACAGCCAATTAGCCTAATGTGTATGTTTCTGGACTGTGGGAGGAAATCGGAGCACCCGGAGGAAACCCAAGCAAACACAGGGAACACATACAAACTCCACAAATAAACACCCTCGCCAAGCCTGGGACTCAAACCCAGTACCTACTTGCTGTGAAGATGATTTGAAGCTCTTGACCTGGATGTGTGCGACTGCCGCCTGATTAGCCGTGGTGTACAGATATTCTTGTTAAATAGTGACGTGAGCAAATATCCATCCGCCCTTTTTACTTTTAAACTCTTTCAAACATCCAACATGTGTAAGCTCTTGAAAAACCTCCCCCAAACAACTCCAGAGAATCACTAACAATCACAGAGCTCTGCCACCCCACCCGAAACGTTAAACATTTGCGGCGAGACTTTTCCAAGCAATCTGGGTAGAATTTGACCTTCTCTGACCGTGTCTTTGAAGTTGCAGTTCGTTCTTCTGCCTCCAGGCCACTTTGCAGTTGACCTCCTGACCTCAGGGCCTAAATGATGATGCTAAATAAGGTCAGCACCCCACGTCTTGATCTTCTCGCATGTGAAGTTAGATAAACCGCCAGCTCCTGTTTATTGAATCGGCTCTTTTCCTCTTTTCCAACACAGCTGTAAATAGACGGTTTCTAGTTGTGTGGCTGCTTTACTGCCAAAAAAAGAGGACAAAACGGAAACCATCCCTTCCTAACCACAGTCATCCTAAAACCTTGATCCTGCCATCACTTATTTATAGTGCATTGTGGCCACATCCTTCCGGATGCCATGCTCTTTACTGAGATTCTTCACTGAGATGTTAACAATGACTCCAGTATTGAAATGGCAGCAGGTAAAGTTGCACCTTCACGTCTTTTCCTGAGGTCAGCAAGTTGAAAGGGACAGATGGGTTACGAAGATGTTTGAAAGATGTGGTGGACTTTCGGTTTGGCTCCACACAGAGTATGCCGAGAATTCTAAAATGGGTTCGACCCATCTCAGCAGCTGGATGAGGATAAAATGGTGTTAACACCGCAAGAATAATACTGTGGGGTTTTTTTCTTACTGTGAATTTAAAGTGGAGAAAACATGGATAGAAACATGGATGAGATTTGACTAAATTTGATTTGACTGGTCTTTTACTCAAAAAGCTGACTCAAAGATTCACCATGATATGATTCGGAGCTTGTTTGTCACTCACTGCCATCACTTACTCTTTTGCCGAACCACTTAATCCTCTTTGGGTTGCGCGGAGACTGGCACCTATATCGGCCGACACTGGGCGAAGGCAGGGTCCACCCTGAACAGCTTGCCAGACCATTGCAGGGTCAACACACACCCAACCACTCACACTCACATTCACACCTGGGGGCAATTTGAAACAGCCACTTAGCCTAATGTGCATATCCATGGACTGTGAGAGGAAACTGGAGTACCCATAGGAAACCCATGCAAGCATGGGAAGAACATGTAAACTCCACACAGAAGCAGGACTCAAACCCAGGACCTTCTTGTTGTGAGGCGAACGCACTAACCATTATGGCAAATGAGTGAGTGAGTCACACATCTTTCAAGGTACAGATGTCTCCGTGGATTTAAAAGTGCTTGGCTTGTGGTATTTGATTCCAGGATTGTTATCGCCTCCTTATTGCCCTTTGTGCAGATATTATGTTCCAGTACTTCTGGTGTCTTGACCCCAGTAAAGATGGCGACGAGCCTCATTTATACAGCTGCAGAATTTCTATTGGAAGCTGAACCACATTTAGGTGTAAAAACAGACATTTATTTAACCAATTCATGCATGACAAATTATCCCGAGTAATCATTTCATTCCAATTAAAATATTACATTTGTGTCATTGGGTTTCCTGTTCTCTTCATCCATCAGGCTCCGACAGAATTCTCACAGCTGCATAATCACCAAACTGGGCTCCGGTCTTCAGGTTCCAGATGGCTGAAACGGTAAGTACGTGTAAAGAGATGGGGAATGCAGCCCTCTGGTTTGGCAGGGACTGATTGGTAGATTTGTACAGTCTGCCAGTTTGGGGTAAGGAAATATTCCTGGGAATAATTCGCTAATGATTAGCTGGAGAAATATTTGACAATTTTTTTACATTGAGATTCTACATGGCAGGAAGATGTACTGGATGCAGCTGGTCCACCAAGCATGTATTCCATTCTCCAGCATAGGAGACTCCGCTGGTAGAATCCCCAAGGACATGCTGTACGGCCAGCTGGCAAGAGACACAAAAGTGCTTGGTCGACCTAAGCTGAGGTATAAAGACGTCTGCAGAAACATTGACTGCGACTCTTGGGAAACCATTGCTGAAGATAGCTTAAAATGGAGGCAGTCAATAAAGAGCTGTATTAATATGAGCGAAAAGAAAAGGGAACAACTACACCTGGAGAAGAAGATGTGCAAATCAAAAAGAACTCAAAGTATACCATCATGACAAGAGTTCATCTGCGCAAAATGTAACAAGACATGTGGCTCAAGGATCGGTGTCTATAGCCACAGCAAGCACTGTGTGCCCTAGCCTGGTGTATTTTCCATTGCCTCTTGAGACAGAAGGAGGCCAATAATAATAATAATAATAAGAAGAAGAAGGAGCAATAAAAAAAAAACAAAAAAACAACCTACAACCCTAGTAGGATACAGTGGTTTGGGAAATGAAGGAATGTAAGAAAATGGTAACTATAGCAACAATAGGAGCTATCCCCGAAACAAGAAAAATAAACTTGCTTTTATAAATTGCTGGAATACAAAAAAAATATCCATTAATTATTGGAACATACAGAAATGAATCACGCGTTCATCCTCATAAAGACACCTGGTCATCCACATGTGCATAATCACACCTCTGTCCTGATGAATGGTGAATAGAAGCGCTATCCTCTTGCAGTTCAATCTGCTCAGCTATCGTCCTGGATCTGCCCCTCCTGGCGGTGTGTGAACAGCCCCAGTGCTCTCTTTGTGGGCAGCGGATAGCATCAATACCCTCTGGTGTACTGAGTGAAGGAAGCGTGTGTGGGCCGACACACAGAGGACACACAGAGCCGAGGGCTGATTTTCGACGGTGAACTTTTCTGCTCTGGCCATTTCCTTTTCATCACTTAGATGATTTGACGTGACTGACCTCCTGTGTATAAAAGGGCAAATATTCACTGCACTGAAAACACAGAAAATCGGCTGGCTTTATTTCATAGGGCAAATACACACGTTCGTGTTTATGTGGTTATATGATACGACTGTGACCAGAAAAAATGCAAACATCAACATGGTTATTTATAATTTTATAGATCTTTACATCCGAATGAAAAGAGAAAAAATATTTAGAGTTCACAATGTCCTACAAGATTTTAAAATTAAGGTCACCAATGGTATATTTAACAATTATTCCACGACCTATGATCGGATATGATCTCAAAGCTCACATGGCTTTAGCCAAGCAGGCTATTAGTCATATCCGATCAGAGGGAGTGGAACTGATTTTGTTTTTTTTCCTTTCATCTGGACCATAAGAAAAATATAATTTTTATTATTGTGATCAAATTCTTTAAAAATAAATAAATAAATAAATAAAAAATATATATACATTCTTAGCATAAAATACTTTACAGGGGACCTGGTTAGCATTAAGCTGGCTGGTTAGCTCAAGGCATAGGTGAGTTTGCACTTTCTTTTTTCCTTCAGTTGCTAGAATTCAGTTTAAAAATCGTCGGGTTTGATGTAATTTGCTGAGCTTTCAGGCACAAAGTCAGCTTTATCTTGTAAGTTATGTTATTATTTGCTAGTTTTGTTTTCACATGCTAGTTTTTAATGCAAGGTTGCTGGGATTTGAAGAGAATACAGCGTTTAAAAGCTAATTGGGACACCCACGTGACTTTAGCCCTGTAAGTAGCATCATTTTTTTGTTGAACATCAAAACAAGAAGTGAGGGAAGATCTTTTAAAACAGTGTCTAGCATTCTAGAGCTCATTGAAGCTGTTACGGTAGCTTGTGGTGGGATCAGCCCCATGTTCCCCAGTCCCTATGTTCCCCAGACCATATATTCCATATATACCTCTGTTCCCTGGTCCTTATTAGATTAATGGATCTTCCATTGTATTGTGTACTTTATAGAAGTAAGCTACAACGATTGTATCCATATTGTAAAAGAAGTATGATGAATTAAAATCAAACATACTCATTAAAGTTCATAGGTACTGGGAAACATAGGTACTGGTGAGCATCGGACTGGGGAACATAGGCACTGAGGAACAGACATGGACCCCTTGTGGTGGCCCAACACCTGAAATATTAGATTGTTTTTCGTTTAATTTGTCACACATTCATATGAGCGTATGGATACCCGAATCTGGTTATGTATTATTTAATTTTTTCTATTTTAAAGTTAAAAAAATGACCACTATGAGTTAAAGCGGTGTTGCAAAAAGAACTCTAGCCACACTATGAATTTTTGTTCGCGAATGGAAAAAGTCCAGAATAAACTAAAACCTTTATTGTTGATCTAACCAACTTGAAGAACATATTTGGTTTAAATATAAATAAAGGACTTTAACCCAGATGCTGTTCTAGAACACCGAAGTTCTAAACAATGTGAAGTCATGAGAGATTGATTTGAGCTGCTGACAGATTCATGTGCTCGTAAACCCTGCTGTGAAAGTCGAAAGAAGACCAGAGCATCTTGGTCACTAACATTTTCCCTTCATGGTGGAAAGTTCTAGAGGCATGTCAGTGAAAAAAAATTGAGGCGTAACATTAGAATAATTTGTTAGTTAGCTATGCAACAAACTTGAAATCTATGGCCACTAGATTACACGAGTACCTGGCAATAATATCTGGGTGTTAAAAAAAAAAAAGTAATAAAACTCAATGAGTTTGAAGAATAATTGTTTTAATAAACGTAAATAAATTAGAATAATGTCCATACACGGGAACATGCTGTACTCAGTCATTTAGTCAGATGGTACACAACAAAGTTGTATTGTCCATGTAAATGGCTGAATATGGTCTGTTCCCATGTATGGACACAGTTTTAAAGTTGACAGACATTTATTTACACACTAATTCTAAATACTGACTAAATTTCATTACATTTTGTTAAACAAAAAATTGCAAATTTTTTTTTAAACACCTGCTAGTTTTTCATGCTAGGTTGCTCAGATAGGAAAAGTAACATTGGTCGTGTAATTATTTCATCCACTTTACATTTAAACAGAAACGAACTTTAATGTACACATAGACATAGACACAAAGATGGAAATGACAGTTTTTGTTTGTTTTTTAAAGAAATGAATCGGAAGAGACATTCTGATTTTTCTCTCACGGTCCTGTAGAGCTCTTCTGATTTCAGGTTTATTGCTGACACATGACTCACCGTATCTCATAAAACAAAAGCACTGCAGTGTTTATTAGGAAGAACTGACTGTACAGTTAGTGATCAGGACATTTACAGCGTGCTCTCAGAGTCTCCATAGACAGAGGAATCTTTCTCCCGGAGCCACGGTGCTCCGCCTTGTTAAAGATAAACAGTGACGGAGCCAGTCGTGGATCTTATCTACTCAAAGAGGCGCAGATCCATCATAGCGATGTCTACTGTTCCTCCCAGGGCTCTCAGATTGAAAGTGTGTATGCTGGTGTGTTGTGCGAGATAACTCGGTCTATGAGGTTTACTGTCAAGCAAGGACAAGACGAGCTTCTGATTTCCTGGTATGATTGCGGACTGGTAGATCACCGTTACTGATTACAGTCAAGTGTGATGTAATCAGTCATGACAGCTTCTAGATTTACTTACGGGATATTCACTAATAGGATTATGTTGTTTTATTTCTGAGCTAACCGGTTTGTTAAGTTTCTTTCGCCTTGTTTAGAGAGAAACAGACTGCAGGGTTTTTTTTATTTTATATATAGAATACAAATAGTATAAAACATGTACTTCATCAGCGTCTTCATTTAATATCAAAGCTGTATATTCATGTAATAAAATATTCATGTGTTTGTTAGTATTTTTGTAGTTGTTTATAGCAACAGCTAAAACAGGGAGGCAGGAAATTATGGACACTCCACATAAATGATGGGGGTTCAAATCCCAGTGCCACCAAGCCGCCACTGTTGGTTCCTTGAGCAAGGCCCTTAACCCTCAACTGCTCTGATGTATAAATGAGATAAAAAAAAAAAAAGTACATTGCTCTGGATAAGGGTGTCTAACAAATTTGAAATGTGTTTTCATTTTTTATTTTTTGCTCCGCCTACAAGGTTCTGTTTTACTTTCGGCTTGTTTCTTGGTGTGCATATTAGCAGGACTACACAAAACACGTGTGTGTGGAATTTGATGAAATTTCTATCAGAGGTGTGGCTTTGGACAAGGAAGACTCTCGTTAGATTTTGGAAATGATCTGAATCAAATCAAAAGTAAAAAGTCCAAGGCCAGGAATTGTTTAAAGGATTCTTTAACATTGTAAGAGTGTGTTATTACAGCAGGCCCAACAAGGAGTGGTGTGTACTGTCTTTTTTTTTTTTAGCTTGGCAGGGGTTCATGCTCTCAGAGTGCTCTTGTTGGTTGGTTTGTTTGGGTTTTTTTTGTATGTTTTGTACAAATATATTTATTTAACATTTATGGAAGTGGCTTCCAGTAATAGTAAAGTCTCTAAGTTGTTGTTGTTGTTGTTTTTAAAAGGGCTCAACTTTGAGGCTAACTAGTTGTTTAGCTAACAGAAGAACGAAGAAGTAATTATTTCAAGTCAAGTCAACTTTATATACTCTACATAGCAAGTTGAAAACAACCGAGGTTAACCAAAGTGCTTTACAAGAGAAGGAAAAAAGGTACAAATATAAATAGCAAGAATCATATGATATCAAATTAGAATAGAATAAAAATGGCAATAAATAATGCATCATAAAACAAATTTACTAAACATAAAATAACATGTTGGGGCAGTGGTGGCCGGTGGTAGGGTGCTGGATTACTGATCCCAAGGTCGGTGGTTCAAGTCCCTGTATCAACGGGATGTCACTGCTGTCCCCCCAGTGCTGCTAACTGGGTTATCAAAGGCCGGCCATGTCTCTAACTGTGTATGGTGAGAGGCATGTAAAAGAACCATTGCTGACTTTCATAAGGCTGCATTGCTCTCAGTGTGTTTCTGCCCTGCGATGGCCTGGCGAGTTGTCTGGGGTGTACTCTGCCCTCGCACAGAGTTGGCTGAGATGGACACCAGCCTCCCCGCGACCCTAATTAGGATTAAGTGGTTCAGAAAATGAATGAATGAATGAAAATAACATATTGGGAAAATAACATCCTCAATTCGAAAGGTAGATGTAACACTGATTTAAAACACTGGTGTCAAACTCATTTCCACTGAGGGCCACATCCCTAAATTTCGAGGTCACTGAGGGACGAATAATTACTTAACATCTATTTAAAAATGGCAACCATGAAATCAGTAGTGTCTCGTTAATATGCGCAATATATCGGGGTCCAGTGCACCTTTTATTCTTCTATATAGTAACAAATTTGTGGATGCGCTTGCGTGTGGGCATGAACGCTGCCATGGATCAAAGCAGAATGCCGTTATATTGCTCTAATATGGTCAATTTCAATGAAAAATTTTAAAAAATGCACCTTTTGGTCATCTCTGTTTTACAAATTTGGGGTCCAAGGGGTGGGAGCATATTAAGCGGAAATGCATTTAAAAGAAGTGCATATTAACGAGATTCTACTGTATTTGTTTACACATTTCGTTTACACTTTTTCTTTAATTCTTCGCTTTCCTTTTCTGACAATGCTTGACATTTATAAGCTAGCTTGCAGTGCTTCCTGAGTCATGAATAGCTAGCTGCTTACTTGAAATAGGTTGGCTCCACCTAGTGGATGGATGATCAATTACATTTCATGGTAATAGTTGATGCAAATAATGTACAATATTCATATTCGTTAAAAGCTCTCGCAGGCCAATTAAATAAAATGAGTTGGAGGGTTGGATTTGGCCCATTATACTGTATCTGTGACAAACTTTCTATTTAAAAAAAGTTCTATTTAAAAAAAAAAGCCCTTCTCATGTTTATTTTAATTAACCCAAATTATCACTGGGTCGATCGGAGCAACATCAGGAGGATTGGAGTCTGGCTCTGAATTAGTAAAGCAGAAACAGATGCCAGGGATCAAAGAGCAGTGCTGACAAGACGGCATCAGGGAGCTCCTTCTGTTATTTTACACCATCCTAATGACATTTATTTCATAAGCAGCTCGGTTCCACTTTTCATGCCTGGTTATGACAGGAGAAGTGAAAGGAACGCCGCTGATGGAACGCCTTCTGGTGAAATGCTGGTGTTTCGTTTGTCTACGGAAGGAATGTGTTACTGGGAGATATGATACACGTGGAAGAAAATGAAATGGGCTGAAAAAGATCCGCAGCTAGAGGTGTCTTGTTATAAGAAAGCATCTCACACACACACACACACACACACACACACACACACACACACACACACACACACATACACTTGCCAAACCACTTAATCCTTTTAGGGTCGTCGGGAAGCTGGGGGAAAGGCAGGGTACACTGGGGGAAAGGCAGGGTACACCCTAAACAGCTCACCAAACCATCGCGGAGCCAACACACACACACACACACACACACACACACACACACACGTAAAATGAAATTGACTTAAAATCACACCCACACTTATTCACACACTCACACCTTGGATCAATTTGGAGCAGCCAATTAGCCTAAAGTGCATGTCTTTGGACTGTGGGAGGAAACCAGGGTACCAAGAGGAAACCCACCCAATCATGGGGAAAACGTGCAAACTCCAGACAGAAACACTCTCGCTGAGTCCAGTCCCGGGTTAGCGTGTCCGCCTCTAGCGAGTCCCCGAACCCATGACCTTGTTGCTGTGAGCCTCTGTGCCGTGTCTTTTTTTCACCCGAATGATTTCTTTGAAAATAAATAAAGGAAAATGAGTCGATATTTGTCTCCATATTACAATGGAGAAATATACATTAGGAAAGGGTGTTTTCTTTCCCTCAAATCATTATGAATAGTTTGTATTCCAGCAGAAGGAGAAGTAGAATTTTTTTTTTTGATGCATACAGGCACAGATCCAGCTGGAAAGTCAGGGAGTCAGGTTTAAAGATAAACAGTAATAAGCCAGAGTTTCCTCTAGCCGCCTTAATTGTATTTACCTCAGCGTCACATTAGCTTTGAGCATTGGCCCAGGCTTGGGTTCAGTTTGCTTTGGAAGCCTATGGGTGACTTCTACACACACACACACACACACACACACACACACACACACACACACACACACACACACACGATGAATAGATTCCCTGGAACTGGGGCACTGGATCTCCGTAAATCCACACACAGCATGTAGTTTTAATATCACAATTTAAGCAATCACAGGAAGTACCTACATACAAAGATATACAGCTTAAAAGCTTCTCTTAATGTTTGTCATAAAACAGGCGGAAATTTGGACCTCGGTTATTTTTTCTGTAGCCTGACAGACTGGTTTTAGAACTTCAGAATCTGCTGATGTTCAGTTTTCACCCACAGAAACCATCCGGTGAGTGACAGGTCTGCTGCTGTGCAGGCTTATTGATGATAAAGTTTAGAGGAAAGCAGGAAGTTTGTGGTGACTCAAATAAGCACTCGTTACAAATGAGCTAAGCTGAAAAGCATCTCAGACCATGTCAAACCTCAGAGAGGAGGATCTCCGCCAGCAGAAGACTGAACCAGGTTCCACTGCTGTGGCTAAAGAACAGGAATTGCAGCTGGAACGATATCTGTAGCCAAATCCCAACCACCCCCAGCTATGCTAAAGTTAGGATATTAATTTCTCTTGCACATGGTCTCTTGTACGGCACTGCCAGTGCCATCGTGCATGTTAATTCATATACGATTCCTGTAAATTTTATATTTTATCTTATTATTTATCTTAATCTAATGGTCGCACCCAGCATGGGTATGCTATGGTCTGTTCATTTTTATGTACATTTAGAAATTTGTGTTGTTTTGCGACTCCACATGTAAGCGAATATTTTGCGGCTTAAATAGATATATCGCGCGAAAGTCGCGTAACACTTTTTGCGACTGATTTGCGATTCGTTTGTGGATGTTTGGTGAAAAAAGGGGAATCTCCTGTCGTAAATCAGTCGTGTTTTGTTCGCTTTTTGTTCACGCATTATTAGAGCAAACAAAATGCGAATAAAATATGAATGATGGCAAAATATACGGAATATGGAGGATGCCAGCAAGTCTGAAAGTTTCTATGTGGAAGTCTCCAACTTGCGAACGAAAAACGAATAATTTGGGAGCCAAACGACAACTTTGCAACCTTCTCGCAACATGTGTGGATGGTTTGAGAAGAGTTTGAGACTACTCCGCGTCAGAGCCTCGTTTTGTGACATTCATGGAAATTGCAAACATGTTTTAAATTTTTGCGATGAGTTCATGAACCAGGCGACCAAAATGCAATGCCGCAAATGTTGCGAGACAATTTTGAGAAAGAAAAGCGACAGCTGCGAATTGTCATTCGTGTCAGTCGTTTTTCTATCGCACCTCTAGTGTGATCACCCACTAAGCGGCTTAGAGAATGAATGAGTGAGTGAGATAAAGTGTGTCACATGGATAGAAATGCAGATACAACCATGAGCCATGTTGTTATTATTATAATTAGGTTTGTTTTTGTTTGTTTTTTGTTCATGTGTTGAATTTATCTCATGGATAAGGAGTTACAGTTGTAGTAATAGAGCGATAAATCCTACCATGCGTTGCGTATTCCTCTCGAGATCGTTCATGCACAGTGCAAGTTGTTCACGCCTGTTGTGGACTGAGTGCAACTGTATGCCTTGAGCCATAGAATTTCGCACCGCTCAGCTACTTAAATTTTTTCTTGATGCTTTCTGGTGCCTTTTCTTGTGCATGACTGCTTTCCATTAATTTTTTAAAAACATTCCTCTGTCACTTTACAGCAAACCTGCACTCCACAAAAAATACTGTCGGTCTGTTGGGATTCCAAAAAATGTATTTCATTCATAAAGAAAATATAAAAGTAGTATGTAATTGGTATTATGAATTTATTATTTCATTCATTTTCTAAGCGGCTTAATCCTAATTAGGGTCGTGGGGAGGCTGGCGCCCATCTCAGCCAATTCTGGGCGTGGGCAGGGTACACCCTGAACAGCTCACCTGGCCATTGCAGGGCCAACACACATACAACCATTCACACTCAGGGGCAATCTGGAACCACCAATTAGACAGCTGTGCATGTTTTTGGACTGTGAGAGGAAACTGAGGTACCAGGAGGAAACCCACGCAAGCACACAGAGAACATGCAAACTCCACACAGAAACACCCCAAACCAAGACCGGGAATTGAACCCAGGACCTTCTTGCTGTGAGGCGGACATGCTAACCACTGCGCCCAGTATTGTGAATGTTTATTATTATTATTATTGTTATTATTATTAAAAAAATAAAACCATCAAATGTATGGAAAATAAATAAATAAATAAAAATAAATAAACTCTTGTGGTTTAAGCCACGCCCACTTCTGTTTCATATCCAAATCCCGAGCTCTAATCAGATCCAGATCCAGATCCAGATAGCAGTATTAAATTACACTCCTTTCGTACGGCTGCTTTTTTTTTTGATTTCTGTTTAAATTCACTGCATTTTAAGTCAATTTCAGCTGAGTTTTCCCGAAGGCCTTAGGGAAAGCTCGGATGTCGATCGGTGTCTATTTTTGCTTTGCAGAACCATATGAAAATATGTTCTTGCCATAAAAAACAAAAAAACAAAAAAACCAATCCACCGCTTACAGGCTGTGATTATCTCCACTGGGCTTGAGGAATTGGAAACCATATTTACGTCACAATGGTCATGGTTTAATGTAACTTAACCGGAATCATCCGTGCTGGCAGCTTTACAGGGACGTGTTTAACCCCTGCAGCTTGACAGTAAAGAGGACGAGAAGGAAAAAGCTTGGTGGGGCTATTTATTTGTTTGTTTGTTTGTTTGTTTGTTTGTTATTTTGCATACACGGTTTGTCTCTATACCATACATGGAGGCCTTCCACAGTTTGTGGTGTTTGTGGTTCTCATAATGCAGCTCATTTAAAGTACTGACCGAACGTCGAACCCAAAAATATTATTTTAAACTGAGCTTTGGGAAATATTATACAGAGTCCTTCATGGATGGAAAATATTTTTCCCCAAATATACAAGAAAAAAAAACATTCTGTTTAATCTGACAGAAAGCATGTGCGGAAACCTTAGCTGGGTTCCTCGAATGCCCACATAGCTCCTGGGAGATGTGGCGTTCTCGAGCCCAGGGTCCAGTTCTGACCTCTTCTGTCATGGCACTGTTTGCTCAAGGAAGTCAGAAGGCCATGTGGATCATGTAACAGCTTCACGTTGATGTGTATCTGTGGCCAACCAGGAAAAACCACTCGCTTTGAACATGTGCTGTGTGTGTGTGTGTGTGTGTGTCACTGTGAAGGAAAAATATAACGTGTCACTCTGGGCAAGGAGAGCCAACATTGATAGGTTTTCTAAACCTGGGGAGAACCGTTTCGAAAGCTGAGGTGGGGTCGGACTGATGATGGAGCGAGGCTGAGGAACTGAGACTCTTGATGCTGTAATGAAAATCACCTTGGAGCATGTTAGAATGTTAAAAATAGCTAGCTAGCTAACTAACTCAATAAATGCACTGAAATACCAGTGGGTAATTTTCCATTTTAATAGTACATTTTTTGTAATATTAGTATATCATATATTATATAATAATAATAATAATAATAATAATAATAAATTCATTTTTGATTGATTATTTTGTTACACAGCAGGGTCGTGTGAATGTTATCATTTCTATAGTAGCAAATTACACTGAACAAATGACTGTTTTCAGTACAGAAACGTTTATGTAATGTTTAAAGACTGAGTCGTCGGAGCTAGCGCTTTAGAGTCGGAGGAAAACTTGGAACATTACCGTTTTCTGACATCTTCAGGACAGTGTAGTTTATGTTTTGTGCTTTTTCGGTAACGTGATCGAGCCCTTTGTTTCTTGTTTGGCTTTGTTTTTGGTTTATTAAATTTGAGACAGAAAACAGAGGCTGGTGAAAGAACTGTTTATATCTGAAAGTAAAAACAGGAACTAGCTTATTTCACAGACATTCCACGACATTTAACGGGACTATAAACAATTTTTAAAAAAAATGATGTCATTCAAGGAATATTATTGCAGTACAAGAACAAAAAATAGTCCACAGGGGTCCAGACGCTTCCACCGAAAGGACCATTTCATAATATGCCAATATAGAACAAGCATAGCAAGTTTGAAAGCCCCAGTCAAGGTCACTCCCACACAAACTCAGCCTAGCACTCATAGTAGTGAGCCAGCACACCAAGTTTAAAAGACCCGGCTTCAGCGTGCGGCAAGTAAATGTCCAGAATGTCCAGGGGCGAGAACCGCCCCCAAGCATATTCATGTTCATTTTTCTTGTTCTGTTCAATTCTCAGATTCCAGACACGCTCAGGCTCAGCTTCGCAGAACCTCTCGATTTAATGACAGGTAACAAAGTCATTAAAGAGTCGGAATTTAAGGACAGCTGACAGCTTGGAAAAAGTGTTATGGCTGCAGTCAAGAAGGGAAACGTGCAGGACTAATGCTATTGTACTGTAGGAAATGTCTTACAGCTAAAAACAATTAAATATGATTAGCACTAGGGCTAACCACGCCATGGCTCAGGGTTATTATGGGTAATTACCTAGAAATGCATTCTTGTCATAGAACACTAGGAGTATTGCACGCATGGTCAGCTGCAGCCTCTAGAGTGTTAATGGGCATTTTTGATGAATTGACCTCTGTGACCTTGAAAAATAGTTCAAGGTGACCCAAATTCGATATGCTGGTAGGGCATGCCATAGGGACCATTCAACATAAATATGAAATAAATCCATAAAAAACAGGCAGGCAGCATGGTGGCGCGGTGGTTGGCATGTCCGCAAATACAGCAAGAGGGTCCTGGGTTCGATTCCCAGGTTTGGGGCGTTTCTGTGTGGAGTTTGCATGTTCTCCCTGTGCTTGCGTGGATTTCCTCCGGGTACTCTGGTTTCCTCCCACAGTCCAAAAACATGCACAGTAGGCTGACTGGTGGTTCCAAATTGCCCCTAGGTGTGAGTGTGAATGGTTGTGTGTGTTGGCCCTACAATAGCATGGCGAGTTGTCCAAGGTGTACCCCGCCCTCACCCAGAGTCGGTTGAGATGGGTGCCAGCCTCCCCGCGACCATAATTGGGATCAAGCGGCTTAGAAAATGAATGAATGAGAACTGGCACTACTAGAGTGTTAACAAGAAGTGTCTACGGCGGATGCGGCGGAAGCGGACAGCCCCTGAAAACATAGCGTCCCCTATGCTTTGTGAGGATACAGTTAAAGAATTAGGATTATCACCTACAGCGAAAAGGTTCTGGGTTGAAACTGGGTTGTTTCATTGTCTCCCTTTTCAAACTGAGTTCCCGACAATGCTGCTTCATCAACTAGCTTCAAAAGGTGGTGCAGTGGAGTTTAACTCTCACTACCAAATATCTTAATCTAAAAGTCAGTAATTCACTCCAGAGCTGCATTCACTCTCGTAATGCTCAACAAACATACCCTTGGAACAGGAAAGGACGGGAAAAGACGGGCGTGATGTTATTTCTTGCGATCATGTTGTTCATCAGTTGATTTGTCAAGTTGCAGCATTAATCAGGATTTTATGCTTCACACAAGACTTTACACATTGCAGCTTTCAAGCTCGGGCCTGTTTGTCCTTTTAATGTGGTCTGGTGGAAAAGTAAATGTGAAGCGAATTACCAAATTAGAACTGAAAAACAATAATGTTGTAGTACAGCACAGCTTGAGGGCTTTTATTGGCTTGGATCAGTCATCGCCTCCTCAATATTTACATGACGGGGGGGAAGGGGGTGCATGGAACAGAAGTGTGTGAGTGTGTGTGTTTGTGTGTGTGTGTGTGTGTTTGTAATTGTTACATATTGAGGACCAGAATGTTTTTAACCAACAAAGTGAGAACATTTTGTCTGGTCCTCACTTCTTCAGAAGGCTGTTTGAGGTTTAAGACTTGGTTTCAGGGTTCAGGTTTGAGTTAACTTTTGGTTAGGGTAAAGCTCGGGGTCAGGTATTTAGTTGTGATGATTAAGGTTAGGGTCCCCACAAAGAGAGAAGTAGACGACTATGTGTGTGTGTGTGTGTGTGTGTGTGTGTGTGTGTGTGTGTGTGTATGTGTGTGTGTGTGTGTGTGTGTGTGTGTGTGTGAGAGAGAGAGAGAGAAAGTGTGGGACAGGGGAAACTGCCTTCTTAGAGCACTCTCACGGTGTAACACATTAGCCGAGGCTTTTCACAGTGCCAAGTCCCCAGACCAATAAAAACAATGGTGAGAAGCAGAAAAATAAATGTTTCAGTTGTTTCCTCTAAACCAAGGTGGGATAAAAAGGGCACAAACTGCTCTCTCAGTGGAACGGAAAAGGAAAAGAATGCTCTCGTTTCTCGAAGAAATCTCGTTCTCAAACTTGAGAAACTGAACGTTATGAATTGTATCCCTGTGTCGGCCCTTGAACCAAATATAACCACAACAGTGCGTGGGTTAGCTTTAATGTTTCCCATGACACATTTCATTTAATATCAATAAAACCACCTGGGGTGGTGTATTGCAACCCGGGCACATTATTGGATTATTTTCCCATAACAGCACATCATGAAAGTTTTGGTTTCTCCAATAACACTTAACTAGTACATGGGACACAGGCTGACACTGGAGACTCCTTCCATATATGTTAAATAACATTTTCTCTCAGAAAACTTCATCATGTCAACAACTCCACACATTTTAATCCATTTATAGTCACACAAACAATCCCTTTGTAACATTAGCTAGCTTCTTAGCTTCTTAACTAGCTTAGGATTCAGGCGATGTGACACAAACCCCCGACAGGAGGATCAGGACCCTCCCTAACGCACAACAGGTGTCTTGTATCACCCTGAAGAGGTTTATTTTGAGATTATGATCTGTAGATTCCTCGTTTATCTTTACAAATTACTGATTTAAAAGTGATTATATTAATAAAAAAATATATTTTTACTTCTGCTAATGATGCACTCCATTACTCCTAGCAACATTGGATTCATTTATTTTCTAAGCCGCTTAATCCTAATTAGGAGGAAACCGGAGTACCCAGAGGAAACCCATGCAAGTGTGGATAGAAGCATGGGGAGACCACACAGAAATGCTCGAGCTGAACCCAGGCCTTCTTGCTGTGAGGCGGACGTGCTAACCACTGTGCCACCGTGCCACTCCTAGCAATATTCGTTTATTAAATAAATAAATAAATTAATAATAGACCACTAAATACCATAGGCTGCATGGTGGCATAGAGATTAGCATGCCCCAGGCTTGGGTGTTTCTGTGTTTGGTTGGGTTTTCTCTGGGGACTCTGGTTTTCTCCCACAGTCCAAAGACTATTAAAACGCAGTAGGCTAATAGGCTGTTTCAATGATGTGGTGAGCTGTTCAGGGTGTACCCCACCTTCGCCCAGTGTTGGCTGAAATAGGCCTCCAGACCTCCAGCCTCCCCACGACCCTAATAGAATTAAGCAGTTCGGCAAATGAGTGAGTGAGTAAATAACACAACTGACCAATCAGAATCAAGTATTCAAATCAGACCTGTAATTATGTAATAATTTGTTGATTTAATTATACCCAATGTCTCTGAATCAAAAAGGCTGAATATGTTGCTTTGTCTTCTTATAGCATGTTGGAGTTTAAACCAATAATGTAGTGCCTCTGCTATCAGTTATATCAAAAACAGCTTTGTAACAATAATCACATGGATACAGACCGTATACAGTTAATAAAACAAAACACATCTGACATTAACGACATCACTATTCACACACAGAATAATGGGAATCTGTGAGAACTAACCTCAGTCGACCCCGAGCCATTAATAATGAAGAGATCTGGCAGGTACTGTGAGAAAGCGCACGGGTCCAGACATGTCCATGACTGGGGAAGTTGTGTGGCCATACAATAAAGAGCAACAGGAAATACAGCAGCTCTGATATGATATTTAATGAGGGTGAAGAGAATCTCTAGTGCAGTATGGGTTCTAGGAGGAGATGATGTGAATATATTATTATTATTATTATTATTATTATTCACTTATTCAATCAATTTGCCGAACCACTTAATCCTCCAGGGAGGCGGAAGCCTTTCTCAGCCGACTGTGGACGAAAGCCGGGTACATCCTGAACAGCTTGACAGTCCATCACAGGACAACACACACACACAAAAGCATTCACACTCACACCTAGGGGCAATTTGGAACAGCCAGTTAGGCTAATATGCATGTACACCCACACAAGCATGAGAAGAACATGCAACCTCCACACTGAAACGCCCTCACCGAGCCCGCAACTCGAACCCAGGACCTTCTTGCTGTGAGGTGATGTGCTAACCACTATGCCACCATTATTATTATTATTATTATTATTATTATTATTATTATTATTATTATTATTATTTAACTAATTGTATCCTAATGATGAGTGGTGGCTAAACTGTAAACAAAATAAAATAATAAATTATAATAGTATGAGTAGTGACCTAAAACAACAGATGAACCAGCAGTCCACCCTGAGGAACCTCAAAAAATAAATAGATAAATAAAAGATTTTAAACATTGGAATGCCATCTCTAAAGGAAAATATTAACATGCATTACTAAGAATTTTTCCTGTGTTGGATTATTTCTGCATTATGATCACTTGCCCCATGCTTGGACCCCTAACATAGATTACATCTTTTTTTTTTGGAAACCCATCAACACCCACATTGTGCCACTGCTGGCTGCACACATCCACCACTAATCATCTTTTTCCGCATATAAAGACAAAAACATCAGGATTTATTTGCATATACAAAGTTCAGATTTAATTTAATTGAATAAAATGTTTACTGTAACTGTAGAAAGTGATGTTTGTACTACGGTGCATGAAGCTCTGAACCACACAATCCTCAGAAGGAGTCAGTTAGTCGTTGCACTGCTGATGAAAGCGCCTGAGAGGTTCACAAACAGAGCTTTGTTCATGGCGCCACAGCTCAGGACCACCAAACAGGCGGGTGCAGGCAGGGCAGAGGGGGGACAAGAGTTCTCTGATGACAGGCTCAGATAAGCAGGGGAAGTCGTGCCACTCGACGAGTTCAGACACATCAGGTGTGGACAGCACAAGCTGTAGAAATCCAGGGGGGGTGACACACATTCAGAACAGCAGGAAGTACCGCTATGATATGTAGCATGTTGCTAAATTCTGTAGCCATGTGAGAAAAACCTGGTGCGTGGAAAAAAAGAACATTTAAAGGATAAGGTTTCCAGGTTCCTGTCTAACAGAAGCCAGCTTTATCCTTTAGGCCCAATTTTCCTGAGACAGAAATATACAAATAATTATTCAGGAGGTACGGTCGCGTAGTGGTTAGCACGTTCACCTCACAGCAAGAGGGTCCTGGGTTCGAGTCCTGGGCTTGGATTGTGCATTTCTGTGTGGAGTTTGCATGTTCTCATTGTGCTTGTATGGGTTTCAAGAATTCTATACTAAAGAATTCTTTAAAATTTCCCGAATCCAAAATTGGCCGGTACGGTGGTGTAGTGGTTAGCATGTCAGCCTCATGGCAAGAACATACTGGGTTCGAGTCCTGTGGTCGGCTCAGGCGTTTCTGTGTGGAATTTGCATGTTCTCTCCAAGCTTGCATGGGTTTCCTCCGGGTACTACAGTTTCCTCCCACAGTCCTAAGACATTAACATTAGGCTAATTAGCTGTTCCAAACTGCCTCTAGGTGTGAGTGTAAATAGTTATGTGTGTGTTAGTGAGCTGTTCAGGGTGTACCCTGCTTTCACCCAGTGTTGGCTGTTTGTGTGAACTGTAATAGACTGGCAACCTTTTTATTGTGTAACTCCGCCTCTCACCTGAAGTCAGGTGGGATTGGCTCCAGCTTCACCCATGACCCTAATGGATGAATACATAATATACACTACCTGGCCAAAAAAACAAAGGTCACACACTCTAATATTTTCATGGAGTGCATTTATCCTTGATCACAGCATGTAATCTCCATGTCATTGTTGCTCCAGTTGGTCCGGTCGAGGCTCAGCAACATTAATGTGGCAATAAAATGAAGTCAGCTGATGAGCTGA
>JBCNYH010000008.1:8767352-8780573 GCA_039654325.1 Tandanus tandanus | reverse complement strand
TGGAGAAGACTTTATGGAGTGGTTCAGTTTTTCCCTCATCAATTCAAGACGTCGGTGAGAAATGAACCCGACACTGGGTGGAAATAAATGTTATGTTGCTAAAGTTTGTTGAAACAATGGCATGACGATTACGTGCTGTAAGCAATGCTAAAGGCAGAACCACAACATATTCGTGTGCGCGACTAATATAGGTAATGGATGGATAGAATTCGATCAAGATTATTGTAATTATATTGAGATTATCTCATTTATAGCCTTAAACCAGCTTACAGCAATTCACTATTAAAATATAGACCTAAATATTCTGTGTCGCCGGCCGGCGGGTCTGGTGTTTTTCACTCTCCCAAAAAGCAACAAAGAAGACTTTTTTTTTTTCTACAATTCCTGCACCAGTTTTCTCCCTCCTCAGAACGAACCCATTCTCCTGTCGTTTGTAGTAACTGCATTCATGAGTCAGTACAGGATCCTTCTGTCAGGTTGGTGACCGAACCCCCGACTCTTGACTCGCAGGCACTTTTGTGGTAAACTGGCCTGAGGACAGCGCAGCAAGACTGCATGGCACCAGGGATTCCAGGAAATAATATCAAGCTGCCCTTTGTTTCCACGAGACACTTGTGTTTAATAAGCTAAAGGGCTCGGGATGAATGAGACGGAAGATAAAATGCACAATAAAAGACAAACCCACCCGCCGAGCCTGCTTGTGCTTTTCCATAAGCTGCTGTCAGGTTTTTGATAGACGGGGACGCGTTCAAGGACATTACTGTTATGTAATGTTAGTTTCAAAAATCAAGCAAGAAAAAGAGAAGCTTTGTTCACGCATCATGTTTTGAAAGGTAGCTCAGGAGTAAAAGGCATAAAAGTAACGAGACCTTCACTTGACCAGGTTGCACAAGTTCAAGTGCAATGTCCGAATCAGAATCTTGTATTTACCATCTTTCTTAAAAAACAATATGTATAAATACTTAGTATGCATATCATAGTAGTCGAAAATGTTACACGGATGACCTGATATATCTGTATTATGCAAAGATACCACAATACACTACACTACAGTATCCCAGAATGCACCTGTGGCCTCTGAATAACCAAAGGAGATGACGTTGTCTAAAAAGAATAGTTTGAAAACAAGGGATGTTGTTAGTTAACCTGATAGTGGGTAGCACGTCCGCCTCACAGCGAGAAGGTCCTGGGCTCGATTCCTGGGGCTCACTGAGATGTGTTTACGTCTATATATCTATGTTTCATGTTCTCCACGTGCTTGCGTGGGTTTCCTCCAGGTACTCCGGTTTCCTCCCACAGTCCACAGACATGCACATTAGGCTAACTGGCTGTTCCAAATTGTTCCTAGGTGTGAGTGAGTGTGAATAGTTGGCTGTGTTACCCATGCGATGGTTTGGCGAGCTGTCCAGGGTGCACCCCACCTTCGACCAGTGTTGGGTGAGATATGCTCCAGCCTCCCCTGAAATGCTTAATCCTACCCTAATAGTAGGATTAAGCATTTCAGCAAATGAGTGAGTGAATAAACAAAAACAGGTCAATCATCTTCTAGTATAAAAACCTTAAATCAACTCTCTGTGTACTTTAAGATAATATAACTTTACGGTTGCTAGCTTGCTTAGCTAGTGCTAACAACATTCAGGTCAAAGGACAACCAAGATGGTGGCGGAGTATGTCCGAGTTGTCTACCTACTACTGGGAGTTTTAAATCTGTATTTTTTTTTTCTGGGATTGTAAATCCGAGATGGAAAGAAGTGCTTTTTACTGCCGTGTTTCTCACACGCCTATGCTCAAACCATGTCTCCTGCTAACTCCAATTTCCGACTTCGAGCACGCTAAGCGGTCAGGGTTCATTCAGTATTTATGGAGTGGCAACATTTTTAAAGACGTGTGTGGGTCGGTGAGGGTGGACGCTCATAACTGAAACGGGAAGGGCGTCGGCGATCTGGAAAAAAAGGCTGTAGATGTAGAGGACACGAGTGTTTGTGTCGAGCTGTGAGCCGAGCGTCGATTTTTGTACAGATGAGCCTCTTTTTCCCATCATGCTGTCCAAGTTTTCTTTTTTTCCTTTCTCACTGTGCCCCATAAAAACAGAGCATAAACACGCCAGCTTCCTGGGCCAGAACACTAAACTTCAGGCTAAACTTTGAGTTCTGCCTGTTTATACAGTACATGTCCTATTTGTCCTGAAGAAATTAAGGTTTAAGAGTCATTGTGTGGAAAATCTTTTTTGCACAATGCTCCCTGACGTCACGTAAAAAAAACAAAACCCGAAAACAGTAAAAAGGTTTCGCTCTCCATCTTGAGTGCATCGACTCAGAGTTCCTACAAACGTGTTTAATTAGCTAACCACAGTTAGCGAAGGGCCTTTTTACCCCTGCTGAAGTCAGCCCAGAGGTCGAAAGCTGTACCCCAACCACCCCACCAACCCCTGATTCGTTTAAAGAGCCCAGAGCTTTGCGCTTTGATTCCTTGCCACATATTGAGCATTTTCCGACACAAGCCTGTAATTACACTGAATTATCAGGAAGCTGGGTTTCCAGCGGTTTACCATTAATTTGGCTCTAAAACCATTGGAACACGTACCTCCTCTACATCTTATCTTAATTATTCCTGACTTTGAGGCAATAATAATTAACCAAATCCTTCTACACACAACTTCATAACAGCAAATAATACAGAAACACAGAGCAATCCACAGGGTGCCAATATTTATGACCATAATCAAATGAGGCTAGTATGGAGTAAAACCAGACTGAATATGTCTTTTTAAAATTTTCTCCTGATTTGGTTTTCTGGTGTTAATGAAGGTTTATGGAGGGATAAAAATGTTCCATTACCGCCGGAAAACATGAAGGTCATCTGGTTCAGATCGGGTGGCGGTGTGGTGTGTGCTAAGCGGCGTGAAGGAGAAGTGCACGACTGCTGCAGGTTGTGTGTTAAACGCGTCCGAGGTGCTGACAGAGATCTTAGAGCAGCAGTTCGGCCCGTGTGAATCGTTAGATGTTTGAGAGGAACGGCCGAGTGTGTGATCTCACTGACCGCCGTCGCTAAACACACATTCTCGCAGACAGAGATCTAATCAGGAGGGAGGTGGCACCTCAGGTCAGATAACAGCCTCTCACCCCGTGGTCACGACCTCTCTGTGTGACCATAGGGCTGACCTCCATTCTGCAGCCTCTCTCCTTGTCTCACTCCACCTCTCTCTCTCTCTCTCTCTCTCTCTGTCTCACTCTACCTGTCTCTCATTTCCCTCTCTGTCTCACTCTAGCTGTCTCTCTCTCTCCCTGTCTCACTCTACCTCTCTCTCTCTCTCTGTCTCACTCTAGCTGTCTCTCTCTCTCTGTCTCACTCTAGCTGTCTCTCACTCTCTCTCTCTCTATGACTCTTTCTCACTCTCTGTCTCTCTCCCTCTCACTCTCCCCTGTTTCTCTCCCTGTCTCACTCTACCTGTCTCTCTCTCTTTGTCTTACTCTAGCTGTCTCTCTCTCTGTGTCTCACTCTAGCTGTCTCTCTTTTTATCTCTCTCTCTCTCTGTCCCATTCTAGCTGTCTCTCTCTCTCTCTGTCTCACTCTAGCTGTCTCTCTCTCTCTCTCTCTCTCTCTCTCTCTCTATGACTCTTTCTCACTCTCTGTCTCTCTCCCTGTCGCTTTCCCCTGTTCCTCTCCCTGTCTCACTCTACCTCTCGCTCTCTCTCTCTCTCTCTCTCTGTATGACTATCAGTAATATTGACACTGCAACCCCCTTCCCTGTCTCCCTCTCTATTAGTCCCTCTCTGGCTGTCTCTCTGGCTGTGTGTATCTCTGTCTGCCTTTCTCTCGGTGTCTCTATCTCTCTCTAATTTTCTCTCTCTGTCTCTCTTTTTCTCGCTCTCTATCTCTGAATTTGTCTCTGTTTGTCTCAGTCTCGCTCTCTCACTATTTCTCTGATTATCTCTGTCTGTCTATCTCTCTCTGTGTGTCTCTCTGTCTCTCTTTTTCTCTCTCTATAGAGATAGAGGTGGGATCTCTATATACATCTCTCTCTCTCTCTCTCTTTTTTTCTCTCTCTCTCTCTCTCTCTCTCTCTCTCTCTCTCTCTCTCTCTCTCTCGATTTATACGGTGCTACTTTCTCAGTATCTGCCAATAAGCTGTGCACTACTCGGACTGGATCCCTGTGAGCTTCACTTCGCAGCACTGTTCTCATATAAACAGTGTGTAAAACGGGTTTAAAACATTTATGAATGTAAATGATCAGTTTTTATTTTCCTGTCAAATAAAACACCACAGTAAAACAGACTTTAATACACTGAGCACGAAGGCACTTACTAAAGAGTTTCATCATCGCTGATTTGTGTTTGGACTGTGTCTTTCTCACGTCACGTCTTATCTCTGAAAACATGAAGCGAGAACAAAGCTGTCGACTCTGAGATCGATGCCACTTGGAGTGGGAAGTTAGTTTCCCAGGCTGCTGTTAGCGTTAGCTTTTTAATGATTAACGATAAGTTCTCTTAATTGAAATGTGCTGAGAGCTGAAGGGGAATTCAGGTGCGTTTAGTAATAAAAGACTAACATGAATGAATGAATGAATGGAGAAAAGTGTTACTGTTTAAGGCTAATCAATAAGAATGATTGAAAAATGTTTGCTTTCTTAGTGAGTTAGCTTTAGCTAGATAATTTGCATAAATGCACAGGACTGGATAAACAAAGGATATCAGAATCAGATTTATTGTCATTGTACAAGTACACTGAAATTAAAAAGCTAATCTTAAAGTACAGAAGTTGCATGAGATAGAACAAAGATCTCACATAACACTCACACACACAAGACCCAAGCTGTGAATGCCATCGCCAGTAAGATTATGTTTTACCTGCAGTGTGTTTGTGTGTTTCTTGGAAGGATGATGATGTAAACAGTTATGTGCAGATTTTTAGGAAATTTCGACAAGAGGCGGAGCTTTGGACAAGGAAGTCTCCATTAGACTTTGGACAAGATCTGGATTAAATTCTGGGTTCTGGAATTTTTAAAAGGATTATTTAACATGTGAGATGATTCAATGAATGAGTGGTATTGCAGCAGGCCCAGCAGGGGGTGCTGTGTACTTTATGGATTTTTTTACAGCTTGGTGGAGGTTTCCTCTCTCTCTCTCTCTCTCTCTCTCTCTCTCTCTCTCTCACTCTCTCTCTCTTATAGCTTGGTGGATGTTTTCACTCTTTTTTTCAGATATGCAAATGGGGACCTTAGTGTGTGAACCCTACTACTCTGCTTGTCTAAAATCCGCCAATAGGAGAACGGCAGGGTGGCACGGTGGCGCAGTGGTTAGCACGTTCGCCTCACAGCAAGAAAGTCTTGGGTTCGATTCCCGAGCTCAGGGCATTTCTGTGTGGAGTTTGCATGTTCTTCCTGTGCTTACGTGGGTTTCCTCTGGGTACTCCGGTTTCCTCCCACAGTCCAAAAAACCTCCACAGTAGGCTAATTGCCTGTTCCAAATCGCCCATAGATGTGAGTGAGTGTGAATGGTTGTATGTGTGGTGGCCCTGCAATGGCCTGGCGAGCTGTTCAGGGTGTACCCCTCCCTCGCACTCGGCTGAGATGGGCGCCAGTCTACCTGTGACCCTAATTAGGATTAAACAACTAAGAAAATGAATGAATGGAAGGAGAACAGCATACAGAACTCATGGGTGGGTTGCACTCTCCGAATCTCTCCAATCTCAAGATTAGTTTGAACCAGTTTAAGCTTTTCTGTTAAAACCAGGCAAGTTTGCATAAATTAAAGATTGTGATTCAGCCTCTTGTTGAAGCCCAAGTCAATAATAATTAAGTAAAATGATTTTTGGATCCAGATTATTTTATATTAATAAGATAACACATGAATCATAAAGCATCCATCATGTATATACAGCTAATGCATGCTAATGCTTAATGAATCACCATTACAGGGCATTATGAAAAGTAAGTGCACTGGACGTCGCTTTACGATCCCATCTGTGCTTCCTCTGAGAGACGAGCCCTGGAGTTATGAGTTGAAGTTTTGTCCTTTTTTTTTTTGTTGGGTGAAAAAGCTTCAAAAGGAACAGATCGGAGAGCCCAGCCGAGATAAATACTTTCAGCTGAACTTCTGGTCAGGAGGGGGTCGAGTCTCAAGAAATATTTATGTGTTTGTGCGGGCGTCCTTTTGGAGACGCATACATAACCAATTAATGTGCAAAGAGTACGGTTCAGAGAGAGAAATACATCAACATGTGGTCTGTTCAGGATTCACTGGGATCTTCCACACTAAGTCTTTCTATCCTTACGTGGCTTTTAAAATGCAAATATACAGTACGCAATTCATAAAAGAGTGTATACACACACACACACACACACACACACACACACACACACACATTCACATGCATTTATGTGCTGTTCCGATTCAATGCGCCATGACCATTTCTGACATGCATGACAGTAAGTGCTTGCTAATTACAGCGCAAATGTTGCAAGACAAGGTTTTGTGTCACCAGCCTTCCGGAACAATCCACCGATTGTTGCGCGAGTTGATTAGGCAGACCAGGCGAGGCTTTTTCTCTCTAATTATCCCCATTTGGGAGCCCATTTTCATGCCTCCATGCCCATGACAAAGAGAGTGTGGGAGGAGAGAGAGAGAGAGAGAGAGAGAGAGAGAGAGAGAGAGAGAGAGAGAGAGAGAGAAGGCAAAAAAAAAAAAAAGGAAAAAAAAAGACTAAAATTGTAGGTTTTGTTGGTTGATGATGTTTATGAGGGCTGGTTGGAGGTCCTCTCATGGGTATTTAGTTCACTTACAGCTCCACTGTGGTTGGAAAATGTCACTGTTTCCAAACACAAGAGACAACGAAGCGGGTCGCATACCAGCATTCAGCCAAGAGAAAAAAAAAGAGCTTTTACCACTGACCAGAGAGTCATTTGTTCTTTATTGTGTCTTACTTTAAGAAACACGTTGCATTCAATTAACGCTTTCTTCTGCATACCTTGGGAGAGAGAGGAAGAGAGAGAGAGGGAGAGAGGGTTTTTTTGCGAATTTTGAAATTCGCAACAAGATATTTTACGACTCCACATGCAAACGAATATTTACAGCAATATATGCTACATTTTAGCATATATTACATGAAAGTTACGAGAAATTTGTGCAATAATTTACGACTGATTGGCAAATAAGTTGCGCATCTCTTGTCGTAAATCAGTCACGTATTGTTCGCTTTTTATTCTTGCGTTATTAGTGTGAACAAAATGTGAATAAAATACAAATTATGACAAAATTCACCGAATATGGCGGGTGCCAGCAAGTCTCAAACTTTCCTCAAACTTCCGTGTAGAAGTCTCCAACTTGTCACTTTTTCTTGCGAACGAAAAACGAATAATTAGCGAGCAAAACGTCAACTTTGCGACCTTCTCACGACGTGGCGACTGTTTGAGAAAAGTTTTAGACTTTTCCTCATCAAAGTTTGCAACATTCGCAGAAATTTCAAACGTTTAAAATTTTTTTGCGATGAGTTCAAAAACCAGCCGACCAAAATGCAATGCCGGGAATTTCCAAGACAAATTTGAAAATGAAACACAGTTGCGAGTTGCCATTCACACCAGACTCTTTTCTATTGCACCTTTAGTGTGATCACCCCTAACTAACTTGTCTCTGATGTCCCACAATAAGTCAAAACTACTGTATAAATAAAAATAAGTAACAGATATTCACCTCAGGTGAGGTGGATATCTCTAATAGTCTATTCACTGAGGTGAATAATTGTTGTAGAATATACTACACAGGAACATAAAAAAGCAAATTAAAATTACATTTTAATGATTTAATTATTAAATTTTTAATTATGACAGTGGTCATACACGCTCCGTTTTTTGAAAATCAAAATTGTTTCTATTTGTGAGCTTAGAAAATAGTGGGTTGAATTTTACCAGCCGAATAATAAACCGAATAGCCGAATAATTTTAACAACCGAATAGTATGGAATTTTTAGGGTGGTGAATATTTGTGTTTTGATTTTTAAATGTTAGATTTTTTTAAATTAAAAAAAATGATGTTCATTTAAAAAAGTTTTAAAAAATGTAATGATTTTCAAATTACTGTGGTTATTAATTATAGGACTTTGATTATTATTCTGAATATGCACAGCCGGAACATGGACACTATGGGCCTACTGTATAAAACGGCAGCACTGCTTTCGGGAGTGGTTTATATTGTGATTATAACATTCCTGTTTCAGCCACAAGTTTAGTCAACGGCTGCCTCAAACCACACGCCGTCCCAGAGACATTTTATAGGAGACAAAAACAACAATTAAACAAGTCAGTTAACTCGTACCAGCTATGCTAAAAGTAAAAAAATCTTTTTTATTCAGAAGATTCATACATATCTAGGTGCACCCCTGTGTTAGTCCTAATGCACATTATGAATCTGGGCAAAATCTATGAACATCAAACTTTTCACTTAAAGAAAACACAATGTCTAACCCCTTACCACTTTTTTCACACAAAAAATGTGATGTTCTCAGATTTTGCTCGAATTTATACTGTGCGTTAGGAAGATCAACACTAACATAGGAATGCACTTAGTTCTGTTCAATCATATGCCAGAATTTTTTTCTATAGGTTCTATAACCCAAGTTGGCTCCCACTCTGTACAAGTACAGTTCAGACACATTCATATATTAAACGTGGAGTGTGATAGGACAAAAGTAAACAAAATACAGTGTCCAGCTTCACCTTCCCAATGCACATTATGAATTTGGGGACAATCTGAAAACATCAAATTTTCACCTAAAAACACAAACTGCTTACTCTATTGTACATGAAAAATGTGATGTTCTCAGATTTTGCTCAAGTTCATGCTGTGAGTTAGGAAGGTGGAGACTAACACAGGGCCCCACTTAGATTTGTCCTCTCATACATTAGGACTTTTTTTTTTTTTTTATAGCTGCTATAACCCAAGTGTAATCCCACTCTGTACAAGTACAGTTCAGATACTCATCACTCCTTAGATTTCAACTGTGTAAGGCGATAGAATGAAACTAAATGCACCCCAGTATTCAGCTTCACCTCCTTAATGCACATTACGAATTTGGGTAAAATCGGAGAACGTCAAATTTTACACCTAAAAAACACAAAGGTCTTTACAAATGTTTTTACATGAAAACTGTGATGTTCCCAGATTTTGCTCAAATTTATACTGTGTTTGCGGAAGCTGAAGAATAATTCACGGGTGCACTTAGTTTTGTCCTATGATACTTTAAGACTTATTTTTATAGCTGCTATAACCTAAGTGTAATTCCCGTCTGTATAAGTACAGTTCAGACATACTAATCCACTTAGATCTCAACACTGGAGAGCGATCGCAAGACATGAAATGCATCGCAGGGTTTGTCTTCACCTCCTTAATGCACAATATGAATTTGGGTAAAATCTGAGAACGTAAAATCTCAGATTTTGCTCAAGTTCATACTGTGCATTAGGAAGGTGAAGACTCACACAGGGATGCATTTAGTTTTGCCCAATCAGACTCTAGGTTTTTTTTTTTGCTAGCTGCTATAACCCAAGTGAAGTCCCCTTTACAAGTACAGTTCAGACACACATCACCCCTTAAATCTCAACTGTGGAAGGTGATAGGATAACACAAAATGCACCCAAAGTGTTTAGCTTCACCTCCCTAATGCACATTATAAATTTGGGGGAAATTGCCACATTTTTCACCTAAACAAATCCCACAAAGGCTAACCCCTTACCATATTGTCTTAGCTTTTCCTAAAATGAATACTCTGTGTTAAGGAAATGAAGACTAACACAGCTGTGAACTTAGTTCTGTCCTATTATTCTCCTCAGTTTTTTTTAAATAAAGCATGCTAGGATGAAAGTAAGGGCACCTCCCTAATGCACATTATAAATTTGGATAAAATCTGAAAACTCCTGTGTTCATTTATTGAAATGCTGTTCTGGGGCTTGTAATTATGGGATTCATGATCAGAAAGGCTTTATTCCCTCCTTGACAGATTACTCACCTTTTCAGAAACATCCTTGAATCCGATACTGTAGTAACAAACAGGAATTAACCGAGCAAACGTGGGGAAAAAAGGAAAAAAGGAAGGAACACATCATAGCAGTCCAGGGCTAAATGTTTTCATGTGTTTTATTTGGACACTTTTCAATTTTTTTATTCATTTCATCAGTTTTCATCCTTCTTGTCTTATCAAACCTAAAAGCAATCTGTGTTCGTTTGCTGGATGCGACTGAAGTCCCACCAATCAGAAACAGCTTTACTTGAGAGTCCTGTTTAACCGGCTGCTCGAGGGACACAGATGTTCACCCTGTAATGATTTTTCGTGCCATTAGCGTAATAGTTGTTTATGGCAGTGAAATGCAGGAATGTGGTCCACTGCAGAAGGACGGAAGGGCTGGGACGGGGGTACGAAATGAATGCACAAAGCAAGACTACAACAAATCTTACATGCACTAATGATCACTACAGCAATTCAGTGTTATTTTAATCAACGTATGCATAACTCTTTATAGTAAGGTTGCACTTTAATCACAACTTAACATGAAACCTAAACCTTAGCATGAATTCACTATAAATAACATGAACAAAGTAACTAATATTTATAATAATTGTTTATATTTAAATAATAAACTTTATAAGGGAGACTGTATTAATCAATATTTAATACACTGAGGCTGCAGCAAGTTTTAATATTTACACCCTGTGGCCTGAAATACACCCAGAGTTCAGAACGCTGCCAATATTTACATTGTGAACAGACTATAATGGAATATTTGCTGTTTTGTATCACTCATATTAGTCATAGATTAAATAAATGTTCATTGTGGTTGGATTTCATGTGACTAGTGTTTGCTATAGTGTAAGTGAGAATAGGAACTAGCATTAAATATAACTGTAAATGAATACCATACACAGAGCAGCCATAACCTTAAAAACATTCTGACTACTGCCAGGTGAAGGGAATAACATTAATTATGTCATTACAGTGGCACCTGCCAAGGAGTGGGATGTACCAGGCAGAAGAGTTGAGGTGTTGGAACCAGGAAAAAACAAGCAAGTCATAGGATTTGACTGACATTGTGACGCTAAATGACTGGGTCTCAAAAATTAATCTCCAAAACAGGAGGTCGTGTGGAGTGTTCCTGGTATGCAGTGGTAAGTACCTACCAAAGGTGGTCCAAGGAAGGACAACCAGTGACCTAGCAAGAGTGTAATGGGTGCTCAAGGCTCAGTGAGGCACATGGATGGACTAGCTGATTGGTGTACAAAGTGACATTCTTTATTAAATAAATAAATAAATAATAATACAAACTTTTCAGCAAAATACTGTGATTAAAGTTTATTAGAACTTTTCAAGCACTTTCAGAGGAAAGTTATGATTGTGTGGGATGTTTTATAGCTGCAGCTAGAGTAAAAGCCGGAAATGATGTTTGAATTGAACTCTAAGTAAATAAAGTTTACCGTGATGTTCTTTAATGACTGTTAACTAGGTGATGATGAGTGTGTTCTTCAGCTTCAGCTTCACATCATGGCCCTCAAACAAAGATCTGATCTGTGATCCTCCACCTCACTTCCACCTCTCCATCCTCCTCCTCCTCCTCGTCCTCATCTCCCTGCGGAGGCTTAATCAACTCCAGGCTTCAGAGTAAAAAATTCTCTTGTGTACAGTTGGCAATGGCGTTAACACAAACCTCCTGTTTGAACCAAATAAAAAAGAGGCCCTTCTCCGAGCCACTTTATGGAGAGTGCAGTCGCGCTGATTTTTAAGGTTGCCTTGTCTTTAACGTAGAGCAAAGGGGGGGTGGATTTGCTCGAACTGCTCTCCTTTTATTTTAGTCTGCCGTAGCCTACAAAAGCACTTAGAGCACTCCAAGTTTCAATTTAATGCAGGCTCTCTAGGCACAAGGCTCAACAATAAAAATGCCAACTTTTAGTAACTTCTTGGTAACTTAAAAGCAGGTGAGAATGAAGCTTGAGACAAGAAGGGGGTTTGGGGGTTATATGTAAAGAGGGGGGAAATAAAATGATTTCACACCAAAAGCTGTTCATTTTACAAAGAGTGATTAATAGGCATTAATATTAAAATCTAATATTCTAATACAGAAAATTATACATGAGGAAAAATATATTACAAAATATGTCCAGGGGAAAACATAATAAGTAGAATTACTTTTAAATCTATTTTAATTATATTCTAAATTGTTCTGCTTAATTTACATATTCATTTATCTCAAAACATTTATCTCAAAATATTTTCTATTTTTTCTTATTCCAATTTTCAGCACACACTCTAAAACATCACATTACTCACAGAGTGAATCTTAGCCACATGTGCAGTTAGAATTATGACTTTGTTTAGAAAATGATGATGTGAAAACTACAAAGTGAATAATATTTTTATAACTGTGGATTTCCTAAGGAAATCATTAAAGTCCTGCGTTCCCCCTACTGAGAAAACGGATGCACTGACCTATAAATAATCTCCTACTTAGACACAGAGAATTCCTTTGGTCCTCATTTATTACCAAATAATAAAACAGTGTCTGAAATTATACTTCAAAACCTCTATTATAAATACACTGCCAGTCAAAAGGTTTCGAACACCATGTATTAACATTTTTGAAATGGGTTCAAGTTAAATACTGTAGGATGAGAAAATCTGAGTAGGAAATAAATCTAAGGGAACTGAGAAATGTGTTACTTTATTGGAAAAAATAATTATGTAACTGGAAAAGGCTGATCTGGATCACTGCTACAGCTAATACTTGCACTGTCTAATATCAATGACAAATCACATTTTATTAAAAAAACTACATTGTAAAAGTAACTTTATAATCTTTCCTTAACTCCATCTCAAGGTAAGTACAGTATATTCATTATAAACCACTGTTTTAAAGTAACTTTACAGCCTTTTAGTAGCTTTACAGCCTCACAGTAACATACAGCCTTGCAATGAATTCACTGTCACCAAAACAACATTTGGTCTTACAGTAAATTTCCTCTTACAGTAGCTTTACATTCTGACAGAAGATTTACATTCATACAGTATATTAACATTCTTACAGTAGCTTTACATTTGTACAGTATCTTTACATTTTTTCTGTAGATTTACATTTGTACAGTATCTTTACATTTTTTCTGTAGATTTACATTTGTACAGTATCTTTACATTCTTACTGAACTTTACATTTGTACAGTATCTTTACATTCTTACAGTAGATT
>JBCNYH010000008.1:8746781-8760855 GCA_039654325.1 Tandanus tandanus | reverse complement strand
CTTTCCTGGTGTGGCTAAAAACCTGTCTTGCAACCTCAGGTTGGAGGAACTGGACTAGGCCTTATTGAATGGTGTTTCTGGACTTTCTTTGATTGACCATTAGATGGACTACCTTTGGGACTGGTAACTCTGGTAGATGTTGCTTATGTCTACCTGATAATTGCCAGAACATCTACGCTTGAAACAAAATACATTGACCTCAGATCTACTGACTCTGGATCAGCAGTTTAAAACCCTTTAGTCAATTTTCGGTATGCTTTGAAACTGACCTCGGGTCAGCAGAGCTTGGCCAATGTGTGGGGTAGCTGGGTGGAGTGGAGCCGTGGTCGTCAAGCTGATGAAGAACAGAAGTAAAGGACTTCTCCTCCCTCCTTTCAGCTCTCTCTCAAGCCTGTCCGTTGCTCTCCAGACAGCCTGGCACACGTATAATTACAGAGCAGTGCACCTCTAAATGCAGAGAGGCAGCTCGAGGCCCTGCTGATAACATACTGCGCAAAGACACCACCCATAGACAAAATACAGCCACATACTTTGAGCTAATTACACCTTTTCAAAGTACAGTCCTGGTCCACTACCTAAACATGAGGATGCCCTGATTCATCAGTAGTTTTCATTTAAACATCATATAAATATGCACTTGCCTTAGAAACTAAGCATCTTCGATGCCTAAGTCATAGCCATTTGCCTACCAGCAGTAACGATGCGATGCGAACAGAGGTATGCCTACAGGGAAATCTACAGAAACACCTGGTAGATTATGTACATCTCACAGATGCCTTCATGGTTGCAACAGTTTAACTGATCTGCGCTTGAGCCACGGTAATTTTCCACACAACCAAACTTTCTGCGAATGGAACCCACACTTCCCAGTTCTCAAGCTAACGCCCTGGCTCTCACGGATTCTGATGGAAGTGCTCGGAACACTTACGGGATGATGCCAGTTGACCCCGGAAGGCAAAAAAAAATAAAAAATCGACCATTGTCTACCGTGAAGTCATTTGGGTCATGTCAGACCAAGATTTTAGAATTTAAGAAGAATTAAATACCTCTTTAATCATTTAAATATAAGGAATACCACTCCAGAGGCACTTTTAGCTTAAAAGTGCCCCCTAGATTGCCATGCCAAGAAAGTTATTGGTTCTAACCTGTCCCTCCTGTTAAAGGTCTGGCTTTCGCTCCTGCCAAAATGTACTATAGAACTTCTAACGTTCTTGGGATTGTTAGCACTGAAAGTTTTTAATGGTTACTGAAAGCTCTTTAAGCGCTTGTTCTTTCACCGTACCTCACCGCAGAAGCATTTCCAATCTCCTTAAAAGACGAAAGTGGGAAAGTATTTGTAATATTTATTTTGACAGCGAGACAGAAAGGGAGGGACACTAAGGCAGAGGACGACAGGGGGAAAAAAGAGGTAAGCTACAGCGCAGAGTGTGTTTTTCTGTACTGCACTCACAGACTCCAGTTTTGGCCGGTCCTGTGGAGATTACTTAAACCCTGCAATCTTCCGGACCCATAATTAGATGAGCCAAGAGAGAGAGAGAGAGAGAGAGAGAGAGAGAGAGAGAGAGAGAGAGAGAGAGAGCGCACAGAAGGATGGTATTCAGTGGTTGCGCTCTATTTTTTGAAAGCAAAATTATAACTCTGCTCAGCGTTTCTGCTGAGTCATGCATTTCTTCCGTCCATCATTCCTGTTTTTCAGCTCCCGAGTGTTCTGAAGAGCCCTAAAGCCCTCGCAGCAGCACCTCTCCACTGCCCTCGGTTATTATGCAGCACTTGATGGCCTTAGCAGATTAAACTAAACACATGTTCGAGCTCCACAGACAAACAGCCGCTAAATAAACTGCCCGCGCTTTCGCTGCCAACTTGTGGCCTGTCAGGAAATCCAGGAAATCAAGAGCGGAAGGAATGAAAAGTGGCAACGCGTGGAAATGTCTGCTAAACATATACAGAGTAACTCACACTATTTCACAATTGGGGCGGCACAGTGGCATAGTGGTAATCAAGTAAGAAAGAAGAAGGTCCTGGGTTCGATTCCCAGACTCGTCTGTTTTTGTGTGGAGTTCTGCATGTGCTTGCTTGGGTTTCCTCCAGGTACTCTGGTTTCCTCCCACAGTCCAAAAACATGCACAGTTGGCTAACTGGCTGTTCCAAATTGCCCCTAGGTGTGAGTGTGAGTGGTTGTGTTGGCTCTGCGATGGTCGGCTGAGCTAGGATGCTGATTGGCTGTCTGCTCTTTCTCAATTCGTGATGTTTCTGTCACCATCGCTATTTCACAAGATCAAAATATAAAAACATTTCTGAGATAAATACTAAATCTGATGTTAATTGTAAATGCTCTAGTTTTTAAAGTGATTTCTTAATCTTGTACATGCAGGTTGATTCCATTCACACTTCTGTCAGATAAAAGAATATAAAATATATTTCTCCATTAAACAGCGCACAAAATCTGAAATTCTGTTTTATCATTCATGTATTTTGACCCAGGATCTTAGCGTCCATGGCTAATGTCCTGCCAAGTGTTAATCTGTCCAGAGCTCCAGGTTAAACGTTGACCTTAAGCATTATCTCATCAACCCCAAACACTCTGCTCGCCCATCCAGGGTTCTCCTTCAGCTTAAGAGGCTCTGCTAGCATCTCTTTCTGTTTCCCCTTTATTTAATCCAGCTGGCCAGTCACTACAGTTACCTGATATCAATCTGAAGGTCTACATGTGACTATGCCTCTCCCAGACCTCTCATGGGTCTCCTTCATCACACCATGGCTTTCAATAAAGGCAATAAAATCACACAATTAAAAAAAAAAAATGTAATCAATCAACCATGGCATATGGTATCATTGATTTCAGGCTACAATGTTAATGGTGCTAATGAGCATGGGAAGTGCATTGTAGAAGTTCAGGGAAAAATTCTGAAAAGAGCTAAATATTACGGGAGTGCAAATTTTGGGGTGTTTTGTGTCCGGAGTAAATCGGGGAAACATAGGAAGAAAATCGGAGAATACTGGAAGTGATTGTTTTTTTTTTAAATACAACATCGGAGACACGTCAGAATAACATCGGTAGAATTGGAGTGACATCAGCATAGATCGTAATAACAACGGATGAAACATCGGAATAACATCGGAATCACATCTGGTAACAATCTGAAAATATCGGTACATATCGGAGGAAACATCGAACTAACAACGGAATATGATGGGCTCAAATTCAGGATGACGATCCGAATCGTCATGGATCCATCCGTGGTTATTTTTTCCTCGTAATATGTAGCTAAAAAAGACTAAGGATGAAAATGATGTAATTTCCGAGTTCCAATTTTCCATTTACACGTGAAATCAGATGCAGCATTGAAGGAAAAATCGTTTTGCTTTTTGTGTGTGTGTGTGTGTGTGTGTCAGAAAGGAAGGAAGTAAGGGAGTTTTCCTTCAAACTAAAAAACTTCATGTTTTTCAATAAAAAAATAAGTCAACAATATATGTTCAAGTTGTAGCACTATTAAAAACATTTCCATATATGTGACTGTATGTATGACTTTACAAGTTCGTGCTAGCTAGCTCTTCGCTAGTTCTACTCAGTGTATATAGCGCTAGCACAACATTATGTTAACCTAACAGCAGACTGAAAAATGTCATTAATAATAAAAATAATCTTTGGGGTTGTTGTTGGGTTTTTTTTTTTCTTGTTCTTGTTTTGTAAGATCTCTCTGGTGACCCTGCGGGCCGGCTCTGATTGGCGTCAGTACGCATTATAGATTGATTCGCTTTAAAAGGACATCTGTTTTGTGGACATTGATTTGATGTAAATCGGTCAGATCTCCTACAGAGAGTAAAGTGGAGTGGAGTAAGCAGGAACACACAGCCAGCCCTGTTATTAGAGCCTCAAACACTGGAATGCACTCCGCCTCATGTGACTGTGAAGTACAGCTCTGTGTCAAAGGTGTTTGAGTGTGTGTGCGAGAGAGAGGGAGAGAGAGAGAGAGAGAGATGATCGTTTGATGGAGTTTGAGGGCTTGGCTCAGAGGAGGAAAGCTTTTTGTGTAATTATGAGCATGACGGGACATGATGGGGGACAGGACGTTGTCAGATGGCAGCCGCTGTTCTGCTTTGATCTCATTCTGTAACACTTTTTCACACACCTTTATGAAAACGCTCACAGTAGCCTGTACAAGCTAGGGATAGTTTTTTCCCAACATAAAAAAAATGTATGTTTACCCGATTATCTCTGGAGGTCATGAGTTCAAACTCTGATGATGCCGGGCACCCAAGAGAGCACAGTTGGCCATGCTCTCAGGTAGGAGGTCTGGCATACTCACTCTCTCACCTGTCAATCACAGCAACTCTAGCCAATCATGAGTGTCTTTGAGCTTCTGTATGCAGAAGACGGTGGATAGCACTTTCCTTTGTCAGTATTGGAGATTGAAGGTGTGAATCCATACAAGCATGTCAACATTTGGGAAAGACTTGCAAATTCTATCTTCAAATTAACATCACTATTGCTTTCTTGCATCTGATTGGTCAGCAGGTGTTATAATTCAAATCAGAAATTTATATTCATGCACTCTTTTTAATACACTGATGTTTCTATAGCAACAACCAGTTCACAAGGATTTGTTCACCAATAGACCGAATAATCTTAAAGGAATTTATATAAAATGTTGAATTGTATAGCTGATGTGGTGTTTTTTGTAAAATGTTCATCATTAATGGAGCCTATCTCTGCCGACTCTGGGCGAAGGCGAGGTACACCCGGAACAGCTCGCGAATCTATTTCAGGGCCAACACACACACACAACCATTCACACACACTCACACCTAGAGGCAATTTAGAACAGCCAATTGGCCTAATGTGCATGTCTTTGGACTGTAGGAGGACACCAGAGTACCCGGAGGAAGCCCACGCAAGCACAGGCTTTCTCACGAGGAAAACTCCACACAGAAACGTCCTCACTGAGCCCAGGACTCAAAACCAGAACCTTCTTGTTGTGAGGTGAACATGCTAACCACGGTGCCACGGTGCCACGTAACAGGAATTAAACACATGCATTTGGGACATGCTGTAATAGGAAACTAATCAACCTGATGGCAGTAACAGTAACCATACTTTGTTTCAGTCCACATCACCCCAGTTCATATTGAATTATTTTCTGTAACACCACGCCCTGTCCCGTTCTATTCGTGCCGCAAACCAAAAAAAAACAAAAAAAACAAACAAATAGGAGTTAAATAATTATAGATAACAGCAACATGTGGTCCATCAAAAGTTCTGGATCTTTCTTTGTAAGGATGTATTAACTCTCCGCTCTTAAATACAAGACTATAAAATATAAAAATGTCTGAGGCCCTTCTTTAGTGCGATGCCAAAGTAGAAACTTTTGTGGTTTTATCAAGAACCTACTAATGAATGTGGCACTAAAACAAATATTTAATCAAATGTTTTTTGGTGCCACAAAAAACTAAAAATGTTTTCCATTATAAAAGTCACCATTATATAAAAGATCTTCCTAAAATGCAACAATTTGTGTCCAAATGGCTCTTTCAGGAAACCAAACATTTCTTGAGGTGCTGAAGATGGCACTTCTACAGTCCATCTTTTTGGTCTCTTGAGTCATTTGTATATGTAAGAGTTAAAAGTGTATAAAATAAAAGTCTCAGAGGGAATACTCTCAGCTATAATAAACAAATATATGTTACGTTACTAAGTGCTTCATTAGCAGGGCTGCAGCGGTCATCGTTTATACAAGTTTTGTTTACAGGTGGAATAAAAAAAGTCAAACAAGACCTTACTCTCACTCACTTTCTGAACCACTTAAAGGGGTGATCACACTAGAGCAATGGCAATGTGTGTGAATGGCAATTCGCGGCTGTCGTTTTTCATTATCAAATTTGTCTCACGACATTCACGGCATCGCGTTTTGGCCGCCTGTTTCGTGAACTCATCGTAAAATGTTTCAAACATGTTTGAAATTTCAGGCTCTGATGCTTAATAGTCTCAAACGCTTCTCAAACAGCAAAAACATTTCTAGGATGATTTATACAGTATATGTTATTTTAGTAAATACTACATGAGAATGGTGCAATCTAATTGGTTTGCTATTTTGGGATAATAACATTGTTCTATCCATACACACTGGAAATGAACAATCGAGTGTTCTGATTGGCTAAACTACTACTAGGATATCAGCTCATATATCGTTACTTGCTACATTACGACAGTAAAAAAATTGGAAGCGGTCACGACTTGTGCTAGGCTAAACGCTATCCTTAGCCATCCTGCTCTTCTGTTCATTCTAGACTTATATCACAAAAAGTGGCAAAATTTGGAATGAGAGTATTTGATGGTAATAATTTTTTAAAATTCTAATTTTCAAGAATTAGATGTCTTCCAGTTCTCAGCATTGCCTGATGTTGACATCTAAGGGAGGGGCCATCGTAAGCCATGTGTGGCAAGCAGAAGTACAGCAAGCAGCACAAGACCTTGTGCTGAGCTTAAAAGGCTACTGGCTCTTCCGATAAGTATGTGATAGTAACTACGTACATTTTTTTTTCCAAGAATTTAAATAAAATAATTCAAATGCTTTATTTCTTACAATCCACCGAGTGTGAATAGAATAAAACATTTATTCCACTTGCTGACTGACATGACTAGCACATATCCAACTCGAGGGCATGGAGTAAGTGTTAATTGTCCATTCTGTAAACTCAGGATAATGCTTTAATAGGTTAGAAATGTAAAAATAAGCCATACATATCTTTTAGTTTATTTTTTTCTTGCTCCTGTGTAGTAGATATTAAAACAATTAATAGCCTCAATTTAACTGAATATTCACCTCAGTGTTCTGGGTCGGGGAATATTTAGAGATATCCACCGTACAAATGTAATAATAATAGAACACAAAGTGATGGAATCACCCACAAGTGAGCATAAGACTCTATAAGCTTGCGTTTATGGGAAAGATTTGGATGGTGGTAGTGGTGGTGCTGGTGTGCTTTTAACAGACAATACTGCTCAAAATAAAATGCCAGCTCTACAATCAGAGAGCATTTAGGCCTCGAAAAACCCAAACATGCCTCTGTGGGGATCTCTGTCATCTAAAAATCCCTAATCGTCCCAGTGAAAATTACAGTGGTGAAAATCACTCCCTTCGCCTTAAACAGAGGGCAGAAAATAAGCAGGCTTTCTGTGGAGCCTTCAGACGCTTTATTATCTGCAGACATTGCAGCAGGAAGACGGATAAACGTGCATAAGGGTCAGGGCAGAGATCTTACCCGATATGGCCAGAGGGTGTTCGTTGAAATTTCTTTCACAACGTGACCTAGACGGTTTTTGAGTGCTGCTGATACGTTTGTGATAAACATTGGAGGCGTGTGCGACGTTGTGTAAACCCAACGTTCTGCGTTTATCCTTTACATCAGTGAGTCAGATTAAAGTTTTAGAGAAGACAAGAGCTATAAAACAAGATTCTTTCTGAATTATTTGGCATTTAAAATGATTTGGCTTTTTTTTTTTTCAAGCTGAGGGTTGCAGACGCAAACAGACTGAAAAAACTAATCCGCAAGGCCAGTAAACGTTGTGGGGATGGAGCTGGACTCTCTGACGGTGGTGTCGGAGAGGCGAATGTTGTCCAAAATAAAGACAATATTGAACAAAACCTCCCACCCGCTTCACAACCTGCTGATCAGTCACAGGAGCACGTTCAGTGAGAGACTGATACCACCTAAATGTACCACTGAACCTCACAGGAAATCATTCCTACCTGTGGCCATTAAACTCTAAAACTCCTCCATCTAGCAACAACATCCACTGTTATACATTTACATTTTGCACTAGATTTATCTGTTTATCATATTGATAATACTGTACATATCACTCACTGACAGGATTCATTCTGGATCTGTTTATATAGATATTAATAACTTCTTATTTTAGACTTATAATATATATATATATATAATTTTTCTTACTGAGACTTTTATCTTTATCTTTTCTTATTTACTTGGTATGGAGCAACTTTGTACACACAATTTCCTCCGGGATAAATAAACTATTCTGATTGATGATTCTGATAACTGGAATACTACAGTACAAACCGTAGCTATATTTGAATGTAATCCATAAGATGTACATTTTTAACTTTTTATTCTTCTCGACAGCTTCTAGCAACTTTTGACAAATGTTAAAAGCTAAATACACTTAAAAAAAAAAAAAAAAAAAAACGAGGCTTGCCTAAAGGTTTATTATTTTTAAATGCAAGGTACAGACCTTTAATCATAGTACTGAAAATTACAGCTTTGAGAAAAATGCCTTTTTTTGCTTATACACAGAGAAAACATACAGGCTTTCTTTTCAGCCTTCAGACAATATTATGCTAAGCTAGCAACATTTGTTTTGTCAAAAAATTACTCACCGGATTCCTATAATAAAAGTCTTAATTATATGTCACATAAAATACACCCCTCTAACTTCTTCTTCTTGTTTTTTTTTTAAATTCAGCTAGCTAGTGTACTTGTAACCTGTAAGCTAAGCATATTAAAAATCTAAGATTAAATGAGGCTAAGCTATCATGAAAACATTTATTATGCAATATTTAAATGCAAGATAGAGTAATTTAATAATCCTCACTAATAATACCTGTCATGGAAATCATTTTCTTAAATAAAAGGCGAAATATTTAAAGGCTTTCGCTGTTAGAGACACAATCATGCTAAGCTAGCACCATTTATGAAGTCAATCTCAATCACTAGAAGTTGGATTTGAACTTAAATCGAACTTAAACTGTTGTGCGAGACTGTTTCTCCCCTTTAGGCTGTTCAGCTGAGGTAACCTTTACGATTCTTTTTAAGCTAGCACCACCTTGTTAACTCGGAAACATATTTTAAGCCTATAATTTAGCCTGAGCTAAAGAAAGATTTTTTCAGTCCTTATTCACTTCTGACATTTTTTTCTTTAATCCGGTTAGTTAAGTAAACACACACACATACATTTAAACGTGAAATAACTCAAAACTGAGCTAGTTTTACCACAAAGTAAAACAGTAAAACAGTCTGGTAAAATATGAACCTTCTCTTGCTAATAAGGAGTGGATGCTAGCAGGCCTGAAAAACGATTAGCGAATGCATATGTGGATTAAGCCTTCTAAAAGAACTAGCATTATTAGCACTGGGATGAAGAAGTATTTCTTTTATAAATCAAGAATTTAAAAGGGTCTCGTTAAAGCCGAATGAATAAAAGAGCATGTGCGTGTATAATATTTAACATGCTACATGCATTTATCATGTCTTTGAAATTGCACTGGGGGGAAAATGTGAGCAGTGGTCTTTTCTAAAAAGCGCTGCTTTGAATAGGTATCATGTGTCCCTGGATTGAGAGCCCAGAGCAGACGGCTAAGTGTTTCCTGTCTGTCAGCGTGGTTCATGTGAGAGAGAGAGAGAGAGAGAGTGTGTGTGTGTGTGTGTGTGTGTGTGTGTGTTATACCAGACGGTGGTCGGCAGACATATTGAAAATGTTGTAGCCGACTTACCCCCTGCCCCCCACTTTACAGTGCACTTCCCTTAGTCTAACATTAGTTCCTCTTTGATAACAAACCCAACATACTGATAACGACAAATTCAATACAATGCAGGTTTTCACAAATATCTCCCATTCTGATTGTGTAGCCCATCTGAAGGAATTAGCGATGCAATGCTACGCCTCTGTTCTTAACCTAGACCCTAAAACCCCTAAACGCTTCGGGGTGGGAAAAGAGGCTGACCTTATGCTCTGACCCTGTACTTCCTGTCGTGTGTTAGAAGAAGCGTCTGGTCATATGAATGTATGTGTGCATGTAGCGGGAAAATGCTAGATACCGCGTTGAAGGTTTTATTTATATACTATATGCTAAGGAACATTTCCGTTGTATTTTTTTATCCATTTATAGATACATTCAAGGTTGCACGTAGCACTGCTCCTGCACTGTGGCGATTTACTCACTCATTTGCAAAACCGCTTACTCTCACTAGGGATGGAGGGATCTCTATCTCAGCCAACACCGGGTGAAGGCGGGGTACCCCTAAACAGCTCTCCAGACCATCGCAGGGCCAACACATACACAATCATTCACACGCAAGGGTTATTTGCACTGGACCCTTCAGCACAAAATAAACAGTCTTTTATTGCATTATTATGTTAAACTAGAAACATTTGTTTAGTTAAAAAATTACTCACTGCTATTGTATAATAAAAGTCCTACTTATATCTGAACCAAAACATTATAATATTCACATAAAATACATGCTTTTAACTTTATATTCTTTTTATATCAGCTATCAAGCCACTTCTGTATAAGTAAGCTAAGTATGTTTAAATTATTATGCAACATTAAAAGAGGTTAAGCTAGCATGAAAACATTTATTATACAGTATCTAACACTCTTAGACACTTTGTGTGTTTATTGTTTTAAAGGTTTCTTCGTACAGCTTGAACCCCTCAGCACAAAAATAAACAAGCTTTCGATTGAGCCTTCAGACCAAATTATGCCAAGCTAGTGATATCTTCTTAGTCAAAACTTACTCAAGGGAATCGTAGAATAAAATAGATAAATAGAATAAAAGTTCTACATATGTCTGAACCCAAACATTCTAAGATTTACATAAAAAACATATTCTTTTTATATCAGCTAGCAAGCGACTTCTGTAAACTGTAAGGTAAGTATAATATTAAAAAAATTTTTTTAAAGAGGCTAAGCTAGCATAAAGACTTTTATTATACACTTCCTAACGTTCTCAGGCACTTTGCGTGTAATTGAAGGTTCGTATCTTAGTCGCTTGAGCCCCTCAGCGTCAACAGCTCAGCTGTCGTGCCTAAGAAGGATGTCCCTGGACCTCTCGTCTGTTGCACGCCCCATGAGCTCCTGCATTAACCGCATTCCTCGCACTCCAAGTTCAAAGTGCACGCTTGCTCTGTTGATCAAGTCTGGAACAGGCCTGGGATTTGAGAGCAGTCCCTCGCTAAGAGCCCCTAAATCTGCCCCCTAAAAGCCTCTGTCTCTCATATGACCTGGAGGAATGAAGATAATGGTGTGTGTGTGTGTGTGTGTGTGTGTGTGTGTGTGTGTTTTAAAGTGTTGAAGCTAATCTCCGAGACAGCCTGTCAAGATTTTAGGTAATTGAGTTAAAAAGACATTTGGGAAGGTTTTTTTTTGTCCTCCTCCTCCTTCCTTCTGCTAACACCTTTCGCCTTTGTTTTCAGTGGGAATGGAGCTGTTCCAGGTTTGAAGTCTCTCATTCAAGGCACTTTGATATTATCTGGCAAGTCAGAGCAGGCAGACTGTTTCACCACGGCGTGCCGGAGTACAAGACTTTCCTGTGTGTGTGCGTGTTTACGATTTCTACAAAACACTTTAAACGTTTCTCAAGCTGAGTTAAAAATCTTTCCGTTATGATATACAGTAACACGCTAAACTCGAATTTAACTTGCTGTAAATTCAGAATAATTTTTGAAATCAAAGGGCGGAGCCACATCTAATTACGACTTTTTGAAGCTGTAAACGGTGAGATGTTGGCGTAGAGGTTAGGGTGTCTGTCTTACAGCATGAAGGACCTTGGGTTCGAGTTCTGAGCTCAGGGAGGGCATTTGTGTGGGGTTTGCATATTCTCCCTGTGCTTGCATGGGTTTCCTTCGGGTACTCCGGTTTGCTCCGACAGTCCAAAGACATGGACATTAGGCTAATTGGCTGTTCCGAATTGCCCCTATGTGTGAGTGTGAATTTTTGAGTGTGTGTGGGTGTTGGCCCTGTGATGGACTGACAAGCTGTTCAGGTACACCCTCGCCTTCACCTGGGGTCAGCTGAGAAGGGCTCCAGCCTCCTCGTGACCCTAGTAGGATTAAGTGGTTCAGCAAATGAATAAATGAAGGCATAAATAAATCAAATGAACCAGTAGAGACTGTTGCAGAAGGTCCCTGTTATTACTGTCAGGAGTAAACACCTGCTCTTATATTCGCTGTAATGAGGTCGGGTGTTTCCTGTACACGCATCGGAAACGCTAAACGTACACTATACAGGATATACATTTCAATTCTGTGTCATGTTTTTTTATTTTCCTTCACTCAAATAGAACCAGACGCCATAAGGACAAGGAAGCCATGAGGGGTTCAGAGCATGTTAAAGAAAAATACCAGAAATGATTTATAAAACGTAACAAAAACATTGTAAATCTTTTTACAGTACAGCATCTTACTTCGATTACAGCTAAGGCGAAACAAAATTAAAGAATTTCCACTAAAGTTTCATAGAAAATGCTTCCAACTCCACTTAAGTCAAACACTGTGGCCTAGGGGCAAAGCTTATTTGACATACAGGGAGAGACAGACGGACAGACGTCAAAGGGAGAGACAGAGAGAGAAAGAGACAGACAGAGAGACAGACAAGGAAAGAGAGACAGAAAGAGAGAGACAGACAAACAGAGTGAGAGCAAGAGACAGATGACAGAGAGACAGAGAAAGAGCGAGAGAGAAACAAAGAGAGAGACAGACAGATGACAGAGAGAGAGACAGACAGACAGACAAAGAAAGAGAGACAGAAAGAGAGAGACACAGACAGAGAGAAACAGACAGATGACAAAGAGAGAGAGAGAGCAGAAAAGAGAGACAGACATGGCAAAGAGAGAGAGACAGACAGAGCGAGAGAGAGACAGACAGACAGACAGACAGAGCAAGAGAGAGAGGCAGACAGACATACAGAGCGAGAGAGGGAGAGCGAGACAGACAGACAGACAGAGCAAGAGAGTGAGAGTGAGACAGACAGACAGAGCAAGAGAGACAGACAGAGTGAGAGAGACAAAGAGAGAGAGAGACAGACAGACAGAGCGGGAGAGAAAGAGAGACAGACAGACAGACATAGCGAGAGAGAGAGCGAGACAGACAGACAGACAGAGCAAGAGAGAGAGAGAGACAGACAGACAGACAGAGCGAGAGAGGGAAAGCGAGACAGACAGACAGACAGAGCGAGAGAGAGAGAGCGAGACAGACAGACAGACAGAGCGAGAGAGAGAGAGACAGACAGACAGACAGACAGAGCGAGAGAGGGAAAGCGAGAGAGACAGACAGACAGAGCGAGAGAGAGAGAGAGAGAGAGCGAGACAGACAGACAGACAGAGCGAGAGAGAGAGAGAGCGAGACAGACAGAGCGAGAAAGAGAGAGAGCGAGACAGACAGAGAGAGAGAGAGAAAGCGCGGGAGAAAGACAGACAGACAGACAGAGCGGGAGGGAGGGAGACAGACAGACAGAGAGAGAGAGAGAGAGAGAGAGAGCTGTTATCAGTGATGAAGTGAATTATTTTCTGTAGCTCCACATCCTGAACTCCTCGTTTCTTCTTGTAGCCTCCAGGTTCGAATTTATTCATAAATATCACCTGATACTTCATGTTTGTTTAACGTAAATTTTTTCCCTCTTGAACTTAACACAGAAAAACGCAGCTTGTCATATTATACACAGACCACATCGTGTGAAGTTCTGGCCTTTTGTTCAAGTACAAAAACCTCATGAGCCACCAGATGAATCACTTCATCATCTGCTTCAGGATTGAACACGTCACGCACTAATGGCGTTATGACTAAACCCGAGCTGTTGGATGAGGAATGTAAATAAGGTCTAATGAGCAAAATGAAGAGATTAGCGTGTGGATAATAGCGGAGTGCCAGGCCTGAGTTTGGGGCGTTAACAGATTAGCGGGTGAGGTTGGTGCTGAGGCTCGGTTACGGCACCTGTCTCAGGGAGAAATGCTCAGCTGCGGCTGGGAAAGACAGACAGGTGTGTGTGTGTGTGAGAGAGAGAGAGGGGATGGGGTGGAGGGTGGTTAAGACGACAAGCTAATAGCAGCGAGGAGTGACAGATGAATGGAGGGAGAAATAAAGCGTGCTGGCAGAGCGAGTGTGGGCCGGCTTCGAGCGCTTTGATAAAACGAGACATTAACGTAAGAGCTTCCACACATTGCAGCGGTAGCCCACACACCCTCACTAATGACTCCAATACTGTGTGTGTGTGTGTGTGTGTGTGTGTGTGTGTGAGAGAGAGAGAGAGAGAGAGAGAGAGAGAGAGAGAGAGAG
>JBCNYH010000008.1:8736133-8746681 GCA_039654325.1 Tandanus tandanus | reverse complement strand
GAGAGAGAGAGAGAGAGAGAGAGAGAGAGAGAGAGAGAGAGAGAGAGAGAGAGAGAGTGTTGACACACTCACACACCCACACTCTGCGCTTGATTAAGCTATTCAGCGTCCTGGGGACAAAATTCCTCGGTGTTGTGGTTTTGCTCATTACACCACCCACATCAGGAGAGGAACAGCTTTCAGGCCAAGTCTTACAGAGGTTCAAACCGGTAACACTTCCTGCCTTGATTATTCTAATCCTCTTTATCTTAATCCTGGTTCTGACGAGGCTGGAGCAGCCAGAACAACATCAGAGCACACACAGGACCTAAATGGAACTGTACTACTACTACTCCGGAGAAGCCGGTGGCGTAGTGGTTAGCATGGCCGCCTCACAGCAAGAAGATCCTAGGTTCGAGTCCAGAGAGAAGGACAGACAGATAGACCGAGAGTGAGACAGACAGAGAGAGAAAGACAGATAGACAGAGACAGACAGACAGACAGACAGGCAGAGAGAGAGTGAGAGAGACAGACAGACAGAGAGAAAGACAGAGACAGACCAGGAGTGAGACAGAGAGAGAGACAGACAGAGAGAAGGACAGAGAGAGAGAGAGGACAGACAGACAGACAGACAGAGAGACAGACCAAGAGTGAGACAGAGAGAGAGAGAAGGACAGACAGACAGAGAGAAGGACAGACAGAGAGACAGACGAAGGAGTGAGACGGAGAGAGAGGACAGACAGACAGAGATAAAGAAGGACAGACTTACAGAGAAACAGACAGACAGAGACAGATAGACAGAGACAGAGAGAAGGACAGACAGAGAGAGTGAGACAGAGAGAGAGAGAGAGAGAGAGAAGGACAGACAGACAGAAAGATAGAGAGATAGGATAGGCACAGTAGAACTACCGTACATGTAACATGGTTTTTAAACGGGGCTCTGAAACGGACGTACGTCATTCTTTCGCGAAAGTTTCTATCCATCAGATGTCTGATAGCGCTATCCAGCGAGGTGTGTCTGCTCCTTAAATCTTATTGTGAAGGATAATTGTTTGTGTGTGTGTAATAATTACAGAGCAGATCAATGAACGGTACACGCCCACTTTTTTTTTTTAATACGCAGACCTCATTCTCGAAGGTACTTTCCCATTCATTATCCAAAATGCTTTTGTACTGAAGCTTTTTTAAAGCGTCAGAGTGAAGCAACGTGCTCCAACGTGAACGCCTTATTAACCTGATGGTGGTCCTCATCACTCATTTGTCAAACGGCTTAATCCTCTCAAGGTCATGGGATGGCCTATCTCAGCCGACACTGGGCAAAGTTGAGGTACACCCTGAACAGCTCGCCAGACCACCTAGGGTCACACCTAGAGGTGACTGGAAACGGATAATTAGCCTAATGTGTATGTCTTTGGACTGTCGGAAGAAACCGGAGTACCCAGAAGGAACCCACGCAAGTGCAGGGAGAACATGTAAACTCCACAGAGAAACCCTCGCCGGGCCCGGGACTTGAATCTTCTTGCTGTGAAGCGGACGTGCTAGTCACTACGCCCCCGTGCCGTATCACAAACATTCATTCATTCATTTTCTGAACCGCTTAATCCTAATTAGGGTCGCGGGGAGGCTGGCGCCCATCTCAACCATCACAAACATTATTAGCATCACAAACATTATTAGCATTATTAGCCTCCTGAGCTGTTCTGGGTTATTCTGTTAACTGAACTCTCGTCATATTTCCGTGTCGGGACAGAAAAAAACCCAAAAGAGACACAACGAAGAGATTCTGTGTGATGTAATATTTACACAAACAAATCTGTACACGTATGAAGCATCAACAGTCCCCCCCCCGCTTCCTTATACAAAAGTGCAAATCTTTAACACACGCCTTGTTTATCTTTCTTTTTTTTATCCTTCAGTTATAACAGAGGTTCCAGTCTTTTTTTAAAGGTTTGTCTTGAGCTCTTGAGTCAGATTCAATTCAAGTAAAGTGCTTCTGCAGCAGCAACCGGCTGCGTGTGACGGACGCAAGTTCAAGTCAGTATTTTGCCTTCAGACCAACTCCAGTTTGCCTCTCGGGCCGTGGCGTCCCCAGTGGACCAGTGATAAGAGTCTCTGGCTGCTCGGATCGGACTGTCTGATCTTATCACAGGTCAGACAGCAGCCCTCGTGTCCTCCCAGAGGCATCATGCACTCGAGATCGAGTTTGGTGCTACGGTTTTTGGTCAGATGTTGCCCGTGGAAGCCATAGTGGAGGCGAGAGAGCATCTCGCGTCGCTGCTGCCTCAGACGCTGGTTCTCACTGCGCAGCATCCGGAGAGCCAGCGTGATCAGGAGGACGAGCACCAGGCCACCGGCGATGGGCACGGCGATGACGGCGGCACGGAACCATACTTCCTTCGCGGAGGGGATTTCCTGCACGCGGGCGATTATTTGACGACCGCCTTCGGCCTGAGGACGAGTCCGACGATCTGTGGGAAAGAATAACATGTGGGTGTGTACTTATGAAAGAACACCACGTCGTACTTTTCATCCCTTTATAGTTACTTTTATTGTAGTGGAATGTCCACAAAACAGGTGTGTTCTGGATTGTTTTCACACCCCTTTGGCTTTTTGAGGACGATGATAGATAGATTATTTGAGACTTGTATGAAAGATCAGCTATGATCCTTGTGTGCTCTTACCCAGACTTTCTCCCCGGCTGTAGGTGAGATCATGTGGACCTCTGTAATTGCACATGTCCTCGTGACAGCACTCGAGTGTGGCAGGGCCGTGCAGGGCGTCGTGAGTATCCTCGGCTCGGCACACACTCCCACTGTTTAGCGCGAGCTCGTAACAGCCGTGCGAGAGAAGAGATTTGGAGCTTTGAGGATCTAAGATGCGCGTGAAGCAGGCGTTCAGCTCCGACTTGCACATGTATCCGGTAGCCACACAGTACGGCGAGTCACAATAGCACCGGATTTCTCCTGGAGGGGAAAAACAGATGGAGCTCATCAGAACATTTCTGTCGCCCAAATGATCCAACATAAAGCTTATCAGCTCATGACAATCTAGAACCCTGGATAGCAGATCTGATGGAAGTTCTGATGTTTGCTGCTAATCAGTTAGCATAAATCTCTACAGCTTAATATTACATCATCAAATAATGACCAGTCACACAAGTCAGATTTTTATTCGCCACTGAACCACGTAAACCCATTAGGGTCATGGAGAGGCTGGAGCCTATCTCAGCCGACTCTGGGCGAAGGCAGGGTACACCCGGAACAGCTCACCAGCTGATTATGAAACCATTCATAATCACACTTAAGGGCAATATACAATTATCCAAATGTGCATGTCTTTGGACTGTAGGAGGAAACCGGAGTACCCAGGGGAAACCCAAACACATGGAGAACATGCAGACTCCACACGGAAACGCCCGGGACTCGAACCCAGGACCTTCCTGCTGTGAGGGGGACGTGCTAACCACTATGCCACTATGCTATTTGACTTTTTTATTAAAAGTTATAAAAACTGTGTTTCAAGTATCATTTTTACTCTTCTGTCATTGTTTTTTCCCCTCTTTTCTCTCCATTCACTTCTTTTCGCTTGTGCTTTACCTTCTCACCCTCAGGCCGACACACATCACCTGGTTTTCTCTTGCACGTCACTCACGTTTTGTTTTTTTTCCCCCATAAATGTTCATGTTTACGTGTTAATGTGATGATGTGGTGTTATTTCTTTATTCTGGATGACTCAATCCACTCGTTATCACCTCAGACCATCAAGTGGCTACAGACCAAAGAGGCAAAACACCTTTAAAATTAATAAATGAAACATTTCTACATTAAAAAAAAATAAATAAATACTACAAAGAGCAGAAAACAGAAAGAAATGAAAAAAAGACAGCATTCTCAGGCTTAGTGTGTGTTTAGGTATTTATTTTTACCTTGCCTAGGTATTCATAACGTTGTGGGGACCTGTCTTCCTTATGGGGACAAAATGCAAATCTCCTTAATGTACATGATTAAATTAGAAGATGAGGACACGTTTTAAGGTTGGAGTAAGGCAAGTAGAAAATAAATGTAAGTGCATGCATTGTCCCCTGAAGGCACGGTAACAAGACTGTGTGTGTAGTTTTACAAGGAAATGAGCTGGAAGTGTTCCTGAATATCAAAACCAGGCGCAGTTCTTTTCTTCTGGAGGTTTTGCCGGCCGCACTTGTTTTTATTTTTTGTAGCCAAAACATCTCTTATTCTCACATAACACACTGTTACTTTACTTTACTGACATTTTATTTTTTTCCTGGAACATTTTTTATTTCATGCTGGCAAACTAATATTTAGAATTTCTTTTTTTTTTTTAAACTGATTTGATAATATAGCCTGTAATAATCTATACCATAAAATATACGGCGTACAGTATAGGTATACACAGTAGGTATGTATACTGTAAGATATTTCAAATCTGGTTTGATTTTGGGTTGAAATCCTGTTTCCTCAGGTTCATCAACCCCGAAACAAAACAAAAGATTAAATATCACATGGCATGGAATAAATGCATAATATACAAAACATCACAGCCTATTAAATATACATAATAAAGCTCTTGTGGTGCAAATCTTTATAATATAATATAATAATAATATAATAACAATATAATAATAATATAATAACAATATAATAATAATAATAATAATAATAATAACAATATAATAATAATATAACAATATAATAATAATATAACAAAATAACAATATAATAATATAATATAACAATATAATAATAATATAACAATATAACAATATAATAATAATATAATAACAATATAATAATAATAATAATGATATAATAATAATATAACAATATAATAATAATATAATAACAATATAATAATAATAATATAATAATAATATAACAATATAATAATAATATAACAATATAACAATATAATATAAAATAATAATATAATAATATAATATATTATCTGTATTAGGACTTTAATAAGAGAGTTTCTTCTGTTTTAGTTTTTTCTAAGAAAACTCAACCCAGATATTCATCCTGAAAGCTGGAAGGAGCTCACTGATCATCCTGTAGGAATGAATGAATGGTGTGGATTTCTCTCTAAACTTCTTCATGGTTTTGGTTCCTCACCTCTGGTTAAGAGCACAGCCAGGGCCCAGAGCTCCAGCTGCAACCAAATGGAAACCAGGCGCTCCATTAAAGACACTTTTACTCTTCTGTCTCTGTCTCTTCTTTCTGTCTCCGTGTCTCAGCTTGTCCAGGACATCATGAAGCAGGACATATCCGGAGAATACTCCAACTTCATCATCATCATCATCATCATCCTCCTCCTCGTCCCAAATCACATCACAGAAACCCTGTAAACTCTCAAACTCGCTCCTCACAAAGAAAACTTCTCAGAACGCTGGCACTCCTCACATCCAGGAAGGATAACAGATAAATCCCAAAGCTTCCGTTGCTGAAGTTTGTTGGTTTGAGGATAAAAAGTCCGAACCGGACCGCGGACACTGACCCTGACCACGCCGAGCATCTGAACTCTCACAGCTCCTGAGCTCAGACTGCAGGATCACTGCCTCGGATAGACTCCTCCCATTAACACGCTGATTGGACCACTACCCACCTTATTTGCATATATCGCGCTGTTATTGGATCGCTTCATGTTTCCCTTTCACACGTCATTGAAGGGGCTTGGCCACGCCCACTGTTAACCCCATTGATAAATCAGGTGTTTCTAATAACAACAATAATAACCACGTTATTAGGCACTGTCTTGCCTAATGCTGCCCAGTCTTGAGCATGAACACACTGCACTTAATATCTCTCCACACCAGCAGGTGGCGATGGTCAGTATTTCTCATTCAATAGTGACACACTGGAACAATCACTAAGATTACAAACTGTAAACAAAGCAATGTTTTTTCATTCTCACACCACTCTCAATCGCTCATCACACCACACAAATTGAACTTCCTTCCTTCCTTGCTAGCTTTCGCATCGCTCTTCTCTCTTCTCATGCACTTAGTCGGGAATCTGAACAGCCATCCGTGGTGGGTCATGGCACCATTTTTCACCGAGGCAGTGGATCCTCAGTGGTTAGGGCTCTGGGTTACTCATCAGAAGGTTGAGGGTTCAATTGCCAGTACTTCTAAGCTGCCACGGTGGGACCTTTGAGCCAAGCCCACCGTAATCCTATCTGCTCCAAGGGTGCGTCATCATGGGGCTGTCCCTGTTTACCTCACAATACACACACACAAAGCTCGGATATGCAAAGAATTTCACTGTGCTACAATGTCAAGATGACAAATGTAGCCCGCTTCATCATCATCTTCACTTAAAGGGATTTCTTTCGGTAATCGACTTGTGTGGTGATGTCGCCGCTGCCAAAAGTTAGTTTTCAATGGTCCAACCTCAGCAGATGATCCAAAGTGCGACACACACACAGACAGCCGAACATTGGCAGATGGCTGATTGTCAGCTTGGCATGTCCCAGGATCAAGGAGTTATAGATTGTTTGGAGCAGTGATGCCCAATCTTATCCACAGAGGGCCGGTGTGGTGCAGGTTTTCAACCCAACCAAGCAGTAGCCACACCTTCCACCTGTTTCAGTCACTCATCTCCAAAAAAAAAAGGCTAGATTGCACAATTTTGAAGGTGGGTTTCAGGCATCTTGGTGAAACCACACGCTCACCAAAAAATGGCACCGTTCTGGCTTCAGGTTATGGAACATGCAAACAATAGAATACACCATCCAGTCAGTTTCTCAGATCAGTGGTCCACATAGGTGGAAGGTGTGGCCCCTACTTGTTGGGAGTGAAAATCTGCAACACAGTATCCTTATAAAGAAATCACTTCCATCCAGTTTAATGAACCCCCTGAACATGGATCTGTGATACATGACACATCAGATACTGTTTACTTGTGTGTGTGGGGATGTTGAATTGTTCCAGGTCAGACAGTGAGGACAGACACAGAGGCAAAATGTGGTTTAATGGATCGAGCCTCGTTAAGTACTTACAGCGGATAAGTTGGGTTAAAGATCGATACACAAAATGGGTTCATATCAAATCCGTTAGTGCAAATGCTGTCGTAAAATCATAATTAACGCTTTAACGTGTGGACATCGATCAGCGTGAGGAGATCAGGGTCAAAAATTCATGGCGTACAGACGTTACTCTAGAAGCATCATGGAAAAGGGAAAGATTTGACCTGATGACCGTTTACACATTTAAAAAAAAATATATCAACAACAGAAAAACTAATTAGTAGAAAATGTCAAGGCCGTATTTTCTGTACTGAAGCACATTAAACATGATGAGATATCAGATCGCCTGGGATCCTCCGAATTCGTTTATTTAGGACCGGTGCATGTCCACGACAGATTCACACTCCTAAAGAAACCGGATTATAAAAATCCTAAATGACGAGACGAGCCTGTGAAACTGGGAGTGAACACACACACACACACAGCATTTATTCTTTAACGTTCCTCCTGATCATCCTAAATAAACCCTTTCCGGAACCTTCCCCACATGCCCCCCTGTGTATCTCTGTGTTGTGTTGTTGTTTATGACTTAATAGAGAGAGGAAGTGTATGTACAACGAATCTATGAATGAACCTTGGGGGGCAAACAGAGTGACCCTGGGTTGAGCTTATTTTCTTTTATTTCTCTCTCCCTTTTTTTTTTCTTCTTTTTTTTTGGTTCTCCAGCTGTGGAGAGAAATCCCAGTCTGGTTCGGTTCAGTTCATTTCAGTCCAGTCCGGTCTGTAGGTCCACGGTTCAGAAAAGGCAGCCAGCTGCGGAGTTCCTCCTGCTTAAAGCGAACGTCGCCTGCCTCTCAAACCATGAAGGAGTTCTGGTTCTTCAGTTTCTCCAGTTCCTTGATCTCTTGTCTCAAGAAGAGGATCCTGTTAAAAACAGCAGTTAAAATGTCTGTCAGAATTATGTAGAACTTTTATTTTTATTAAAGGGGAATTAAACCCAAACGGAATAAAAGCTTACATGCACAGTTTGTCGTAATGAAATGCACTCTGCTTAATAAAACCTAAAGACGAATAATAAATCCTCACACCAAGGGGCGCTATGGTCCTAAAACTCCATGTAAACGTGGAAGTGTTGTGCATTAAATGCACAGAGGTATGTAGCATGTGTTCATGTATATGAGCAGATGCCTGTCTACTGTATACAAATGCATTGTGTGTGTTAACATTTTAGTGTGGGGCCGGTGATGTAGTGTTTAGGGTGGTGGGCTCATGATCAAGAGGTCATGGGTTCAAATCCCCATTGGACCCCCCACCATGCTAAGACCCCTGGGCAAGGTCTTAACCACAAGTGTGCCTCTGTCCACCCAGACGTATAAATGGTCACCAGTAAAAATACTGGGAAGGTAACCAGTGATGGACTAACATCCCTTCCAGGAGCTGATAAGCTCCGGCCTTTGATGAGTCACTAGACCCGGGTGTAAAGGCCCTACAGACCTTACTTTTTTTGGTATTGCGTGCAGATGTGTCGAGATTTATTTTATTTAGAAGTTCAGTAGTTTATATCTGATTAGTTAGGTTAATATCTGTATACGGTTATTTTTGCCGTTATCTTGCCTTATTAGAGCTGATGCATTGATGTATTATTCTTGCGATTTCGCACTCTCGCAAGAGTGAAACGGAATACAAATGGTGGCCTTTTCAAACTGGCTGATGCAAACTTCGAACGAGTTTTAGCTGATTGGAACTTCACAGATGTAAGTAAAAACCACCTGATGATAAAAATACACATATTTTCAGTGTAACAGGAGAGTTTGGAAGGGTTTCCTTTTATTTCCGTTTATCCTCCAGGTTAAATATTGAGCATCAGGAACCACTTTACATCAGATAACACTTTATAACCATCCAAAACATGTAACAGGTGTGTACGAACTTCAGCTGCACAATAGAGTAAATATATATCGCTTAATAATACAACGACAATAACTGTTACTGCTGTTCTGGGTTTTTTTCTCAAAATGATTGAGTCCTTTAAAATATTTTATTTTACTTTTAATACACACTACCCCATTTATTAGAATAATAAATAAGTAACTATTGGTTAAACAATATTTTACAATTTTTTCCACCTCAGTTTAGGTGGATGTCACTACCTATTCAGCAATATCCACTGAGCTTGAGGTGAATAATTGTTTTGGTATATACTATATGGAAATATAAGCAAAAAAACACACAAAATTTAGATTTTTAAATGTTTTAAATCATGACAGATGCAGCTGAGCTCCAAACACACACGCAAGCAGGTGCATAAGAGCTGGGTGACAGCATCTCAAACTCCTTTGAAGATTTAACGTAGATACTACACAGAAACATAAAAAAAAAACTAAAATGAGATTTACGAGAAATATATTTACATATTGTAAATATGACAGAGGAAGGTCAGGTGACCTCTGAATAGAAGTAGCTAAACGCAACGTAGATAATGACGTTTCGTATACTACACGGAAAACAAAAAGTATTTTAACATATACTACACCAACCTACACATATTCAATATTTTCATTCTTCATCACGTCTTCATAAATGCTATCAATCTCTCCATTTAAAGAAAAGGTCATGACCTTCAGTATAGTGGTCCTGGAGTGTATATAATCTCTCTTTTCACCATGGTTACCTTTGCTCTCTCAGCGTAGCCTGGATCTCGCACACTCGCACCAGAGAGCGCAGCTTTTTCAGCTCCACGCAGATCTCAGACATGTTCATACTGCCCATGTTGTGGACATCCTCGCGTAACCTCGCCGCCTGATGGATCAGTGACAGTGTAAACTTTCAGGCCTACTTGTATAAACACTGTCACAAAGCAGATTTACAGAAATGTAAAAACATAAAACATTTAAAGATAAATTTATCCCTGATGAGAAACCCAGAGAAAAAAACTTCCTGAGGACATGAGGAAAGAAACCCAGACTCTCTCGACAACCCATCCTCATCTAGGTGACACCAGAGTGTGTGATTCTACATAAAAAAAAACAGTAAAGCGGAGCATCACCTGCTTTTCTACGTGATCTGACGGCCAGCTCTGAACATGTCGAATGAGATTCTCGTTGAAGTGCAGTGCTAGTGATGGGCTGAAGGTGGTGGGAGGACATGCCGGCGTGCTGTTGTTCACCAGGCACCCGTTTGGCCCTGAACTCTGAAGACCCTGGCTGCTGCAAGAAGAGATTGTGGTCTTAAAATGAGCTTTAGCATGCAAATCAAGACAACAGGATACGGTCCAACACCACTGTGCTGCTATTAAATAAATAATGCTTAAATACTATAAAATAAATAAATAAATGCTAGATATGAATAATCCACAGCAGCCTTTAGAGACAGCAAGAAGATTTAGTCATTTATTAATCCTGGATTTATGAATGACTAAACACCTGTAGTACCAAACAAAACCTGAAGACGGCACCAAAGTGGCACCAAAGTGCAGCAAATAATTTATGTATGTATAAAATATGTAGTTTCACCTTTTCATAACATACATTTTGTTATAAAAAAAATATTTTATATATATTTATAGTTATAAAAAAAATATTATATATA
>JBCNYH010000008.1:8660976-8695874 GCA_039654325.1 Tandanus tandanus | reverse complement strand
ACACACACACACACACACACACACACACACACACACACACACACACACACACACACACACACACAGTCATTCACACATTCACACCTAGAGACAATTTGGAATAGCCAATTTAGCTTACTGTGCAGTACTGTGCACTTGGCCTGTGGGAGGAAACCAGAGTACCTGGAGGAAACCCATGCAAGCATGGGGAGAAAATTCAAACTCCACACAGAAATGCCCGAGCCAAGCCTGAGACTCGAGCCCAGGACCTTCTTACTGTGAGGAAGACATGCGAACCACTACATCACCATTGTGTCACCATCACCCCAAATGATACACTAGTATGCTGCTAAAAAAAAAAAAAAGGAGTGCAAATGTTCTTAGCTGGATGATTGGATGATTAACAAACAGCCAAATTACCGCTGGAAATAAGAGGTCGGAGGACGGAATGTGAGAAAATGGAAAATATACATGCAAATTGGAAATAAAATGAACGGATATCGTATTTCCCATTTGCCTTTTTCCATTCTTGCTTCCTTTCCAAACATAATTCACAATTAGTCTTTTACATTCCATTTCCAAATGCATGTCCAACTGCCAATCAAATCTCAGTAGCTGCTTCCAAAAGTTGCTTCTTCAACCAAACGTCAGTGGAAAAAACCTAAACAGAAAACCAAGGTGACACTCGGCTCGTTGCTCTTCGGCTGCTGGTTCTGATGCAGGAAAAAAAAATCTTACATTGACTAGACACTGATTAATAACAATTACTACATACAAGCATGAAACAAAAACTCATGTAAAACTTTTTCCTTCAGTGTTGTGTCCTACATAACTGGAGCTGTCACACTGGTATAAATACACTGATATTAAAGTCTGCTCTATTTAAGGGTTTTCCATCTCAAAAGCCCAGACTTATTATGTTCTGAATCAGTTTTTGGTATAACATCATCGGCTAGACGTTGTGGATGGCCGGGCCAAAGCAATTTGATTGGCAGTTTGGAAATTAAAAAAAGGCAATTGGGAAGTGCAGTTTTTTCTTCTCTATTTCCGACCGAAATGTCTGTTACTGTATGTGTTTCAGTAACGTCGATCCCTTATACATTTTTATAGCGAGCAAAAGGTTTTGTCTGGCCATTTACATCATATTTATAGAATCTGAGGCATTTTTTCCAGAATCTGAATGAACAATTTACATATACTACTATAGAGAGATATACTACATGGGATTGGAGTTATCTGATTGGTCTGCTATCTCATAGATATAAGACGTTATCCTGAGTGGATAATGCTTGAATCGAATCACATTCGTCAAGGTCACTTGGAGCAGGTGGTGTCTCCATTATTGGGCTTTAAAGGGGGGAAAAAACATTAAATCTTGTTTTAGTTTGTTTTTCTTGTGTTATTTTGCAGTAAAACTTTGAATGAGTGTAAAAATCCACCTTGACAGAGTGCAGTTTATTTCCGTTTGCGTGTAGGAAGGAGTAGACTCAAAAGACAGCGTTAGCTACACAGCGCTATTAGCTCAGAGCACACAGAGCTCACCTGGCCTGTCTCTGTGATGGTTAAAATATCTAAATCTAAACTATAAATTTTTCATTCTAGGTTGCTTTTCTTTATGTTTCAGTGTAGTATGTACCCTAAAGGCGGTTTAAAAAGATGGTGTTACATGTTGCTTAGCATTGCTTGTCAGAGCTTAGCTGCATCCATCATGATTAAATTGTTTTTAATAAACCATAATTGCTTATTATCCCATGTATTGTTACATGTTAGGTAAGGTAAAGTCTATCAGGCTTTTACACCCGAGCCTACTGGCTCATCAGGGCCAGAGCTTATCCCAATTTCTGTAGGTTGAAACAACTAGGAGTTCAACTCCTCCTGGATGGGACGCTGGTCCATCGCAGGTTACCTTCCCAGTATTTTTACTGGTACCCATTTATACTGCTGGGTGGACAGAGGCACACTTGTGAAAAAGACCTTGCCCAGGGGTCTTAGCACAGTGGGGGTCTAACAGGGATACGAACCCACAACCTCTCGTTCATGAGCTCAGCACCCTAACCTCTACACCACCAGCCCCACACTATGATCCTATCTAATGTATACTAAAATAATTATCCACCTCTGGCTATAATAGTCCTTTGGCGCAGAATTGTTAATTAGCTAATGTTAGCTAGCTAGCTACGCAGTGTGCAATGGATGGTAGCTAACACCACCAACGTGTTGTTGATCATTTTACCAAAGTGTTTTATTGCTTCTTGGTTTCACACAACCAAGGTTCTTTAATTCACAGGGTTAAAGTTCACCTTGATATACGGTGGGAAGTGAAATTACCCGATAACAAAAACAGGATCTTTTATTTGCTCTTGCTGTTTTGCTAAACAAAATTTCCCGTTTGTCCTAACACCGCTTTAACTTTTGCACTTTATGTAAAAAAAAAAAAGAAGAAAGACAGAAAGAAAAAAAGAAAGAAAAGTACTTAAAATTTTTCATAGCACGGTGTTAAGGCAACTGTTTCCGATTTCCTGATAGCATTAGCATCAGTCATATCTGATACTCTGAATACACTTCATCTGTGGGCCGTTTCACGGGGAAAAAAAGGAGTGTATTAATCCAGTCCTTATTTGGTAGGATTTTTGTAGCTAGATTTTTGAGAGGTGCTTTGGGGAGAAAAATCAATCTTTAGCGAATGTGCTTTTCCTGGAGACAACACAAATACGCCGAGTTCTCGGGAAGCATGATTATAAGAGCTAAGCTAGCCATAGTGTTCTGCGTCGCAGCCAATCGAAACATCACAGAACCCCGGGACTCGGGTTTTCTCTTCTCTCCGATTCAGAGGACAGACAAATCCTTTTTCTATGTATCTCCGAAGACGTTGGCAGAGATTCCTGTACAGGAGCTTAACCAGTGACAGCTTCATTCATTCAGTAGTTTAACGATACAGTGCTACTTGGATCATTTGCTAACCTAATTCTCATCCCTATAAAAGTGATGTATGTGAAAATGCCAATGAAATAAAGTCTGTTGTTGAGAAGGAAAGGGTTTTTTTTTTTTTTTGATCTTGTACTTCCACATCTTGCAGTGGTGTTTTGGCACTTCGTTTCATTCAGCTGCTCTTTTTTCAGAAGCTTCTCTCAGTGCATGATACTGTAGCCCAGAAAGATTACGAGCCCAAACTTCCATCACTGGCGGCTGAGGATGGCGAAGATGAAGAAGACACAATTAGGATTATTCAGCTGATGAAAAGTAAAGAACCTCTGGTTAGTCTCTCTGGGGTACCGAAATATTTTCCTACCTCACTGTATTAAAAAAGAACGCACCACTGGACTTTACTTCATGTCACATATCATTCATTCGCCAAACTGCTTATTCCTACCAGGGTCGCGGGGAGGCTGGAGCCCATCTCAGTCGACTTTGGAAGAAGGTGGGGTACACCCTGAACCACTCACCAGTCCATCACAGGGCCAACACACACAAGCATTCACACTCACACATAGGGGCAATTTGGAACAACCATTAAGCCTAATGTGCATGTTTTTGGACTGTCGGAGGCACAGGGAGAATGCCCTCATCGAGCCTGGGACTCGAACCCTCGACCTTCTTGCTGTGAGGTGGACGTGCTAACCACTACACCACTGTGCTGCCCTTAATTGCAAGATACTAAGAGGAATATTTGAAATCACAGCATTACAAAGCCACACAGATTGAGGCTATAATAACAGGGACGTTCTGACGCAGAAACTCAACAATTACATTTTCCGTCTCCCAGAAGAACCATCTGTACTCGCATTTGTGTTTTCTTAAACTTAAAAAACACCACCTGTACTCCGATTTGTATTTCCTGGACATCAGACATAACACACAAACAGAGAAACTCTGGATCGACCGAAAGCACATGAAGATCCGTCACGACCCGATTTCCTACTGACCCACCATCATTCGGGTCATAAAGCGAGCTTAATAAAATGCTATTCTTATTAAATATTGGGACATCATTTTCTTCCCAACATCTGGTGAATAGCGTTCGGGGAAAGGGGGGAGGAGGTTATATGTAGAGGGAGTTGGGGAGTGGTTGTGGGACAGCTTGTCATTTATGAATGGCGCTTTATGCATTCCAGAGGCAGAATGGAAAAGTTTATCTTCGTGTTTTTTTTCCCCCCACGTGTGCCATCTATATGCTCGACTGGCTGTTTTTCTTCACCTCACCTTGTTTCTGTCACGATGATGATGGGGAGGGAGGAAGAAGATGAATCATTCAAGGGCTTCATTTGACTCATCAGAGAATTGAACTTCCACGTTGTAAATCACAGCGGATGGCGAAATTTCATCGAGGAGAATATCGGATGGCCTTCTTTTGTATCTTGAGATGATTTCAATGTCAAGTCATTTGATTTGATAGAAAAATCACACACACACACCCATAATTGCTGAACCACTTAATCCTAAGTATTAAACTACTAAGGTCTTGGGGTCTCACCTGACACTGGGCAAAGGCGGGGTACACCCTAAACACACATAAGCAAACAGACCAAACCGGTTACTTCTACTAGGATCGCAGGAAGGCTGGAGCCTATCTCAGCCGACTCTGGACAAAGGCAGTGTACAGCCCAAACAGCTTGCCAGTCTATTAAAGGGATTGCAACACACACAGACACACACTCACATCTAGGGGCAATTTGGAACAGCCAATTAGCGTGATGTGCATGTCTTTGAACGCCTGAGCCCGGGATTCAAACCCAGGACCTCCTTGCTGTGAGGCAGACATGCTAATTACTACACCACCGTGCCTCCCCACACATATCCCAAGATATTTATTATATGCATATTGTAGGCTATCACAGTGGATTTTATTTAAACATGTATACTGTTGATGGGGCAGTGGTGGCCCGGTGGTAGGGTGCTGGATTACTGATCCCAAGGTCGGGGGTTCAAGCCCCACTATGAACGTGTTGTCACTGCTGTCCCCCCCAGTGCAGCTAACCGGGTTATCAAATGCCAGCCATGTCTCTCACTGTCTGTGGTGAGAGGCATGTAAAAGAACCATTGCTCATTTTCGTAAAGAGTAGGCTGCATTGCTTCTGCCCTGAGATGGCCTGGCGAGCTGTCCAGGGTGTACTCTGCCCAGAGTCGGCTGCGATGGGCACCAGCCTCCCCGCGACCCTAATTAGAATTAAGCGGTTCAGAAAATGAATGAATGAATACTGTTGATTTGAAAACTTTAGCTGGTCCAGATGTAATATCCTGACTGTCAGTTCATGGTGTGAAGCTGTTAAAAACATAAAATATAACATGGACATACTCCTCTGTCATCTATTCACTAACAATTTGGTAATCTGATCCGAAGAAATATGGCTTTGTTTCTCACCAGCAGCTTTGGCCATGCCCCTCGGGTCTCCGGAACTGCCAGGAATGATTAGGTGTTTTACAAAAGCTTTAGGACGACTGTAGAGTGGATTTGAAACTGCGAGTACATATGGAGTCCATCAGCCCGATGCAGGCCTCCAACTGCTCCTCTTACTGATGATGAGTAATTGAGCAGCCGTGGGCTAAAAATGGGCCCTGCTTTTGTTGAAAGTGTAAGCGTGTCATTTCAGTGAAGCGCGATCTGGTACTAGAGGTGTCTATTTTCTACACACTGCTGGGAGTCGGAGGTAAACATTGAGTCTCTCAGTCCCTGTGGTTGGTATATAAGATGGTATAAGAAGGGAGGAGGTGCTGTGTTCCTCATCATGGACCGTAAACCGTCCCAAATATTTATTCCCCCAAGTATTTATCATCCTCAGTACTTATTATCATTGTTATTTACTGTCCCAAGTATTTACTACCTTGAGTATTTATTGTCCCTAGTAGGTATCATCCTGGATATTTCTTCTCCAGAGTAGTTACTGTGGGAGGCACGGTGGTGTAGTGATTAGCATATCTGCTTCACAGCAAGAAGGTCCTGGGTTCGAGTCCCGAGCTCGGCAAGGGCGTTTCTGTATGGAGTTTGCATGTCTCTTCGTGCTTGCATGGGTTTCCTCCAGGTACTCTGGTTTCCTCTGACAGTCCAAAAACATGCACATTAGGCTAACTGGTGTGAGTGTGAGTGTGAATGGTTGCGTGTGTGTGTAGGTTCTGCGATGGCCTGGCGAACTGTACAGGATGTACTCCGCCTTCACCCAGTGTCGGCTGAGATAGGCTACAGCCTCCCCATGACCCTAATAGGATGTGGAATTTCACAATAGGAAAGTCTAAATTGCCCCTAGGTCTGGGTGTGAGTGTGAATGCTTTCTGCGATGGTCTGGCAAGCTGTACAGGATGTACCCTGCCTTCGCCGATTATCGGCTGAGATGGGCTCCAGCCTCCCCATGACCCTAGTAGGATGAATCGGTTTGGCGAATGAGTGAGTGAGTGTATTTGTATATGTTGTGCGTTACACTGTTGTGTATTTGTACGTGTTTTATCTCACACTGTTGTTTATCCCATCACTGTCCCAGTGCATTGGAGCTCAATGGGGCACTGAGGGAATGGAACGAGTGGATCACTAGAGGCCCTTTTTTCACTCAGAAGGGCTGTTTTTGTCACCACAATTTGGACAAGCGTTTATTTTCAGAGTTCATCTAGCTGTTGACATGTGTGAGGGCTTAACCTAAACACTCGAGGTTTAAGAGGCCATGTTCGTAATGGTGGCCTGTTGGCAGCGCTGGCAGGGGAAGTACACAAACTACATCTTTTGTTAGACGGACGCGGTGCACAGCGGCTTGGTGTTAAGTAGGTGTGAGCAGAAGTGAAGTGAGCTCATGCTAATGGATGTAGAATTCAGGCACAACATTGTGTCATGTGTTTTATTAATCTACCGCCGCATGATTCATCACGAGCGTCGCTCATTTCCTTCTAATGTGCCTTAAAAGACACACGTCAAATATTTTTCATGTCGTGTGAACAAGTTGATGGATTTTAACAAGTTTTGTCGTCTGAACTCAAAACTTCAGGACCAGAATTTCCTTCATGAGTTTTTCTCTCTGGTTTGGTTTCACGCTTCGCCGCAGGGTTTTGGCTTCCTGTCAATTACGTGGCCTTCGTTTCAATCCAAAAATTACTGAATCACGTCTGTCAGAACATCTGGGACAATATAAACTTTTAATTAATACTAACTTGTACAGAGTCAGTAATACTGGATGATGGAGCAGTGCAAAATGTGATCTTTTAAGGGGTAAAATATGCAAGCATGGAAGGAAGGAAGAAGGGAATAAGGGAAGGAAGGATAGGACGGATAGAGCGAAGGAAGGGAGGAAGGAGGGAAGGAACTAGTGAAGGAAGGAAGGAGGGATGGAAAGAAGTATAATTCATTATGATCTTCCATATAGCTTTATTTCTCCAGTGAGTTTCTCTTTGAGCTGTTGTGATTTACCTCAGCACGTTCTGCATTCCAGGGAGTCACCATTAAACGGGATGAGTCGACTGGCGCTGTCATGGTATCGCGCGTTATGAGAGGAGGAGCTGCAGACAGAAGCGGTGAGAATAATTACCCAATCATTGGGATAGAACACATGTTCACTTCCTGCAAAATCAAACATTTGCGAGGTGAGATCAATAAGTACAAGATAATTATGAATATATTAACAATGTTTGAGACTAAATGTAAGAGAAATGTTAACAATCTTGGGGAAAAAAATTAACTGTAATTGTCAGCAGCTTTTTGTGGTAGAAGAGGAATAAAGCACTTCAATAGATTTTGCTAGAAGATCAAAGAGTAATGGGCGGCGTGGTGGCGTAGTAATTAGCACCTCCGCCTCACAGCATTATCAAAAAATGGTCCTGGGTTTAAGCCCCGGGCTCGGCAAGGGCATTTCTGTGTGGAGTTTGCATGTTCTCCCTGTGCTTGCATGGGTTTCCTCTGGGTACTCAGGTTTCCTCCAACCGTCCAAAGACATGCACATCAGGCTAACTTGCTGTTCCAAATTGCCCCTAGATGTGAGAGTGAGTGTGAATGGTTGTATGCGTGTTGGTTCTGCAATGGTCTGGTGAGCTGTTCAGGGTGTACCCCGCCCTCGCCCGGAGTCGGCTGAGATAGGCTCCAGCCTCCCCGTGACTCTAATAGGATTAGGTTCGGCAAATGAGTGAGAGAGTGAATGTTAAGAGTAACTCTTTTTTTGTCTGGTTACATCACACCTCCCCATCTTTGATTTTTTTTTTTTTATAACAGATCATTCTGCGTCTGCATGTATCATCATCTTTGCTGTTTTTGGCTGATTGTACCTGCAAATAAATAAATAAATAAATGAATGAAAAATTAGTGCTCTCGGGTTTTTGAACCTTTCTGCAGCTTGTGCCCTTGATGATTCAGGTCTTATCCATGAAGGTGATGAGCTCAGAGAGGTCAATGGAGTTCCAGTGGAAGACAAGAACACTGAGGAGATCCTCCCCATACTGGTACACATCTTTATATTTCACTGTACGTATGTTTCTGCTTGCTCCTTTGACTCAAGTCTCTGTTTTCTATTTATTTCCTTGTGGGATCCGTTGCATGCCTCCGATCTGCGCTTTGTAAGCTTTTATTGGAACAGGATCTCACTTTCACATCTTCCAGGCGCAGTCAGATGGGGCCATAACCTTCAAAGTGATCCCAGGCACCAAAGACAAGCTGGAAGCTGATGACACCGAGGTAATATGCATCCCGCCATCGGAATTTCAGCGTTTGGAAGGCGCGGCTTTCTATGATTCAATTTGCAACATGGAATAATTGGAACCAAATGGAAAAAAAGAGAGGGGGTGGAATCGGTGTAACATAAAAGAGTCGTTTGTGGGTTCTGCTAGGTCTTCATCAGGGCGCTGTTTGACTACCACCCGAAAGAGGACCCCGCTATTCCATGTAGAGATGCAGGGCTGGAGTTCCGAAGGGGGGATGTGCTGCAGATCGTGAGTCAGGAAGATGATACTTGGTGGCAGGCGAGACGGATCGCTGCTGCCAACTCTCGAGCTGGGCTGATCCCATCCAGGCAGCTTCAGGAGAGGTACAACCATAAAGTTAATAAAAAGTCATTTAGTAAATAAAACGTTTTATCCAGGTCAGGGTCATGCTAGGTTCCCCAAAGTCTATCCCAGAATGCCAGAAAGACACCATTCACACTCAGGCCTAACCTTGCCTAGACTCTCCACCTAGCAAGTTTTTTAAAAGCTGGAGGAAACTAAAAGACCCATGCAGACAAGGTAGGGGTTGTGCAAAACTGTACACAGACATTAACCCAGGATCAAAATCGAACCAGGGACCCTGGTGCTGTGAGGCAGCAACACTTGTGTTATCAAAAACAATTCTCTCAGCAGATTATTTTTACAGGGTAGGTTGCCAGGCCTTTTTCCTAGCCCTCCACAGCACCTGGTATTCCCAGGCAGTCTCCCATCTGACTACTAACCAGGCCAGACCCTGCTTAGCCCCCGAGATCAGACGGGATCAGGCGTTCACCGAGTAAAAGATTAATGCATGCTATAAAACTTGGCTATTACTTTCCCCCTTGCACTAAATTCTAGCTTTATCATTGTTATTTTAAGGTTAACTGGCTTACTAGCAAACATAACTACTGGCTCAATGTCAGCTAGCTTATTAGCATCCTTAGCTACTTATAGTAATGTTACACGGCTTACTAACAACATAACTACTGGTTTTAATGTCAGCTACCTTATTAGCAACTATAGTTACTTACTGTATATTAATGTTACACAGCTTACTAGCAAACATAAATATGGGTTCTAATGTTAGCTAGCTTATTAGCAACCATAGCTACTTACTGTATATCAATGATACACGGCTTTCTAGCAAACATAACTACAAGTTTTAATGTTAGCTAGCTTATTAGCAACCATAGTTACTTATATTAATGTTACATGGCTCACTATCATACATTACTGGTTTTAATGTTTCATGGCTTATAAGCAAATATAACCACTGATTTCAATGCTAGCTGGCTTACTAGCAAACATAAGTACTGGTTTTAATGCTAGCTGTCTTATTAGCGAACGTAGTTACTGATTTTATTGTTAGCCGGCTCATTAGCAAACATAACTACTGGTGTTTAATGCTAACTGGCTTATTAGCAAACATAAGTACTGGTGTTTAATGTTAACTGGCTTATTAACAGACATGCCTACTAGTCTGAATCATTCAATGCAATATTAATCCCAAAATGATCTGGTGTACTAGCAAAACTGACCATCAATTTTAATGTTAGCTGGCTTATTTCAGAATTTGGATCCTAGTTTTAATCCTAGCTATCATGCAATGATTATTTTAAAGTTAGCTGGCTTACTATCTAATGTGGACGGCTATTGATTTTAATTATACAGTATAATGTTTATCCTAAATTTATCTGGCTTATCAAGGAATTTGACTAGTCTTTATTGCAGTGTAATACTATGCTAGGTGTTTAAAGTTAGCTGACTTTCCCATTAGTACTAATGGTTATATTAGCTGGCCTGCAAGTGAATATGGTTACTGGTTTTAATCAGCGCAGTTGATATCTTAAAGCTAGTTGGATTACTTAATAAAGCCACTAGCAAACATTGCTAGTGGCTTTAATCATACAGGGTGGCTGCTGGTTTTATGGTTTGCTATCTTAGTTAATATTAACTAGTGAACTTAATTTTAATCATAGCTACAGGGTAAATAGTAGCAAAAAACATGGCCACTGGTTTGAAGTTTAAAAGTTATCTTAATATCTTATGTTAGCTTGTTATGCTAACAAACATTGCTGGCTACTTGAATTAATGTTAGCTGGCTTTACTATGAGTTTTAATCAAACTGTGTAATAAAAGTTTGGTTTATATCCTGATCACTTTTATGAAATTTGCTGAAATACGTAACTACTGACTTCAATTGTCCTGGAAAACACGTGTGCTCTGGATTGCTGATTCTACATCAAGTATTAGAAGTTCAGTTCCAGGGGAATCTTAATCTCATCTCGATTCCTGCTCCTCTCATCACAAGACGAGACATGGTCCGAACCTGGACACAGGCACGAACGCTCACGCTATAAGACAAAAAAAAAACAACAAACGGAAGATCTCATGAGACCCACATCTTCATCCATATTTTCAGAACTCCATCCATTATATCTGGACAGGTCGGCACCGGCCAACAAACAACGATGGGAATTTCTCAGGTTGGAATTTTTCTCTGGTTCACTATCCGTGCGTCCGTCCAAATCAAGTAATCACACAAAGTAATGGCACAAGTGCCGATTCTCTGGATGGAAAATCAGGCAGCACTCAGAAGATGAGACCATGATGTGCATCACAGATCGGAGCTCTGAGCAGCGGCAACTTGGCAGAGATCACCGCGCTATGAAGGAAGGAGAATTTCAACTAAATGAGAATTTGCGTCTTCGCATTTTAGGTCAGCTTTAAAGAAGTGTAGAGCGCGTCACACAGACTGATGAGGTCACGCAGCTGGCTGTGAAGATTTCTCTGATCCCTCTCTTTCTCTGCAGGAGAGTGGTGTTACAGAGACCAGAGGTGCTGTTTCAGACATCGAAAGCGCGTAAGATAAACATGGGTAAGCTCAGTCTATATATCGACCATTTGAAGCTAAATGTCCACCAACTATGATCCCAAATCACAACATTCATTCATTCATTTTCTGAATCAATTAATCCTAATTAGGGTTGCGGGGAGGCTGGCGCCCATCTTAGCTGACTCCGGGCGAGGGCGGGGTACACCCTAGACTGCTTGCCAGGCCATCAAAGGGCAGAAACACGCTGATGGCAACCCGATGACCTACTCTTTACGAACGACAGCAATGGTTCTTTTACGTGCCTCTCACCACAGACAGTGAGAGACATGGCTGGCCTTCGATAACCCAGTTAGCTGCACTGGGGGGACAGCAGTGACTCGGTGATAGTGGGGCTTGAACCCCTGACCTTCGGATCACTAAGCCAGCACCCCACCACCGGGCCACCACTGCGCCACCACTGCCCCCAAATCACAACAGTAAGTAATGAAAAATGTTTGAGAGCCTTTACAATTGATTGCCATGTTTCTTTATCAATTTATGAAGAAGTGTTTACGTAAATATTTGAATTATTTCTCAGATTACATTTTTTTTCCAGCTAGCAAGTTTCTATAGCATTTTTTTTACATTGAATATTAAATAAATTGTGCAAAATCACACTTAATAATTACGTCTGTAAAGAAAGGGCAATACTGCCGTAACTGACATGTCATTAGCACAAAAGATAAGTGGTTCAGCAACTGAATGAGCGATGAGTAAAAAATGAAATAAAAAAATACAAATATTGACATATAATTGACATATAATTTTATTGCCCTGCGATGGCCTAGCGAGCTGTCCAGGGTGCACCTCGCCTTCGCCCAGAGTTGGCTGAGATGGGCGCCAGCCGACCCACGACCCTAATTAGGGTTAAGCGGCTTATAAAATAATTGAGGAATTAATATAATTTTATTTATTTATTTATCATTAATTTTCTAAGCCGCTTAATCCTAATTAGAGTCACAGGGAGGCTGGCTGGATCTCAGCCAACTCTGGGCGAGGGCGGGGTGCACCCTGGACAGATCGCCAAGCCACCACAAGGCAACACACACACAACCATTCACACTCAGACCCAGGGGCGATTTGGAACTGCTAATTAGGTGCCGGAGTACCTAGAGGAAACCCATGCAAGCACGGGGAGAAAATGCAAACACCACACAGAAACCCACCAAGCCAGGGAATCGAACCCAGGCCTTCTCGTTGTGAGGCGGACGTGCTAACCACTGCACCACCGTGCCGCCTATATTTATTTGTTTGTTTGTTTGTTTGTTTGTTTATTTATATATATAGTATTTGGAGGTTTTTTTATTAACAGATCATCTCATTCCTCTTTTGTGCCTGAGAGATGGCCAGTATGTGTGTGTGTGTGTGTGTGTGTGTGTGTGTGTGTGTGTGTGTGTGTGTGAGTGTGATTGTGATTGTGTATGAGCCAGGTCTCTCACCAGTCCACGAATAACCCCACTGAGTCAGAGGAAGTGCTGTCTGTAAATCCCCGCGCCTCTGCTGGACACATTAAGTGTTTTACTGTGTGTGAACAACGCATGTACGCCAAGAGCTCAGAAAGATGTGCACTCAAACGCCATGAGGATTAGGGTTACATCACGAGCGGCCTCACAGATCACGGCAGTCTGAGCCCTGCTGTTTACAGCTAAAGACTTCTGCATGGACTCACTTAAGAGGCGTTTAGAGCGATTGAATTCCCAAGCCGCAGTGCTCTTGGGTAAATGGATGACAGATGGGTTGGAGCTTATACATAAAAATATACATTAATACACACACTCTGTCTCAGCTCTCAGGCGTTGTCTCATACCATCTCGCTCAGCCTCTCTAATAAAATCATGCCACAGAATACTCTATTCTGATTGGTCTGAATGAAATCATTATTTTAACATGTGGTATATTTTGGTACGTGGTACTGTTCGATATTATGCTTGTTATTCTAGGGTCATGGTGGTGCCTTTCTCAGCCGACTCTCGGACCCTGAACAGCTCACCAGTCCATCGCAGGGCCAACACACACAACCATTTACACTCACACTTCATTCATTCACTCATTCATTCATTCTCTATGCCGCTTAATCCTAATTAGGGTTGCGGGGAGGCTGGTGCCCATCTTAGCCGACTCTAGGCGAGGGCAGGGTACACCCTGGACAGCTCGCCAGGCCATCGCAGAGCCAAGACACATACAACCATTCACACAGGGGGATGACTATACAGTTTTTTGCTCCAAAACTTTGTTAGCATTACCACTGGTTAGCTAATGTTGTAAATAACATCATTAGTAACACACACACGCTATATATACACATCTAAAACCCACATACGAAACATTTTCCCGTGTTCCCATGACTGTAGGCTTGATGCTATCTGTCGCAGAAATAAAAAAGAAGCAGCCACCTCATCAATCAATCCTTGCTGTGTAATCATTGCATTCTGACGTCCTATATTTGGAACATGGCAGGGAGCAAACACAGGCATAACACAGCGAAAAAACACAGCCAAACACCTCTCAGCAAGGCTGCTCTGTCATTTCCTGACCCTCTTGGATGTAAACATGGTAATGATAGACGGCCTCGTGAGGGACGCGCGCTTTAAAGAGGGGGAAAAAAATGGAGGAGAGTTGCGGGATGTATTTTAGACGAGGAAGAACATGGTTGTTTTATGCCACGGAAGGAGAAGGAAGGCTTACTGGAAGGCCAGCGCTCGTGGTGTGTGGGCCTGGTCAGGGCAAGCAGTCAACATTCAATCCCATCATACTGTAATGAAGTGGCTGTGGTCGCTTGTTGGAAATAACTGGTTTGCTACGAGTCGCCTTGACTCGTCCGAATTCACCTGGGGTTCATGAAAGCGTGATGCGCTGTTTACAGAACGGCTAAAGATGGAGAGATTCCCTTCCAACATTTGGCATCTACATGACCTTGTGTTTTGACCCAGCTGGATGTCTGGGTGTGTCACATGGAATCCTGACCTGGGATGACTTTCCAAAGTTCCAAATATTTCAGATTAAGTTTGTACACAGAGATGCAGGCTTTTAACGTGAGCACTGATAACAAGTCCATTGTCCATTTCTCCTTTAGCCTGGAGGACGCAGTGTCCACGTTTTTCCAAAAAAAAAAAAAAAAGAATAAAAAATTTTGATTAGTCTAACCGCAGAATGGTTTCCACTTTTCCTCAGTCCATTTTAAATGAGCTTTGGCCCAGTGAAGAAAGCAGCATTTGCGGATCATGATCACATATGGCTTCTTTTTTGTACGATACGGCTTTAACATGCATTTTTGGACGGCACGGAGAACTGTGTTCACAGACGATGGTTTCTGGAAGTGTTCCTGAGCCTGTGCAGTGACAGATCCATGCCTGTTTTTAATGCAGTACTGCCTGAGGGCTGAAGACCACCGGCATCCAATATTGATATTCAGTCGTGTCCCTTGCGCACAGAGATTTTTCCAGATTCTCAGACTCTTTTGATGATATTATATACTGTATATATGTATTTGCAATTTTACCTTGAGGAACATTATACTGAAATTGTTCCGCAATGTGTAGATGCAGTTTTTTGCAGATTGATGACCCTCCGCTCACATGTCCTCTTTAAACTGAATCATGTTACTGACCTGTTACCAGTTAACCAAAGTATTTTCAAAATATTCCTCCAGCTGCTTCTTTTTAGTACCACTTATTTTTCCAGCAATTAATTGCCCCGTCCCAACATTTATGAGACATGCTGCTACTATCAAATTTAAAATGAGCTAGGGCTTCCGAGTGCGTGGTTATCAACCTGGAGATCGCAAGTTCGAATCCGGGTTGATGCCGCAGCCATCCACGACAGGGAGTCCATGAGAGCTAATTGGCCGAGCTCTCACAGGAGGCTCCGGTCACTCACAGTAATCACCAGCCAATCCATGGGTGACTGTGTCATTCATACAAAAGGAGTGGTTTTCCCTCTGAGTGTGTTAGGGCCACCTCCAAATGCACATGTGCAGCAGTTCATAAAGAGGCGCGTGGCAGCATTGCATGTCACGGAGGGGGCATGTGCATGCTTACGCCTCTCCCTGGTTGGTGGTGGTCGTATGTAATAAGTGGTTAGTACATCCCCCTAGTGTGGGTTTCCTCCGGGTACTCCTGCTTCCTCCCACAGTCCAAAGACATGTGCATTAGGCTAACTGGCTGTTCTAAAATCGCCCCTCGGTGTGGTTGTGTGTGTCGGCGCTGTGATGATCTGGCGAGCTGTTCAGAGTGTACCCCGCCTTTGCCCAGTATCGTTTAAGATAGGCTCCAGCCTAACGCGACCCTAATAGGATTCAACGGTTCAGCAAATGAGTGAGTGATGAGTGAGTGTTTTACAAGTGTAGCTGTAAATGGTTAAAAAGATGATGTCATTCATTAATGCATTACAATATGTAATCATTGGACTGCTGCTGTTGTATAAGAAAAAAAAATGATAAACATGACCAGGATGTGATGTTATTGGAAAATAATTGAATGCAATCTAAATCTAATCTCATCTCATCTAAAGATCTGAGATATAATTTTATTATAATTAGTGACATTTATAAAAGAGTTTCAGTACTGGGTTCATTATCAATTTACTAACATCCTGTCATTTATTTTATGGTTAATTATCTGGAATTTTCTTCCATCCACTGATGAAAAATACTGTTAGTCAAAGTAAGTGTTTAATATTTATCCAACATTCGAAATTGTACATCGTTTCAAAGTTGTTGACTTTCTGTCATGCTTTATTGTATATAAAGTGAATGCGTTAGTTAAAAGTTAGCGCTTGTTACACGTGAGCTATATGTATTTGATTTATGTCTCAAAATGTAAACAATATCTATAACTGCTAAAGAACTCTGTCCTTTTTTACTCATGCTGAACAGACGACGGAGAAGGTAATCTTTCATTCTTTCGGCTTCGATTCACGGCTCATTTGCTCACCGATAATTTTCCACCATTTCAAGTGAAGTTGACATTAAAAAAAAAAAAAAAGAATACAGAGAGCACGATAGCGATTTCCGTTCTTCAAATGCTTCTAGTTTCTCAGGGATTGGTTTAATCTCAGCTTCGGTTTTTCATCCAACATACGATGTTAAACGTGGACTTAAATAAAACTAGTATTTAATTACTATATAAATTCATAGCTATCTAACATTAGAGCATTCCTTTGTGGGTGGCAAGAAGGTCCTGGGTTTGAGTCCTGAGCTGTTTCTGTGTGGAGTTTGCATGTTCTTCGTGTGCTTGCGTGGGTTTCCTCCGGGTATGCCAGTTTCTTCCCACAGTCAAAAGACATGCACGTTAGGCTAACTGGCTGTTCCAAATTGTTCCTAAGTGTGAATATTTGTGTCAATGTTGTCCCTACTATGGAGTGGCTAGGTGTTCAGGGTGTGATGGGCTCCAGCCTCCCCGCGACCCTAATAGTATTAATCTGTTGGGCAAATGAATTAATTCATTCGCTTAATCCTCATTAAGGTTGCGGGGGTGGGGGGGCTGGTGCCCATCTCAGCCGACTCTAGGTGAAGACAGGGTACACCCTGAATAGCTCACTAGGGCAACACACATACAACCATTCACACTTACACCCACAACTAGGGGTGACTCTGAACAGCCAATTAGCCTACTGTGCAGGTTTTTGGACTGTTGGAGGAAACCGGAGTACCTGGAGGAAACCCGTGCAAGCACAGGGAGAACTCCACACAGAAACGCCCTCACCGAGTCCTGGAATCAAACCCAGGCAAACGAATGAATGAATAAATATAAATCACACAAAAGGCTACCTCATGTTCTGAGTGGTCATGTGACTTGAAATGTGACTCCTTTTTCTTTCTGTCGTTACAAGGGAATGCCGATTATGTGGCTCTTCATGGAATACATATAGGTAAGGAACATTTCTTTCTCCAATCTTATCTTTTACACACTTGCCTGCTGCTTCCGTTATAAATCTAAAACCCCACTTTAGATCAGAAGCAGGTTTTTACTGGACTCTTACGCACTAAAAATGCTACAACAGAGCTTCTTAATGCTGCTTAATCTCCCCCATGGCACTTATCCATCTCATGATACATTTGTCCTTTCAGAGCTGCTCAGACAGCCTCATTAGTTCTTGATTTATGTTGATCTGGTTTGGGTATTCATGTTAATTTAGAGGTCTTTAATAGCTCCAGACTGGGTGCTTTGCTCTGGTCCATTGGTGATAAAGAGCCTCGGTGAGCAGGAGCAGGACGAGTGAAGCGAAGCAGCCAGGCGACTGTATGAGTAAAGCAGAATTTGTCTTTCTCTCTCTACTCTCACTCTACCTCTGTTTTTTTTTTTTTTTTTGCTCGTTGGCGAAGCGTCAGCTTGTCCACAGCAAATCTCAGGCGCAGACACGATGGCCAAGCTCGCATCAATCCCACAGCGACCCCTTCAAGAAAACATGCTTAAGGCATTACTACGTGGCCGGCTTGTGACGGGCTCAATTTGGGGTAGGCCAAAAAGCTGTGATTTATCGCCGCGATGGTTTCGGGGCTACGTGATGGAAAACTACACCATGCCGTTTGACGCTCACAGAGAGCTTTTGGTAGCAACATTCTTCTTCCTTCTATAAATCTACCTTTCCAAGCTCAGAGGTGGTGTTTACGGCGATCAGCGCAAAAACGCAAGCCGATATCACCCAGTGCATTATGGGGAAAGTGAAAGGTCATGAAGAAGGAGTGGGTGGGATATTTAAGTGACCTGGAAAAGGTATTAACAGATCCCAATAAGTTCCAGACATGGAAAACATTAGAAAAAAAAGAGAGTATTTACAAACCAGATTATTTAATCAGTATGCAGTCTAGCAGGAGCCAAGACGCTAATGCACGGTTCAGCGGTCCAGATCGCTTTTCTATTTCTCCAGATCCTTTGGATGTTTTCAGTGTCAGGTAGCCGCAGCATGTGTGCATTAGTGCGCAGAGTCTGGTTCGAAGACAACCCAAAGTGCTTCATTCACCAGATAATGACTTTACCATCCAGGCTGATGCAATCGATAAGTTATGATCACTCGTTCGTCTTTATCACATGCCAGTGACAGATGAAGAAGACGAAGCATCACGTGGACTTTGAATTAAGACGTATCATTTCATATGCATATTTTTTCTTTATTTTAGCAAACCCAGACCGGATGAGATGTGGTGTCTGTCTGCTTTGGTGAGGCTGGTGATGTAATAGATCTCAGCTGCCAAGTTCAAGGTAGACAAGAGTAGTAGGAGTACCTCAGGTCTGCCCTTTTGGTGCATTGACGTTTATAAGAAAGATTTCTTTTTGTTTCTTGTTCAAGGTTTTATGCTGAGGAAACTGGAGGATTATTTTAGTCGGGAAGGGGTGGGGGGTGTCTCCATTTTTCAGACAATATGATACAATAAAAATTTGAGAAGCACTCACTGCGTATAAGGTATCGGCACCATGCAGCATGGATAATCTAGCACATCGGCCTCACGTTGCGTAAGGCTTTGTCAGTGGGATGTCCCTGGGGGAAGCACGCCTCCCTCTCTGTGACATTATCACAGAGTGTGTAGGTCAATTAGTAGAGGGTTATGTCAAGGACTGACATACTGGCAGGACATAGAGAGTCTGATCCGGGTGGAGCACTGCTAACAGGTCTATCACATTACATGGGACATTGTAGGATTACCCATGTGCTCCTCTTACAGTATGTCCCATAGTATGCGGACATTACCAAATTAGTGAAAAAAGCTTTTTTGTTTAAAGTTTTTACTAGATAACCTTTTGAAGGTCACTCAAGGTCAAAAGCATTTCATTGGAAAGTTCATATATTTTATCAATCAAATTCAGAAGCAGAGTAACACACTCGGAGAAAAGCATTATTCACAGATGGTCATGATTGGTTCGGCGTCATGATGGCGGCATGGCACCATGATACCTGACCAAGGCAGCACGGTGGTGTAGTGGTCAGCACCTCCACCTCACGGCAAGAAGGTTCAATTCCTGGGCTTGGCAAGGGCGCTTCTGTGTGGAGTCTGCATGTTCTCCCCGTGCTTGCATGGGTTTCCTCTGGGTACTCTGGTTTCCTCCCACAGTCCAAAGACATGCACATTAGGCTAACTGGCTGTTCAAAATTGACCCTAGGTGTGAGTGTGAGTGTGAATGGTTGTATGTGTGTGATGCGATGGTCTGGCGAGCTGTTCAGGGTGTACTGCTTGAATTCACAAGTTCTTGGGTGATAGTGGCACACTCGAGAGCCCTTACCTAGACCTTGCAGGAGCCCTGGAGCTCTTGCTTAGATGTTTTTTAACATCTTTCTTCCTGTCTCACTCTTCCTAATAGAACCTCAAATAGATTAAATAGTTTTTCTTGGTTTATCTCTTTTAAATCCTCTTTCCACAACCTACAAGCCCACAACAGATCGCTGTCTTCCATGTTCTCCTGCATGCTCTCAAGGTCACTACACGAGGAACCCCATCCAAAACACCAAACGTTTCTATAACATATAATAAGAGCAGGCCGGTTCTACCCACGGATCTCTTCAGACGCTGTTACAGTAAGCCTCACTTCTGCTTCTTCCCACAGTCATGTGGTGAGAGCTCAGCTTTGGTACAGGCCATGCGTGAAGCAGACATAACCCCGGCCAGTTGGGTTGGCATCTTCTAGTTGTTGCTGTTTATGGAAACCGGTTGTGTGGCCTGGTCTCTGGACATGTCTGGAAGAAGCATTTGGTCAGGCTCTCTAATCTCTAGAAAGCCTTACTCACAGTCATAATCATGTCACGAGCACCGTTCAGCAGATGGTGCGAGGACAGACAGGCTCCAGGACCTTGGAAGGGGGTGTGGCCTCTTTTAATTAAATATGACACTCAAGGGTTTTTGTTAGCACTGGTGTATAAATTATTGTTCTAACAGCCTCTTAACTTCAGCCACATCAGTGCTTTGAAAAAGTTTCGGCCCCCTTTCTGCCCTCGCTCTCACCCATTCTCTGAACCACGGGGAGGCTGGAGCCTATCTCGGCCGACACTGGGACCCTGAACAGCTCGCCTGACCATCGTAGAGCAACACAGGCACACAACCATTCACAATCACATCCACACCTAGGGTCAATCTGGAACAAATAGTTAGCCTAATGTGCATGCCTTTGGACTGTAGGAGGAAACCGGAGTACTTGGAGGAAACCCACACAAGCATGGGGAGAACATGCAAACTCCACACAGAAATGCCCAAGCCTGGGATTTGAACCCAGGACCTTCTTGCTGTAATGCGGACATGTTAACCACTAAGCCACAGTGCTGCTCGCCCCTTTCTGATTCATGCTAATTCAATATAATACAAAAGACCCGAGTAAAAAAAAAACCTGATAAATATTTCAGATGATTTACTGTAGGATAAAAACTCACCAACACCTAGACTATATCATCCATGTCAAAAAGTAATCAACCCATACCACCTCACCCTGAGTCACACCAAGCCAAACGTAATTAGTAAAGGGCTAATTAGGCGAATCACACCAAATGGTTGATTGTCGTCAACCCTGTTAAATCCAGACAACACTTAAATCCAACCTTTCCAAAAATTCCCCTAAAACAAATCTCTCAATCTCACTCTGGGACCCAAGCAAACCAACAGTGGTGAAAACGGTGGTGTAGTGGTTTGTCCATCAGCCTCACAGCAAGAAGGTCCTGGGTTCTCCAGGTACTCCAGTTTCCTCAAACACTCCAAAGGTCAAAGAACATGCACATCAGGCTAATTGGCTGTTCCAAGATGCCCCTAGCTGTGAATGTGAGTGTGAATGGATGTGTATATGTTGGCCATTCGATGGACTGGCAATCTGTTCAGAGCGTACCCTGCCTTCACCCAGATTTGGCTGAGATGTGACAACCCTGCGACCCGAGCAGGATAAAACGGTTTGGCAAATGAATGAATGAAAGCAGAGGAAGCTAGAGAGGAGGCAAATACTTTTTCCCAGTACTGTAACTTGCTGTAAAGTGGTAAGTGCTATATGCTAGAGGTAGATATAAACATCAAATTAAGCATGAACTTTAAGCATTAGTTTTTTTTCCCCAGGCGTCGTGTCACAACGAGTCGTCCGCCAAAATATTATAACTCGATTTGAAAATGTGTTTTGTCGGCTGTCTGAGCGATTTCCACAGGGCATGTCACAATCTTGAACACCGTGCTGCTTTGAGAGGCCAAAAAACGCTTGTGTCGTTTTGTAACGCGGCCCGAATTCCCAGCGCAGCACATGTCAGGGTGCATTTCAGCATTTCGAGCTAAGCTTCTGTGCGCCTTCCCTTGAAAAGGATTGTCTAAAGCTTTCAGTGCTCTCACATATAGTATAATCCAGGATCATCTTTAAAAAAAAACAAAAAAAAAAGGAAGGTGAAAGAAAGACGAACGACTGTCTGGAGAGTGATTCTCTCAGCGAGAGAATCAATCTGCACATTAACGAAAAAATACCATTTTTGGCAATATTGCTTTAATTATTTTTTGGTCAGGGCTTGCTAACCTCAGATTTATTTGCGCAGAAGCTGTCTAGCCTCGGGGCTCGCTTGTTATTCTCCGTGCAGGACAGAGATGTCTGGAACAGTTTAAAGGATGAAGGGTAGATTGATATCGGTGTGGCCAATCAGCCGCGTATTTGTGCTGCGGCTACTGCGTCTGTGGGAGTGCGAGACTTGCTCGCCATGTGTTCATCAGCCTGTGGAACAGTCGAACGCTCACGCCTGGATTCAAAAGAGAGAGATCAGGAGACCTGACACTTTCTTCATCGGTTCAGATTTTATAAGGATGGAAAACTCCACCCATATAAATGTTTATATTAAATCATCTGTTACGCTGATGTCACTTTTCAACAATCGCTTTAGCTCCTAAAAAAAGCACGGCAGATTTTCTTACGCGGTGTAGAGATAGTGGAGACGTTGGTGTATACATCAGACTCTGAAGTCCAAGAATTTATAACACCAGAGACTAGCCTGGGTTATTTAGTGATCTACGTGATGGCGTTGGCACTGGAGTTAGCATGAAACTGAAGTTTTGGAAGCTGGCCTGTTTATAGATCATCTAGATAAAGAGACGAAAGAGCTGGAGAGAAAGACTGACGCGTCGCTGCATCTCTGTTTAGTTTGAGATGAAATAAGAAATAAATCCTTTGGTGACGCCATCAAATGGCATTGATAGGATTGGAAGTGACACCAAATAAGGGATGGAGTTTTCTTTGATGGCATACTGAATGCTTAATGTGTTGATTTTTTAGGTGTAAAGTAAATGATACGTCTGTACTGTGATGGAAAACATTAATGGTGGTGCTGTTAGGACAAAACCACCATTTTGTGGGTTGAAAATGACTCCAAACATCATCCACTAATTCAAACCACCCTGAACCCGGCGACACCCGTGCGGGGTGAGAGTCAACCGTTTGGGATTTATCTACGTTGTGGAATTTATAAATAAAGAAGAATTTTAATGCCCTTTGATCTTAAGTCTGGGACATTCATTCATTCATTCATTTTCTAGGTCACTTATTCCTAATTAGGGTCGCGAGGAGGCGGGTGCCCATCAAGTCTGTGACACTGCACTCACTTTCAATATATATTCTGATTGAGACTCATCATTCACAGGAGTATGAACACCTCACTCGCTCTCCTCAAATCCTTCTCAACTCTCCTCCTCTAATCCCCTCCCTACGCCCCCTGCAGCCCCTCCCCGCCCTCCCTCAGCCCCTCTCTGCCTCTCCTCTAAACACCTTCCCAATTTCCCCTCTCAGCCCTCCCAGCCCTCCCTTAGCCTGTTCCCGCCCTCCCCTCTCAGCCATTCCATCTCAGCCCCTCCCACCTCCCTTCTTAGCCTCTCCCTGCCTCCCCTCTCTGCCCCATCTCAGCCCTTCCCTGTCTCCTCTCTCTACCTCCCCTCTGAACACCTTGCTTTGACTCTCAGATCCTCCCTGCCTCCCCGCCCTCCCTCAGCCCATTACCGCCCTCCCCTCTTAGCCTTTCCCCGCCTTCCATCTCAGCCCCTCCCACCTCCCTTCTTATCCTCTCCCTGCCTCTCCTGTCAGCCCCTCCCCACCTTCCCTCTCAGCCCCTTCCCACCTCCCCTCTCAGGCCTCATTGTCCCCCATCTTCTCCTCCCCTCTCAGGCCCTCCCACCTCCCCTTTTAGCACATCTTCGCCTCCCCTCCCACCTCCTTCTCGCCCCCTCTTAGGCTCTTTCTCACTTTTTACCATTTTTTAAAAGGATACAGTGGGTGGAGTAAGGCTCAAATCTGGGGGTGACATTGCACTTTAATGTCGACATGCCAAGTGGAAACCTGCTGGAACTATTTTGGTTTTTGAAAATGGTATATACTTAAAGGAAAACATATTTGCCCATATTCATCATCCCACAATAAAAATACCAGCAAAACAGAAGACACTATTAGTAATGTGATCCTCTTCTTGATTCATGCGCTGGTTTCAGACCATACAAAGGCTATACGTTGTGTTTATATTGCCGAGTTGTACAGTACATCAACTTTACGAGTTTGGACCAATCAGGAAATGCCGATGCGGAGCGTTTTAGCCGGCTCTGTGCAGCTTGTGGTTTTGTTATGTTGTGGAAAGTTTTTGGAATGATGTGACTTGTTCCTTTCCATTCCAAAGCTCTTGACTCCTTCGAAGCATACGCGAACATTTTGTCCTCGTTAATCACGGCGTTAGCAGCCAGATGCAGCATATCATGTGTCCTTGCATGGATCTGGTGGTTACGAACGAGGATTTGTCACCATTAAATGGCAATCAGTGTCTTATGTGTCACGGTAATCTTTCTGCTTGGAACGCTGGTTAGTTGTGCTCCTTTCTGGATGACAGCCATGAAAACGTGTGTTTAAGGAATGGCAGCTGAGTTTGTGTTTGGGTGGAAAAACACGACAGCCTCAGGGTTTTATGAAGACCCAACACAAACATATGGCACTGTTTACAGCTATATGATGTTCCATGATGAAGAAATGGCTAAATTACGGCGAGGTGAACCTAATCTCTGGTGTATGATGTCCATGAATTTTCTTTCCATCTAGCTGGATTGAGGAGAAGTTTCCGGATGAGTAAGAAGGACCGCAGGAGTCAAGAAATGCAAGGAAAATGGAAGAATTGTGAAGCGTATGGAGAGAACCACATTTCCAGCTATCAGGAGGTGGTTCCTTATGTCCGAAAGCCAGGAGAACCGTACCGCCTCGTGCTGCTGGTCGGTAGGTTCAAGATCTAAATAACTCGTATAACACTGCTGTGCAACAATTTCTGATAGCATTTAGGCTCTGATTTCAGACTACTATGAGTTCATAGCATGTTTATTTACTTAAAACAGCACATCCTCAGTTCACCTTATATTTACACTTACATTTATGGAACTTGGCAGACACTCTTATCCAGAGAGACTTACATTCATCATTTTTATACAGTTGAGCAATTGAGGGTTAAGGGCCTTGCACAAGGACCCAACAGTGGCAGCTTGGTGATACTGGGGCTTGAACCACCAACCTTCAGATCAGTAATCTAGAGCCTTAACCTCCCCTCCCCCTTATACACTGAGCCACCCCTGCCCTCCCACCTTATAGCACAGCAATTTGTCAACAACAACAATGAAGATGGGTTTCCCTTTTGAGTCTGGTTCCTTCCTCGTGTCGGCTGATGGAGTTGTTTTCCTTGCCATCGTTGTCACGGGCTTGTTCAGTGGGGGTTGTAGAGAAATGTTCAAATTCTTTACCGAATTTGTTTTACTATGCGACTGTAAAAAGCGCTATAGGAATAAAACTGGATTAGGATTAGAACTAGAACTATATCAAAGTACTGTTAAGTTTCTTCTTTTTCAAATCCATTTAGCATTAGTCTGAGTTTATTGGAGTTGTTGTGACACATCCACCATGTGAACGCGGTGTTACTATAGAAACAGTAACCTGTTAAAATGAATTTGAATGGCAGCCGCAGTTAATTCTGCGGCGCTGTGGATGTTCTTGTTCTTGGATGTTGGAATAATTTTCCCTGATTGAATTAATGAATTTAGTCACTTTTACAGGATTCTCTAAATTCCTCTTCACACCTGCTTGATGAGTCCTGACGTCTGGTAGCGTCTCGAGTGCTCTGTGGTTTTCAGAGTGCTACCTTTATCCTTGCTGCCTACTACATTTGTTTATGTTATTTTTGTTTAACTTTCGACCCGCTGTCCGGTCCCTGGACAGTCAACCCGAGCTCCGGTGTCCTCCTGGCACTTCTCCATGGAATCTTGGAGGTTTTTCAATGAAACCCTCCTTCTTATCTGCCGTCTTCTGATTTCCTTTCCTTGAAGCTGACTACCCTTAAGAGATCAGCGCATGGATCCTTTTACAATCTGGAAAGTCGAGAGAAAAGGATCTGCAGTATGGATCTGTTTTCATTGCTTTGCCAGGACTTCGGTTCAGGCCTGCAGAACGTTCCTCTTAACGGCACTTCTAATGACCCCCTCGGAATGAGTCGCCCAGGACAGCATGCTTGCCTTCGAAACATACCCAAATCATTCCAGTCCACTCGCTGCCGTTTTTCGATATCACGCCGCCACACTTCATCAGGTACACGGCCATAATGTAAACTCAGCCTCTTTTCAGATGGCTAGAGAATGTAAGGTCTCAGACCTGATGTAATGGAAGGCCTGCTGTTCTCCTTTGCTCATTGTTTTTTTCCCAATGACATTTTGATGTGGAGTGAAAACAAACCCTTTCAGAAATGTTGTAACTGTAACCCTGTAAGTGCGCCGCTCTCCGCTCTTGCAGAACTACAAGTGCAAACGGAACGAGCGTGGTCCAAGCCTCTCTCAGATCGTTGAAATAAAAATGTGTCTCCGTGGCAAATTTATTAAATTCGTTCTTCGATACATCAGAAGTGTGAACAGCCGTTGGCGGCGGCACCAGAGCAGATGTAAGCTTTGTTGTTGCAAAAACAACAGAAAGTGCACAGGGGTGTGATAATATCTCTTTCAGTACTCGAAGGTCTTCAAGGGAGCCTTGACTCGGGCCAAAATATTCGCAGACCGCACGGTTTGATTTCAAAGCAGCTTAATCATCTCAGCAAGGTCAAACCCGGGGTGTCTGCTGTCGAAATAAAAAGGAACCTGACCACAAATGTTGAACATCCAAGCAACAGAACGCTTTTCTGGATTGGTCAGTTGATTTATAGTTTCGCACACCATGGCCAAAGAACAGAACAAGCCTTTTTACCCCTCAGCCGGTTATAGCTGGAGGGGTATTGTCGTTGGCTTGGCGGGTGGCCCGGCGGGCGGCGTGACAATAACTTTGACGGGGCCATTGATTGGCTCATGCACAGGCCAACTTTCGCATAGGCACTCCCTTTGACCTAAACCTGTGCATGGGGTAGCTAATTTGCAAATGTGACCTTTGACCTTGGCACAGTGACCTTGAACATATAAAGTTTGTCCTGGCCATTGCTCGGCTCATATGCATGATAGCTTTCTGAAATTTTGCATAGGCACTCCCTATGACCTAAACCGTGCGCCTGAGGCTTCCTGGCTGAGAGGTTACGACGTTCTGTAGAACAGCTTTTTTTTTCTCTTCCTCTTCAGACATTTGTGACTTTAGTAATATAAGGTTTAGAGTTTTACTGGGATCAAAGTTTTCAGCTTAGCAAAACTAAAAGACCTAGATTTCATTTAAATTTACATTTAGAAAGTGATTTTTTTTTTATTTATTTGGCAGCACAGTGGTGCAGTGGTTAGCACGTTCACCTCACAGCAAGAGGTCCTGGGTTCAAGTCCCAGGCTCAGGCGTTTCTGTGTGGAGTTTGCATGTTTTCCCCCATTCTTGCGTGGGTTTCCTCTGGGTACTCCGGTTTCCTCCCACAGTCCAAACGTATGCACAGTAGGCTAATTGCCTGTTCCAAATCGCCCCTAGGTGTGAGTGTGAATGGTTGTGTGTATTGGCCCTGTCAAACCTAATAAATTCTATGATGCTGAGCCTGTTTAATAAAGTTGCTTTTTAATACCAGGTTATGATCATAAATGCTTTATAGTGAGTTTTTCACCATAATGTACTCTCTAACATGTACAATACAAGAATTTTTTTAAACAGATGCTTAAACAAAGTATTTAACTTTGAATTGTCATTAAAATATCATTCATTCATTCATTTTCTAAGCCACTTAACCCCATCTCAGTCAACTCTGGTGGAGCGCGGAGTACACACTGAACAGCTCGCCAAACCGTTGCAGGGCCGCAACACACATACAACCATTCACCCTCACACTCACACCTAGGGCCGAATTGTAACAGCCAGTTGGCCTACTGTGCATTTTTTTTGGACTGTAGGAGGAAACCGGAGTACCCGGAGGAAACCCATGTAAGCACAGTGAGAACATGCAAACTCTGCACAGAAACGGCCAAGCCCAGGAATTGAACCCAGAAGCTTCTTGCTGTGAGGCGAATATCTTTCCTACTAAAATGGATATTCAGCATGTAGCCTGTAGCTGGCTAATCTCATTATCAATAATAGTTAGTGCTAATAAAATATTAGCTTTCTGCTACATTAAAGACATTTATAAATTATGAAACAGGTAACTACAAGAAATCTATGAGTTTTGTAAACTTATTAGGCCTTATGTGACTCTCCGTTTCTCCATCTTTTTTTCTTCCACCCAATCATTTCCAGGCAATATCTCAAAAAAGACTTCGCCAATCCTCATCAAACTTTTGCATACTTACTCCTCTGGGGTTTGTCCAGAAGGCTATCATTTTTCAGAATGCTGCATCAAGATTTCATGGATTTATTAGTGTTTCAAATCTCCATAGACCCGGAATGCCTCCTCTATTGAGCTATATGCTCAAATGAACATTTCAATTATTTTATTTTTTTCTAATTATTACTTATTATTATTACAGAGATCATATATACAGTAGCTCCATCTTGCTGAGGCTTGGAGAATTTTACACTTGGGTCCTTTCAGCCCTTAAAATGATCTCAGAGTAATTAGTTTAGCCAGCATTTTTTGTACAGATGTAAACACTCCGTTCAGTTTCAGATCCTTTTCTCATTGTGCTTCAGCCATCCAGACTTGCCGTAGACATCATCACACACTATTGTACTTGTTCCAAGTGGACGCTACCTATAATCCAAAGAAGTAATGCTCTGGGAGCTCCGGAGAGAGTTCTTTTTTAAATGAGCTGATATTGTGAGCGCGAAAAGAAGTCCCATTTCTTTTGGTCCATTTTCAGTCAACTTTAAGAGGATTGAATTTTGGACTTTGTGAGAAAACACCCTTCAGACTCTGTTCTTTCCCTCTCAACGCATACAGTAAATACTCTAGAACATTGATCTTGATTAGTGATGTGTTCATACTATGTTCATCCACGATGATGACTGACTGGCTGAGAGGACCTTATAAAACAAGAGCACTTAGAGAGTGCAAACCTCTGCCAAGCCCAGCATTCGCTAATATGAACCAAAATGGTCATTAAAATTGTACATAAGCACAAGTTAGATCCTGATCTGATGGAATTTCACAGTATTCTTATCTTCAGAATGTTGTAAACGGAAATTCCCATGTTACATTTAAATTGCCACCAAATACACAGTCTGGATCAGATCCTGATGAAACTTGGTGTGATGACAACGCTCCTGATCCTGAGTATTCATAGCAAGCTTCGTTCAAATCGGATATATTTTATCAGAGATATGATTTTGTTTTTTTATTTAGCCCATTACAAGCCATAACCTCCTTGATGGAGCTTACAAACTTCATCTCTGGGTTTTGGGATTAAACCTTCTTCCACGACAAAAGCATAAATAGTAACTACAGGAGAATAAAAAAATGAAGTTTGTGTGGTGAACTCATTTTCAACCAAAATGCCAGAGCCTTAAAATATCCTATAACCCTGAGATCAGGACTACTGAGCTGAGTTTTTAAGCTGATTTAATAATATTTTTGAGGAAACAAACAATATATCCAGCCCACCAAAGCTGTCTTTAACATCCCTCATCTTTTCCAAAATGAGCAGGTTGCTGTCCAAATTACCAGTTTCACTTTTCACCTATATCATTCCCTCAGGCTTACCTTGGCCTCTGACATGGGGCATTAACTTCAAATTTGCCCGTTTCTGATATCCATTTACGTAGGTATGCAATGCAACTTCGAAGATGGTACGAAATGAAAATATACTAAACGTCTTCCTAAATGTGTTTACTCAAGCAACCACAGAGAGAGAGAGAGAGAGAAGGGGAGAGAGAGAGAGAGAGAGAGAGAGAGAGAGAGAAAGAGAGAGAGAGAGAGAGAGAGAGAGATAGAGTTTGCGAATAGTTTCTTGGAAAACGTCCCCCAGTTCAGAGTTCTGGATCTCCTTTGGTGTATGGTGGCACCAAGGGGCAGGCAGGACACCCACATGAGGCCCGAGCAGGAACATGGATCTATTATTCTCATCCCTTTCCTCATTTGTTTCTGGATTTTCATTATACTGTTAAAGCCATTTGCCTGCAAAAAAAAAAAAAGGCAATTCAACTATTTCATGCATGATTACCACGGCAGATATTTGTGGAATTCCACTTAGCATCAGCACGCCGCTACCAGTGATGCACGCCTTCCCGAGAGGTCATTATGGCTCTGTTCATGTCCCAGGCTAGTAGCCTCGAGTCTGTTCTGAGCAGGTATCAGACAGATCTTTCATCCCCGCCACGCTAGTCTGGCTTTTTCTCCCGAGAGCAGCTCAGACCCTGCGTTCTGGATGTGTGCGAGTGAGCAGAGCCATCAGCTGAAATCAATACAGTGTTATCCCGTTTGGTCTGCACTCACACCCCGGTAATGGAAACTTCAGATGCCTGTGTGCTTGGAGTTGAAGAGCTAGTAGAAAAAAAAAACGAGCGCCGTCTTTTGATTTTGCCCATCAAAAAGCAGTTACGATTCTTCTGAGCTGCCTCGGAGTCATTTCTCTCAACCTCTAATGCAGGCGTGAATGTTTATATCAGAACCACGAGTATGATGAAACTGTGAGCTGTGTTTATAAAAGCTTTTTCAGCACTAATAATTACACTAATGAGAGGTTTGGATATGTGTGTTTCCATGTTCAACAGGACCCAGTGGTGTCGGTTTAACCGAGTTGAAAAGAAAACTTCTCCTCTCGGACCCTGAGCACTTCGGTGTCGCTGTACCACGTGAGATTCCAACTTTTACAAAGTCTTTTTATTCTCCTGTAATGGTTCTTCATTTCATTTCATTTTCTGAACCACATTATCCTTTATTAGGGTCGCGGGGAGGCTGACACCTATCTCAGCCGACTTTTGGGTGAAGGCAGGGTACACCCAGAACAGCTCATCAGACCATTGCAGGGCCAACACACAGACGATCATTTACACTCACATTTACACCTAGGGGGAATCGAGAACATCCAAATAGCCTAATGTGCATGTATTTGGACTGTGGGAGGAAACCGGAGCACCCGGAGGAAACCCACACAAGCATGGGGAGACCATGCAAACTCCACACAGAAACGGCTATGCCAGGCATGGGGCTCAAACCCCAGGACCTTCTTGCTGTGAGGCAGAAGTACTAATCACTACGCCACCGTACCGCTCCCTCTATTTCCTTTAAATCTTCTTCTGTTCTGAACTTGGGCATCAGTTTAAAGCCTAACTTACTGACAGGTATGTGAAAAACTTCATACTTGTACTTCATACTGATGCTTGCCCAAACAGGTAAGTGTCTACTTTTGGGAAAACAAGTCTTAGTCTGCACCAAACCACTACCTACCTAATATTCTCTTCTCTGCATTGGTCATCATGGTCTTCATCAACATCGTCATCATCGTCATCATCATCATTGTTTCCAAAGGTGCCCAAGATCGATTCCAACAGGCCAAAGAATGATGCTTTATCCTATTTCCTTTTATCTGAATAAAGGCCTTTGGCCTGTTGGAATCGATCACCTTTGGAAAGGGTAAGAGAAATAGCTAAGGCATGGATGGATGGGGAAGGGTAATCTCAGCATAGTACTTACAAGGATCTCGAGCAAAGAGATTTCATTTGTATGAAAGAGGACTCAGTGACACTGTGGTGCAGTGGTTAGCACTGTTTCATCACATCAAGAAAGTTCAAGACTTCTGGTTGACTGTAGGCCTTTATGTGTGGAGTTTGTTCTCTCTGTGTTTGAGAGGGTTTTCTCCTGGTACTCCGGTTTCCTTTCACAGTCCAAACACATGCACATTAGGTTAACTGGCTACTTTTAAATTGCCCAGAGTTGTGAATGTGAGTGTGAATGTAATACATTTGTGACTTGGTCGGGGTGTACCCTGTCTCTTCCGTCAACTATCCAAAGAGAGTTGGGATGGGGTTCAGGTTTCCCTGCAACCCTGATGGATAAACGGTATAGATAATGGATGGATAGATGGATGGATGGATAGATGACTGGATTCATGGATAAAGCAGTGGGTGAATTGGTGGATGAGTGGATAGGTGGATGGATGAAAGGTTGGAAGGATGGCTGGAACACTTGTTTTAGAAGGGGCAGAATTTGGAAGTTGGGTAAAATGTGCTATGAAGTTTAAGCGTTGGATTAGTCTAAAAGTTCAGATTGATGATAGCCCACATCGTCACCATCATCAATCACAGATTGGCTTCTTTTGGAGTTCCTATAGCGATGTTTTCCTACTCTGAAGCTACCAAGGAGGCAGGATGAACTACCAAACTCCAGGTTGTCTGAATCAAATGGTTGTCCTTCCACAAAGACTCAACACCCTCCGCTTTACTGTTTTTGTCTCACCGATGTGTTGTACCATCTCATCTCGACGCTATTCGAAAGACCCTGACCCATTTGCACTTGCATGATGATGTTTGGATGAAGATTAAAAAGCACTTCTGTAAGTTCTTCTGGAAAAGAGCGTCTGCCAAACATCGTAAATGTCCTCATCACTCTTGGAGGAGACGGCATAATCGCTAATCAAGGCTTGGACTTGAAATAAAAAATGTGAAATACAGGGACCTCTTGTTCACTAGGTGTCCTTGACCGTTGAGAATGCAGCCGGTTCTGTTCTCCTCTTACGCAAGGCACGTCGCATGGATGAGAATCAAGCTTTCACCAAGCCAAGAAGATTGCTGTGGGGGCCCAGGCACTACATGGACTTCCTCCATCCACAAATCAAGTGTTTCTCTAAATCTCACTCTCTTGTAAATGTTACAAATGACGTGTATATAAATCTGAGGTTTTTGTCCTCCATAAGTCAATCCACACTGAGGAGTCATAAGCATAGATGGTTTACGTGTAGGGAAAAATCAGGCTCAGATTTTCATGTCTGACAGAGAGACAGAGAGAGAGAGAGAGAGAGAGAGAGAGAGAGAGATAATCAAGGCCTTGCACAACCAGGCTGTCAGTGTGGAGTGATGCGGAGTGAGCGAGTCCTGAGTTTTTCTCTGTGTCCTGGACCGACGCCATTCCCCTGCCTCCGGTTGGTGCTTGGCTTTCACATCTTTCCCCTCCTGAATGCTGCGAATGATGGCTTGCCATACTTCTGATCGCGCTCCAAAAATGCTCTTGCCATAACAAAATGGGGCGAGGGTCTGAAAAACACATTTATTTGATTTACACATTCTGAATGCTAAGTGCAAGAACCTGTTCGTTAGCCCAAGGCCATGATTTACCGTCGGCACAACGCTGGCCTTTGTACGTAACGGTTAACTTCAAGCGATGGAAAGTATGTATTGTTGGTGTTTACTTGGACTGCAGCACAGTCATGAGAAATACTTTAGATTCACGCATGGACCCTGAAGTGTTTAAGACGACTGCGTAGATCTGACATTGAACTAAAATCGCCCTGAAACACTGGGCTGGTATTAGAACGGGTTCGATATCATTTACTAGCCAAGTCCATGGTGGTGGAGTCACGTGAGTTCATGTTTTCTTAAACGATGTCACAGTTGCATCTGTTTTAATATCAGTTTAAATTTCCAGTTTAATATGAGGTTTATATCAAATTTAAACATATTGAGCAATTTTTGGCAATAAGTAAGGAAAAAAAAACACGTAAGAGAGTAAAATAATCAGTGGTGGGATGTTGTGAGGTAACCTGACACGGTATGAAGTTACTGTTATCAAAACAAAGATGATCATTTTTCAATAACAGCACATCCTACAGTGTTTCCGCTTTATGATAATTTTAATCAATTAAAGAACAACAGTCTTACTGCAACGGTGGGGAAGGGTTGAGTGTCAGCTGTGGATAGCGAGGTGCAAGTTGTTATGTGTAGCAATGCTGATTGGCTGTTATCTATCACAAGCTGACTGGGTGCTATTCATCTTGATGCTAATTGGTGGTTATGTATTGCAGTGCTGATTGTCTGTTATGAATCACAATGCTGATTGGCGGTTATGTATTGTAATGCTGATTGGCAGTTATGTATCATGATGCTGATTGGTGGTTATGTATTCCAATGCTGATTGGTGGATATGTATTGCAATGCTGATTGGCAGGTATGTATTGCAATGCTGATTGGCTGTTATGTATTATGGTGTGGATTGGTGGATATGTATTGAAATGCTGACGGGAGATCATGTATTGCAATGCTGATTGGCTGTTATGTATCAAGATGCTTGTTTGTGATTATGTATTGCAATGCTGAGTAGATGATAAGTATCCCAATGCTAACTGGCTGTTATTTATCATGATGCTGATTAGCTGTTATGCATTGCAAAGCTGATTGGCTACTATGCATTTTAATGCTGACTGGCTGTTTGGCCAATCACTTTGGCAGGAACTTGATGTGCGCTGACAATCGGGAGTGTAGAGTAAGACAGCTTTTTGTTTATAAAAAGTTTTAAGCTGCTTACAAGAAAAATGATTTAAGAAATTGGATTAAATGTGTGCTTTTATTACAGTGAGTAAGAATGGAATTAGTTACATTATGAATGCACAGACATCAGATAACATCCACACTACCCACAGTGGTGTATCATGATCTCAGTATATCGCAATATCAATACTGTATTATATTATTATTATTATTTTTTTATTATCATCATCATTATTATTATTATTATTGTTGTTGTTTTTATTATCACCTTAAATGAAAAATATAGGCTTTTGTCTGTCTCTTAATAGCAGAGTGATCATGTAGTAAAGACTAATTACACAGTTAATCAGATCATCACTTATCACTATCTGGTGAGCCGTAATGAGGAAATGGGCAGTGTGGTGGTTTTGTCCAGCTGAGAATTGCATCAACATATAGAGAAGTGTGGGGGTGGGGGCAGAGAGGGAGAGGAAGATGGGGAAAGAGAGAGCAAAACAGAGAGAGAGAGAGAGAGAGAGAGAGAGAGAGAGAGAGAGAGAGAGAGAGAGAGAGAGAGAGAGAGAGACCCTTTGCATGGTGGTAAAAGGTTTCTAGTTTCTTTTTGCTCCTGAGAGAAACATGTGGACAGCTAGAGTCACGATGTGTGTGTGTGTGTGTGTGTG
>JBCNYH010000008.1:8632587-8652103 GCA_039654325.1 Tandanus tandanus | reverse complement strand
GATAGATAGATAGATAGATAGATAGATAGATAGATAGATAGATAGATAGATAGATAGATAGATAGATAGATAGGCAGGCAGGTCGAGTGATCTGTGCTGTATGTTTGTTCTATTGCCCACCTTGGAATTAACATCTGGATTCGCTTTAAACAGGTCCGACCCTGAACTTCCTTCTGCCCGGTGTTTCCACGCTAAACACTCGAATTCGAGCCAAAAGAAGTTCACATTAAGCCGCTTATACAACAACAAACAATCACACTTCATCTTTCTTCCCTTACAGGAATCTGATGGAGAAATTGCCCCACTGTACGAATGAATCACGCGCCGTGAAATGTGTTTGATTCTCACGGCTGAATTTAAAACAGTTATCCGATCACTTTATTTCAGAATCGGATAATCCCTGCATTCCAGTGCCAGAGCCATCAACTGCCATTTTTTTCTGCGCTTAACTGACAATCTTCTGGAAAACATTGCATTTTCATGCTTTATCTTCCTCGCCAGTCTTGTACTGGAAGTTTTGGCACCCTCCCCTCCATAAATGGGCCCAGACAGGTGGCTCCAATTTAAAGTGAAACATCGCAGATTAGATAAAGCCGCACCGTGCCAAAATGTCTGGAAGCATGATCTCCTGAAAATATGCTACAACCTACTTCAAACGGTCACGGCACTCGCTACGGTGGAAGCCGGAGCGTTATTATCTCAAACGTGAAGGCAGAACATGAGATGAGAGAAGTATGATGTGGCAGCTCGATGATGGTTTGGGCCGGTTCCCAGTTTCCCCTCGCCGCGTACATGGGCGTTTAGATCACACCAAGAGCTTTACCACTCTCGCGCGCCACATTTTACATGCAAACGGATGAGTGCGGCAAACTGACCACAGTCAATCTGGCTGCAGTTCAAGTGACATACGAGTATTTTGCTTCCAGTTTCCACACTTTAACAGAGATCTGTCAGTCAAAGGTGGTGACGGGTCGCGGCCCAGCTCAGGATTATGTGTAAACTTCCTCAAGCTCGGGATATTCTTGTGTCAACATGGTGTCACGAATACAGCTCTGTAACAACTAAGGAAGGGGAGGCTATCCCAGCCGATACTGGGCCAAGGTGGGGCACACCCTAAACAGCTCACCAGACCATCACAGGGCCAACACATTTATTGATAGATAGATAGATAGATAGATAGATAGATAGATAGATAGATAGATAGATAGATAGATAGATAGATAGATAGATATATGGATAGATAGATAGATATATGGATGGGTGGACGGATAGATTTTTTTATTTTGCTATACTGTATTAATCCGACAAGGGAAATTATTGCCTCTGCATTTAACCCATCCAAAGTGAGCACACACACACACACACACACACACACACACATGCACACACACACACACACACACACACACACACTCGGAGCAGTGGGCTGCCACACACATTGGGGCGCCCGGAGAGCAGTAGGGGGTTACGTGCCTTCCTCAAGGGCACTTCAGCCATGAACGTGAAGGAAGGGAAGGTGCAGCTCACTCCCCCACTGCCACAAATTTTTCCTGCTGGTTTGGGAATCAAACCAGTGACCTTTCGGTCCCAAAGTCGCTTCTCTAACCATTAGGCCACGGCTGCCAGATAGATAGATAGATAGATAGACCGATTTTAGTATATACTACACAGAAACACAAGAAAAACAAACTTAATGAGATTTTTATGGTTTATCGTTCTATTTTTAAAGTGTGATGATGATGACGCTGTCTGCTCCAAAAGAGCGTGACAAACCATGAGTGTCCGTCATATTGATTCAAGCGTTATCCACTCAGAATAATGTTTTTTATTCGCCATATGAAGGACCAATCAGATTGGATTTCCAAAAGTCCCAAAAGTCCTGGATGTATTGGATGTATGCTTGTGATGATTAGTTTGAATTTTAGGGCTGATTTCCAGACCAACAGGTTTATACTGATCCAGTGTATTAATTCCTGCTCTGAACCGCCCACCGACAGGTTTATCCAGTACGGAGGTTATGGTGGGAATTATTATGGCACCAGCCTGGATTTGGTCCGCAAGGTTCTAGCGGAGAGCAAGGTGTGCTTGCTGGATGTGGAGCCCCACGTGAGTGGTACAACTTCTGTGTGTGTGTGTGTGTGTGTGTGTGTGTGTGTGTGTGTGTGTGTGTGTGTGTGTGTGTGTGTGTGTCTTAACTGGATCAACAGTTCATGTTGGAAGAGAATTATTCCATAACTGCTTATTAAAGGGTTGTACAAACATGCTGATCAAGTGCTCCAGAGCTCCTACACAGAGAGAAAGAGAGAGAGAGAGAGAGAGAGAGAGAGAGAGAGAGAGAGAGAGAGAGAGAGAAGACAAAAGAGAGATAGAGAAAAAGAGAGAGTGAGCAAGAGAGAGAGACATAAAGATAGAGAGAGAAAGAAAAAGAGAGGGAGAGACAGCAAGAGAGAGAGGAATGGGCGAGAGAAAAAAGAAAGAGAGGGGGTATAGAGAGAGGGGGGTAGAGGAGGTATATATATATATAGAAAGAGAGAGAGTGAGCGAGGGAGAGGGAGGGAGGGATAAGAGGTAAGAGAGACAGATGGGAGTAAAGAGAGAGAGGGGGATAGAGAGAAAGGAAGGAGGGATAGAGAGAGGGGGGGTAGAGAAAGGGTAGAGAGAGGGAGAGAGAGAGGGGGTAGAAAGAGAGAGGGGGGGATAGAGAGGAATAGAGAGAGGGGGTAGAGAGAGAGGGGGTAAAGAGAGAAGGGGTAGAAAGAGGGCTAGAGAGAGAAGGGGTAGAGAGAGAGAGAGAGAGAGAGAGAGAGAGAGAGAGGGTAGAGAGAAAGAGAGAAAAAGCTAGAGGGAGAGAGAGAGAGAGAGGTCTATATTACATGTCATGTTTGTTGATTTTGGAGCGAAGGGTGAGGGCAGGAATGATGTCATTCTGGTCGGGGAGCTTCTCTCTCGGGTTGGTACGTTTCCTATGGTGTGATTATTTTTCACCGGTTTGTAAGTTACAGTAAAATTCTGATTATATTAATGAACACACTGTTGCCATCATATATGAAACTATGGCTCGAGTTTTTCACAGCATCACCCCGCACTGCCGAGGTCCAATGTTCCATGTCTCGGCTCCGTTATTTTCGATCTGGTGCAATAAGGAGAAATGAAATTGTGGTATTAGGAAACGAAACGGCGTGATGGCTGACGAGGGAAGCAGGCACCGAAGTCGGCACGGCGAGGGCCGAATGGAAACAAAAGCAGAGCTCTCGTCAGCACGCCGGATGCCAGTTTAATGATTTAATGACTAATGTAGCGAATGTCTCCTAATATGCTAACCAAACTGTTTTCTCGTCTGGTCTGAAGGCTGTGAAGTTGTTGTACACAACTGAATTCAAACCGTATGTTACGTTCGTCAAGCCTCCAGCGATAGAACAGCTGAGGCTCAGCCGGAGGAGAGCGAAAATCCTGGCCAGCTGTGATGAACCAGTGCCAACCAGGACATTTATGGTAAGTCTGGGTCAATAAGTAATGCTTTGGACATGTTCAGCTCTAAAGGAATGTGTCTTTCATTGTGGAACTGCAGCCGAATCGATTTGTGTGTGACCGTTTAGCAAACTTTTCACCGTATCTCACACTGGTCCGGTGTCTGTATTGAAACATCAGGGATGAATTACTGACCACACCCTCTGGCCTGGGCGTCACGGTGGCGTAGTGGTTAGCACGTCGTTATCTCAGAGTAAGAATGTCCTGGGTTCTATGTTTCTGTGTGGAGTTTGCATGTTTTCCCCCTTCTTACATGGGTTTCCTCCAACATCCCAACGATTTACACACCCAAATCGCACCTAGGTGTGACTGTGAGTGTCAATGGTCGTGTGTATGTGTGTGTGTTGGCCCTACAATGGTCTGGCGAGTTGTTCATGGTGTACCCCGCCTTCACCCATTGTCGGCTGAGATAGGCTCCAGCCTTCCCTTATAGGTTTAAGCTGTTCGACAAATGAGTGAGTCAGCGGCACGGCGGCGTAGTGCTTAGCACGTCTGCCTCACAGCAGGAAGGTTCTAGTCCCGAGCTTGGCAAGGGCATTTGTATGTTCTCCCCGTGCTTGCGTGGGTTTCCTCTGGGTACAAAAACATGCACTTTAGGCCAACTGGCTGTTCCAAATTGCCCCCAGGTGTGAGTGTGAGTTGTGTGTGTTGGCCCTACGATGGTCTGGTGAGCTGTTGAGGGTGTACCCCGCCTTTGCCTAGAGTTGGCTGAGATAGGCTCCAGCCTTCCCACAGCCCTAGTAGGAATAAGTGTCTTAGCACAGGAATGAATGAATGTTATTGGTGAATATACAGAATGTGTATCTAATAAGGCCTTAGCCAGGACGTAGAATGAAACCTGGATGGCTCACATTCACACCTAGAAGCAATTTGGAGCAGCCAATTGTGCATGACTACAACGCCACCGTGCCACCCTTACATCAAACTTTCTCCCAAATAATTTACACTGCCCCTTTAAGGTCATCCTACACACCTGGATGTGGTGTTCGAGTACACTGCCAGGTTCGGAGGTGTCCTACATTACAAATGTGTTGCTCATCTTTCCAAAATAGCCTCCTTTAAGCCTGTGATTGTTTTTACCGTCTCCCGACTGATCCGCTCCATTCCAGTATGACTCATGATGTTTCAACTACAGAATGATAAACCTTTATGAGAACGATCCGGACACATTTATGAGGAAGATGGATCTTACCTTCTTAGCATGCACGGGTTGGGAATCCATAAATCGCCATTTTCTGTTTTAAACATGGCCGACACGATCGTTGTTGGACTCAGTGCTCACAGTCTGTTTAACCCGATCCATATATTACCTGCAGTCATTTTATGGTTTTTTTTGCACAGTTTATTACTGTGTGAGCTAATTTATTACCTCTGTGATACTCATCTCTCCTACTTCACAGGAGGCGGAGTTTAAGGATATGATTAACACAGCGCAGGATATGGAGGATAAATATGGCTACTTATTCGAGAAGATCATCATTAACGACGATCTGGCCACGGCATTCAGTCAAATAAGAGCGGAACTGAAGAAGATTGAGAAGGAGAGCAACTGGATCCCCAAAATATGGGCCTAAACACTGGGAAGTGTCTGGAATATACTGGGTTATAACTCACCTTATTCAATATTATCCAGACTCTGGAGAAGAGAATAATGTTTATAACATTCATCATTAATTATATTTACATTAACAGCATTTGGCCGACGCCTTATCCAGAGTGATTTACAGTTAATTAATCTTATTTGTTCAATAAGCAGATGAGGGTTAAGGGCTTTCCTCAAGGCTCCAACAGTGTTAGATTGGTGAGACTGAGGCTTGAACCCACAACCATCTGATCTCAGAGCCTAAAGGGTGATCACAATAGAGGCGCAATAGTAAAGCGACTGATCCGAATTGATTTTTTTGCGACTCCACACGCAAGCGAATATTTTGCGCCTTCAATAGGTATATCGTGACAAAGCCACGCGACGATTTTTGCGACTGATTTGAGAGTAATTTGCGAGTTTGCGGATGTTTGGCGAAAAAAAAAAAGCAAATCTCCTCTCGAAAAACAGTCACGTTTTGGTCGATTTTGTTCTCCAACCATTTTCTTTTTATACACACGTTATTAGCATGAACCAAATGCCAATAAAATACGAATGATGACAGAATACACGGAATGCACTTTTCCATGCGAACCAAGAACGAATAATTTGCGAGCAAAACAACAACATTGCGACCTTCTTGCGACATGTGTGGACTGTTTGAGAAGAGTTTGAGACAACTCCACGTCGGAGCTTCGTTTTGCGACATTTGTGGAAATTTCAAACATGTTTGAAATTTTTTGCGATGAGTTCATGAACCGGGCGACCAAAATGTGATGCCGCGAATGTTGCTTATTTGTCGCACCTCTAGTGTGATCACCCCCTTAATCACTGAGCCACCACTGTCCCGAAAGTTACTAAATTAACGATGCATTCCAGGTATTTAATGAAATTCGATGTACTTAAATTAAAACAATCAACACCATAATGAGGTTAGATAATGGTTTTGATATGACCTCACTTCCTGTGTGTTCTATTCCTCTTATTACAGCAGTTTTCCAAAAATCACAATGTTTCAGTGATTAAAGAGGTACTTTTAAACAATTTATCCTTACATATATTGTTCTGGAATAACCTTAAGTGTTAAACATACCGCATGATCTCTATTACAAAGCTCTGACACTGGAGACTCCTTCCATTAATGTTCAATAAACATTTCCTTTCAGAAAACTGGGATTTTTTCCCACAGTCCGTGTATGTGAGGCATCGTTCAAGTTTCTGTGAATGAGCTGTTTCTATAGAAACAATAACATCACATGTGATTTTAATGAATGCAGTGTGGGCGTGGTCATCGTTTTTAAGTTCTACATCCTTAAGTTTTCTACATCCATCGTTTTTAAGTTCTACATCCTTACTACGTCTATGCCAGGGTCTCACTACAACTAGCATATTTCTGCTCATTTCCTACCAAGTGCATGATCACACGGACACCACATCTTAAGTGTACTTACTACCACCAATCAGATCACACCACACCCTTACCATGTTCTCACTGCGTCCGTACAGTCCTTATAAGTCCTGTGCCACACTCTTCACTTTTTCATTCATTCTGCAAGTTTTCTTTTGTCCACATCTACGTTCAACAAGTCCGCACCACGCTTGCGCTACACTAATCATTACTACGTCAACACCATTGTTACTACGTCAATACCATCCTTTCTATATGAGCACCATCGTTACTACCTCAACACCATCATTACTAAGTCAACACCGTCATTACTACATCAATACCTTTATTACTTCATCAACACTGTCCTTACCACATCAACACCATTGTTACTACGTCAATACCATCCTTTCTATATCAACACCATCGTTACTACCACAACACCATCATTACTAAGTCAACACTGTTGTTACTACATCAATACCTTCATTACTTCAACACTCTCATTACCACATCAACACCATTGTTACTACATCAATACCATCCTTTCTATATGAGCACCATCGTTACTACCATCAATACCTTCATTATTACATCGTCATCAGCATTGTCGTTACCACATCAACAGTATTGTTACCAAGTCAACACCGTTGTTACTATGTCAACACCGTCGTTACTACGCTAATACCATCGTTACGATGTCAATACTGTCATTACTACATCAACACCATTGTTACTATGGCAATGCCATTGTTACCACGTCAACACCTTAGTTAATACATCACTATTACTCCGTCAATACTGTTGTTACTACTTTAGTACTGTCATTACTACGTCAATGCCGTCGTTACCACATCAACACCTCATTTACTACATCACTACCGTCATTACTGCGTCAACACTGTAGTTACCACATCAACACCGTCGCTACCACGTCAACACCGTTGTTACCATGTCAACACATCATTAATTCATCCTTATTAAGTTCTTACTGCACCCTGTTTCAACCAGGTCCGGACGATGTTTCTTAAAAAACGTGTTTAAAGTTTGTCCACGGTCTCTACGTTCACAGAGACCATACCACGTCCTTATCGGTTTCTACTGCATTCCTGCTACGTTGTACAAGTTGTTACTGTGTCCACCTAATTTTTTTCAGGACGTAGGAGGATTGTGGCTTAGTGTGACGGGGGATTTACGGTTAGAACAAGAACATGAATCCTGTATAAACCTGAGGATTGCAGCTGCACTACTGTCCCAGCTGCTGCTGGAGAAAACAAATGAAGTGTCTGGCCAAATGCATCAATGATTGACCAGCGCTCTGGTATCAGCTGTTCCCTAAGAGTCTTAACAGAGTTTATATCTCGCTATATTAAATATGACAAGGTTATAGAGGACGAATACAGCTGCTAATTCTAATATAATCATCAGTAACAATCCGGCCTTAGAGACGAACTGGCGGCGCTCGCAAAGGAAATCGAACAGATTCCAAAAACATGAGCTTGATTTGAAAAAATGTGGAATTCCTGTCATGTGAACTGATGGCCTAAACCACGTAATCACTTGCTTTTGTCATATTTTGACAGATACAGAAACAAAATGCTGCAGCTGAAAGATTCTAAACGTTCCAGTCGAGTTGTTTTGTTTGTTACGATCCCTTACGTTGTCGAAAATCACTGTGTATTAATTACCGCTGCGCTGGAGAGGAAAAACATTCCTGATGATTTCATGTCTCGATACAGTTCGTGAATGTAAATGCACGACTCTTCCACTCGGTCGGCTGTTCTGTTTTTTTGTTTAAGTTTGTGTACTGCCATAGCTCATGTTTGGACATTAATTGCAAGCAGACCCGGGACTCTCCATAACAAGATGTGTTCTCAATTTGGATTAAGTGGGGTAGAGCAAGGCCACGATCATCGCTCTTAACTCGTGACTACAGGAGTGAACTCTGGATGAAGCCCTCTGAAACACATCCAGGTAGCCTCGGTGTACGTGCACCAGACGTTTCCATTGATGCACAAAAACGCGTTTCCAATTCGCTGCTGATGCTGACCATGGCCGGAGGCTTACGATGATTTACACGTGTCTCACTCTTTTGCGCAACGTTGACTCAGTGTTTACAGTTGGAGTAATTGATGGAGAAATTGATCCATTATTCCAAAGCACAAAGCACCTCGTGTTAGATCTCCATTTGGTTTGTGCATTTGTGTGGAAAGCCGAAAGGGTCAAGAGGTCTTGAAGGCTTTCTCTCTTTTCCGCGCACACACAACGGCTGAATTAGGAGCCAGCAGGAAGCCAGAGGAGAAAGCACTTAGTATAGGTTGGGTCACTTTGGATGGATGCCTGGATGGGACAATGGAGAGAAAAAGCACACTGAGCACCCAAACCCCAACCCCCCCATCATGAACCAAAATGTCAAAAATCATCTTCTTATAATAAAGAATCCTTTAAAATGATTTTTCAAGCCAAATGACCCATTTTCAAGCATCACTTAATTTCTCTAGAGCCTCGATTTTATCAGGGTTGGCTTTAAAGGAGTGGATTTAACTTCCGAACACATCTAAACTTTAACAGATGGCAGACAGAAGTACACTTAATACCCATCACTGTAATCTAATTGCTGCTACATACATTAAATAGACTGTATTTATTAGCCTAAGCTTAATGTTAGCATTGAATTAGAGTTATTATCATGCTAGCCAGCATGTGAAGGATTAGAAATAAAGCTGTTGTTAGCTAAACATTAGCATTAGCTAATGTTTTCCCACATTCTTTGGTTCTGTAGTGAAAGATGTACTGATGTACACAAATCAGGGTGTGATTTCAAGATAAAACAGATGTTTGTTTGTTTTTGTTTTTTTTACTTTCAAGAAAACTTTCACCAGTGGATTTACTCCGATGATTAACCGCACTCTTACTTGAGTAGAAAAACATCACCGTCAGTCAATCAGTCTCCAGCGCAGGAGAATGGAACGTGAATCCGAGTGGAAGATCTGGAGAGCGAGATGCTTGAGATACTGCACGCGTCTGGTTTTGAGAGGAAAGTCGGTGGAGGGCATGGAGCCTGGGGTTTGTGGCTTTACGCGAGGTCAGGTTCCTTTACAGGATGATGTCATCGCTATTAAAAGGCTATCTGACCAGCCAGGCAGGGGTGTGTTGAATCGGCCACGTACGTTTTGTTAAAAAACATAATTAATTAAAAATACAGGCGACGCTGACTGAACTGTGGTCCGTGAGTGTGTTTTTGTGTTAGCTTGATCGCTAATACAGTCACCGTACCCAGCAGTGACTGGTGTATATTATTTGTTTCGGTATAATCATGACATTGGTTTGTTGTCCTGCAGTTTAACAAATTGCATCAGTTTCCTAAAGCGTCCCGGCGCTCGAGCCAATACAAAGAAACAATCTTCCGTTTTAATGAGAGTGGAACAGGAGTGCTATTAGCGGCCCACCAGGTGAAAAAAAGAGCGATCCCGCCACTCTGTTTACTCTGCCTAATTACTAATGGATCAGGTCATTTGACGTGAATTCATGCGAACTGAGCCAAATATAACACTTTAAGGAGGCTGATGCAGTGTGACGAATGGCGCCTGATTTCTAAAAGCATTTAACGCAGTCACAGCTTACACGCGTGCAGCGGAGACAGTGATTGGTTGAGCCATTTTCCACACGCCAGTCATTGATCACGCTACTGAAATTGCAAATGTAAACCATTTTCAGATGTGGTAAAAGTTATTTTTTTGTTTTTTTTAATAAATCTGGCTTTGAGACTGAGTGGACGGAGCTTCACTTTCTGTTGGACAGCACCGTGTGTGTGTGTGTGTGTGTGTGTGTGTGTGCGTGTGTGTGTGTGTATTCCTACTGCAGCCAATACCATGCTACGTTCCTGGCTCAAGTTCTTCCAAAAAGTTTTTCCAAAGAAAGAAATACAGTGAACCTGCTGAACAAGTGTTTAATTATTCAAAGGGTTTTTTTTTTTCTTTTCTTTTTAGTAAAGTGTTTATAGATCGTACATAAAAACCAGCCAGACCAGCGGCACAGTGGCGTAGTGGTTAGCACGTCTTCCTCACATCAAGAAGGTCCAGGGTTTGAGTCCCTGGCTTGGGCGTTTCTGTGTGGAGTTTGCATGTTCTCCTCTTTCTTACGTGGGTTTCCTCCGGGTACTCTGGTTTCCTCCCACAGTCCAAAAACATGCACAGTAGGCTGATTGGCTGTTCCAAATCACCCCTAGGTGTGAGTGTGAATGGTTGTGTGTGTGTTGGCCCTGCCATGGTCTGGCGAGCTGTTCAGGAAATACCATGCCCTCGTCCAGTGTTGCCAGAGATGGTCTCCAGCCTCCCCTCGACCCTAATAGGAATAAGTGGTTCGGCGAATGAGTGAGTGAGTGAGATGAGATAAAAACAAGCTGATCACATGAGAATAACGGGACATTAACAATTATTAGGGGCGGCACGGTGGCGTAGTGGTTCAGATGTCTGTATCACAGCAAGAAGGCCCTGGGTTTGAATTCCCGGCTTTGGCAAAGTTTGCAGGTTCTCCCATGCTTACGTGGGTTTCTTCCAGGTGCTCCGGTTTCCTCCTACAGTCTAGAGACATGCATATTAGGCTAATTGGCTGTTCCAAATTGTCGGTAGATGTGAGTATGAGTGTGAATAGTTGTGTGTGTGTTGGCCTGGCAATGGACTGGCGAGCTGTTGGCTGTTGTCGCCTAAAGTTGGCTGAGCTCCAACAACCCCACCCCCCGTTACTCTTTAAGGATAAATCAGTGAAAATGAATGAATGAATCAATGAGTACCTTAGTCTCTTAAGATCATTATATATTAGGTGGGATTGGTTTCCGTCTCGCCCTACACCGTACCTCATAGCAAGGACGTGCAAAGAATACAAGGGATTGTTTTCCCATTCAGGAAGAGCCCGGCATTTGCCAAATATTTCCAGCAGCTCTTTAAATGTCACTGGAGTCTCTTGGCAGCCTCCCTGATAAGTTTTCTTCTTGTCCGTTTGCCAGTTCCCATTGTAGAGGAACGTTCTGCTCTTGTTAGCGTCACTGCGCTGCCCATTTTTTGCTACTTGTTGATGATGGCCTTCATGATGTTCCATGATACAGCTAATGGTTTGGAAGCTGTTTCTACCCCTCTCCTGGTCAAAACCTTTCAACAAGGGGATCTTGTACATGTTTTTTGTCCGCTGTTTGAAAAGAGGATCACAGCTTTAATAGTCGAATGAAACCAAGATGTCAAGAATGACGTAGATCATCCATTCATTCATTCATTCATTCGCCGAACCGGCCTATCCTACTAGGGTCACGGCAGGATCTCAGCAGACTCTGAATGACGGCGTGGTACACCCTGAACAGCTCACCAGTCCATCGCAGGGAAAAAACACAACCATTCACACTCTCACTCACACCTAGGGGCAATTCGGGACATCCAGTTAGCCTAATGTACCTGTACTAATGTGACTGTCAGAGGAAGCCGGAGTACCTGGAGGAAACCAAGCACAGGGAGAACATGCAAACTCCATACAGAAACACCCTCGCCGCCGAGCCCGGGACTCGAACCCAGGACCTTCGTGCTTCTGAGGCGGACATGCTAACCTCTACCAGCTAGTCGTAGATCAGCTGATGCTAATTTGGTGTTTAAATGCGAGTGTGTTTGGGTCAGTGGTTATGAAACCAGGTTTATTGTACGTTTCGCCGTCTGTTCGATAAAGCTAAAGGACCTCGGGTTTAGACTGATTAAACAGCCGCATACGTCCATTTCTCAGCATCTCCTGCACTGAAACTCACGCAATCAGACTGTTTTTATAAAGCCGATGGATCAACAGTGTAATATTCTAATGGTGAAAAAAAAGGGGAAAGTTTTGTTCTGGAAGCTGACATTTGATTTCAAACATTTGTTGCAGCAGAAACAAGGTTTCTTTTGTACCAGCTAAGTGCTTTATTTAGCGTTTTTATAAACTCGTCCCACTTTGCGGTATTGTAGTGTTTGCCTCGACACGTAAACGACTTGGTAATTAGGCCCTCCTGGGGTTGATTACATGTGGATTACAACAAACCCACTGGCCTCCTCAGAGCTTTGTATGCGTATGTCCTGCACGTGTTCACATCTTCCATCCAGGAAAAGGAAAAGGAAAAGGCAGGTGCGTTCTCGCTCGTTACTGATTGCGACGATTGTGTTGACGGCATTTATACAGAAAATAAATTGTCCTTTATTTATTTTTTTTTAAAGTAAGACGACATGCTGTCCAAGCGTGTAATTATTCTGACAGCGGGACATTTTTGATTAAAGACGTTTGTGGAAGCTCTGAATGAAAACTAGTCAGGCGCTCACGTGCGCTTTGAAATGTGAGCGCGGCTATTCCAAACACATTCAAGACCAATTAGAACGGATTCAAAGGGCGGACCCTCCTCATGACACACACAAATGAAACCGATTAGCACAGAGCGGAGGGGAAAAAACACCCCTAACAGCTCGCCAGACCATTGCAGGGCCAACACACACACAACCATTCACACTCACACTCACACCTAGGGGCAATTTGGAACAGCCAATCAGCCTATTGTGCATGTCTTTGGACTGTTGAAGGAAACCGAAGTACCCGGAGGAAACCCACGCAAGCATGCCGTTCCCTCGCATTCCCTCGCCGAGCCCGGGAGTCAAACCCAGGCCTTCTTGCTGTGAGGCGCCGCCCTATAGGATAATTATAATAGGAAAATTATCAATAGTATGCCGAGTAGTATAGTATAGTATGTGATGAAGCGATGCTACTGTTACAACTTTGAAGTTGTAAAAAATATTTTTTTATATCAGTAAGTCCTGAAGTGTTTTATTCCACTGATACTCCAGCAATGATCTTTTTAAAATGATTTGATAATGTTATATAATAACATGATGACTCGAGACAATTTCTATAGTTTGGACGCAGTTACCACTTTTACATTGTAGTAGGAACATAGTAGAAATTGATAAGGGCGTGGTACGGTCTCCATGGACGATGAGTGGTCGAACTTTAGACCTAGTGCAGACATGGTGGAATCAGGATGTAGTAAGGACTTAACAAGGACATAGTAGCATTAACATGACGTGGTCAATTCAGGTGTGACATCATTTCCAGCTTCGACGTTCCATCTCCAACATTGAAGGAACGCCGCATTTCCACCTGAGTTCTAGATGGTTGAATTGGGGCTGGCGGTGTAGTGGGTAGGGGGCTGGGCTCATGATCAAGAGGTTGTAGGTTCGAATCCCCTTTAGTCCCCTGGGCAAGGTCTTAACCCCATGTGTGCCTCTGTTCACCCAGCAGTATAAATAGGTACCAGTGAAAATACTGGGAAGGTAACCAAGCAAGTCCAGGAGGAGTTGAACTCCTAGTTGCTTCATGCTACAGAAATCAGGATAAGCTCCAGCCCTGATGAGCCAGCAAGCTCGGGTGTAAAAAGCCCAACAGACTTACCTCTAGATGGTTTCGTAGATGTGATCATGAAACCCAGTAGGCCGGCCATATTAACCAGCTAACGGTCTGGTCTGCCCCCGTTCTTCCTCTAAAAACCTCACCATGGGGTTTTCTAAAAGAGAAGAAAAAAGAAATCATGTAAGAACGTTTGCCAACATCATCGGCCGTTTTCCCTCAACAGACGTCTCTGAAAGTGCAGAAATTTAGCTTGGACCGTAGCTCTATTTCATTAATCACCTTTCCAAAACACACAAACACATCATGTAAGTGTGGACTCTGTGTTCTCAGCCCTCAGCGTCTCACCGTGCCTACCTTCTACACACTGGCGTGATAATGAAGGTGCGCTGGAAAGCTCTTGTTTGCTTTGGGTCACGTTTTTACAGCAACATCCGATGGGGTGGGTATTGGTGCAGGACGTTGGCGTGGCGTGGCGTGAGAGCCGAGCCTCAGGCCTGCAACGTTTAATGGACTAGAACCAGAGAGAACATAAAGAGCCACGGAGACCTCCCATTCACCTCCGACCGAATCGCTCAAATGGTGCTTTGGCCCAAATCTGGGATTACAAAAATGTGTTTTTTTCCCTCAGCTCTGGCGCGACGTATGTACAGTATGTATATATTATATATGTACACTGTGGAAATGGCTGTGCAAACTGCATAATGGCTGTGGTGGGATTCGGACAGATTGCAGACAGACCAGCGTTGTTTTACGGCTCTGAGTCCGCGCAGTGATAATGCACTTGCAGGGTAATTCTTTCAAATGTGATGCTGTCTTTTGAAGGAAAAGATAATATTTATTCTTCATTGTTCAAATCAGCGAGATTGTTAAATAAACAAAGCTGGTCATTCGAGTGTTTCGATTTTCTTTATATAAGTGCTTTAAACATAAAACAGGCACCAAAGAAGGAAGAGAGGAACCGGATTTATCCTGTTTCCTGCCTGTGGTTCAAGTCGTTGTTGAGATTTTGGATTACTGTGATGTTGAGTTTGTCATCCATCATTCATTCATTTTCTAAGCCACTTTAAGAGTAGCAGTATTGGTCATCCTTACAGCATAATTTGTGCATATTTAATACGTTTAAGTGATACAGACACTTATTTTAACATAAATGGCCATAAAAAGCACAAAACTGGGTATTTTTATCCCATAGATTACTAGCGGTGTACTAAACTACGGGAATTAGCAGATTAGCAATCGGTTTTCCCCAGAAATGACATCAACGCGTCGGGTGGGGTCGACGTCTCTTGTGGAGACAGTGAGACGTCACATTCTAGTGACTCTGAGGACAAGAACGCTGCCAGAGATGAGCGTGATGGTAAATCCAAAATGGCTAACGTTTTGCCAACTCGGCTTTAAATCGCTAGATCGTTTTAAATAGCTAATAACACTACACCACAGGTACACTTCAATCCTAATTAGGGTCGTGGAGAGGCTGGCGCCCATCTCAGCTGACACTGGGCGAGGGCGGGGTTCACCAGCCCGCCAGACCGTCACAGGGCCAACACACATGCAACCATTCACACTCACACTCACACCTAGGGACGATTTGGAACAGCCAACTAGCTTAATGTGCATGTCTTTGGACTGTGGGAGGAAACTGGAGTACCCAGAGGAAACCCACGCAAGCACGGGGAGAACATGCACATTGAGTTTGTCCTCACTCAAAAGGTTTAGGCATTATTGTCTTGAAGTAAAATGTAAAAAAATGTAAATTTGTCACTCTGTTGCTGACAAGTAGGACGTCGTTGGAATCGTCAATGAAAATGAAACCTATATTAAAAATATATTAAAAACAAATCGAAAACAGATTGGTGAGTCAGTCCCTCTGATGCTCGGGGTATTTCTTTTTATTTTATTTTTTTTTTTTGCGGAAATAAGCCTGCAATTAATGCTCTTTAAATATAACCCTAATGAGGACTATTTATTGTGGTCACAAGCAGCATTTGGTCTTCTATGGATTTAGTGAGTATGTTTTGGCATGGGTCGGGCGGAACCTGATTTCCAAGGAAAACACTGTTTTATGTGGCTCTTGTAATACAGCCATTTTTAAGTGAGACGTGATTCCGAAAACAGGACACTTCCTCTCCCGGGTGTTCCTGGGTCATGTCCTCGCTTGATTTTTACACGTCGAAGAGATACAGAAGAGTGATAATAGAATCCATTTTAAACCCTGAAGCAGATACGAACACTTTTTGAACCTCCGAGTGAAGTCCAGGAGTAGGTCAGATCCCTCTCCAGTGGTTCCCTGGGTTTAGGTTGGACCTGTGGATCCTCCGAGGACGTGTGAGTCAGCGGTTTTAGCCTTTATAAAGTCTCAGTGTAGTAATTCAGGGCTGTTTTATTTTCCTGATCGGTGAGAGAGGCCACCTGGAGCGCCTTTTTACACTCTTATGACCCTCTTATGGAATGTTTGCAGGGTATTTTCTAAATCGTGAAGAACCTGTTACATGCCTTGTACATTTTGTATTTATTCTATTTTACTGTCGGAGGCACAGTGGCGTAGTGGTTAGCATGAGCATCTCACAGCAGGAAGGTCCTGGGTTCGAGGCCTGGGCTTGATGGGGGCGTTTCTGTGTGGAGTTTGCATGCTCTCCCCTGCTTGCATTGGTTTTCTGAAGGTATTACAGTTTCCTCCGGGGTTTCCTCCATGTACTCCAGTTTCCTCCAGAGGCTAACTGGCTGTTCCAAATTGCCCCTAGGTGTGTGTGTGTTGGCCCAGCAATGCTCTGGAGAGCCTTCAATCAGAGTCGGCTGGAATGGGCTTCAGCCTCCCCACAGCCAGCGAAGGATCAGGCGGTTTGGCAAATGAGTGAATCAAACAAGACTTGTTGTCAGAATGACCTTATAACAAGTCTATTTAAAAAATAATAATAATAAATAAATAAATATATATATAGATATATATTTAAGGAACACCCGAGCCTGGGATTTGAACCCAAGCCTAACCTACACTTATGTCATATATGACGCAATGAAGCAGCTTTCAAATCCAAACCTACCGTATGTCATTCCCTTTTGTCGTAGCTAAGCTAAATTTGTATGAATTTTTTTTTTCGCAGGTTGTTTATGAAAAGAGCTGTAAAGGAAAATCTGATCGAAACACACCCATAGCCTAGCTTCAGCACTTTAAGGGTACTCAGGGAGATTATAAATACAGCAGCCAGACTTCATCTCGAACCCATCTAACCGCTGTAGATATAATTCGAAAAAACTTGGCGCATCTGAGAGAAGAATTGCCTCGCTAGCTGCTAAACTAAAAAATAACTTACAAAATTCCTGCGTTCGCAGCCAAGTGTTGTGTTATTCCAGTGTGATGGGGGAGATTCATTTTCCATAGTGAAATATCCTAATTTGTATGTCTGCTCTTTCATTTTGGACAGCCCTCTTTGGAGGAGGATTATCCTCTAGCGTGTTTAGCTTGGTACGCATCAGTATATCGGGAAGGCGCTGCAGCCTTTCTAGACATGATAAATAGAGATGACAGTAAAAGGTGGATGATGAACTCGGCTCCGATGAATCCAAACGAAACACTGCAGTCCAGGCCAACGTAAAGTCAGGTAGCGTTGGCCAAATCCTTCCCGAGATATAAATGACCTAATCGAGGGAAGGTAAATGAATAATCCGTACGTTTCTCAATGTATTGCGTTGGCACTCTGTTAATACTACAGCTGCTTTACACTACTTTAGACCAACAGGAGCTTGGCACAGCTGCTCGCCTCAGAACCGGAGAATTCCAGCGTCATCATTCTCACCACCTTCCGGACACTCATTACCGGCTCCATGCCTCATTATCTTCCATTTGGGCTTGTGACCAAGCAGCCAGAGAGTCACAAATGACAATAATGAGAGCTGTGATTGCTGGTGCGTTCGTCTTGTGTACATCATTAGTAAAAGATGGAGCATGATGAGTCTAATTAGTAAGAAGAAGAAAAACACTAGAGGCGTAATGTTATGGGAAAATAATTAACAGAGTGGAGTCGTTGTAAGGGTGGCACAGTGGTGTAATGGTTAGCACGTCCTCCTTACAGCAAGAAGGCCCTGGGTTCAAGTCCCGGGCTCGGCGAGGGCGTTTCGTGTGGAGTTTGCATGTTCGCACCATGCTTGCATGGGTTTCCTCTGGGTACTCTGTTTTCCTCCGACAGTCCAAAGACATGCACATTAGGCTAACTAGCTGCTCCAGATTGCTCCAAGTGTGGATGTGAGTGTTAAGGATTGTGTGTGTCTTCGCCCGGTGATGGTCTGGCGAGATAGTCAGGGTGTACCCCGCCTTCGCCCAGTGTCGGCACAGCTAGGCATCAGCCTCCCCGCGACTCTCATAAGTGGTTCGGCAAATGAGTGAGTGAGTGAGTAAGTAAGTAAGTAAGTGTAACCATCCTAAAGTGTAAACCGCAAATCCATATCCTTACCAGTCATACACAGTCTTTGGACTGTAGAAGGAAACCGTAGTACCCTGAGGAAACCCACACAAGCATGGGGAGAACATGCAAACTACACAGGAAAACGCCCTCGCCGAGCCCAGGACTCGAACCCAGGACCTTGTTGCCATGAGGCATACGTGCTAATCACTACACCACCGTGCCTCCCAATGTTTTCTTTTTTTCCTTCCTCTTTGCTGACTCGCGTCGTCAATTGGGCATGAAAGGCATAAAATAGTGCGCGGGCGGAAATCAGCATGATGCTAAGTAAGTAAGGAGAAGTTAATGTACTACAGGGGATTCCGGTACGGAGTTAAGGCTGAACTTAAACACACACCCTGCCTCTCTCTCTCACACACACACACACACACACACACACACACACACACACACACACACACACACACACACACACACACCTGCTGGGGTTGTCTGAGGTGCTACTGGTGTTGCTGTCGCCGACGCTGAACAGGCGCCTGGATGGAGTGGGCTGCACTCGCGCCAACCTGGGCTCCTGTACAGACCGAGAACGTGTTTATGTTGCTGATGGAATGAATTCCCTCAGGATGAAATAACCGAGTCGCTAAATGAGACTACAAACAAAAGACTCGACAATATTCACCTCTTTAACTGAATAAAAGGAGAAGAGAGCACTTGGTAAAAGCTCATCTCAATCCAAACTCTATAATAAAATCTGTCTGTGTTCAAAAATCTTACACCAACAGCTGCTACTGTAACCATTTTATGGGTGGTTACTTTTAAACTGAGTCTCCGAATGATGATGTCATCAAGGCCCAAGTTAACATGAAGGACTCTGGCTTTAAACATCTTTTTGTCAGTATTTCAGGTGTCTGTGATTAAATATCTGAATCCTGGTGAGTGTATATAATTTCCCACTGCACAGGCAATGATTTCAATCTACGCTTTTTAAACCTTCTACCCAAATTTTCAATAAATGACACGAATGTATTAAAATCCTATATTTGGGCATGTTAATTTGGACCTTGATGACATCATTTTGAGACTCAATTTTCAAATACCTGCCCATAAAATCATTTTTTTAAAAAAAACTATCGGCCTAACAATCTGCTAAAATCCAGGTTGATGCCACAGCCATCCATGACCGGGGGAGCTATATAGACACACGCTCATATA
>JBCNYH010000008.1:8590801-8617592 GCA_039654325.1 Tandanus tandanus | reverse complement strand
GTGTGTGTGTGTGTGTGTGTGTGTGTGTGTGTGTGTGTGTGTGTGTGTGTGTGTGTGTGTGTGTGTTGCCCTGCAATTGTCTGGTGAGCTCTTCAGCGTGGACTCCGCCTTCGCACAATGTCGGTTGAGACATTCCAACGTCTCCAGTAAGATTAAACTGTTCAGCAAATGATTAAGTGACTAAGAAAAAACATATAACAAGTCCAGACCGTGCTGCACTCTGTTTGTTTGCTACAAAAACAGAACTTTATTTAATTCTTAAATTATTTTATTGCCTTTCTTAAAGCATAAGAAAGTATATTTTATAGCCATGGAAATCCTTGTTTCTGATTGGCTAACAGGTGTGCACCTTATTACAAATATAGTCACTTCATCAGACAACATTTTAAGAAGAAAAAAAAGGTTAAATCTAGAACCTTAAGTGGTTTTGTGGTTTGTAAACCCATAAAAGGTCCAATGTGGAACACTAGAATTGTGTTTTGCATTCAAACATCATGTATATATTTCCATGAAAAGATAAAAAATGCCAAAGATTCTACTTCAATGCCAGATTTGAACATGATCTAAATTCCAAACAGTCCTGAAATGTTCATTGGTCCTGTATATTCTATTAGCTGTAACCTGATCACAGACACTGAATGGAAGAACATCACGCATTTGTTGTTCCAGATGGTGAGAACCCTCTCCAGACGCAGCCCAGCGAATCCGAGTCTAGCCAGCCCACGCACAAAAACGTGATCCAGGAGAGCCGAGGCCTCGATTACGTTTCTCCGCCAAAGTACAAGAGCAGTTTGCTGAATCGCTACCTCAACGACTCCCTGCGGCACGTCATGGCCTCCAACACAGAGTCACGCAAGAGGAACCACTCGGGTTCCTTCAGCTCCAACGAGTACGACGACGAGCTGCTGTCACCCTCGTCTTCGGAAACAGAGGCCAACTTCACCTACCGCACAGGTCAGAGCTCGAGTCGGGAAGTGTGAGGGGACGAACAGCAAACTGGGAACCAGTTTGTTAACTGAAAATGACTTGTATCATATTAATTGTTTTAAGAAAGTATTTGTTCCAGTCTTGATCTGATATATAAATTACTGCCTGGAAAAAAAAAATTTTTAGATTTAATAAGAAAATATTTAAAAGCCTTTAATGAATAATTACTGCAGTGATTAATACGTTTCAGCTGACACGAATACTTTTAACCCAAACTGATGCAGTGAGTAGCTTCTCCTTTCTACATGATTGGCCAAATTAGTCTAAATTGGAAGTGTCACATGAAATTTTTCTGCTGGGTCCTAGTAACCTGTGGATATACATGTCTGAAAATGTATCCCCTAGTAGTGGGGAAAAAATTTACTCATTTTCTACTGACCTGCACCATGCAAAGAAAACAACTAAGGAGATTCTAACCCAATACTGGGTCGATTTTGATCATTTTCATCCCCTGTAAAAATTAAGATTCAAAAAGATGGGAAAATAGGGTCCATTTTCAGTACTTTCCTTTTACTGCTGCAGTCAGAGAGCGCAAACCTCCACCAAGGCATCTCTCACCTTATTTTCATTTATGCGTAATATTATTTTCACAATTCTGTTTTCAACAAGTCCTATATATATATAAATATATATATTTCAACATGCTCCTGTAATCCTGACCAAACTTTGGTTTGTGATGGATTTTATGTAGATCCAAATCCTAATCTGGATCAGCACCAAACTTGACCGGAGTACTACTTGGGCCGTACTCCACCCCTCCAAAACAATTCATCAAAATCTCATCATTACTTTTTGCGCTAAGTCGCTCAACATCAACCAACCCGACCAACATCTGCTAAAACATAACTACCTTGGTGGAGGTAATAAGACTGAGCCAAAATCCCATGATGTCTACCTCACATATGACGAGCTAATTCAGAACATTTTCGTGCCATCACTGGGCTTCTTTTTAGGATGGAAACTTCTCTTACTCAGTAGCGTCGTAGCTCATAGGAACACCTGTTAACGTCTTGGGAAGGAGAATGTTTCAGTCAGGCCAGAGTCTTGGGGTTTTAATTCAGCGTTCGCATAAATTTCACCACAGCCCTTTCTCTTTTCTTTTTTTTAAGTCATGAATGTTCTATTGCTCTGTTGGTTTTGTCTCTTTGCCATTATGGAACAGTTCTGGACAATTAAAGAATGTTCTCCGTTTTGGAACTTGTAATTTAAGAAAGTTATTTGTGTGGCTTGTGTCCGAGCCAAACAAGGTATCTGACCGCAAAGCATCGACACTTCACATTTTTCTAATGGGGCGTAAGAGCGGCGGCAGTTATCTTCCTGATCTTATCACGTCTTACATGCAGAAATTCAGTTTTTAGCCGGAGATCAGATCGGGGGTTTAGTGAGGTACGTGGCATAGGCATGATGAGAATTCATCCGCCAAGGTCAGCTTTGGTCAACCTTCTGAAAATAACCGAGACGTCTGTGGTGGTGGAATTTACAGTGACGAAGCATGAATGGTCATTTGATGTAAATGGTTGTGTGTTAGATGAGAAATTTGTCTTTTAGCTCCAAAAAAGGAGAATATGAAGCCGAAAGGAAAATGCAGCTTCATGTATGTGTTTTCATTTTAGAGCTCTGAAGTCTCGCTAAGAGCAGCATAGAGGTGTAGTGGTCAGCACGTCCTTCTTGCCACAGCAAGAAGGTCCTGGGTCCGAGCCTCAAACTTGGCGAGGGAATTTCTGTGTGGAGTGTCCATGTTTTTCCTGTGCTTTCATGGGTTTCCTCTGGGTGCTCCGGTTTCCTCCTACAGTCCAAAGACGTGCACAGTAGGCTAATTGGCTGTTCCAAATTGCCCCTAGTTATGAGTGTGTGTGTGAATAGTTGTGTGTGTTGGTCCTGCAATGGTCTGGTGAGCTGTTTAGGGTGAACCCTGCCTTCACCCAGTGTCGGCTGAGATAGGCGCCAGCCTCCTGCAACCCTAGTAGGATTAAGCGGTTCGATAAAAATATAATATAGAAATTAAAGAATTTAAAAATCAAAGCGCACTTGATGCTTTCCTGCGATGACGTTCCTTTCTGCACTCTGCCTTATTTCTTTCTTCAGCTATCCAAATCTATCAGTTTTACAGCACCCGATTTCAGTACTTTTCCATATTCTGTAGCGTCCACCGCACGACAACACTGTCTTCAGTCAAACTGACAGGCCGCCCAGGGCAGCACGAAAAAAGCCGAAAACAGAACAGAAAAATCCTATTATCCACCAGAAAGATCCCATTAAACATATAGAACAAGCTGAACTGAGAGAGAGAGAGAGAGAGAGAGAGAGAGAGAGGGAGAGCGGGAGAAAAGAAATCCTGCTAAACAGTTTAGCGTGTCTCGCTGGCAGTTCTGAAGAGCTGGCGCGCGTCTGGACGTTGCTGCTAAACCCGCTGCCATTTCATCACACTGCAACGCGAATGGAAACATTCTCGTCAAACCAGAGTGGAATTATAGTGCAACATCAGAGGCATGAAAAATTTTTCACTTCACGCTGTTTCCTCCGTGAGGATTCACCACGACCGAGTGACGAGTCGCACCACAGGGACGTGGACTGCTTCTGCGTCTGCGGTATTTCATCGTCTCCGGGCCTCACGTGTCGGCATGGACTTCACGTTAAAGTTTTACGGTTTATATACTTTATAAATACGCTGATTTCTTTTACACAAGGGCAAAGGTTTTTTGGAATTTACGTCCAAAAATGGTTTAATAAAACTCTATCAGGAGAGGCATCTGAATAGCGTTAGCATAGTTTGGAAGCAACATTCAGTCAAAATAAACACACAGCAAGACACAACAGATGGCAAAAGAAACAACAACAACATGACATTAAATGCCTCCAGATCTCAGTAATGTGTGGTACTTTTACTTTTTTTTTTTGGATTCTTTAGAATTCTTTTTAGATCCTCACGCAAACCAATCACTGTAACCATGCCAGTACTTTCACCAATCCTAGCTAGAAGTTTCCTCCAACAGGCCAAAGACATGTACGTTAGGCTAATAGGCTGTTCCAAATTGTCCCTAGGTGTGAGTGTGAGTGTAAATGGTTGTGTGTGTGTTGACCCCGCGATGGTCTGGCTGGCGAGCTGTTCAGGGTGTACCGTGCGTATTCCCAGGGTTGAGTATTTTCAACAATCAGATTTTTTTTTAACTGAACCCCTGAAATAACACTTGCAAAAAAAAACAACCAAACAAGAAAAAATGGTTCATCGGAGAGGCTGAGCCTATCTCAGCCGACACTGGGTGAAGGCGGGGAACACCCTGAACTACTTGCCAGACAATTGCAGAGCAGACACACACAGCCATTCACTGAAACAGCCAATTAGCCTAATGTGCATGTCCTTTGACTGTGGGAGGAAATCGGAGAACCCAGAAGAAACCCATGTAGGCACGGGTAGAACATGCAAACTCCACACAGAAACGCCCTTGCCGAGCCCAGGACTCAAACCCAGGACCTTCCTGCTCTGAGGCGTACATGCTAACCACTACACCCCTGTGGCGCCTAGTTACAGGTTATTATACACTTGTATTATTACTTATGAATATTACATTTCATTTCTGCTAACAGATCCACCCAAATCCTACACAGTGCACCTTTAACTCCTGAGCAATCACACAAAAACAGCTGCAATCTGAGGACGTGAATCTGTAACGGAAACTTCCTTCAGCCCAGATTTATAAAGCACTATGGTCAATATTTTTACACCATCACTGCAGGTTCGTAGCCGTATCTGGCTCTGATGTGGATGAGAATAACATAAACTGGGTCGAGGGTAAACTTAGGAGGGTTCAACGTCCCACCGAGGCAACAGTAGGAGGCAATAAACCTCGACTCAGATGTTGACTTAAAGCAGCAGAGTGTGAAAACGTGGCACAGTCTAGGTTTTGGTTATTCGCTATGTGTGCAATTTGTAAGTCATCTTTGTGTTTCAGTTGGAATTCCATCAGGTCAGTGCAGTCACATGACGTTCATTAAGTTTCTTTTTTTTTTTTTTTGTTCCTGAACACAACCTGACTTTGGCATCTGGGATCCGTCATTGATTACAACACCGCCTATTAAATATTATTACGAGAGTATGCGATTGATTACGGTTAAATTGAAAAGTCGACTTTCTTCGCCCTCAGAGTTTCAATCAAGCCCGAGAGGCTGTAGAGAGGCGTTCAGTAGCACACAGGAATTAGGGTCAAATGATTTATTAATGCTTTAAAGTAGCTCTTGGCGCAGGTGCTGTTTTAAGAAATCCGAGCTGGAGATGTTACAGGCAAAGGCGATTGAAAAACAAAAAAAAACAAAACGCATTTTGTGTGCGAGAGGTCGCGGTCCAATTTTCCCTCTCACGTCTCCCTTGTGAGAGATTTTTTCCTCCCTGATCTGGCTGCTTTCAGCCGAATAATGAAGTAGTTTCACTGTTACAAGATAAACTTAAGCAGATACTTTACAGAAGGCTGAGTCAAAAACGTACACGAGTCAAAAACGTGCAAAATCTCTCCGAGTGCAAAATAAGTACCTGCAGTACGTACGCAAAACACAACGCCAGTATCCCATTATAGCGAATCTCAGAAATGTCATGAAGGTCAGGTTCTCCCTGACCTGGAGTTTTCGCTTCTCTCTACCTGAAAAACATCTGGTTCTAGTATTGGAGGGTTTGGGAATTAGCCAGTTAGTGTGATTAGTTGAAGAAAAACCAGGAAAAACAAAAACACAAAAAAAACACAGCATGTACAGTACATATGTAGAAGTGTTCCAGATCCCACCGTAACAAAAATAATAAGATTTTAAGATCTTAATGAGATTATTTTTGCTTTTTTAAACACGTAGCTACATTACTCTGCAAAAGTCTGAGGCAGCATTTCTTAATACACACTTTGCTGACATAGAGTCAACCATTTAGTACTTCTCTATATCATGAAATTTTAATATATAAACTAAAGGGGCGCTCAAAGAGTGCAAGGTACCTCCGCCAGGCACATATGGAATATTATAGGAACCCTAGTGGGTGTCTGACGAACATTTTGCCCCATATTATAAAATGGGAAATATTCAGGATTTTGAGAATTTCTTTCAACATGATCCCATGCATGAATCACCTCCAAAATTGTCATGGTTTGTTACGAGTAACAACCCTACTCTAGAAAAAAAATTCAGCAGAATTTGTGCATAACATTTTAAGTTATCTTGCACACAAACAGACAGACAAACTAACTATCTAACTAACCAATCAGGTGAAAAGATTACTAATACTATTAGTACATACTCCAACATACTAAAAATCTGACCAGAAGTAGGCAGTTCACACACACACACACACCCCACCCCCCACCCCCTACTGGGAAAAGTGCGCTCATTTCCGAATATAAGACCAAACACAACTTTTGGTACAGTTTGTAGACTAGGTTATAAATTTTAAAGTTGCACCTTAGTAAAACTCGAATTTAATCTTTAAACTAAGTTTTCACTTTTGGGAATAACCAAATTTTAAAATGCTGGAACTTCCTAAATTCCTAGCACTTGATTTCACTTAAGAAATGTTAGTAATTTTTTGACTGATACACTATGTAGTCGTAAATGCTCAAATCTGCCCAGACAGGTTGCCAGATATTTTTGTTCCTAAAAAACACCCCAAACTTGGTGGTTGATTTCAGAGATATCCAATTCAGAAACATATACAAGTTTCGAGAGGAGGCCATTTTATATTAGCAGGTTCTCAGGACAGAGATTTCTGGATGTCCTGAGCAACATTATGGCTTTAGGATCCGTTGGCGTTGGCATGGAAACCAGTCTCTGGTTATCCCTGTGGAGGAAAAGACATACGGAACGGATCTCCGTATGATGGAGAATAAATGCAATGCGGGATGAAATGATCAAATTATAAAATCAATCTTGGCTCAGTGGAAGAAATATGCTACCTGTAACTCGGACAGATTTGTATGAAATATCTGGAATAATTCCTCCATGTGGAGAAAATCCAGATCCGGGTCTGGGTCGAACTCTGCTGGATCCATTCGTAGGTGAAGTCTTCTGAAACAAACGAGGCACTGTGGATCCAAGAGTAAAATGAGATTTATTAAACATCAATGAAATAAAATAATAAAAAAAAAACAAAGAAAGTAATAGTGCGACTTGAAGTGCAGCACCAAAACAGGTGCGGTGTTCTAAGGCCTTCACCGGATCGGCTTGAAATCCAACACGGGAACACGAGGACCTTAAAACGAGTGTGCGTTAATCATCCAAAGACTTGATTGACAATTTAAAAAGATTTTTTTTTAAATACAAAGACTCCAGAATGGTCTGAGAACAGTGTTAGGAGAAACACACACACACACACAAAACACACACGGTGGGGTGGAGAAAAAAAAGAAGTTAAACAGTTTAAATGATGCAAATGAGCTGTGGAGCGGTGGAACAGAGTGCGCGTCTGTGTTCCTGACACAGCGCAGATATGCTTTTTCCATCTCCACACATAATTGCATTTGTTTTGGCCTGAGTGCCCGAGCACGGTCAAACAGCCCGCGGCCGTTCGCCTGTAACTCTCCGCAGATGCACACGTTTTTTCTCGCCAGCACGCACATGCCTTCAGACGTTTCGATTTACACGCAAGCAAAGTAACAATGCCAACATCAGCTCAAACAGACATGATGGCACGGGCACATAGCAGGACAGACAATGCTTTTAAGCTGTGTTTGTCTTCGATTGGCTTGCCTTGGTTTCGCTTGTAAACTGTTTTAATCTTGTTTTTTATCATCCTGGATTTGTTGCCAAGACAAAATATTGAGACTGCAGCACAGTGGGATGGGACTGTGTATCCAAAACCTTTTCCTAGTTTGTTGACTGCAAGTGTTTCAGCGATTAACGAGTGTCTGGATTCCTCTGGAATAAAAATATCCTTCAATTCTAATTTATGTCACATTTTTTCGGGTTTTGATTTCCCTCGCAGATCACAGCGCTGCTGAATTCTCTGTTCTGATTGGTCAGAAGAGATGTTGATTGATTTCCTGTGGTATAACAGCAGCTCAGATTGTCGGATATAATTTGTGATCCATCATCACAAAATTAGTCTTATTGGACAGAATTTGACAGAAACTCAAGTCTCAAGTTTAATTAAATTATTCACAAGACTTTGAGAAAATTCTATTTACTCAAAAAGTCGGTTTGCTGCATTAAGACTCAGTATTGTGGTGATGGGTCACATTTTTTTCTAATTATAGTCCAATATTATACACCATCACTCTTCATTATCACTTCTCTTCCTTTTCATCACTCCTCTTTATCACCTCGCCCCCTTCTCAGCCAATTCCTGCCTGTCCTCTGCCTATCCACGCCCCCTCTTCAACCTATCCCTACTTCCTCCTCAGCCTGTCCACACCTATGGTCTGCCCATTTTCAACTTTTTAGCATTTTTCAAAATGATATAGTAGGCGGACTTGGGCTCAGAGCTGGGGGTGGAGCTACACATTAATAATCACACTATAGCTCATTAATAGTCTGCATTTTTGATTAAAATTCTTTTCTATTTCTACAATGCCACAATAAGGTATACACAAAAGTATACAGTTATGTTTATATAGCATTAGTTATACATTGTTTGTTGGTTAATTGCATGCTTAAACGTTGAAAAAATTTGGTGCCAAAGATGGGATTGCTCTGCCCACGCCCATCCCTGATTAATATTCCAGAAGCAGTTGCTGTAGCATATAGAATATTTACGGTATAATAGGAGATATAAATAAGTACACTGGCGGTGTTAGTACTGAATAATGAATGCTGTTTTTTTTTTTTAATTATTATTATGATTCCTTTCTAGAATCCATGGATTGTGGCTCCCAGTTCCATGATCGGTAAGTCGCCTTTCGAAATCCCCCGATTCCCTTTCAATCGAAGTGTTTTCAAACAAACCATCACGATCCCTCACTATCTCCTCTCAGGTGCAATCCCAAAGGAGGCCTACGAGGAAAAAGCGCTACATACTGGAACGAGCTCCACGCCGCCATGGCGTTGACTAACCTGGCTCAGAGTGAGGAGGCCATGCCCGCAGGTACCACCAGCTGCATCATCCAGAAATCCTCGCACATAGCGGAGATAAAAACTGTCAAAGTGCCGATGGTTCCTCCTCAGTAGTACTCAGCAGACTTGGAGGTCTGAGGCGCAGGGAAGGAGGGGGGATGCAGGCGCTCAGTACAAGGACTCTTTCCAAGACTTGAACATGGACGTCTAATGATGAAGGATCGCAATATTTTATAAGACCGTGATTTGGATATTTCACCGATGTGCCTAATTACGACTAACGACATCCAGACTGTACAGCAGCACCAACAGGAAGTGATGTTTCATGGATATTTGGACGTTACTGTTAAGGCCACTGAATTTTCTGATTTTAAACTCGTATAGCGATGCCCAGTGTTTTTTTTTATTTTTTTTTTTATAAAGTATCCTTTTCATTCGATCCTCAGACCGTCCTGGTCGAAATGTAATATATTCATATACATGTTTACCACTTTTTTCTAAGTTAAGTGTAATGTTTACTGAGGCAGGATTATTGTCCAACGATTATTGCTCAACAGTTGTTTCTCATTATTTTTTTATTATATAGTAGGTACAGCCATACTAACCTTGCCTTGTATATCTGATGATGGATGAGCCCTCGGGGAAATAATGGCCAGGGGTAATAATGGCCAGGTTATATCGCCCCCTCCTCGTTCCAGACCACATTTATGAAAATCTCTCTCTCTCTCTCTCTCTCTCTCTCTCAAACTCTCTCTCTCTCTCTCTCTCTCTCAAACTCTCGCTGACCCATCTGTGAGTAATCAGCTTTCTGTGGATCACTGACTGTGACTCAGATCATCGTCACTCACAGAGTCCTGACCAGATTCGCCGGTTTCAAAATATTGTCTTGGAAAAAAAACTTTTTTTTCCTTTTCCCCAACATTTCCCATTTCAATAAAACCAGATGACCTGATTGTGTTTGTCTTTTCGTTATGTAAAACGTCCCTGGTGACGGACATTTTCAGTGAACACACCCGGGTTTAGACGTACAGTAGAGCCTGCTAGCAAGAACTATTGCGATTTCATCTGTTACGAGAAGCTAATATAAAAACCAATACAGCATGTATGACGTTACACGGATATTAAAGCACCTGCATGTTTAATAAGGTTGTATTTAAAACACAAGGTTTGCTGCCTTGTTGTCCATGTCTCATAAAGAAAGAGGTTGGACTAAAGACGTTTGTTTTGAAGTTTTAGGATAGCATTTACGGGAATGCATGAAGTCAGCACGCTGTGGAACGAAACCAAATCTAACCATGGATGTCCCAGGGTGGTAAAAAAAAAACCAATAAAAAAATTGGTAAAAAACCCGATAAAAAATTTGGTCCCCTTTGGCTTTCCATCCCAGCGGGACATCATGACAGACAACAGGAGAGAGGGACACGGAGGCTGAGTGTAACATTGTGGTTTGCCAATTACAAGGGTCATGCCACAACTAGGTAGTTGATTAATAGAGGTCTCATACCATTGAATCCCCCGAAAGCATTTGGAGAAGTGTTGTAGTAAGAAGAATTATCCATCCATCCGTTCATCCTTCTGTCCATCCATCCGTCCTTCTATCTGCCCAACAGTCCATCCATTCGTCCACCCTTCTGTCCATCCAACCATCTGTCTGTCCAACAATCCATCCATCTATTCATCCATCCATACAATCATCTGTACATCCATTCATTCATCTGTCCTTCTGTCCATCCAACAATCCATCCATCTGTCCATACATCCTTCTCTCTGTCCAACAATCCATTTGTACATCCATTCATCTATTCATCAGTCAATCCATCCATACAATCATCTGTCCATCCATCCATCAATACAGTCATACATCCATTCACCCTTCCATGCCTCTAACACTCCATCTATCCATCCATTCATTCACCCATTCATCATTCCGTCCACCCATTATTGCTTGTCCCTCAAGGTCATGGGAGAAGGTGGGGCCAATCCCAGCTGACTTTGGGGTGAGAGGTGGGGTAAAACCCAGTAAAGAGTTATTCTGTATATACCGTCAAACGTCCAGCCGGAACTTCATGTGAATCGTCTGAAGACCTTGAGAGGAACAAAGTCAAGTCAGTGATATGTGATCAATGGCATTCCTGAATTCAGGCATGTAGAATGATGGGATCACTTTAAATGTCCAACATTTTTACATAAATTATACAATCATAGGTAAATATCATACTCACTTCCCATTCTGCACCCATGATGCATTGGCCAAGTATGTGGTTTTTGTGTAACAAATAATTAATGTTTTTACCCAAGAGGGTTGCAAACCCCCTGCAGAACCTGTTCTCTCGGACAAACATACACTCACATCAACACCTAGGTGTTACCTAGTTTCTGTGTGGTGTCTGCATGTTCTCCCCGTGCTTGTATGGGTTTCCTCAGGGTACTCCGGCTTCCTTTGACAATCCAAAGGCATGCACATTAGGCCAAATTGCCCCTATGTGTGAGTGTCACTGATTGTGCGTGTGTTGGTCCTGCGATGATCTATACCCCAATATAGGCTCCAGCCTCCCCGTGAGCCTAAGAGGATTAAGCAGTTTGGCAAATGAGTGGGATGGATTAGCCTGATGTACATGTCTTTGGACTGTTGGAGGAAACCAGACCACCAGGAAGAAACCCATGCAAGCTCAGGGAGAACAAGGGAACTCCACACCAATCCCAGGGCTCAAAGCCAAGAATTTCTCGCTGTGAGGACGTGCTGACCACTACGCCACCCAAACTTTGGTGTTATAAGAGTAACTGCACTTTTATTCCTTACATAGCAAAGGAGTTTCTTATCTAAGAGAGAAACAGCACAGTCCATACTGAAACATTTACCACCGTTCATATCTCAAGCCTCCTCTGATGTTGGAGGATTTGTCCGTAATGGATAAACATGTGCGTTTCAGTTCTGCACCTTGATAATATTAAATCGGAGTCATCAGTCTGAGAAACTTTCCCTCAAACTGTATTTTGACAGGAGATATGTTGCAGATCGGATTGTGTTACAGCTGTTTGATTTTTGTTTTAAACCTCTTTTTATCTAAAAGTTGATGATTTATGTAAGCGTTCACGTCTCCAGCACCTGAGAGTATTTCAGCTACGCCCTTTATATCAACACGCTGAAACTACATTAGGATTTTTTTCCCCCCGCAAATTGTTCTTTTATCATTGTTAAAATTTCAAAAGTGGTCTGTGGTTTGGGAGGGAAGGCATCTGGAAGCTGTATGACCGGAATCAAAAACTCAAACATGATAAACATTGATGTTTTGAACAGCGCTCAAGAACCACACCTGAATGTGTTTCGGCTCCGAGAAAGATCGCGCCGATGCGCTTGTCAAGCGTATACCGTCAAGTTCAGACCTCTTGGTTCTGTTGATCAAAACTAATATCTGGTCATCGGTGGCTCATTGGGCGGCACGGTGGTGAAGTGGTTAGCACATCCGCCTCACAGCAAGACGGTCCTCGGTTCTAGTCCCGGGCTCAGTCATTTCTGTGTGGAGTTTGCATGTTCTCCCCCATGCTAGTGTGGGTTTCCTCAGGGCACTCCGGTTTCCTCCATCAGTACAAAGACCTGCACATTAGGCTAACTGAACTGAATGGTTGTGTGACTGTTGGCCGTGCGATGGTCTGGTGAGCTGTTCAGCCTGGGTTCGAGTCCTGGGTGATGTCATTCCTGTATGGAGTTTGCATGTTCTCCCCGGGCTTGTATGGGTTCCCTCAGGGCACTCCGGTTTCCTTCCACAGTCCAAAAACTTACACTTTAGGCTAATTGGTCTGAATGGTTGTGTAACTGTGGCCCTATGATGGTCTGGTGAGCATTTCATGGTGTTCCCTGCCTTCGGCCAGATTTGTCTGAGACAGGCAGGTGACACAGTCAGGTGTGACCAAAACGACTAATTGGCCAGCACAGTGGAGTAGTGGTTAACACATCCACCTCACAGCAAGAAGGTCCTGGGTTCGAGTCCCTGGCCCCACAAGGATGTTTCTGTGTGGAGTTTGCGTGTTCTCCTCGTGCTTGTGTGGGTTTCCTCCCACAGCCCAAAGACATGCTAATTGGCTGTTGGTGGTTGAAGCCAAAGACTACGGGAGGTGGCTGGGGATGTTTGACTTGAACTTTACCTGCAGTTCTTGACCTTTAATGTATCACTTACTGTATTCACTGCGCTGCTGCCACGTGATTGGCTGCCTGGATAATTTTTCAGCAGATGTTATTAATATGTATAAAATAATAAAAAATAATCACTCTAATAAGCACCTCAGATGTGCCGTAAGATCCTGTCCAAGATGTGGGTTTAATTAATGCAGGGAACACAGTGAAGAATCTACCAAGATAAACATCCAGAGCAGTCATAACAGTGGGGCAATCAGACGCTCTGTAATGTTATATGGGTTCCGTTCAAACTGACATCCTTCTCACCATCGGAGCGCCATTACCATCACGAATAATCTACATTAGACAAACACATTTTGTAAAACCAAACCCCAGCAACCTGGCATTGGTGGTATTAATGATGAGCCGTTTCTGAGATTTTGAACACGTTCAGGAATAAAACGGCGGCGTTCATCTGGCGACGAAATGAGTTGACTGATAGACGTGAACCCCACGTGACTGCAATAACATGAAACATGAATGGCTCTACTCATCCTTGTGTTTGTTTCCATAAGACGGCCATGTTTGGGGTCTTCTCTCTGCTTATTGCCATAGTAACAAGATACCGAGTCAGAGGACCAAGTTCCCGTCTATCCGATGAACTGTCTCTGGTCATCTGGAGTTCATTTTCTATTCCTCTCCCTCACAGTACAATATGATGGATAATAAATATCTAACGTAAATATACAGGCTTTGTCTACTCATTTAAACTACAGCTATCTTTAGCATAATGAAGCGTTTACTGAAGATAAGCGAAAGGTGGTCAACGTGTGCACACCAGCAGTCCAGTGTGTCTAAAAAAAAAAGCTCTGATGCTGAAGAATGTAGCTTTTCTTTGTCCAGCGAGATTCTTATCTGGGTGTACTTGATGCAGACATTTTGGTTCTGCTGATCAAAACTAATATTTAGTCATTGCTGGTTCACTGGGCAGCATGGGGGTGTAGTGGTTAGCACATACAGCTCGCAGCAAGAAGGTCCTGGGTTCGAGTCCCTGAGTCGGTCATTTCTGCATGTTCGCCCTGTGCTTGTATAGGTTTCCTCAGGGGACTCCGGTGTCCTCCGGTGAGATGTTCAGGGTGTACCCTGCCTTTCAGCCAGAGTCAGCTGAGATAGGCTTCAGCCTCCCCACGACTCCAGGATTAAGCGATTTGGCAAATGAAAGAATGAATGAATGGTGGTTCATTTCCATGCAGCAATTGTACAGTAACCAACAATTGCTTACAAAGGTATTCACCCATTGAATGTCTTCATGTCTTCTTTCTTCAAGGCATGTCTTCATGGAGCCAGTGTGGGTGCAGGGGGGGACGGTCATGCTAGAACAGGTTTGAGCCTCTTAGTTCTAGTGACGGGAAATCGTAACCTGACAGCAGGCAAAGACATTCTATAAGATCGTGAGCTTTCAACTTTGGGAAGAAGCTCCTTATGGTTCTGATGGTCAAGCGTTCATAAACTTTTGACCATACTGTGTATATTCTGTGAATCGCGCCACCTATTTTTCCCCCACCAATTTCTGTCCTCATGGTATATGAGCTGATATCCTAGTAGTAGAGGAGCCAATCAGAGTGCACCATTGCTCATCTCCATTGGGCGTGCATATAATAATGCATGATGTATAATCAAATCATTGATAAACATTGAAAAACTATCAGGCAGTTTAAATAGAAGTGAATTTTTATTGTAAAAGAAAACAGTACTGATGCTCTCAGTGGCACGCTTCCAATCCGATCCAAACTCTTACAGAAAGAAAACAATCCAGAAACGAGCAAAGGGGAGGAATGAGCATCTTGGACAGCTCCATAAACGACTTGTCAGATCAACACCAATAACGGAGCCGCATATGAAAAATCCATGGAGTCGGTTAATTACGAGATGTTTATTTTCCTTCATTTATTTATCTGATGCTTTAATCTTAACCTGAAGGATAAGATAGTTAGGTAAATTAAGTATGCCTGCAATACAGCCCAAAATAACCCTGTCAGGGTGCCGTAACTAAACATGCGACAGGAAGTCAGTTTATTAGTTTAGGAAAAATACTAAGCCCGCACTCCTGGTGGCTTACGGTAAGGTAAAGTAAATCTGTTGAGCTTTTACACCCGAGCCTAGAGGCTCATCAGGCCGGTGCTTGTCCCCTATCCTTGGTGGATTAATCACCCTTAAAAAGGCGGTTAATTCCGTTTTAAACTTCCTGTGACATCTTACACCCAGACGTAGCACGTTAAATACATCTAGTACAGATTTTACAGTACCGGTACCTCGTCCCATATTCCACTGAACCCTGTGCCGATCATATTCCGCCTCATGAATTCATTGCTTTCAGGCTTTTCAGTTTCTGCTTGTTTTTTTGGTGCAAAACCAGGAAACCATGACTTGCACATCATGCTCTGCTTGCTTGCAAGGAGTTCGGGAAATATCAGGAAAAGCACAAGGCTACAGCCTCAGAACATGCTCTGAGCACTGGGTTTGTTTTTTTTGCCCCTTTAAACATGGAAACAAACAGATGGATTTGTCAGATGAAAAGTATACTTTCATGATAGCGTACTGGTAGGTGCTTTAAAATAATATACAGATGCCCTCGAGTCGACACTCTCGTCTAAACCCTGTTACAGAGTGAAGCTTGCCTATGGAATTTTATTACCTCTAACCAGAAGGATATGTTTTTGTCTGCATTGCAACCTCATGCAAAAAACATTAAAATGCAATTTTTTTGGAGGGGTGGAGCATGGTCCGAGTAACACCCCATTACATTCTGGAGATAATCGGGATCAAATTCAGGATCCAAGACATTTTTAATGGGTTCTTTAACATTCTGAACTTTTTTTTTTGGAAGCGTCATATTATAGCAAGCCCAGCAGGAGGTGCTGTACACTTTTGCAAAAAGTTCTGTGCGGAATTTCGAAATACATTTCTACCAGAGGCGGGGCTTTGGACAAGAAAGACTCCATTCGATTTTGGAGACAATTCTGGAACAAATTCTGAATCTTTTTAAAGGATTCTTTAATATAATAGGAGATAGGAGGATTTTTTTTTGGAAGTCTAGCGTTACAGCAGGGGGTGCTGCGTAATTTGATATTTTTTTTCTCGGCTTGGTGGATGTTTGCGCTCTGCGAGTGCTCTTATTCTGGAAATGTTACTACAGTGAACCTTTAAGGATTTAAGGTGCCTAGTTACCATTCTTACTTTTTAACATGAAGGTAAAATATGAATAATAATAAAGGTACAAAGGGTTTCAGTTTTGGGTGTCACCTGAGCCACCATTTTGTTCCACTGATGAGAGATCATGTAGGACATAAACTACTGATGGTAAAGTAGAGGTTTAGTGTGATGTTGCATATAAACAGTTCCGGTGATGCTGAAAGCAGCGATGAGAGGCTTAACAAAGTCTAAAAAAGGATAAATAAAAACAAAAGAAAAGAAAAACAGAACAACCAATAGAGAGAGAGAGAGAGAGAGAGAGAGAGAGAGAGAGAGAAGCAAGCGCACTTGGAAAGAGCCGCACCGTTTCAACACAATATTTTCCTTTTCAGACTATTTGCAGAGGGGGTTGCGGAAGCAGGGCAAGGTGAAACCCAGCACTCACATTTCGAACTAAAAACTGTTCACATCACTGGTTCGGGAATGAACATGAAGAGGGTTATTGCACTTTAAGGACGTTCTACAGATGTTGGACAACATCTGGAGAAACATAACTCGAGTAAAAAGGCATTCCTTATATATATATATATTTAAATTTAGTGGGAAAATTACACACGCAGGGTCATGCGGATTATAAAAACAGCAAACAGGGCAGTGATTGGTGCAAGCAGCCGCCAAAACATGAAATTATTACAAAAATAAAGGAAATATATTAATATTCGATGGAGTAAAGAGGCCTGCGGACGAAGCACGGGGTGGAACATGATGGAAATTTCAGGACAGGTTACATCTGGAGGAGAGAAACTAATCACACCCTCCCACTTTCTTCACTATAAAAGCGACGCTCTTTAAACTGCAATTATTATACCATATTAAGAGAGAGAGAGAGAGAGAGAGAGAGAGAGAGAGAGAGAGAGAGAGAGAGAGAGATTGCAGTATGGGTCTTTTTGCTTCATTATAAGTGACGTAGTGACAGCGACGGAAATTCAACGCAGCTCTATGATACGTTAGATAAAACACCGAAATGAAAGGACAGACTGTGTGTGAGTGCGCGTGTGCACACGCATGTGAATGTCCTTCGGCTGCCCGGACAGGGCCGACCTTCGCCTCTCGTTCGGGAGCAGTTTAGGAAATCGCAGTTTGTTTGTATTCTCGTGTCTCAGTCCGGTGGAATTGTGGGAGTTAGACGAGGGCGCAGTATCCGCCGCAGGCGCTGTAGCTCTGCTCCTGCTGCTCTCCGAGATGGACGCCTTGATTCTGGACGCTGCTTTCCCACAAACCCGGGGTCTGTAGGATCTTCTCCACCAGCTCCTCGAAGGCACACTGGACGCCGTCTCGGGTCTTAGCGCTTGCCTCTGAGGAGGAATGACAGGAACGTTACAACAGATCCGAGTACGTCCAGCTGCCGTCCCTCCATCTCCCCGGATGTTTCCTTAAAACCTCTCAAACTTACCAATGAACAGCATGGAGTGTTTACGTGCAAACTTCAGGCCCTCGTTTCTGTCCACCTCACGGTTGTCCTACAGAGAAACCACAAACAAAAACATCTGAATATTTTGAAATAAACACTAATCAGAAATGTTTCTATATGGAATGAAACTGCTTTACACGACCACGTCTTCATATTTTATCCTGATCATGACATCCAGGCGATATCAATATGCAAATTTGACCTGCATCCAAGACCACGCCCCTTCCAACTGATAAATAAGACTCGTTTGTATACTGAATCATGATACGCACTTAACTGTATAAAGTTTAGTTTAAAACCGTATAAAGTTTAGTTTAGTGACTCTACAGAACATGATTCAATCATACAAATCCTATAAAATTAGACGGGCCACCAGTGGGTGGGACTCTGTGCTGCCGTACGGAACTGTGATTGGCGCTGGGATTGCGTTGGGGGCAGAACAAATCAGAGCAGAGATTTCCCAAAGGCTTCAGAGCATAGACAGACATGAGTTGTGCTTTTATCGGTCTCAAGCTTCATCCTTACCTCCGCCAGGTGGTTACGTTTTCACCTGTGTTGGTTTGTTTGTGTGCAATATGTATGCAAAATGTTTTCCATGAATTTGAATGAAAAAAATGAAATGAAAAATTCTAGAGTAGGGTATGGTACAAGTAAGAAACTATTACATTTCGGAGGCGAGCCGAAAAAAACTGAAATCCCCATCCCCCAACCGCACACCAAAAAAAATAAATCTAAATTCTTTAATGTTAAATGATCTCAGCTAAATCAGATTTAGCTGAGATCATTTAACATTAAAGAATTTAGATTTTTTTTTTTTGATGTTAAATGATCTCAGCTAAATTTGATTTAGTTCTAATTCACAGCAGGCATGTAGAGTACCATAATGCTGGTATAGAAAAGAGTTCAATGGTCAAGGTCAGAAATTACAATTTAGTAAAAATAGCTGTATCTCAAGATCTTGTACATGGAATTCTTCCAAATTTTAATTAAAGTACCTGAAGAGCACTAACTGTCCGAGTGTATAAAAAAAAATCATGAGTGAATTTGCATAGATTTCCATAATTAAGGTTAATAAGTGCAAATAATATGTGAATGAATGTTTTTCCACTGCCCACTAGAGGGAGACATTTCATTATGTCTTAGCATCGTTTTAATGAAATGTCTCCCTCTAGTGGGCGTCTGATGAACATTTTACCTCATTAAAAGACAGGGAATTTCCAAATTTTTTAAACATGATCCCATGCACGCACCAGTTCCAAAATTTTAAGGTTTCTTACTTGTCCCACAACCTACTCAAGGAAATAATATTATCCAAATCCATCTATAACTTCTTGAGTTATACTGAACACAAACATAACCACCTGACGGAGGTAACAACTTGGATGCTAAACGTATTAATAGAACAATAGATCCATCAGGATGTCAGGAGTAACTCTGAACAAAGGTATCGAGCAGAAAAGCATCTCAGGACCCACAACATGTTGAAACTTGTGCCACCCAGTCTTGTAATACGTCGGATTCCAATCCTGTTAGGCGAGAAGGGTAATCTGAGCATCTACTTTATTTAAGGTTTAAGGAAGGGGTAGCTATAAATGAATAAAAAGTATGTTTAAAGTTATACGTGTTTATCTAATCATCTTGCTGTAAACCGACCTTGTCGATTTTGTTCCCGACGAGCATTTTGACGAGGTCGTTGCGAGTGCAGTACGTCTCCAGCTCGCTCAGCCAGTTCTCCAGCTTCGTAAACGAGTCCCGCTTCGTCACGTCGTACACTGAGACACACAAGAAGAAACAAATCCGACTCATCACTTGATTGAGTCATCTTTGAGTGACCTGGCGGACATTTTGATTTCCGTTCCGAGACTACACGAACCACTGCAGTCCCTGCGCTGTGTGCTAGCACCTTGCTAAACAAGATCCAGCTCTCAATATTTACAATCCGGCTGATTCGAAACAGGTGTGTGTTGGGCAACGGGTGCACCGTGTCCTCTCCGAAAGACACACGCAGTTTGTTGAAAGACCGAGCATTAGCGTGCTGAGGAACAATAAACCAGGACGGCGTGTTTAGCAAACACGCGGAGACAGCGGCGCACTACCTGAGTAATCGATACAGACGTGTTTGCATACACTGCGTAAACTTGCATACACGTAAACAGCGCTGTGTTCGCAGACCGAGCTCTGAACGCGCTCCAGCTGATATTAGACTCGGATGGCGCCATGGTCTCGCGGCTGAGCTTCTCCGTGATGCTGCACAGCTCTATCTGCGGCCGAACGAGTGATGACAGCTCGACACCCGACACGATAGATGGTCGTTCTCTGGTTTCTTTCACTGCAGTTTACACGACTTTCTGAATTAAAAGACAAACGTTTCAGTCAAATGAATTCTTTGTGGATGACATCATGAGCATGAGACTCCAGTCTCGGGGAACGTGACCGAGTCCAAACTCAATATTTTTTGATAAAGAGTCCATATTCGTAGTGTCTACAATTTGACCATGTCACGAACATCTGGTCATTTATCCTTTCGTCCAATCACATCTCAGCAAACATCAGATATAACAAAGGTTGTACCACCACCCCTCCCCCGATCGAATAATTCCCCATATCATACATTCATTCATTCACCAAACCACTTAATCCTCCTCGGGTTACAGGGAGGCTGGAGCCTGTCTCAGCCGACTCTAGCTGAAGGCGGGTTACATCCTACACAGCTCACCAGTCCATCAACACACACACACACACACACACACACACACACACACACAGCGGCAATTTGAAACAGCCAATTAGCCTAATGTGCATGTCTTTGGACTGTGGAAGGAAACCAGAATACCCGGAGGAGACCCACGAAAGCACGAGGAGAACATGCCAACTCCACACTGAAACACCCTCGCCGAGCCCAGGACCTTCCCGCCATGAGGCGGACGTGCTAACTACCACACATCTGTGCTGCCTTCACCTCGTTCAATAATAGTATATACTACACGGGAATGCCATGATCTGATTGGTTAGATATGTTGGGATAGACATAATGCTTGAATTAAATATTCATCGGGAATTGTTCAGCGATGTCCACCTTGTGTTATGCAAATAACTGTTACATATCAAGATCATTTTTTTATTCCATGTAATTACTATGTAATACACACTACTGTATATAAATCATTCGTAATAAATATAAAATTATCAAGTATGTTATTAATATCTGAACGGACCTTGATAACAGATTCCTTTTAAAGCTACTGATTTTTTTTTTTTTTTTCAGAATGACTTTCACACATTAGCCTGAGGTCGTGATCGCGATGTTGTATGTTTGTAATCATCGCTCATGACCAATCCGAGCCCCGCCCAGCATCTGAGACTAAATGCTGGAAAGTGAAGGTGAGGCTCAGGCCTGGCCATGGCACAACAGGTTGTCTCAGACTGGTTGGACGTTCACTTACCTAATATGACTCCCTGTGCACCTCGGTAGTAGCTGGGCGTCAGAGTTCTGAACCTTTCCTGTCCGGCTGTGTCCTAAATAAAAAATAATAAATTATTAGTTAGACTGGGACCTCGTCACAATAAAAAAACTAAGAGCAGTGTTACACATTCCAGGATTATTGAGTGACCTTCACTGTGTCTTAACGACTGCAGTGAAATTGCAACACTGACACCTTGTGGACAAATTAAGCTACTGCCTGACAGCCAGATGTGCTCGACTCACTCACTGATTTACATTTACGGAATTTGGCAGACGCCCTTATCCAGAGCGACTTACATTTTTCTCATTTATACAGCTGAGCAATTGAGGGTTAAGGGCCTTGATCAAGTGGCACCTTGGTGGTACTGGGATTTGAACCACCAACCTCCCGATCAGTAACCCAGAGCCTTAACCACAGAGCCACCGCTGCCAAAACGATTAGTCCTACAAGGGGTCACTGGAAGGCTGAAGCAGATCTCAGCTGGGTGAAGGCGGGGTACACCCTGAACAGCTCACCAGACCGTTGAAGGGCCAAAGCACACACAACCATTCACACTCACACCTAAGGGCAATTTGGAACAGCCACTCAGCCTAATGTGCATTGTCTTTGGACAGCAGGAGGAAACCGAAGTACTCAGAGCAAACTCCACACAGAAACGCCCTCGGCGAGCTCAGGACTTGAACCCAGAACCCTCTTGCTGTGAGGCGGACATGCTAACCACTACAGAGAAATCTCAGCCTGAGGTCCGTAAATACAGATTGAGCAATAGCAAGCGATAAACAAACAAAAAAACAAAACAAAAAGGGGTGGGACTTCTCTGTACCAACCGAGCAAACCCACTTAATTATGTCATTTTAAAATGGTGGGTTTTTTAAATTTACTTTAATTTCGTTTCCCAGAAGCTTCAGCCTGATTTTCTTTGTGTTCTATTTTTTACTGTATTCCATATTCTTGGTGTTTTCTTTGCCGCATGCTCATTTTTGCTTAGTTTGTACTTTGTTAGCCGGCTACATGCTACATTCTTCCTTGTATCTCATGAGGTTATTTTTTTTTTGGGTTGCCGGTCCACAATAAACTCCTCATCTAGCGTATGCATCCTGTCTCCACATTTATTCTAGACAAGTAGCTTTCAGCTTGTTTCCCTTCCTGTTGAAGCTGCTAAAGTTCATAGCGCAATATGCAGGGTGATAGGCACCAGCCCATACGCTATATAAGGTCTGCGCATCGACTACTCCGATCTGTCATTGCCATATAATATTATAAGATATTCCCTGTGAAACATTCGACCATTTCTAAAGTGGTATTGTGAAGAACGTGCGATAGAAAACGTGAAGAACACTGACGGGTATAAACGCGGCTTGGTTTGAGAGTTTCTAATCATGTGATAAAATATTAGAAGGTGTTTAAGAGCGGGGTAAGTGGATATAAACTGGAAATACTTACCCATATAGCAAGCTTGGCTTTGTTACCATCGACTGCTATAGTTTTCACTTTGAAGTCCACACCTAAGACACACACATTATTATTATTATTATTATTATTATTATTAAATCATATGTTAAACCACCTTCCCACTTAAACTTTAATTGGTTTTAATAACAAAACTTCAAAACCACATTATTTTATTAAAAAAATAATAATTTAACAACAACATTAATAAACACACAATAACAATTTTAATTTACAGCCCCATTGTGATCCAGTGCCTTTAGCCCTGAGGGTAAAAAATTTACAAACAATTCTGCTTTATATTCAGATTTATTTAAGAACCGGCTTTTCTGCTCACCGTTGGCTTAAACAATAAATACCGAGGTCACATGTTTGGTATTTAAACTGTTTACATCAGCAGTGATTCAGGCTAAAAGTTAAGCCTCAGTTTGAGCTCATTTCCTTATGCGGTTATAATACCCCCCCTTCCCAGCATCCTCTGTGCTAAATAGCAAGTCACCGGTTTCAGTGTCATCACCGTTTTACGCGTAAGACAATCCGTTACCCTGCAGTGACGTCGTCTGCTATTGATCAGAAATCCTAACTGAAGACATGTCATTAAAGTAGTGATGATTTCCATTCTTCCGAAGTAACAGACCAGAGGAGTCCATGAAGGAAAGAACACAGAGGGCTAGCAGAGCTGGAAAGTTAACCAGATGAAATATGCATCCACCACACTCAGAGGAAGACCATGACAAGTTTTTGATGAACGCTGCAGGGGCATGCTCAGAAAGTTCATCCTACGTCATTATTACGTCCATGCCAGGTTTTTTCGTACTATGCATGCTTACTATGACCAATCAGATCGCAGTACACGTTTTCAACATTCTCGCTGCGTCTGACCAGTCCTTATAAATCCTGTTTGACGTGCTGCACTTTCCAGTTACATAAATACTACACCAACACCGTCGTCTTTCTCCATCCAGCTAATTTTTTTTAAGAATGCAGTGATAACATGGTTGAGTGTAACAGTTTTTCTAGAAAAAGAACAAACTGCTTTGTGGGAAGGATGCGCTGGCTTGGATTATACTACAGATGAATTATATGCATTTTAACCCATATACAAAGACGATATAATGACTCTGAATCTTATTCCAGCCTGATTAAACTCCACACTGAGGTAATGCATTTGATACACAAACAGAATCAGAAGCAGGGATACAGAAGCCGATACGAGACAAGGGCTAAAATAATCCTCTGACTCACCGATTGTTGCGGCTAATTCTGGGTCGAACGTGTCATCTGTAAACCTCAGGAGCAAACTGTGAAACACACAAAGAGAAAGAAAAGAGTTTTCTTTTTATAATAAAACTGATTTTTTTTTTTACTATAAAGAGCACACAAGGAATAACTTCTGAATACTAAGAGACATTAAAAACACCAGGACGTCTTCTCCATCTCCTTGTCCCTGACATTTCCAACTTGCACAGACCAGGTACGATGTGCTGTCCTTCAACTCCAGCTAAGGCCTGCTCCTTGCAGCAAGCTGATAAAGTAATGTTTGGTGTGTGTGAGTGTGTTCTTGATTCTAAAGATATATTTTTACCATGAAATCCTTTCATTCCAAATGTTTTTTCCTTTTTATGAAATCAGTCTTGAGCTAATGGCAAAAATGACAACTAGCATAAGCTTGTCGCTTAGAATAAGTCACGACCACTCCCCCCCCCTGTAGTGACATTTCAGGTCACAGGACATGAGCGGACATCCTCGCATTAGATTAGCCAATCAGAGTACACGACTACTAATCTAGTGACCCAGGATAGAATAACAGTGTACATTTCACCCTCGATTTCCCGTACCCCTATTTCCCGTACAAAATCCGGCACCGGACATTATTTGGTATTGCTGGAAAAATGCTCGGACAAGTCCGGGAATCGATGATGGAAGTCCGGGTCGGTCATGGTTTTCCAACTTCCCTCCTGTCTGTCCCGTTCCCTTCCGAGTGGATGGACGAAAATGAAGCAGCAGAGGGGCAAAAATTATGTCCGATGAACAGATAGTGGCATCAGCGACGGGAGAGCGAAGTGAAAGTGAAAGTGAGGACAGTGACGACGAGCCGAAACCCACATTTAAAATTAATGTGATAAATGAATGTGCTGATTCGCTCCTTAAGTTTGTGGAAACACAATATTGTGTCGGATAAGTGCTGTAAAAGTCCGGGACTGCTGCTGAATAAAGGTGATTGCCGGACAGATTATGGTAAATGTCCGGGAAAGGGTAGGGACCCCGGACATTAGTGATTGCCAAACTTTTGAGGTTCCCGGACAGCATATCCCCCATAATAATCCCGGAAATCGAGGGTGAAGTGTACTTTCTCTCTGCAGTTGATTCTATGATTCACTCAGAACGAGTCGACTCTGAAGAATCGGATCAAAGAGTCGGCTCGTTCGGATACAGCAATACACCCATGACTCGACTGTGTTTTTGTTTGTTTTTTTACACTACCACTAGATAAAAAGTGTCCATGTTTTTTTTTTTATACTACCACTAGATAAAAAAGTACACAAAATAATGGGCAAAACAGCAGATGTCTACAAATTAATATTTTCTAATTGTGTTAAACTGTAGAAGCTAAACATAGTGGGCTATGTCTGGGTCTTGAAGGTCATAAAGGATCCTCTATACACAAATACAGGTTCAGGCAAACATTTAAAGAGAAATAAAGGAAAAGATTTGATTGAATAGTGTTTGTAATGTTCTGTAAACCGGATGTAGTTAAATTACAGAACAACAGGGTGTGTTTACATTCCTTCACCTAACCCATGTACCAACACACTCCATTTTAATATCAAATCACAAGCCTAAAAACATTGTGATGAGGTTAAACTCTTTTTTCAGAGGTAAAATTTCACTTTCATTATTAAAAAAACATAAGTGCTTTGGATTAACGCCGTCATCAAGCTAGCCGTAGCAATGCTAATCAAGTTAGCTAGCTCTGAGGTATTTATCTGGATACCGAGACGGGGTTCTTAGACTGTGTAACTATTATTTAGGTGATTGTTAAAGGAAATAATACTAAATGTGAATAATAAAATAAAAAAGCAATATAATATATCGATAGCCAACTAGCGTCGATTTTCCGTCAAACAAACTTTCTACACTATGATTGGCTGGCAGATCAAACAGACCTATCACATTGCTACAAATGAGAGCAAACCAACCAATCGTAACGTGGAAGGTGGGATTTCGGCGAGAGCTGAGCACAAAAAAAAAAAGAACAGCAGCTGCTTTGGGTTAGCTCGAAACGTATGAAGTTGCATTTCACGTAAGAAATAAATTATTCAAAGACCTGGCGCGCTAAAACTGATACCTGTAGGTGGTGATAAGAAAATGAAGCTATAAAATATTCACTGTTTGCTGACAAAAGGTTCACTCACCATTTAATCACAGGGCTAACATTAGCTGCTAGCCTGCTATGCTAATTCTTTCGCAACTTGGGATGTAGCCATGATCCAGCTCTTCTATTATAAACAATAATTAAAGAAAAGTCTTACCTGGATTTCCCGACGCCGCTCTCCCCGATGATTAATATTTTTAAGGTGGTTAACACATCGTCTTCCATGTCGTGAGGTTTTCCCGGAGCTTTACTTGGGACAATGCTGTATGCGGTGACGTGACACTGTTTGTGTCTCAAAGCTGGCGACGGTTATCATGGGCGGGGTCTCAGAGGTCATTCTGTGACATCAAAGGTGGCCCCTCCCACCCGCCCCCAAGAAAATAACAACAATTTGGGGTGGGTTTGCATTTCTCTGTACCTTTTGCATTTTAAATGGAATTCTCGTTTGAGTTTTAAGGTTTGTCATGCTGTTTGACCTTTGAACCCAGACCTGGAGGTCTGACAAGGCAAGGAGACAAAATTACTCAGACCTATTTTATTTACACACATGATGCAAAGAAGTTTCCCCACTCATAATTACTTCCCTTTTAATGCAAATAAATAAAAAAATAAAACACATAACTGTGATTTCATCTCAACCTATCATTATTCATTCATTCATTTTCTGAACCGCTTAATCCTAATTAGGGTCGCGGGGAGGCTGGCGCCCATCTCAGCCG
>JBCNYH010000008.1:8557928-8567990 GCA_039654325.1 Tandanus tandanus | reverse complement strand
TGCTTCCCATTATGTTTCAAACCTACAGGTGGCTCAGATTTCTCACCATAGGGTTGATAACACACTGTTTTCTGACCGTTTGATGAACGAGCTGTCCAGTAAAATAGATTACTTGTGTATTAAAAATGGATTACAAGTGTCTTGGGCCTCAAGAATTTTTAGTAGCACAAAATCTTTATTATTAGTCATTTGAACATCTTGAAGGTGTCTGATTTTTTTAATATGATAATTATTCATCATGACAAGTACCTGGAAGTCTGGTACCATCATGGCCATGTTTGCAGAGGCACTACTGACCTTAAGTGATGCTTTTAATTTTTCAATATGATGTTCAATTTGCTACAATATTATATATTTAGTTATAAACAAGGCCATTTGATTACTTTTCTGTAATAAATATAGTCTTGAAAGTAAAATTAAGTCTTTGCGACAAGACTTTTGTCCAGGCAAAAACGGGAATGTTTATATTTAAGAAGCTTTAAAGATTATAAGAGATTTCTTTCCAATACTGCTGCTAGCACATATTATTCAGTACCATCAGAGGGTTATTTTAAGTCATAGTTGATTAAAATCGGTTAATAGGTTGGTGAGATATGATATACATGAATGTCCACATGTGCGACAAGACTTTTGTCAATGACTGTATACATGCTAAATAATAATAATAATATATTCACTCATATGCACACAGATCAGACCTTTATAAACGATGGAGTGAATGACTCCGTGTCCTGTGATTGCTCAAAGCCACTCTGAGGACGCCTCGTTTTGGATTTCAGGGTTTTAAAGCCTCGGTTTTGGATCAAAGCTAAAAAGAAAACAAAAGGAAGGTGCCTTTATATTCCATCTTTAATAGAAAAATAAATAGTAACATTCCTTTTTCACACATAATATATTTAAAATAATCAACGCAAGTACGGTGGCGTAGTGGTTAGCATGTCAGCCTCAAAGCAAGAAGGTCCTGGTGGAGATTACGGTTTCCTCCCACAGTCCCCTAGGCTAACTGGCTGTTTCAGATTGCCCCTAGGTGCGAGTGAGATTGTGAGTGGTTGTATATGTGTTGGTCCTGCAATGGTCTGGATAGCTGTTCAGGGTGTACACGGTCTTCGCTCAGTGTTGGCTGAGATAGGCTCCAGCCTCCCTGTGACCCTAGTAGGACTAAGCGGTTCAGCAAATGAGCGAGTGAGTGAAATAATTTTAAAAAACTCTATAGTATACTTGTTCGTAATACACACCTTGCCCCTCCACCCCTGCAGGTAAATTATTAAAATCAGTAAAAACATCACATCAGAGAAATGTATACTGACAGTCAATAAAAACTTGAGGGAAGTTTCTGTATATCTGTACTTGTAGTGGGAAGTTTACCCTGTGGCTTTATTGTTGATGGTACTCGGGCACTTGAGAAAATGATGAGTTGTCATTTTGTCATGCTTCATCGCACATGTGTAGGTCACTTTGCAAAAGTGGACCAAGTGCAGTTTGAGCAAAACACAACGTGTATCTGCACAGTTTGAGGAGTGGTTTGGAAAGCCTACATAAAGGCTCAAAGATGTCCACTATTGTTAGTCTAGTGCACATCATAATGCCACGTCTATCACGTGAACAATGTCTCCGGGCAATGGTTATGGTGGAGGCTGGGTTGGGCTACAGTGAGGTAGCGAGGCGTATGGGCTGTACACAACCTGCCATCAGAAACCTGACTGACCGCCACAACATGACAGGGTCAGTTGACAACAGGCCGCGTCCAGGGCGAGAGAGAGTGACGACTCCCGAACAGGATCGCTGCATCCGGTTGCAGCACTTGCGGGACCGGTTTTGCCATGCCGTATCACCGCCTGTATGACCGCAAACGGAGGCCATACCCGATACTGACTGTTGTGACTTTAATTTTGGAAGGTGCCATTTTTTGTTTTGGATGTGCATAATTTATTATTGACACTTTTGTTTGTTGTTTTTTTTAAAGCCAACATTCTAAACAAATTCTCCATATTACAAAAGTCCAGTTTTGGGGACCAGAATAGAAATTGTCGAAAATTATGGTCTCAAAGTTTTTAATGACTGTCAGTGTATTTTGTTGTGCATAATATATATCATAATAATGCCTCATTGTAACAAAATGAGAGAACACCTCATTCATGTCACCTCCGAGAGCCTAAGCCCCGCCCCTCCTCTTCACTTCTGCATCAAAAAAAATAAAAAATAAAAATATGTACAGCAGTCAACAGGAAGAAACAAGTAATTTTCTGATGCTGTTTGAATGATGCTTGTCAGGTTTAAAAAAATATTTAGCAAATCAGCAGACTGGAGTGGGCGGGGCTTAGGCTCTCGGCATCACTCTGATGATAAGAAAGAAAATCGAAAAGTTTGGGTAAGTGTGTATTATGAATACTGGAGTGAGAGTAAGTTACCTGGCCAGGTGTTTAGATCAGCACATACTGTCTGAAGTGTGGAAGTGTTCCGTCTGCAAAAGAGCGGCGTTGCTCCACCCATCCTCACGATAGAAAAACCTAGACGAGAGGAAACTGACAATTACTTCCTGTTTAATGATCGGAAGAAAAACTTACACATTATTATTATTATTATTATCATCATCATCATCATCATTATTCCCACACTCACAAAACCCAGTCTGTCTTCCAAATTCAGGAATCTGTATCTCTCACCATACTTGTTGTGAACGAAGGAGTCAGTGGACAGGTAGGATGTCCTCCAGTGTTGAGATTCAGGTTCTACAGACACGTCCTGAGTGACGCACGGCAACAGTTTCTCCACAAGTTTGTTCAGCTCTCCTACTCCCAGATCCGACAATCCCATATCTCTGAGGCTCCATGACGGCTACGGAATGCAAACACGGGATCAAGATAATCGGATATCATTCGCAGATCATGTGAAACGTCTTTAACAGACGGATTTCACTTGAAACGCTCAATCATTTATCTCAAAAGCAGGAATCACAGTGTGGGTAGACGTACTCACTAGAACTGGGCGATGGAATGATATAAAATTGATATCGTAATGATTTCAGTCATGATACACTTTTCGCAGACGCCACATATAATGGGATATCCGTTTATATCGTTTTAAATCTTTTATTTCATCATCAGTAAGTGCTCTATGTATTTTTCAGAAGATGGGAGGAAACTGGAGAACCCAGAGGAAACCCAAACAGACATTAAGACGTGCCCAGGATTAAACCAACGACCTGGAGCTGTGAAGCAGGGCGCTCTCCATCAAAATGGGGTGATATCATGGCTCGGGTGTCAACACAGGTGGAACGACAGGCAGACTGTTTAACCAGGTGGTTCAACTTTGACCACGTACCTGTCTGATATTACAGTACAAACTAGACAGACGTACCTCTGTGACGTGTCTCTCTTGCTCCTTTCTCCTGACTCTGTGCTGAGGTTTGACCACTGATCCTTTTAAAGCATGAAGGGCGTTGATCAGGTGACTCAGTGGAACAGTGACCTGAGAACGGATCAGAACATTTCAGCTTTATTCAGGGGTGCATGCCACGCCTGAATGGGGAAACCACGTGTATATAGAGCTAGACCGCTCACTCAATGCTAGTGACTGGCTGGGGCTGCCACATGACACACAGACTGACTTCCGGTAGTGGCAAAAGCGTCACCACACAGTGACCACACAAGCATTTGAATCTCATAGTACAACCTCAGTGCGCCATGAATTAAAGAAAGTAATCCAAGTCTGATCGATAAAAAAGAAAACTCAATATTTTTCTCAATGTCCAATGCTCGATTAATAAGGTATATTATATGCGGGCCTTAAAAGACAAAATATCACTGCTTCAGACTAAACTGATTTTAGGGTCAGATCCAATCGGATCCAAAGTGCAAAAAGCAAACAAACAAACAAACAAAAACAAAAAAAAACACAGAAGCTCGAGTACACTGGTCATCACAGATTATAGAGAAAAATAAATATAAATTAGGATTACAAAACAAAAATATTTATTAAATTGCAGATAAATTAATTAAAAACAAGAATTGTTACAGCTTTATTGATAAACAAGGTAAAATTACACAAAATCCAAAACAAAAAATAATCAATGTGAATAAAATTGACAAGCCATTCACACAGGAAGCAATGAGCTGCACGCGAAATCGTCTATTTTACAGTCTACAGAAGCGAATATGAAATGGTTTTAGGGAATTCAGTTTGGCAGCATCTGTCAATCAATTGTATCTTTAAGCTCAGATTGGCTATCGCTCGTGTGAAAGTTCAGCTCAGTCGCTGGAGAAAATTAACTCTGCATGGTCGCTCGTCGCTTCCTGTGTAAATCCGGCTTAAGGATCATTCGTTCAATAAAATAGTAACCTACACTGCATCACATTTACATGCTTGGAAGAAGTCATACATTGCTTATTTTCGACAGAAAGCGTTTCTTAAACGACTGCAGACAGAACTTACATGAATTATGTCTCTTACTCACTCATTCCACGAACCGCTTTCTTTCTATCTCAAAGGAACACTGGGCGAAGGTAGAGTACATACACCCCAAACAGCTCACCAGCCCATCGCAGGGCCAGCATACACACAGCCATTCACACTCACAACTAGGGGCGATTTGGAACAGCCAGTTAGCCTAACGTGCACGACTGTCCGAGGCACCCGGAGTAGCCAGAGGAAACCCACACAAGCACAGGGAGAACACGTAAACTCCACACAGAAACGCCCACTACGAGCACTGCACGTTTAACCTTCTTGCTGTGCCTGCCGCCTTCAAAATTAACAAATTACGTTACCATGGGAACGATGGATATTTCAGCTACCTTGCTCATTTACATGATCAGACAATGAGCAAGGTAGCTGAAATATCCATCGTTCCTATGGTAACGTAATCTGATATATAGTTTTGGGTAATCAAGCTTTGAATTTGTACTAAATTTCTGAAAATATGCATTTAACATTGGTAGTTGTTACCTCTGGTACTTACAAGTGGATGGTGATGGTTCATTGCTTCACAAAACGACTCCTGCAGCCCACAACGAGCATAACGTCACAATTTTGAATAAACACGCTAATGGACTTCTGCCACTACCGGAAATCAGCATTCACACACCGTTTAAAAGTAGGCCATAACCGGTCTAGGTCTATAGCTATACCCGTCATCGAGTGGAACACAACAACAAAGCAGAGAATCATTATTTTTACAGTAGCAACACTTTATGACATGATAAAGTATTTTAATAATAAAATATAACCATAAATGATGTTTCTCAGTCAGTTTAATTACTCTAGGCCTTAAACTAAGTGGCCCAATTCTAAACACCTTCCTACTCACTAGATACGTGCACTACATGAACGTTACTTCCGAGTTCTACTTAGTGCACTACTTATACAACAAATAGTCGTTTGAGATCGAGCCAACATTTAGTTACGAGCTAGTCCCGTTGCACGTTTCTGTTACCCAACTGTAAATGGCACGCTGTTGGTTAAATTGAATTCTAAGTTTAGTGACAAAACAATAACCCTTTGACGTACAGATAAAAAGTTAGCATTGTTGTTAGCGTTAGCTTGTTGAACAGTAAAGATGTGAAATATGCTAACGTGTGTTGCTAGCTAAACAGAGTTAGCAAACACTAACCTGCGGCTGTACGGTGCACGTGAAGGAAAACATTTCCGATAAAACAGTGATAAACTCTAAGTGACCCGACACATATAACTAGAACTAAGTTGTATTAGTTTGGATGAAATGTCCTCCACCGGTGTCCTCCAGGCCAATCCCAACCGGAGCCGTTGGATAGAGAGGGTTGCGTCAATTCACTTCTTCCCAATGAACCATTTTTTTTCACAGCAATGACGGAAGGCAGAGCGTCACAGTAGTTCCCGGATGTACGCAGCACACACTAGCGACGCTTTGGATCAGGCAAACAGTATGGAATGTTTACGACAGTGACGTACAGGGCTCTATATATACACGTCACTGGTTGATGATAAACTTCTAAAAGGTGAGAGGTTTAAAATATAGGAATCAAATTACAATGTGTATTAAAGCATGTTTGTGGATTATCCTTCCATCCATCCAACAAACCGCTTTTATATTCTTGGGTCGGGGGGAGGCTGGAGCCTGTCTCAGCCGACTCTGTTTGGGCAGAGGCGGGTGCTTTCTGAACAGCTCACTAGACCATCACAGGGCCAGTACGCACATCCAGGCTCAGCGGCGGCTCAGTGGTGGTTAAGGCTCTGGCTTATTGATCCAAAGGTCACGGGTTCAAGACCCTTCACCCTCAACTGCTCAGTTGTATAAAAATGATGAATCTTGGATAAGAGCGTCTGTCATAAGCCATAACTGTAAAACGCACAACCATTCACATTCACACCCAGGGGCAATATGGAACAACTGATTAGCCCAATGTGCATGTCTTTGGACTATGGAAGGAAACCCATGCAGGGACAGAGAGAACATGCAAACCCGAACAAGCACACACCCAGGACTTTCTTACTGTGGGGCTGAGGTGCTAACCACTACACCACCATATTGCCCTTTATTTCATCCATTGCCATGGAATTAGAGAAATAAGGCTCACTCACTCATTTGACAAACCACTGAACCCTGCTAGGGTTAACCAAGTGCGGGGAAGCTGGAACCTATCTCAGGCTTCTAAACATCATTTCTTCTCTTTTTTTTGGCAGGGTAGGGGGTAAGTATTAGTGAACTATAACACTGGGGAGTGGAATTAAGAGATGGGAGGTGGTGACATGCAGATATCCACAAAAAATGTAACATTATACAACAAAAAGGAAGATTAATATATATATAAAAAAACAAACAAGATTATTATCTAGTAGCAGAAAATATTTGATGATTCTGAAACTATATAAAAATTTTGTGATGGAATATTATTATTTGTATCATATATTTTAGTAATTAGTAACGGGACGGCAACATCCCTCACAGCAAGAAGGTCCTGGGTTCAAGTCCAGGTCTCAACGAGGAATTTACGTATTCTCCCCATGCTTGCATGGGTTTCCTCTGGGGCACTCCAGTTTCCTCCGAAAGTCCAAAGACATACACATTTGAGTGTCTGGCTGTTCCAAATTGCCCCTAGGTGTGAATGTGAGAATGGTTGTGCGTGTGTCGGCCCTGCGATGGTCTGGCGGGGCTGTTCAGGGTGTACCCCGCCTTTGCCCAGTGTCGGCTAAGATAGGCTCCGGCCTCCCCTGCGACCCTAATAGTGGGATTAAGTGGTTCGTGAGGTGTGAGTGTGGGAAAGATGTCACGTGGAGGGCGGAAAGAGAGAGAGAGAGACGGGGGGAGGATGTGTGCAGGAAGGCCGGGTTGTTGTACTGTAATGGCGACTCTGTGTGTCTGATCTCAGTCTCAGTTCACTGCCATCCGCCCAGTTTCTCTCCGAGTTTCGGGTTTTCTCTTTAATCCGCGATCTTCGGAAGGGATTTAAAGGGAAAACAGGAGCATAGGCTGGAAGTAAGTCGACCTTATTGAGCGGAAATGAAGCTGGGGATTGTGGAAGAAAGCGGTGTGTCAGACAAAAGGCAGTGTGTGTGTGTGTGTGTGTGTAAAACCTGAGCTGCTGTTTACAGAAATGTGGAATATTACTGAAGGAGACCTTCTGCTCCTGTAGCTTTCATATCAAATCTGTTTTCATTTCATTTTTATTTGGTAACACCAGACAACCCAGAGCTGCCCCTGAAAGCTAGTAAACACTCCTTTATTTAGGAAGTAGAGACCAAACACCAGCCCTGAACTCACCTCGGTGTGCCTGCAGGTTTCCTCCTCTTCCTTTCCGTTTTTCCTCCAGTTTTCTTTTTCTTTCCAGAGAAGAGACAGGATTTCGGACCCATCTGTTGAGCTCCGACTCGACTTAAACATCTTTTGCTTGCTTATTTGTTGACACAGTAGGTTTGTTTATTTGCTTCATGTTTACATCATGTCGTGTCTGTTTAGTTGCATTGCAGCATTTAGTTTGTTGTCTCCAAGATAAACCTAAACCAAAACCTTTCAGGATGAAGTTTGTAAACATTTAGCTAGCTAGCTAGTTAGCCGTAGAGATGTGTCTGAGGTGTATACCATGTAAACACAGCTACACCTCTTAAACTTTCCACAAAACTACAACTGTATAATAATGTAGACTTTTCCGATTTATTATGACTCGTATAACCTGACTAGGCCAAAGAGTTGGTTTAGTCAGAGTTAAATAGTTTGTTAGCAATAAAATTAGCACTCAGAAACTTCCCTGGTGAATCTGTTTTCTTGTTTATGTAGCTTGGAGTTAGCTGTGATTAATGCTAATCATGCTAGATAGGTGATAAGTTAGAATGCTGTGTGTTTAGCTAGCTTGCTAATCAGCTAAGCGGTTCGGAGCTAGCTATCCACACTGTTATGTACTTAGCTTGTTTTGCTGACAACATTATTAGCATTTTTAACATTAAGCTAGCAAAAGTGTGTGTTTTTTATTTTAATCCCCTTTTTTGTGCCCTTTTTTATTTGGAGTTATTCGTTAAATGAGCAGCGGCCGGAATAACCGAGTGATGATGGAAGGAGTGGGCGCTCGAGTGATCCGCGGCCCGGACTGGAAGTGGGGGAAGCAGGACGGAGGAGAGGGCCATGTGGGCACCGTTAGGAGCTTCGAGAGCCCCGAGGAGGTGGTGGTGGTGTGGGATAACGGCACCGCGGCGAACTACCGCTGCTCCGGGGCCTACGACGTCCGGATCCTGGACAGCGCGCCTACAGGTAACACAACACCCGCCTTCAGCTCGGACCCGGTTCCCTTCCAGCTCCTTTCAGAGCCACGGGCTGATTTGCGTAGTGATTCACTTATTCCTCGTGCTCGGTTGTTAAATATGACGTCAGAAGCCATTTGGGCGGAACCCTGCTTTAAAAAGTTGTTGGCAATTTAGAGATTTTTACTGAACTAAGTCCGGATGGCACGGCGGCGTAGTGGTTAACGTGTGAGGGGTGGGGTTCGAGTCCCAGGCTCGGCGAGGGTGTTTCTGTGTGGAGTTTGCATGGTCTTCCCGTGCTTGTGTAGGTTTCCTCCGGGTACTCTGGTTTCCTCCCACAGTCCAAATATGTGCACGTTAGGCTAATTGGCTGTTCCCAATTGCCCCTAGGGGTGTGTGTGTGTGTGTGTGTGTGTGTGTGTGTGTGTGTGTGTTGGCCCTGCACTTACCTGACGCGCTGTTCCGTATACCCCCCCCTCCCCCCCCTTCCACCCAGAGTCGGATGAGATAGGCTCCAACCTCCACACGGCCATAGTGTTATGAAGCGGTTTGACAAAAAGATAAATGAACCGAATCCCAGTTCTGGTGTTGGCGCATTGGACGACCGAAAGCGTTATAGTAGCGTGATTGCGCGACCTTATTGACATCGGTGGAGGTGATGAGACGGAAATTCGGGCTGCTGTGGATTCCTTCGTCACATGGTGTGAGCAGAATCATCTGCAGCTTAGTGCGACAAAGACCAAGGAACTGATTGTGGATTTGAGGAGATCCAAAACACCAGCGGCCCCTGTTTCCATCCAGGGCATCAATGTGGAAATGGTGGAGGATTACAAATACCATCAGGTTCATATTGACAGTAAACTGGACTGGGTTAAGAACACCATCGCACTTTACAAGAACGGCCAGAGCCGTCTCTATTTTTTGAGGCGGCTTACGTCGTTTAACATCTGCCGAACTCCGCTCAGGATGTTTTATGAGTCTGTTGTGGCCAGCGCCGTCCTCTATGCTGTTGCATGCTGGGGCAGCAGACTGTGGGTTGCAGTCGCAAACAGACTGAACTGTTTCAGACTGAGAGAGCTGGACCCTCTGACGGTGGTGTCGGAGAGGCGAATGTTGTCCAAAATAAAGACAATATTGAACAAAACCTGCCACCTGCTTCACAACTCGCTGATCAGTCACAGGAGCACATTCAGTGAGAGACTGATACCACCTAAATGTACCACTGAACCTCACAGGAAATCACTCCTACCTGTGGCCATTAAACTCTACAACTCCTCCGTCTAGCAACAACATCCACTGTTATACATTTACATTTTGCACTAGATTTATATTCTACTGTTTATCATATTGATAATA
>JBCNYH010000008.1:8538960-8552054 GCA_039654325.1 Tandanus tandanus | reverse complement strand
CAACATGATCCTGCACGTGACCAATCACTGATCAACATGATCCTGCACGTGACCAATCACTGATCAACATGATCCTGAACCCCAGAGTTTTCTTCGTTATATAATTATGGGTACAGGAAGAACCGTGGTTATGAAATATATATTTATCTTCCTTATGTTTTCTATCCGTCTCATGCACTCTCTCACTTTCTCTCTCTCGCACACTTTTTTTTTTGCTCTTGTTCTCTTTCTGTTTCTCTTTTTCTCTCTCTCGCAAAATCGCTTTTTCTTTCTTTCACTTTTTGTCTTTTACACCCACGCTGTCTCTGTTTGTCTCTCTCTCACACACTCTCACTTAGTCTGTCTCTCGCACATGGTGTCTCTCTCTCTCTCTCTCTTTCTTTCTCTCTCTCGCGCACACTCTCACTTAGTCTGTCTCTCGCACATGGTTTCTCTCTCTCTCTCTCTCTCTCTCTCTCTCGCACACTCTCACTTAGTCTGTCTCTCGCACATGGTTTCTCTCTGTCTCTCTCTCTCTCTCTTTCTTTCTCTCTCTCGCGCACACTCACTTAGTCTGTCTCTCGCACATGGTTTCTCTCTCTCTCTCTCTCGCGCACACGCTCACTTAGTCTGTCTCTCGCACATGGTTTCTCTCTGTCTCTCTCTCTCTCTCTCTCTCTCTTTCTTTCTCTCTCTCGCGCACACGCTCACTTAGTCTGTCTCTCGCACATGGTTTCTCTCTCTCTCTCGCACACTCTCACTTAGTCTGTCTCTCACACATGGTTTCTCTCTGTCTCTCTCTCTCTCTCTCTCTCTCTCTCTCTCGTGCGCATGTCTCTCTCACTCTCACCCTTGCTCTCTGTATGCGTTGGCACGTCGCTGGAGAAGAACAGCCATAAAGAAATTTTCTAATGTGTTAACTGACACTGGGGACTCCTTCCAAGTGACCTCTGACCTCATACCTCTGTCTCATAGGCATCAAGCACGATGGTACCATGTGCGACACCTGCAGGCAGCAGCCCATCATCGGCATCCGCTGGAAATGCGCCGAGTGCACTAACTACGACCTGTGCACCACCTGTTACCATGGAGACAAACACCATCTCAGACACAGGTTCTACCGCATCACTACGCCGGGCAGCGAGAGGTGAGCAGATCCATATTCCTGCTAATCATGTGGAGTATGTAGAATAAAAACCTTCTCCCATAGGTCTGAGCCTAACTCCACCCTCTCTGGGGTGTGGCCACAGACGGACGGGGTGGGAAAATGGTGTAGATTTGTGTAAATGATCCGCCACCTTCAGCATGTGTTTGACTCCTCCTCAAAGGGGGAGGACTCTAGTTAGAGGGCTTTAACTTTTTTTTTTTAAACTTTGTTTTCTGTTCACCTGTCCCTTTCTTTGTCCGTCCATCCGTCCCTACCTTTGTCTGTTCATCCCTCTCATTGTCTCTCTCTCTGCTTGTCTCTATCTGTTCATTCCTCTCATTGTCCCTCTGTGTGTTCATGTGTCCCTCTGTCTGTCCATCCGTCCCTCTGTCTCTCCGCTTGTCTCTGTCTGTTCATTTCTCTCATTGTCCCTCTGTGTGTTCGTCTGTCCCTCTGTCTGTCCATCCGTCCCTCTGTCTCTCTGCTTGTCTCTGTCTGTTCATCCCTCTCATTGTCCCTCTGTGTGTTCATGTGTCCCTCTGTCCATCCGTCCCTCTGTCTCTCCGCTTGTCTCTGTCTGTTCATCTCTCTCATTGTCCCTCTGTGTGTTCGTCTGTCCCTCTGTCTGTCCATCCGTCCCTCTATCTCTCTGCTTGTCTCTGTCTGTTCATCCCTCTCATTGTCCCTCTGTGTGTTCTTGTGTCCCTCTGTCTGTCCATCCGTCCCTCTGTCTCTCGCTTGTCTCTGTCTGTTCATCCCTCTCATTGTCCCTCTGTGTGTTCGTCTGTCCCTCTCTGTCCATCCGTCCCTCTGTCTCTCTGCTTGTCTCTGTCTGTTCATCCCTCTCATTGTCCCTCTGTGTGTTCGTCTGTCCCTCTGTCTGTCCATCCGTCCCTCTGTCTGTTCATCCCTCTCATTGTCCCTCTGTGTGTTCGTCTGTCCCTCTGTCTGTCCATCTGTCCCTCTGTCTCTCCGCTTGTCTCTGTCTGTTCATCTCTCTCATTGTCCTTCTGTGTGTTCCTCTGTCCCTCTGTCTGTCCATCCGTCCCTCTGTCTCTCCGCTTGTCTCTGTCTTGTTCATCTCTCTCATTGTCCTTCTGTGTGTCTGTCTGTCCCTCTGTCTCTCTGCTTGTCTCTGTCTGTTCATCCCTCTCATTGTCCCTCTGTCTGTCCATCCGTCCCTCTGTCTGTCCATCCGTCCCTCTGTCTCTCTGCTTGTCTCTGTCTGTTCATCTCTCTCATTGTCCTTCTGTGTGTTCGTCTGTCCCTCTGTCTGTCCCTCTGTCTCTCCGCTTGTCTCTGTCTGTTTATCCCTCTCATTGTCCGTCTGTCCCTCTGTCTCTTTGCTTGTCTCTGTATGTTCATCCCTGTCATTGTCCCTCTGTGTGTTCGTATGTCTCTCTGTCTGTACATCTGTCTCTGTCTGTTCATTCCTCTCATTGTCCTTCTGTGTGTCCGTCTGTCCCTCTGTTGTCCCTCTGTCTCTCCGCTTGTCTCTGTCTGTTCATCTCTCTCATTGTTCCTCTGTGTGTCCGTCTGTCCCTCTGCCTGTCCCTCCGTCCCTCTCTTTGTCTCTCTGTCTTCCCGCTTGTCTCTGTCTGTTCATCCCTCTCGTTGTCGAACTGTGTCCATTGGTCCCCTGCCTGTCCCACCGTCCCTCTCTTTGCCCCTCTGTCTCTCCGCTTGTCTCTGTTCATCCCTCTCATTGTCCCTTGTTCGATTATTTGTTTGATTCTCTGTCTGTCCTCCCATCCCTGTGTCTGTTCACCCCCCATCCCTGTCTGTTTGTCCGTCCCTGTCTCTTCTTCCATCTCTTTGTTCATCTGTCTGTCAAGTCCGTCCCTCAGTCTGTTTTTTTTGTCCCTCTGTTTGTTTGTCCGTCCATCTGTCATGTCTGTCTCTCTGTCCGTTTGTCTCTCTGTCTGTCAGTTCGGTCCCTCTGTCTGTGAACAAAGTCCTGACCACACCCGTGCATGAACTTTCACCAACCTTGGTGGGAACACCACCCTACCTGAGTCCCAGAAATTATTTGATTTTGGAATATCAAGGTCAAAGGTCAAGATCAGTGAAAGGTCACAGAAGCACTTATAACTTTGAATCGAGTGCCAGTACACATGCCGTTCCTGTGGAACACTAATAGGAAACCATGTATGGACTTTCAAATGAGAGGCTTATTTCCGTTTTATTTACTGATTGATTTTGGTTGGTTGAATTGTGTGTAACGTGCGCCTCAAGAAGGTCCTGGGTTCGAGTCCTGGGCTCGGCGAGGACCCGTTTCTGTGTGGAGTTTGTATGCTCTCTCTTCTCGAAGGGGTTTCTTATGGGTACTCCGGTTTCCTTCTACAGTCCAAAGCCATGCATGTTAGGCTTACTGGCTGTCCCAGATTGTTCCCTAGGTGTGAGTGTAAGTGTGAATGGTTTTGTGTGTGTTGCCCTTTGATGGTCTGGTGAGCTGTTCAGGGTGTACCTCGCCTTCACCCAGTGTCGGCTGAGATAGGCTCCACCCTCCATGCAACACTAAAAGGATTAAACGGTTTGGCGAATGGATGGATGAATAAATTGTATGTAATCTGAATAGGAAACAAATCTAAAGAATGGATTTCTGTGTAATCGAGGATTAGGAATAATGTGAACGTGATATAAAACTACTCGAATCAATATGTATCTCATTTTTATTCTGGATATTAAATGCAAATAGATGGAGACCTAATTTAAATACCCGATTTGCATCAGAAAGGCGCCCACACCCTTTAGAAGTCTTGAAAAATGATTAGTGTATATGTTCATGAGTATGTATTTATTCTTTTGCTTTCATTCGTCTGCTGTCAGGTTGTTTTATTTCTCCGCTCTAAGATGAGCAGTGTGTACTTTGACCTGAACACCAGGGTTCAATTCAGCCTCCCGTCTCCATCTGCTGAGGCGATTAACACTGAAAAGGCCAGCAGTTGGTTAGAGCTCACTCGTGCCTGTGCTCTGTAATGCCCTCGTCGCGAGACAGGAAACAATGGGTTTTCCTCACAGCTGCTCCGTGGGGGCATAGGTCTCTCGGCGGCAGGGCTCGGCGTTACGGCGGGATCGTTACAGCCCTGTAAAGGAATTGCTGGTGTTTTCTTTTGCCTGCCAGGTGCTTAGTCTACTCCAGCAGTCTGGAGACAAGAAAGCTGATGCTTATGTCTGTGCTTTGGGCAAGATTACAGGCTTAACAGGGATAAATATTAGTGTGGAAAGATCTCCAATGTGGCTGAACAGGAGCTCTGGTTAATGTTGGTAGTGCAATGGGATCCTTATATTTAATAAAAATAAGACACACATCTTTCTTTACAGATTTATCCTTCCAAAAATGCTGCTTTATCCACTCTGTAAACAAAAGTACACGACTTTCATCACGTCGTCATTTCTAGCACCAGCGCTGCCCGAGCAAAAAGTTCTGGTGGCATGTAGTCAAGTGTGTCCTCTTCTGGGTTTAGGGTCCTGTTAGAATCCCGGCGCAAATCGAAGAAGATCACGGCGAGAGGAATCTTCACCGGAGGCCGTGTGGTGCGGGGAGTGGACTGGCAGTGGGAGGACCAGGATGGAGGAAACGGCAGGAGAGGGAAGGTATTAACGTCTAGAAAATACTGCTGTGAAACCCAGTGTTAGCGTTCCGTAGACATGATAACTCCGGCTGATGCGCTGCTCAGCTGAGTGGCTTTACTTTACACGGTAGGAGTTTTACACATCATACCATTACACATTCTAAATTTTTATGAGCCGCCACTTAAAATTTTTTTTTTTTTACACTGTGCAACTTTACAGCTCAGAACTAACTTTGCATGTTTCTGCACCACAGCTTTATACGGTTTTGTGTTACAACTTTACACAGTTTTATGCCACAACTTTACACGCCACATCTTTATACGGTTTTTTGCCACAACTTTACACGGCACACCTTTACACACCAATTTTGTGCTTCTGTGTCACAACTTTACGTACTGCACCTCTGTGTGTCTGTCACACCTTTACACGCCACAACTTTACACATCGCAACTTCACGTGTTTGTGTCACACCTTAACACGCCACAACTTTACGTGCTTCCGTGTTTTAACTTCACACACCAACTTTTACATACGACCACTTTATTTATCACACCCTTGTGCAGAATCATGATACAAATTTATTCAGAACAATTTACACAATTTTACACTCCACAACTTTATATTTGTTATACAGAAGAACTTTTAAACTCACTGCTATTAAATAACATACACAACTTTACACGCAGCACATTTGCACCCAATATTGCATATTGATTGGAACATAAGGTGAACACACCTAACTTTACACTGTAGCTTTATTAAATGATTGATAGATCAGGTGTTCAAGTTTCCACTGAACTCAAATCTCTAAGAATTAATAAATAAATAAAAGGATTTCAACAACAATGTTGACTACCAGCATCCCTTCAGTCAGGACACGAAAGCTTCTCGGTTCGCCCGCGTGTGGTTATTTGGAAAGTTCCGTCTCGGATGCTCTAGCCCAATTGTGACATGTTTTGGGGTCGTGGCTTCACAGAGAGCACTGAAGGGAAGAATTGTATTCTCTTTTCAATTAATTTATTTATTTCAGATTATAAAACCTTCATAAAATCGAAAGAAGAAGCAAAGAGTTAAGAGAGAAGGAGCAATATGTAGCAACATTAGCATTACCAGGTTATTTATTTCCTTATTATTATTATTATTAGTGTAAGTAATTACAGTAGCTTTGACCTCAGTGTTATAATCAGGTGTGAGCATGGTGCTGAGTCACTTGTGTTGATGTTCATGTCCTGTAAGTCGAACAGCGGCTTTGCCGTGCAGTGTTACTACTGACTCACGGTTTCCTGTCACGCTCATTGCGTATAGGAAAATTAATGCACCGCAGCGCGAGTGGCACAGCACTCGCCACCGGAGGGTTTTATAGTAAACAAACATCACTTCTGTTTCACTGACAGGGTTCCATCCATCCTGTCGTTTCCAGCCGTCGGGTCACATGATGGCTTAACGATAATGTGTTTATAAATCATGGGGTAACGACGCTGTGTGCTGTCATGACACAGAGACTCAAAGATAAAACGTGGACGGTTTGGGATGGCGTCTCATCAGCAGCGTCCTCACCTTCAGTTAAAAAAAAAAAATCATATTAAATGTAAAGAGAGCGAAAAAAACGGGATGATGAAGCAATAACACTTTATAAATAATTAATTGTGAATCAAATGATTAAATCAGTGGTGTTTAGGGAAGATTAGCCTCTAGGATCCTCCTAAGCTTCCTTCCATTGTTATTTATTAATTTATTTATTTATCATGTTATACCAAGTTTCCTGGTTCCCTTAAAAGCAAGAGCTTAAAACCTTTAAGAATGACCGTTAATGGATTAAAAATTGTGTGTGTGTGTGTTCTCAGTGTATACAGAGAGAGAATGTTATGTGCGTGAATAACGGCATTTTATTTATTTATTTTTGCCCCATCCTTCAGGTGACTGAGATCCAGGACTGGAGTGCAGCGAGTCCTCACAGCGCTGCCTACGTCCTCTGGGACAATGGGGCCAAGAACCTTTACCGAGTCGGCTTCGAAGGCATGGTGAGTCTTTTTCTCTCACACACACACACACACACACACACACACACACACACACACACGCGCGTATCACAATACAACAGCTGTTCTCTGGTCAGGGCCCATTGAGAGAACTCCAGCAGCCGGCATGTGCGCGGTCGCTTTTGTTCAGGCAGCTGGAAGCTCCATCTACATGATAAAGGAAATCTGCTGCGTCTTTTTGTTTTCTAAGAGAACGAACAAGTGGACTCCGGGTCAGAGCAAAAGAGGGGAGGGTTGGCCATGTGGGGGGCAAAAGCGTGCCGCTTTTGTTGAAATCTCTTCGCAGGCTCTGTATTGGCTGAGAGTTGTTGTGCTGGGTTTGAATTTAAACCAATCAGACGGCTGCATGAGGAACGCCTCCAGGGTTTTGTTATTAAAATCATCATGTTTGGGTCTAAAGAAATTGTTGTTTAGCCAAGTGTTCGCAGACACACTTGATTATCATAAGTTCCTATTTATAATAATTTATTTAAATATGAAACAAATGATAACTAGTGACAGGAAGTATGAAAATAAACCTCTTCTGCTTACAGGCTCCTCACTTCTGCTTCTATGGGTGAAATCGCTAAAGATTTACACGTCAGTCACTTGTGGAATCCGTACACGTCTGATACTGTTTTTAAACCTCGCTTGCACGGCACATTTAATAATGTTTAAAAAAATATCAATAACAAAATAAAAGTGAAAGGAGAAGGCAACACTTGGTAAAAGTTTATCTCATTTAAAGATTGATCTGGGATGGTGTATCGAGGATTCAGTGACCAAAAGAAGTAAATAGCCCCACAAAGCAGGCAAAACTCACATAATAAAAAGTCCATTTGGCATTTTTGAGCTAGTGCATGGAAAACAATTTCTAGATGGCAGCTGCGGTGGCCATATCGGATATCCGACAATGAAAATCAACAGGCTTGTGTGGTTACCCAGTCCGAACATCCACAGTAAAAATGTTGATGATCGTTCGTGGTGTTTTTGAGCTAGTGCATGGAATACAAATTCAAGATGGCAGATGCGGTGGCCATATTGGATAACGGGCCACGTCGAAAATCGACAGGCATGTGTAGTTACCCAGTCCCAACATCCACAGCAAAAATGGTCATGATTGTTCTTGGTATTATTGAGCTAGTGTATGGAATACCAATTCAAGATGGCGTCTGTGGCAGCCATATTGGATATCGGACCATGACGAAAATCGACAGGCTTGTGTGGTTACCCGGTCCCAACATCCACCCAAAAAATGGTGATGATCACTGATGGTGTTTTTGAGTTGGTGTGGGGAATGCAGCTGAGGACAGATGTGCATCGCGGGTGACGACAATACTCCTCACGCCCATTTAGTTTAAGGTATAAAAGGGGGAGGAGCAAATAGTTTTGCTGCACATTTTAAATTTTAGGTAATTTCTGTATTTGTAGTTTATGCAAAGTCGGTTTGAGTTTCTGATGAAGGGAATTTTCTGGGGGTTTTTTCAGTCGGACCTGAAATGTGTGCAAGACGCCAAAGGAGGAACTTTCTACAGAGACCACTGTCCAGTTTTGGGTGAGTAAATAAAATAATAAGAAATAATGTTTTTAATATGAAAAATAAGATCTAAATTATCCAAACCCCCCCAAACTTCTGATTTGTGGACAGTTTGAGAGACCTGGTAGATCATGATGCGTATTGTTTATCGTAGAAATACCTTTCAGATTCGTGATGTCATACTTCATACAAATCTGTGGATTTATCTTTGCTGAGTGAGTCAGCTGACCTGTGTTCCAAGTATAAGGTGCAATGTGAGATGTGTCCACTAGGTGTCAGCACTTCATTGAGCTTTGTGGTTTTAAAAGCCTTCCTGGCCGGGAGCCGTAATCGATCTGGTCCCGGAGGCGGTCCTGGCCGCAGTCATAGAGCCGAAGTAAACAGAATGTACTCACTTAACCAACGCTCAATAACGCATCTACATTCGAGTGAGACTCGCTCAGTCAAATAAAATGAAATATTAAGACAAGCTCTCATTGTTTCTAAAAAAAAAATTAAAGAATTTTAATGTGATGGTGATTTAATTTTTACTTTTGTTTTTTTCAGTAGGTATGAACCCTATTTGCTATTTGTTTTTCAACCAGTACTTTATTATGATATTTTTTTAATGAGCTATTCCAGTGTCATGGCATCCACAATTAAACTCGTAACAACCTGCCAAGTGTCTCATTGCTCCAGAGAATTAGCGTCTACGAGACAGCTTGAGTCATGAAATCTTTCAGGGAGAACGTAGAGCAGTATTTAAAGCTAAGCTCTGAATTCATCAGAACGTTATAATATATGTAAGAGGTAATGTACAGTGAGCAGGTGATCATCGTAAAATAAACCTCTTGAGTGATTCTGGGCTTCATCGCTACACATCAGGGGGTCCAGATCACTCTGTCTGGGTGCGATACTGACCGAATGACTAAGTTATACCTTATATACAATATATCATTAGATATTTTATTCATTCTGTCAGATAATTGTATTTATTTATCCTAATGTTATCTATTTTCGTTTTTTAATTATATAATTATTTATTTTTTAATTTGTCTTATTTTATATTGTTATTACCTCAAGGAGGCGGTTGTTTTCACCTGTGTTGTTTGGTTTATCTTTATGTTTGTGTGCAATAAAACTCAGTTATGCACGGATAGTGTAGGGTGTGGTGTAAGTAACAAACCATTAACTTTTTGTGGTGATCCATGCATGGGAGCATGTTGAAAAATAAAATAAAATAAAAAACTCTATTTACCCTGGTGCAAAATATTCAGCAAGCGTCCACTAGGGGGAGACATTTCATTATAACTATGCCAAGTAATAACAACCTGCATTTTCAGGTGGATTTTTTGCACTTGTCACCATAATCCATTTGTTCTTGGCGGTGGTACCTTACACTCTAAATACCCCTAGAGTTATATGTCTACATATAATTATTTTTGTTTTACTGCAAATTCTTTTTTTTTTTTTTTAAATACTTTTTTTGCACTCGGCTCCAGTCATGAAGTCTTTCATACAGAAGTATTTAAAGCTAATCCATGGTAATTAAAAGATGACACTGGGACCAGAGTGCTGTTGAATTCTCTCTTCTGATCCATGTGCTTGTTCTGATGGGATAGATTGTTGTTTCTATAGAAACAGATTAGACAGGGGCTTCAGATGTTTTTGGGAACAAATAAATACTGGAACTGGATTCTTGAAAATTCCACAACAGGTGATGTAAATATAAATAAATATAATAAAGAGTTTTATAATAAATTCTGTTTAATTATTGTAATCGTTGGGAAGTTGATGCAGTTTAATTTTTCCGATACTTTTAGAATCACCTGTATTTGAAACCTGACCGCCCTCTGAAAGAGCAGTTACTATAGAAATGTGTAACTTTGACTTGTGCTTTAATAAAATAAACATTTATTATCAGAAACATAAAGGCATAGCTGTAAAGGAATCTGACCAATCAGGATGGAGAAGGTGGGATTCCTGTGTATGATGTGTCTGATGGTATTTTCCACTGCGTGACCTCCAGGCGAGCAGAACGGGAACAGGAACCCGGGCGGCCTGCAGATCGGCGACCTGGTGAACATCGACTTGGACTTGGAGATCGTGCAGTCCCTGCAGCACGGCCACGGCGGCTGGACAGACGGCATGTTCGAGACGCTCACCACCACGGGGACGGTGTGCGGGATCGACGAGGACCACGATATCGTCGTCCAGTATCCCAGCGGTAACAGGTCAGCGCATCTGAATGAGCCTCGGTATCTTATATTGTTTATGGAGTAGGAACCCAGAAATGAATTTGGAACGCTCACGATTTATTATACGCTCTTTACTCTCAGTTTAATCCTGAGGTTTTGGGAGGTGTTTGAGGTAACGGAGTGTGAGCCGTGAAGCATGTTGATGAGGATAATAGCAGACTGTGATTGGACAGCTGTACGGCTCTTGTTTCTTTTCCTGCCTGATTGATGTTTAGAAATGCATCCTGTGTCACAGGTGGACGTTTAACCCGGCCGTCCTGACCAAAGCTAATGTGGCGCGCAGCGGTGAGGTCCCGGCTGGCGCCGAAGGAGGAAGCTCTCAGTTCATGGTGGGGGATCTGGTGCAGATCTGTTACGACCTCGATCGCATCAAGCTGCTGCAGAGGGGACACGGAGAGTGGGCCGAGGCCATGCTGCCGGTGGGCTTTACATCCTCCTCGAGCCATATTTAATATTTTATATATATATATATATATAAATGTGTGGCTGTAGACGAATATTGTTGTCTATTATTATTTAATGGCTTGGTTTGTCTCCCTCTATGGGTGCATTTTAGAACATACCCAGTACTTGTATGTATTATTTGTATGAGTAATAAAAAATAAATAGGCACGGAACTTTACAGTATTTGTGTATCATCCTTTCCCAAGCTGCCATGTCACCTCCCTTCTCTGGCTATTTATTTGTTTGTTTTGTTAATTTGTTTATTTTCCCCCTCTTCTCTTGTATACTTTTCTTGCTTGAGGATGAGGTTTAGAGAAAGGGCTCGGTCAAGGAGAGTTCGCAGAAAGGTTACACTCGCGTGCGCGCGCGTGTGTGTGTGTGTGTGTGTGTGTGTGTGTGTGTGTGTGTGTGTGTGTATGCATGCATGTTCCTCTGCAGACTCTGGGGAAGATGGGTCGAGTGCAGCAGATCTACTCTGACAGCGACCTGAAAGTGGAAGTGTGCGGAACGTCCTGGACCTACAACCCGGCTGCCGTCACAAAAGTGGCTTCTGCTGGTTCTGCCATTACCAACGCATCGGGAGGTAACACACACACACACACACACACACACACACACACACACACACTGTCCTTTTATTTGTGTTCAATAACATATAATTTAATTCTCTTTAATATTCTGGCTTCCTTTTATTTATTTATTTATTTATTTATTTATTTTTTAATTATCTGGTAATTTTATTTTTGAATTATGTTTAAATATTTAAAAAATGCATGTTTATTATTATTATTATTTTTGTTGTTGTTATTATTATTATTTTTGTTGGTGTTATTATTATTTTTGTGGTGTTGTTGTGTTGTTGTTGTTGTTATAATTATTAATAACCCCCAGAGCTTGCTTATGCATGCACAGGTTTCTATACTCTTATTTATTTATTTCTTTTTTTAATTTTATTTATTTATTTTTAGTATTTATTTTTTCTACATGCTCCATAACTGTTTCTGGCGTCCGTGCCTATCCGTTTTAACCGCGTTGTTAGCAGTCACATGGTTTCGTATCTCTGATTGATGTTTTTAATGCGAGGTCAGGTGACCTTGGGATTTGTCCTGATGAAACCATGTCCCTTTGTCCTCAGAGCGTCTGTCTCAGCTGCTGAAGAAACTGTTTGAGACTCAGGAGTCGGGGGACATCAACGAGGAGCTGGTGAAGGCGGCGGCTAACGGAGACCTCACCAAAGTGGAGGACATCCTCAAGAGACCGGACGTGGACGTAAGACCTGTTTTTTTTTGTTTTTTTTTTAAAGTGTATTATACGGAGTGCGTGTGTTTCAGTTTCAGTCTGTACTTTCAGATGTATTCACCACCAGGAGCTGTTAGCGTTCCTGAGATCACAGTTCATTCCGAGATCACACCACGTGGGCTCAGGGTCGCGTGCTGTACTGTTCGAGACGCGGAGCTTTGAAACCTTCGCGCCTCTGCATTTTCCTCACCATCCCCCAGATCACACTCTTCAAAGCCCAGTGCGTTGTGTGTGTGGGAAGCTTGTGTTCACTGTAGTCAGTAAGACTAATCTTCTCGTCCCGTGTAACAGCGAATAAAATTCACCCAGTAGAGCAGCGACAGTCCGTCACCTTTAACTGCAAAATAAATTCCGCGGCTCTCTCGGTATGAGTTTATCTCCGGAATGTTATTTATGTTCCTCATATACAGATGTTTGGAGGCGTAGATCTTTATCAAGGTTCTATCAGTAGAACATGGTGGATGTGTGCTCACTTCGGTGCTGTGATCTCCTAAATGTAATAGATTTTAGAACGAGAGATGTCATTTCCACCGCGGTAACAAACTTATAAAAATAAGAAAATTCGGAACCCTTGGCTGTACCTCATGGATCTCGGGGGGTTTGGAAACAGCATGGGGGAGAGGGGGGGTTGACGTCTGTAATAGTGTGCGAGGAATGTGTAACGGCGTTGGGGGGAGGGGGGTCTGTAAGAGTCTGCCGGGGTCTGTAACACTGAGGGGTTGTGTCTGTAACGCCATTTGAGGAATGTGTAATGGTGTGTGTGTGTGTGTGTGTGTGTGTGTGTGTGTGTGTGTGTGTGTGTGTGTGCGTGGGGGGGTGGGGGGGTGTCTGTAATGGTGTGCAAAGAATGTATAACG
>JBCNYH010000008.1:8511428-8534774 GCA_039654325.1 Tandanus tandanus | reverse complement strand
CACCTCCCTCTTCACCACCACGGACAGATGCAAGCTCTGCTCTACAGCAGAGGCTACACATATCCGAGATATATATATATATATATATATATATATATATATATATATAAAGAACATTTAATATACTTAATCAAACATAAGTTGATATTTAAAAATTAAAAATGTTTAAAAATCTAAAAATTCAAACATGGTGTTTAATAAAGAGTTTTTTGTTAGAAAAGTATTTAAAGACTAGAAATGCACTCAGAGTGCAGACCTCCACTAAGGTAGTGAAATCTCGTCTTTACGTGGGTTATAGTGGTAGATGATGCAGAATGATGGTGCCCCCTTGTGGCCTGTTCTGTAATTATTTCTGAGCTCTGTATTTTTTTCTCTAGGCGCCTTCTGGGTGATTTCTGCAATATTTAAAAAAATAATCATTCAAAGCCCTCTGGATCTGAATAACACCCAAAATTTCATTGGCTCTTTGTTGGCCCAAGACATATAATAATACAATTAATAATATATATTATAAATATAATAAATTCTAATAATATAATTATAAAATTAATAATATATATATTATAAATTAAATAAGTATAATATGTTATATAAATTAGTTATATTATAAAATATCTCAAATTAATAAATAATATAAAAAAGTAAAGAAAAAATTGTTATTACAAAAATGTACAAACATTATTATAAAAAAACAGAGAACTTGTATAGTTAATAATATTAATATGAAGAGGTTGTATATATTTATTTTTTAAAAGTTAATTATTTTTAATGCTGTTTATAGAACCATTCTTAATAAATAAAGACGACCAGGATTACAGTCGATGTAACATCCTGTTTATTCACTGAAGCTGATTCATGCGTGTAGTATGTACATGAATATTCTAATTCTGAATAATGAGCTCTCTTCTTCCTAAAAGGTCACATGACCAGACCAGCACATGTCCCCATCCGTCACATCCATAACGCAGGAAGTCCTCCATAACCGTTTTAATGATCAGTGATGTGACATTTTATAGGAATGTTTTATAGAAGCTCTCTTGGTGTGGTAGAACACTGGAACGATGGAACGGTTCCGAGTGTAAAATTTGTTAGGTTTGTTGACACGTGCAGCAGTGAAACTCTTCGACACTCAGTAGGTAATAATTCTTTCCTAACATTTGTTAGCCAAGCTCATTATTTTGCGAATGAACAGAAGGAACTTCACGCAGCGGAAATGCTCTTGAGGTCCTTAGTGTGTGTCCAAGATTAAGAAATAAACGACTTGTAATATCAATTCTTCAGACTTTATAAATATTTCCTCTCATATTTCTCATATTGCGCAATAACTCAGCCTGGAAAAGCGACGGCTTAACCCGCCGCTAAAAAATGCACCAGTCTTTCTCCTGAGCTCAGACTATTAATCAGGCGCGAATTTCTGAGCCGCTTAAGTCGTTTTTTTCCCCCCCGTCTGAGGATGAACGGTTTGGGAAAATGTTTTTCTGCCCACAAGTAATGAGACTTGTTTATAAATAAAGAGGAGTTAAAGGAGAATTTGTAGATATTTTGATATGAAAAGGAAATCTTGGAGCAGGTCTTATCATGCAGGTAGCACATCATCTGTTTACTTAAAGTGGAGAGAAAAGTGAAAAGGAGAAGCGCTGTAGACTGGAAAGGTGAGAATTGTTATTCCGAACAGGTGACTCTGCTCTCAGCTCACAATTCGGAGCCACCATTTATGTTCTGGTGTGTTTCGGGGCTGAGGTGCTTCGTGGTTGTCTGTGTCGAAAAAATCAAATTGTGCTCAAGGGCAAAAGGCTGTCCATCATTCAGTAAAACCGACTGTGATTTCTGGGTGGGAGGAACCCGCCCTCTCACCTGTCAATCACAGCAACGCTAGCCAATTGTGGGCGTCTATCAGCTCATGTATGCAGAAGATGGCGGATAGCATAGACTTTTTTCCCCTCAGAGCGAGTTATACTTTTACCAAACAATTTTCAGAAAATGTGGAACATAAAGCCCATAATATTGTAATATTTTTTGACATGATTAAACGTTCCAGTGCTAATTATCTTCAGTCATCAATATTTCTGCTAGCACTTGTTCTACATGCATACTGGCAAGTGAGTTTTGATGCAAATGCAATACGACGCTGTTAAGAAGCCAGAAAATCCAAACTGCTAATGCAAATAATTCCTCAAACCGGTTCTTATCGCTTATGGTTTGACAGTTCCTTTCTCCAAGTCCCCTAATAGCTTCAAGCAAAATGGAAAGAAAACATATATAACGTCGTTTCATCTTTCTATATATTTGTAAAGCTATCATGTACAATATTAAACATAGCTGTTGTTATTGAATATGTTGTACCAGAGTTAGCTTGGAGCTAATATACATTTGCAGTCCCTTGGCAGGTCACAAGCAAAAACATATAAAATCTAAAGATATTTGAAAAAAGTGTAGAAAGATGTCTAAGAGATCGCTGATGTTTGTCGTGAGTGTATGTAGCTAGCACAGCTAGCTTGCTTTGCTAATCTGACAAAAAAGCTAGCATGAAGCCTCGCGTAAAACACATGAACCTGGCAACCTTTTTTAAAATACATCAAATAAAGTATTATTGTAATTTGTTTATTTTTTTAAGCTGTATGTACAATATATATCCACTAATGTTTCTTGAACAGGCCACGCCCCCATGACTACAGTAGTATTAGTAGCTACATGCCCAGAGGTGTTGAAGTGTTGCTGAAACTTTAGTGTTGCTAGCATGAGCATAGATTTTTAGAGATGTATGAAAATGTGGAGACGTTGAAGCAAACATTGGCCGAATTCCCAGACTGCACTGCAGCTGTACAGTCCAGTGAAAGCAGATATTTTAAAGATTAAGTAATCTCCAAGATAAACCAGCATTAGCATGAAAGTTGAAGCTTCGATCAGAACTTAGAGATGAGGAAGTGAGAGCTGAACAGATTGAAGGACTAAATCAGTGATGCATCGCTTTCTTTAAATCCTACTGCCATACTTACTGCATTGTGGGTAATGTAGGAAACCACTACACAAAGTGAAAATAGCCCAGCGTGTGATTTGCTTATTTTTCCCCCCATCCTGTAAAGGATAAGGATGGAGACCGGGCCGTGCATCATGCCGCGTTCGGCGATGAGGGCTCCGTCATTGAGGTTCTACACCGAGGGGGCGCCGACCTGAACGCCAGGAACAAACGCAGACAGACACCGCTGCACATCGCAGTCAACAAGGGTCATCTGCAGGTGGTGAAGACACTTCTCGACTTTGGCTGTCATCCCAGCCTTCAGGTAAACCTCGTTAAAAACAGAACTTGTTTCTCAGACATCCCATCAAGTCTTAACAGAAACCCATTTGCTATAATCGCCATCCAGAAATCATGAGTTCTAATCCCAGTGATGCATTGGTCGCCATCCTGTCAATCACAGTTACACTGCCCAGTCATGGGACTCTGTAAGCTTATTTATGCGGTGGTGGGGGGATAGCCATTCCATCGAGGGTGTTACGATGTTGTCTGAGCATCAGTTTCCTGTTAGCCGGTGTTGCTTGCCTCAGAGGAAGCATGTAATGGTTTTCACCCTTCTTTTTTTTTCGTCGTCATGTGACTGGGAGAGCTGTCTGGGTGGGTGGGAATTAGCCACGACTATAAGCATAAAAATATCTTTTTGGTTTGCGTACATGTTTTTGGTACCAGAGTTCTGCGTGACTGTGGAACTCCATGCTCTTTGCAGGACTCTGAAGGAGACACGCCTCTCCACGACGCCATCAGCAAGAAGAGGGACGACATGCTGTCTGTCCTGCTGGAGGCCGGCGCCGACGTCACCATCACCAACAACAACGGCTTTAACGCTCTCCATCACGCAGCGCTGCGCGGGAACCCCAGGTACGGCTGCTTTTCCATCAGAGCATTCTCTCGCGTTTGGGATCAGGTTGAGAGCGAGTGGGTGTCACGAGCAGGTGTTTGTGCTCGTTAGTTTTAGAAAGTGTTCTAAAGCTCTTAACTACACTTACAACCTTTCCTGTTATTCACTTTGGCGCAGTCCGTGTTCAAACATCATGCGGAAGATGATCCACGCGCTTTCCTTTTCCGGCTTTCTTTTGGTTGAGAATAAATGGGCGGAGTTTGTTTATTTGATAGAGGATGTAATTGTGCAACTTGTCCACTTGTAGCTCTTCCGTGTTGTCATGTGTTTGTTAGCAGGATTATGTAAAATTTCAATGCGGGTTTTCATGAAATTTCTACCAGAGGCGGGGCTTTGGATAATGAAGACTTTTGGAGATGATCCGGATCAACTTCTGGATCCGGGAATTTTTTAAAGGGTTCTTTATCATTGTGAGATAGGATGATATTTTGGAAGTGTGGCATTACAGCAGGCCTAGCAGGGGTACTATGTGCCCTTTTTTCCAGCTTGTTGAAGGTTTGCACTCTCCAGGTGCTCTTGATTATATATTTTTTCCTACCCTCTCAAATTAGAAGCACACAAGAAACATTGTCATGCATCACATCCATTTTTTTATTGAGTTTTTCATTTAGCTTTTTTTAGTTTTCAGTTTAATTTTACAAGTGTGCAAATCATTTTTAATTTCGGAATTTATTAGTTTTTGGTTTTACCTTACCGCACATTACTGCCACCTTCTGGAACTAGTCTGTTACTGACTTCTCTACATCTTTAAAATGAAATGAAAGGCAAGCCTTCCAAACTCTCCTGTTAGGCATGAACATATGTATATCTTCATTATCAGGTGGTTTTTACTTACAGTTTCAAAGTAATCTGCAAGAATCCATTGATCCATTTGCATAAGCCAGTTTGAAAAGGTTGCTGTTTCAGTCTCGCTAGAGTGCGAAATCAAAAGAATAGGACATAGTCACGTAAGTTCATATAAGACAGGCTAATGGCAATAATAACAGTTTAACAATTATATAATAACAATTTTTTTTAAACTTCGTCCTGAAGCAGTACACTTTCTCCCACATTGAGAAAATTGAATCGGATACACCACGTTTTCTACTGATTATGACGTCCGCTTGCCAAGAACGTTCAGGCGTGGGTTTCTACACACACACACACACACACACACACACATACATTTTGTGCTTTTGTTTCATTATTCGCCTCTAGTGATTTTTATTACCTCTGTGGGTTGCAGTTACGGCGTCTCGTAGCTAAATTTAGCCCCTTTTTTTTAGTGCAATACTTTGTTTTATTGGAATTAATTTTGCGCCTGCGTTCTGGGTGGGCAGTACAGCAGAAACCTGATACGCTACCTGATGATGTTTTCCCGATATGTAACTCGGTATGCAGCTGATGTGGCGGTGGTGGTTGTTGTTGGGGAAAACTCACCACAACCACACTGAACAGCAAGTTCACCGTTTCTCGTCCGAGAGCTCTGATTGGTGATTGGGAAAACGTGTATCTTTTTTATTTTTAAAGCCATTTGTCAGCACAGAGCCTTTTAATATTTATTTCATTCTGTCTTGTTACAGGAAGTATGAATGTCAGACAGTGCACGGTTTCTCAAAGAAAGCTGTAATTTATTTATTTATGTATTTTTCATTTTTACACTGTTGATATTTTATTGCACCGTGGTCTGTGCTGCAGCTGTCGGTAAGATAGCTTGCTTTGAAGTGCAAAAGTTTGTGCACCCCTGGAGAGACAGATCAAGAGAAAGATCATGTTGACTCCAGGTTGTCAAAGTAATTACAAAATCGTCAGGCAGGGTGGGGTGCCAAAATAGTATCTGAGTATCCACCACACACTGGCCTGGGCTGTGTTTTTAATAAATAAATAAATATTGACCCCGTATGATTGGATGTAGATTAATTGATGCTGTACCCATTTTTTAAGTTGTACATTTTTTTCTTTTTTTCTTTTTTCTAATAATTTTTTTTAGAATGTTTTTGAACGGAGTTAATTTTTTATTTTAAAAGCTCTATCAGCAGTGTGAACATGTTAGTTTAGTAATACAAACACAAAGCATCATTAAACAGTTGATCTTTGTGTTGGTAAATTTGCTGTAGCGTCGATCTCTGTACTGTGTGTGTGTGTATGTGTGTGTGTGTGTGTGTGTGTGTGTGTGTGTGTTTATTGCGGTCCCTGGTTGTCAAAGAGGTCCAGGTCCTCCCTCTGTGCTGCTCTGTTTACAGTACTGTCGCAGCGTTTGCTTCCAGCAGCCCAAACAATGCGATTAATAGCCCGTGACTTACAGCAGCGTTTGTGTTGTAACGGACCCTGCAGAGGCGTCACTGCACACTTTATACTTTTTTTTTTTTTTTGGGGGGACTTCACTTGAATGCGAATGGGCTGTGCTGCTTCTTAACTACCGGTCGGCGTTCTGTCCTCGAACACACGAGCACATGCAAGCTCAGCCGGATGCTGGGAAAAGCGTTTAGACAGATTGTTGTAATGACTTTGGCGACCCAGGACTATTGCAACGTGTTAATGTTCAGGAATTTATTCGTGTAAGCGTGTTACTGTGAAGAGTGAGAACGAGAAGAGATTTTCGGGGAAATCTGCGAAGATAAGTTATGGGGTGTCGTAAGGTGAAGTCTGATGGGATTTTTACACCCGAGCCTACTGGCTCATCAGGACGGAGCTTATCCCGGTTTCTGTAGCGTGAAGCGGCTAGGAGTTCAACTCCTCCTGGATGGGACACCAGTCCATCGCAGGTTACCGTCCTAGTACTTTTACTGGTACCCATTAGTACTACTGGGTGGAGAGGAGACACTTGTGGTTTAGACCTTGCCCTGGGGGCTTAGCACGGTAGGGGTCCCACCGGGGAGGTTATGGGGTGTCGTGTAATAATAACGTTTATGGTGTGGAGTAATCCTAATTAAACTAGTACATTTTATAAAAAAAAAAATAAAAATAGGCAAATAGTGAAAACAGGCAAAGAACAAAACATTGGAATTATTTGTTGAAGGTGAGGTGGATGTCACTGAATAGGACTGTTCAGTTCACCGTCATCCACCGAGCCTGAGGTGCATAATGATTTTAGTGCGTACTCCATATGAACATAAGCAAAGGAAAAAAGTACACGAAAATGAAACTGTAGTCTGTTTTTAAAACCTTTTAATTCATGTTGGTGCAAAGACGTGTAAGCTCTGCACATCGAGCAGAGCAAAACTTCGTGTAGGTTACAGCATATGTTTAATCTACTGAAGTGTTTCAGTGAGTACTAGATGGAAATACAAGGCAAACAAACTAAAACTAGATATTTCTGGTTTATTTTTATATTTTAAAGCTGATGACACTGCATGCTCAAGTCACAGTGAAAAGCTGAGTGTGTGCTTCAATTGAATTCAGGCATTATCCTCCTGGAATAATGTGTTATATTCTGGATGTGGTTGACCAATCAGATCATGCAGTTCCCTTGGTGTGTGTCCATTATATGTATATACTTGTGTGTGTATGTGTATATAACTGTTTTTTAAATTTATTTATATACACATATATATGTGTGTGTGTATAATATGTATGTGTGAGCTCTGATTTGTGTGTGTGTGTAACCCCCCACGCTCCATAACATCTGGCTTCTATCTCCACTCCTCTCTGCACCAGATTACTGAGAGACTCCCGAGTCCAAGCGTGTCGCAGTGTCTCCTCATTCCCACTGACTGTATAAGGCATGGTGTGTGTGTGTGTGTGTGTGTGTGTGTGTGTGTGTGTGTGTGTGTGTGTGTGTGTGTGTATGTGTGTAAAAGGCATCCTGCTTTAGCTAACTCTCAGGATTGCTTACTTTTGTATTCAGCGCTGGGTCTCTAGCACAAAACTGACCGTCCTGTACACTTAAAATAAGGATGGAGCAGAAAGCAAACATTTACGTTAATTACCAAAAAAAAAAACCTTGGAGCTGAAAATTATTTATATTTTTGTAAAGCAGTAGTGCTGTAGCGCACAAACTATAATTACTTCCGCTTAGGAATTAAAGGATGCGTGATGTCATTAAAATATCACCGCGATACGTTTCTGTGATGCGCAGGGCTGTTCGAAACCTGCGAAATCTTCAAATAACTGTTTATTATTCAGGTTTATGGAATGTTTGCGGAGAGAAGATTCGTCTGAGTCAGAGTGGGTGAAAGTTGAATTTTTTTTGTGTGTAAAAAGTTTTATATTTAAAGTTTATGAACGAATTTACATGGAAAAGAATTTAAAATGTTTTTTATTAATATTTTGAAATCGAAGTCAGTTCCACCAGGTTTAACTGATTATCTGTTAAAAAAAGGGTAATAATATAGAATCAAATAAAAAAATTAAAGCACTAAAACGTGTTTTTATTTATTTATTTATTTATTTATTTTTAAGTTATTAAATTAAGATTTCACTCTTTAAACGTTTGTCTGCTGAACCTGCGTTTACACTGGAGCCACCATGTCCATGATCTCTGATTTAAAAAGAAAAACAATCGCTGAGCTCCATGATTTATAAGCACACTTGGAGCAAGATTGGGGTATAAAAAGGAAGCAGAATGCGTCCAAGAGATGAAACTTAAAAGAATCGTGTTTCCAAGTTTATCCAGATCCTCTACGAAGGCGCATCAAGGTCTGTTCCGCTCTGTTAAGCTTTACTACGATTCCCACGTTATATCACGATTATCATGGCAAAGTTTCCTCAAGATTGTTGTCAGGATGTTTCAACTGTTTAAACATTAAAAAATGTGTAATTTTTTAAAACTTAATGTTTGCGTAAAATATTACCCATGATTAACGACTTCATTAACACCAGTCAGCATTTGGAAAAGTTTTAATTGGGTTACAGATACGTTTATTTTATGTCTGCAAAATTGAATGAATAATGAAAGATATGAAAAAAATGTTTTATTTAAAAAATGTCATTAAATTAAATTTTTGCATCTTTTCATCTGTATATTTATATACATTTTTTTCGTTAATTAAAAATATACTTTTATATAAAATTTAGAAAATGTTATTTTATAAAATTAAACATTTAATTAATCTTTCATAGTTTAAATATTTTAGATTTTTACTGAATTTACAATATTTTTGCTTTTCTTTTTAAAGTATAAATATAATTTTATTTAATGTGTTTAAAAAGGTTGAAAAAAAATCTGAAAATAAAGAATTCAATTATCATTTTTACATCTTTTCATCAATTTCCAATCAGACATTTTAATTGCTTTAGACATCAAAAGTTTATTACGACATCACATAATCAGTTTTATGACATCATAAACCCCAGTTCATTTAATACATACAAATAAATCATTCCAGTTGTTGAAGTAAATTAAAAGAACGCCATTGTAGAACCAGAACCGTTCCTGTTGTCATCAAAGCATAGCTACAGCTGGTTGAAGGGGACCAAATCCATTGAAGATGTGATTTGGTTCCATTTTACCAGCTTTAGCAAAGCATTGCGCTTCATCATGCGGGGCAGGGGGTTGAGGGGTTGGGGGGAGCGATGATGGTCAGTCAGTCGATCTGGACACTCAGGAAAAGTCCTGCGGAAAGATTTCTCTTGATCGTTACTCAAGGGATCTGCTGGCCCTCAGTCTGAACATGCGGCAGCGTTGTGTTATTGACTCCCCACTACATCTCGGCATCCCTGCGCCCTCCGGCAAGCCACCGTCCCCTTTACTGTGGCGAGGAATAAAAATTGCTCTCGGAGTAAAGGATAATAATAATCTGTCCTGGTACACTTGAGCCATGTCAGGGAGTCATGTAGCAATTACATCAGTTGATGGATGGGACCCGGTGTCGCTCAGGCGTTCGTCACATGTCCTACTCGCCCTGTAACAATCATCACATTCTCGAATACCAACGCCGGTATCCCAGGGTGCACTGCGAAGCTTTGATCATTTTCCAGCTTAATTATGGAGAGCAGAGAAGCACAGCGCTCCTCGGAGAGTCGTACCGATGCTAGAAAACAAATGCTGATATTTCTGCATCCCTTAAGACACAGTTTCAACTCTCGGTTAAGGATAACGCTTAAAAAAAACAAAAAGCTGAGGCTCAATATGGTGCTTGTATAGTCGTCGGGCGGCGAGGTGCTATTTCCACCGCCGATCCCCCTCCTCGCACGCGGCATCCCAGGCAACTTTCAAACCCCTAAATATGCAAGCCATAAGTGGGCAAAAGCCATGGACGACAGCTGAACGTTTTATAATGTCAGCATCTGCTGTGGATGTCAGTCAGACCTGATGGGGTGGGGCGGGGAGTCATGGGTACACAAGCAATAGCGGTGACCCAACAGCACTAATTTGGAAAGAGCAAAGCACCACAACGACCAGACAGAGGAATCGCATGCATTCTGTCTCAAACAAGCGTCCTTTCAATATCTTCGCTGTTGTTCTGTTCGAATCCGACCCAGTTAGCGCTGCACACTTTTTCATGCTGCTCAGGCATGTCAAGGCCTTGTTTCGAGGACAACAACATCACGTTTGTAGGAGGAATTGGATATCGGCTCCGGGTATCAAAATCCCAATAACTCCCAAATGATAATTATGCTAATTATTATCATCATTATTATTATTTTCTTCAAATGACGTAAACTGGTGTGTAGAATACGTAGCCCCTTTAACACGCCTTTTTTCTTTTTCTTTTTTTTTTTGGTCGAAAAATCAGCTGACAGCTAGAAATTCCTGCTTTGTCACATTTCTATGTCCTAATCTGACTTGCGTGGCCCATCAAAGCTTTTGGCAAGGCTTGCAAATGTGAACAAAGTGGATCAACGGGATCCCACTGCAAAAACGTCCTGCTTTTTTTCAGGAAGTGTCACCTTAGAAATTCCCTTGCAGCAACTTTGGAAAAGATTACAGCATTAAATCGTTCATCAGATACAACCTGGCAACCGTTCAAGGCCTGTATTGCAGCAAACCACCAATCCCTGTCGCCCTGACGAGCTTGTGTAGCAAAGATAACCTGTCCAAAATTAGCCATCAGAGGCCATGTACAAAATAGTGCTTGATGCTAGCGATGCTCAAATGCGTTATCTAGCATGCAGATTGCTTTATTAGGTAGGGAGGGGTGTGATTGGAATGCTCTGAAAGGGAGCAGTCAGTGACGACTTCTTGGAGAAGATGTGCTGCAGTCAGACTCTGCGTTTCTCAATTCGGCAAAACCCGACGTCTGCATACGTACCTGGAAGAACCTCGCTTGACGATGGTGACGATCAGCACCTGACCAAAAATACATACTTCTTTACATTCCATAGCTGTCATATGTTCATATGGGCACGTAAAGAAGTATGTACACCCAGTAGGTAACTCCGTAGCATAGCCCAGGCAGTGTCCTTACTTGTCCTTTTTTGGTTTGCTCTGGTATCATCAGTTTTTTTTTTTTTTTTCATATACAAGCGCTAACATTTGTGTTCTGGGAAGCACAACCAACCCCCCACCCGCCTGTTCCGCACAATGCAATCTTATGGCAATACTCTGTATATAACGTAAGGTGACTTTGAGCAGTGCTTTAAAATAGACCTGCCGGCTTGTTCTCACCCAACCCCTCAGAACTGGCTGTTCTACACCAGCATACATTAAGCGTGTACAGCTCCACACAGTGCCGTCTGCTCCACTGACCCTGCTTGTCCTCTAGAGAACTGTGAGGATCCATCGAGGAAATAACTTGAAAAGGCACATCAGCACCCCAGGATTTTTGGTGACAAAAAATAAAACTGCATCCCCATTTTTCTTTTTTGTCCTGGGGGGTGAAAATAAAAGTACTAACCCAAGTGTCCAAGTAAGAGTGTCCTTGCTGTCTCGTTCCTGTACTCCTTGAGGGAAATGCGTTGTACAATCCTGGAAATTACAGTCCTTCATAGCAACGTTTCACCACTTTTCATCTCCTCGCAGGCGTCCGACCACGTCCACTAGTCGTACGTCAATCCGATTGCTGATGTTTTGAAAAGAAGGTTGATCCAAGTGGAACAGGAAGCTATTGTGACCGGGATTTGGGCTTTCGGTACACAAACGAGGCCAGAGGTCACATGCAAGGGCTAATGCCCACTCAGCAGTTGTGGATTGGCCCTGATGCACTCAGGGTTTTTTTTTGTCCTCTATCCCTTTTTTTTTAAAGCAAAGCCCTCCCCTTTTGTCTAACACCGCAGTTTACTCGTCCCATTTTGGCTTCCGTTTGCAGCGGTCCAGCTCTGAGGATGCTGGAGATCGATAACCGTTTACATGCTAGCGTGAAATGTTCAGTCACTCTCTAATGAATCTTTGCTCCAGCTTCATACATTCCACAAGTCAACGCCGCCCTGTTAAACCCCTCTCCCTCCCTCTTCCTCCCTCCCTCTCTCCCTTTCGCTCAAACCCTATCGGACACAAGGCCTGGAGCACGGGACACGGGTGGAAAAATAACAGAAGGGCACTTAGACGTGCTATTCTAGGCACCGGTGAAAATCCTGGACAAGTTTTTGAGCTTGACAGAGTTTGATATGTTGGCGTTGCATGACTGAACACCATCTGTGAATGGTTGGCTGGCCAGTGACGCCACTCTTTTCGAAAGCGGGTTGGATGCAAAGGCCCTCATCCGAGTTATGACGTCCCATTTAGGAAATGTCACAGAGATCCGAGAGGTCCGATGTAAGAAGGCTTTCTTTGGATTTCAAGGCCTTGTGTCGTTCATACAAGCGAAGTTTAAAAAAAAAAACTAAAAAAAAAACGGGTGTTTCCTCTCTGGTAGTCGGTGGGGGAAGTGGAGGTGGTAGTGCTGCAGCATGCACCAAAAAAGTGGGTTATTATCCTGACAGTCATCCTTTTCTTGACACAACTACCCAGGAGCTACCCCGTGAAGCCGTCCCACCCGCCCCACCACCCGAGAGAATTAATACACCACCACAGCTGTCTTCCGTCAGTCTAATCTCAACCCCCCCCACCTCACGTCCCACAGAGACACCAGCGTCTCTTGATCAGGTGTTATCCAGATAGCATAAATGTTTCGTCCTACCGTGATGGGACGAGGATGAGTCCAGGAAGTCCAAGTAAGGTTCCAGGAGTAACGAAAGGTGCCTGTCACCAACAGATAGATAGATAGATAGATAGATAGATAAATAAATAAATAAATAGCAGTGCTGTTATAAAGGTGTCCCAGTACCCCGGCAGACAACTATATTCCATTTTTAAGTACCACAAAGCGGAAAATTCCGAGTCAGTGATCCAGAAACACATTTGAGAGTGGAGTGGATTTAAGTTAAGAAGTCCTTCATTAGATATCAGTTGCGCTGCAGCTATAAGTGGCTAATAAGCAAGAGAAGGCTGTGCTGCAGCAGACTGCTTGCCTGGGCAGCGCTGGAATTGAGAGAGAGAGAGAGAGAGAGAGAGAGATGCAGGGAGGGAGGATGAGTGCAAAAGAGAGAGGGGGGGGAATCCATGTGGACAGTAGCAACTTTCTCCCCAGTTCCAGCATCACCTGCTTCCGTGTTGCCTTTCCTGTAAAGGGTCGAAGCGAAGACGCATCCCACCGAGATGCGATCCCTTCATCTGCAGCAGAACGGTAAATCGTTCTCTCCCTGAATGCATGCATGCATGCACACATGCGCACGCACGCTAGTATGTACTGTATGCACGCACACCCAATCCGATGAGGCACGCGCTTCAGAGAGGAAAGCGGGGGGTAGAAAAACGTCAATGCGGATTGTCCTGCTTCGGGACGCAAAGTCCGACTCGCAGGGAGGAAGCACGGAGCATATATTACCTGGCAGCGCACTTTCCTCGGCTGTTCGCTCCTCCCTCTTTGGTTTTTCTTCACTGTGCGAAGAGCTGTAATGACCTCCGGCGTAGTTCTTACAGATGCTGCAGCCATCGGATTCCGACGCGCTGAATCAGCTGCTCTAACCAGGGGGTGGGGTTGAAGTGGTATGGAGAGAGTGTGCTAGAGAGAGAGAGCGCAAGAGTGTGTGTGTGTGTGTGTGTGTGTGTGTGTGTAACTCTAGTATGGGAGGAGGGGAGCGAGGGAGCAGTGAAGCTGGAGATAGAAGGCACCCTTACCTTTAGGAGGGGATCGGCATCACGCTGACATGAGGAGCTTCTGTTGCTACTCTAAAGCCAGGCAGATTATAAATGCAGCACTTTTCTGACAATTGTCTACGGCGTGTGTGTGTGTGTGTGTGTGTATATGTAGGTGTGTGTGTGCATGAGCAAGATAGGGAGATCTTGTAAAGATCTTCAAGTCATCAGTGCTCCAGTTTTGCTCCTCACAAGTGCCTTCGTTCTAAATGCGTTCATACTTTTTTTATTCCAGAGTATTTCGTTACCGAAGGGTAAAAACAAGTAGCAGTTTTGTTTTTTTTTTTTAAACAAGGAGGCGTCTTTCTGATTAGTATTCAAGGTGTAGCACGCTGTGACCGACTGCTAAGTCTTTATGACGACTCCCTTCATCTGTCGGGAGGAAAATCTGTTGTAATGTTTGGCGTGGATTTTATGGTTTTGATGCAAAGGTCAAAGATCAAGGATCAGGATCAGCACAGCGGCGCAGTGCAGAGAGCATAAAACCGTTAGCACTTGGGGGAAGAAAAAAAACAGCACGCTCATCAGTCACTCGGCTTCTCCCTTGGGTCTCGCTCATCTCCCTTTGACCATATTTAGTCAAGCGGTGCAAAAAATAACCCACTCCTCCACCCTCCAAAGCAGTTTATCTCCTTCCCCTCCCCCTGTTTCTCTACACCTCCACCACTAGCACCAACGTGGTGGTGGTGCACAAGCTCCGGGAAGCCTCCCATCCGATGTTCCACCTATCGATTGTGCATCCTGCAAGGCAAGAAGCTCGGCTGCATTATCGCAGAGGACCTGCTCGCATGGCTGCCATTTGCTGCTCTATTTTTAGTACTGCCAAATAAAGTGGTCTCTCATGGTCCCACTTGTGCTTCGCTCACCCCCTACCCCCCTTCTGTGCTTCTCAATAGTTCCCTCTCTCCTTATTTTGGCATCTTTTGACCCCCCCTCCACCCCACCACACACACATACACACCACCACCTCTCTCCATTTCTCTTTCTCTGTCTCTCTCTCTCTCTCTCTCTCTGTCTTTTAGTCAGCTTTTAAATAGTGCCGGAACACGCTGCATATGGTACAGTAGATCTTGCCTCTGCTTACCTCTATACTTAGTAACGTGCACAGTTGGGTGTGAGAGAAATTTGCAATTAGGGTTCTTTTGAGTACTCGAGCAACATGTACCTGTTACTTTTAGCAAATCTAGCTTTTTCCTCTCTCATCTTAATGTGTCCATACAGGAAGTGATGAGGGACATGCGATTTGAGCGTTAAAGTGTTACACCTTTTTACACAAGCGAATCTCGCTTATGACTAGTTCTGATGGCCTAGGTAACCTTCTCGCATGTTTTCCGATTCTAAAAGTTTCAGAAGAATACATAGCTTATATTATTTTAGCTTATATTAGCTTATGCTGTCATAATAAATAGCGTATTATCACATTGCAGGTATAGGATGGAGACTCTTGTGTCATGAACCAGGAAGAGTGAAATGTATATAAATTTATACAAAGGAGAAGGGCCAACTGTTTTAGAAACATGGACCCAAGCAGGGTATTTCCGGATATTATCCTTGTTCAATTTTGTGTCTGCTCGGAAAGCACTAATGCAGTAATGAGCCGCTCTTGCATGTTGATGTAGGCGGAGTCATTAAATTCGTTTTCGTTGTTTCCCTACTGAAAATGTTTTGGAGAGCTCTGTGTTTGGCGGAATCTGTCAGTCAGCTGTATCTTTAAGCTCTAGTTGATACTTGCTCGAATGTGTTGCGTGAAAGTTCTGCTCAGTCGAACTGCAGTTCGTCGCTTGAGGAAATTTCGTCTCTCATCCCTCGTTTAACTGGCGTACATTGACTTTGCTTGGTCGCTTGTCACTCATCGCTTCCTGTGTGAACGCAGCCTAACTGACACTCAGTGCTCGGCCCTTATTTCTGAAGCAGAGGCAAGCGTTACCTCAAATATCACAGGAAATCTTCCTCCTTTTGGAGCCATTATTAATGCTTCACTATAACCAGAAATATCTGATGACTTACTAGGTCTGAGAGACAACTTGGTTTAGCTAGCAAGGTCTAATCTTCCAACTAATATCTAGACATTACTATATTACATATCTAGAGATTTTATCTGCTAAAAGGCATGGATGATCCGTCACCTACATGAATTATATCCATGTAATCATTTATGTCTGGATGCTTTCTCTTTTAGAATTGGTGTGTCCAGTTTACACATGTGCCTTTGGGTCGTAGTGTGCTCTTTGTGCAATAAAAAGGTGAAATAAGAAAACCAATAGAAATATTTGTGTGGTCTGCCAGAAATTCTGCAAGAGTATAAATTCTTACCACTTTATTAATATTAGAAATTAAAGAACGTTATTCGAATTGAACAGATAAAAAGCGTCTCAAATAGGCTCTGAACAACGCACAGAGAGTCGATTCTGGACGTTGTCCCAAGTTGTCCTTTGACACTGGAGACCAGGTGGTGCTTGAGTTGAGTGTGATGCAAAAACATGCGGTGTTTTTGTTTATAGCTCACTGAAAATGGTGGCAAGGCTACCAACTCTTTCATGACGATGTTCGTTTTTGCGTCAATCTCAGAGCTAGCAGTGTTTATATCTGCAATATTAACAAAAATATTCTTTTAGTTTCGTACCAGTTGCTCGTGCGAAAGCTGCTTTTATACAAGCAACAGGAACAAGTTGCCCCTAGAACAACTTGTGCCCTGAAATGACCTAATAACCCTGAAGGACGCGTAAACCCTCCTGCTTGACAACGATTGTGTTCAGATGGCAAGTTGCATCTGGAACAACTCGCACCACTTTGAAAACATGTTCCGGGAAAAATAATTTTTACACGGGCAGGTGCGCCAGGGCAACTTACACAGAGTGCAAGTTGTTCAGTTGCACGTGTTTGTGTAAACGAAGCTTTAGATAGAAACAGCTTCAACATTTCTAGACAACCTGCTCTGATCACACAATTCGGGAGCTGAGAGGGTTCAAGTCTTCTTAATGTCCTGTCCAATTGATTCAGACATTTGCGCTCTCGCGTGCAAGGTAGTCTGGGTAATGTCAAGATAAGTTCAGGATTGAAGCACATGTCTAAAAGTGGCTCCATTTTCTGAAATAATACAGATATAACATGTTTTTATGCGTTTACGGCATTCTTACTAACAGGACTGGGTCGCGGTGTCTGTTGTGAAAATATTAGACGCATACCAACGAAATAACTGTGAATGGAATTTAAAAATATTCCAACAAAATTCCTAACACAGCTAGCTAGCATTTTGATAGCTAGGTTTCTAAAGATGTAGAAGAATATTTTATATTTAAAAAAAAAAATTTTGTAAGACGAAATAACAGATCCAAGAGCCGGTGGTGTAGTGGTTAGGGTGCTGGGCTCATGATCAGGAGGTCATGGGTTTGTATCCCCCACCGTTCTAAGACCCCCGGGCAAGGTCTTCACCACAAGTGTGCATCTGTCCACCCAGCAGTATAAATTGGTACCAGTAAAAATACTGGGAAGGTAACCTGCGATGGATTAGCGTCTCATCCAGGAGGAGTTGAACTCCTAGTCGCTTCACGCTACAGAAACCGGGGATAAGCACCGGCCTGATGAGCCACTAGGCTCGGGTGTAAAAGCCCAACAAAAAAAAGCCCAAGAGCGACTTGGTGTTATGACGCTAGTCTGTATTAGTTATGCTCTATACAAGTTCTAGACCTATTACCTAAAAGCTAATCTCTAGATTAACATCGACTCGTTTTCATCTCCGCTCGCAAATCCAAATTTCTTAATCGCTAGCCTTTAGCATTCAGGTCTGGTTTATTTTCTCTCCCCAGTTTTTTTTTTGGATTGTGTGAAATGCAATTCAATTACAGTGTTGTCAACCCTAATATATAGCCATTCGATTACTCTGTATTTATGGGTCGTACAAGGATTGACTACACGCCAGGTGTAATGCACTCCCCTGACTAATGCATCTCCGCCACTAGACACTGCCGAACAAACCACAAGGTTTTCACCATCTCTGTTTGCCGTTTCACTTTCCCCGTCTGATCTGTGCTGGAAATGCTTTCAGTCGTTATGAGAGTAATGACTAATAAGGGATTCGTTGCTCTCTAGTCTTGTTTTGCTGATTGGAAATACCAACGCTGATCAATCTCCTCAACACTGGTGGTTTAGCTGAGTGGTCAGTCAATAAGGTAAAGAACCACAAAAGAACATGTGTATTTGTGAACTTTTCACAAATACAGTGAAATTTGTGGAAGTAATTTTACTCGTTGTGTTCAAATAGCATTTCATAAGAATTATATTGTGTTTAATAAAAATGAGGCAATATTTAGAGAACATTCTTGCAGTGTTGATGTGCCTTTAAACTTTAATATAAGTTGGGTGAAGGGACATCTTTAATGTAATTAATTCCTGTATTAATGCAAAGTGTGTACACTTTGTGGAAAAAAAAGGCATTTGATTAAAAAACTATGTAATGACTTTCACCTGTTTGGTCGGCGTCACCAAAAACTCTACAGTACAGAATTTCATTTTCACTGAGCCACTCTTTTTAATAGCTCTAGGCCTTTTTGGCAGATTAAAGGCAACAAGTAGAGCAGATGTTGATGTTTCAAACAATGTCACACAACAAGCCAAGAAAGTTTTTAATATCCATGATGGTCGTATTTCTTGTCATAATCGAGGCCATTGTACCTGGACGCACCCCTTCAGCTTCTCTTTGAAGGATGCAGGAATGAAGTTTATGATGGGAAGTCCTTTCTGCGTCTCCGCACTTTAAATATGCCCGTGTAATAAGTGCGGCGCTCGAATCCCGACGTAACGAAGAAACCCGTGAATCACGTCAATATGTCTCAGACGGGGCTGGAATAGGCGCGCAAACCTGACTGGTGACAGTTTTAACCAAGGTTTTTAATTACTCCGACCCTCCAGGTGGAGAAAGACAAACGACTTTCCTAATGTTATTGAATGCTGGCGTATTTTGGCACGGCTCTTAAAGCCAATGCTTTTGTTTCTTTCTTTTTAATTTTTACTTTTTTTTTTTTCTCCCTGCAGATCTGTCTAGGGACCAATTTTCATTTATACGAGATTGAGAAGTGAGAGTCATACGTATAAATTAAGCCCACAGTCCACTATTTTCCCCCCCTCCCCATTTCTGACTTGGCACTGTGCACTTTCGAACTCGCTCCAAGCCCTATTACTCCCGAACGCTTGTGACAAGGCTTCTTGAGCAGTCACTTGGTACACTCGTTCTCCCTTTAAGCTTTCTATCATTGGGTGGCTAAAGCTGCTGAGCGGCACGCAGCATAAAAGTGATTTATGGCAGGCCACCCCGAGTTTTGTCGAGTGAAGCCTGTAGCGGCCGATCTCCGAGCTCTTGCTTGCATTCCTTCTAGCTTCAACTTCACCTCGATCCTTCAACCCTGTGTACCGTCTCTTTATATACCTGAAGTATGCAGGAAAAGATATTGAATCGTGATGAGTGGTCAGGGTCGCGCCTCCGAATGTCTTTTGTAACATGTTAAGAGTTTAAATTTAATCTGTCCGACTGGATCAGTTGTGTGGAGATGAAATTTATCCCCATGATTAAAGAATGTTTTATGAAAAGTATCTTCACGGCCTGAACGGATTAATAATTCACTGCTGCTGAGATTAAAATGGCATTTAATGCTTTGCTGGTTTTTTATTTATTTATTTTATACAGGCAGCCTGCAGTTGGACTCGGACAGCTCACCCAATTGTCTTTTGTGTACTTTTCTGTCATTATGTTTTAGGATCATAATGGTTACAGTCTTCCTGCTCTTCGCCCTTACAGTGAGCCTATTTGAGATGAAATAGCCAATCACAGATCAATACGCATGCACAGTCCTCACACCCGCTTCACCTCAGATTGTAGTATTAACAAAAATTTGGTTTGTGTAAGTTTCTAATTATGGTGCAAATCACAAGTTATGTAATAATACTGTACCATCACTGGTTACACGGTCAGTTTGGCTCTCTCCTACAAAGAAATTGAATAACTCCAATGTTCCAATGAAACATAGGTAGTACATTTGCTTTTACATGTAGTACACATGGTGTTTGTTGTCTGATGACCATGTATACAGTGAAAGGACTTTCTACAACATTATCTGTTCGGTTATCTGCCCGGAAATCTTATCCTACTTCAAATAAATTTATGACTGCCACTTTTCAGGCATAACGTTGAATACTGATATGACTAGGGCAAAAGATTTGCACATTCCAACCTTTCCCCTACAAGCATGCGTCCATCAAGACTAGGGTAAAGGATTTACCAGTTCAATTCTCCAAGGGCCAATCAGAGAGCTCGTGCTTCCTCTCGGTTTTGGTCAGACTGTGGCCCACTGCCAAGAGTTTCGCCCGTCTGTTGTAACTCTGAGAGACACTGCTGTACACAACGGCGAAGTCGTGGCAAGCGAGGAGCAGCAGGCTCGACTTGGGGAAAGACCAAATATTCTTCTCGCATGCTTTGTTTGTGTTCACTGGAACTTGTGTCATTTTAAAGAACAGATTGTAATGATTTGGGTTATGAGGACGTGCTGTCAGATCTATCCAAAGCTCTGTTCAGATTCCAAAAATCTAAAACCAGTTTTCCGTATTGAAATGTTTACTTTTTTACCAGTCTTTAAGTAACTGGCTAATTTTTACTGATGCATCTTCATCTCATCATATATTCCAGACTTCTGATAATTATCCATTACTCCCTGATACTGATCCGATAACCTTCAGTAGCTTATCAATACGGAATAATTGCACTAAGAAGTGATGCGTGCAGTTAGGGCTGGACAATATGAGAAAAAACCTCCTGATTATTTTGTTGATTTGTTATTCAGTCGATCACAAATCACTGTTTATGTGAAGACTTAAGGTTCCGTTGTTCCCCTAAGTAAAATGTAAAGATGTCATGAGGTTAATTTTGGTTTATATTAACACTGACTGATATTGATAACTATCAATATTTTCACAGTATATAATTTAATAATGCTGCCAATTTGATGTGTGTCACGAGAATGCCTCATGACACACATCAAGGACTGGGCGATTGGGGGAGGGGGGAGTGTTCATTTCGAAAGGAAAGGTGATTTTTCTGCTAAATCACGATACTCCTGATATTCACTGTGTGAGCGGTCATATCGTGATACGATCATTTATCACTACATCTCCCAGCCCTATATTCAGGGTAATTTGTTTGAAATTAAATCTACTTATCGAACTTGAAGGTAGTGAAATGTATCTTATACACACATTACATCATACTCATGTTATGTACAATAAGCAATTATTGAATGAGGTGAAATGAGCATTATTTGTCTGAAGGGTTGCTTGGCTAAAGCGGGTAACACTCTGAGATCAAATAATTCTTCATATCATATGAACGCCGAATTCTATCTCCGTTTATTCATTCCAAATATTTTGTAAGTAAACAGTCATGTTGCTATGTTGCACGTGCTAGTTGTGCAATAATAGTTCAGCTTATCCAATGGCATTGATGCAATAATTTGGTTATCCAATGGCAGTGACGCAGTACCAAGAATTATTTGATGGCTTTCCACCAATTAGACATGAGAAAATCTCTTAGGACTTTATTTGGCTGGTGAACTATAAAGTAAAGTTCAAGCCCTGGTTATTGAAAACATGCTCATTTCATTGGTGATACAATGGTTATAAAATTTCGAGGAAGATTTCCTGATATGAATCCTGGGAAGACCCTCCCTAGAAGACGTCTCTTGTGGCAGCAATAATTAAGGACTATTAACAAACTATTTTGGGTAAAGGTATTTGGCGTTACTGCTAGTTGGCGCTAAATCATGCTAAAATCACTCTTGTATTCCTTGTCTTCTGAGTACATACTCTCTGTGGTTGGACTTGACTTACTCATGGCTGGTAAACACTTTAGAACCAAAGTAATTTAAAGGCTGAGATTTATAACCTCACTACATATCAGCAGAGATTATTCCTCCATGTCATCTGAGCGGCAGTCAGCTACCGATCGAAGACTTTAGTCCAAGGCATTGAATTCTCCATCACATGAAGACAATAAGTCTCCACTTCACGTTTTATCTCTGTCACACTTTATTCTTCAGTTTAAGTTTTACTCTCAATCTTTAGATCTACCAAAAGAAGACTCAAATGTATCTTGGTCAAGTGATGGATTATTACCGCAAATAAATCCATTTGAGTGCTGTTTTTACATTACGATTACCTGAATACAAACGTATCCATTAAATACGTCCAAAAGGGTTGTTGCTGTTCAAGCAGAGCAGAGTGAAAATGGATGAGCTTTTTAACCAGAGTGCCTAGAGGAACTGAGCATGTGTGTGTATATATATTTGGGTCATGAATATTACTGTGCCATTTGTTCCCTCGTTGGCTCCAAATGATTTGCGTAAGATGGACTGTCTGTAATGGTAAAAATACTTTGTTAAAGTTGTCACTTTGTAAAGTGAGTTGTCACCCATGCTCATTTTCTTTCCTTTCATTGATCTTGTGTAATGATGGCACATTTGATCTAAGGACAAGCAGACGTTGCTCGATCGCAAAAGCCAAACTCCTTATAAATTCACCAGAGGAACTTGGATACGGTGCGAATACTATTAGATCAAATCCTACAGTCTTGCACTGATGAATTGCAGGAGAAGGTCAAATTGAAGAGAGAATGATGCAAGTCACACCTGACAATTTTACTGCTCTTTATTGAGCCACTCGAGATGCTCCGTCAGCCATGTTAATTTTTCTTCTTCAACTATGGCATGTAAAGATCTCACATCATCTCTCAATTGATCTAGTATAGTTTTGAATTTCTCATGCTTCAATGGGGGCACAGCCGCCAGCAATCTTGCCTCACAGCAAGAAGGTTCTGGGTTTGAGGCCTATGGTCAGCAAAGGACGTTTTTGTGTGGAGTGTGCATGTTCTCCCCATGATTGCTTGGGTTTCCTTGCAGAGTCCAAAGACCTGCACATGAGGCTAATTTGCTGTCGATTCAGAGTGGCACCCGTCAAGTACACAGCCTGAGAGAGATGCCTCCCCAAGAATGAATGAATGCTTCATTATTTGGCTTTCCTCCTGCTAATACTGAACCATGGTTGGGTTTCAGGGTTGTTAGAATTGTTAGAATGGATAACAAGAGCATCAGGCCTATGTCAGCTATCACAATGCATTTTGTTATCTTGGATTGCCACTGGGAATCTGACTTCTGATTTTCTGTCGGCAGTCCAAGCAAGCAGAATTGGTTATGCTTCCTGGGTGGAAAGAATGGCATCATTATCTATCCCCATGGTTAAGACTGACACTCCTGTATGCGAAAGAGAGAAGATATATATACACACTGCTCAAAAAAATAAAGGGAACACTTAAACAACACAATGTAACTCCAAGTCAATCACACTTCTGTGAAATCA
>JBCNYH010000008.1:8495578-8511328 GCA_039654325.1 Tandanus tandanus | reverse complement strand
GACTCCAAATCCAGACCTCCATGGGTTAATAAATTTGATTTCCATTGATAATTTTTGTGTGATTTTGTTGTCAGCACTATGTAAAGAACATTTCCCAAGAATATTTCGTTCATTCTGATCTAAGATGTGTTATTTTAGTGTTCCCTTTATGTTTTTTGATCAGTATATATATATATGTGTATCCCAAGTGTGTAAAAACAAGTGCTCCATCTTTAATTCCATTCCTCAGATCAGTTCCTAGTGTCATACTGAAATGAAAGGTATGCATATCAGAGATGAAACAGATGTCTTAACAAACTGTTATGATGGTTTGAATAACAGTGAAAGTTCTGGTATTCGTAGCTGGCTTCATTTAATGGGGAGAAGACAAGCGTGCCCAAGTATTTCTTTTCTGTACATATCATTTCAAAGCTATAGTTACTGCCATGTAGTGGAGACATGCCAATTCACTTTTCTTGCTGGACACAATGGCCTGGACATGCGGTTGGTCTTCCGTTGTAATTATTAACCTCTCGGGTACCTTGGAAAAGTTTACCTGACTGCCTCAAAGAAGAAACAAAAGTGTGCTGTATGAACTCCAAGCTTTCCCCAGCAGTGTCGAGCTTCTGCACTACAACAAATCATAGCACTGCTGCTCAAGACAACAGACCCCACTGGTGCACACCCAAGGGACTTTTGCGTCTCACAGGGTGACCCAGTTCCATCATGCCTTTCCTTCACCTCTCTTTTCTTCCCTCCTTTTTTCTGCATTGGTGGCTTCTTTAGCCTCAGTGTTTGTCAGTCAGTGAATCCTTTAACCTGATTCCTCCCAACCCCAGTCAAATTGATAGCAGAGTTTTTCTTTGCTAAGCAAATAATTTCCTGAAAGCTTGAAAGGTGGCATGTACCTGGATAGAAAAATCTGCAGTTGAAAATAACTGCAATGCAGCAGTATCAGAAAGCCATATTAATATTAATGCCTACCTGTATTTGCCAACCTGTCACTCCAGTGTTCTGAGTGAACATCATCCATTGACCAGACCGAGTGACCAAGGCAAGGGTTGGAGTTGCCAAGTCCTTTGTCTTTCTAAAAGGGCTCGTGATCCAAGCACATTTATGTGAGAGTAAACTTTACTGGGTTCTGCTTTGCTTGGTAGGCAAATCTTTGCCCTTTTGGTTGACCTTTTTGTTGTCTATTAAAACATTGTGCCATCTCTATAAAATTGTCCCGAAGCAAGTGTGAGAGTAAACCCAGGGGTCTAGGGGCTGGCATTTCCAAGTAGCTCCCTCACGTTCGCCTACACTTGCCTTTCTAAGAGAATCTGCCAAAGCAGGGAACTGTGAGTTCTCATAACTCAAGTATATCTCTTGAGTGTGGGTTTCATTTGTCAAGGGTGTAACTTAGAAGTTTTGGAATCTGGTCCAAAAATTGGATATTTGATTATGTCGTTACATCTATTTTAAAAAGTTCGTCTGGAAGCAAGACCGAAACCAAAGCCTGTTGTATAGATGTACACTGCAGTTGACTGTATGACCAAGTGATCATGACTTGTGGTGGCATTGTCCTCATCTTTACCACCCTTTCTCTTAGTGATCCCAACAAAGCAGGAACCATTCCTGTATACTGAGCCCCAAGACTTAAGCACGTCCCTAAAAAAAAGTAAACCTAATAGGATTTCTAGTGTTTAGGTCAGACATTGACCTTTGATTTTTGGTAGGATTTGGTTAAAAATGCTGCCGAGTCTATGCAAAATCAAACCCAGATTTATACCTAAGGTCAGGTATGAAGTTGACGGTTATGCGACAAAGTGACCATGACTCTCTAAACGGCTGGCTTTATTGAGTAGTTTCATTCATCTTTGCCTACCTCCATCTTTCTGTAAGATATGCCAAGTCAAAAAGCCTGAAGTACACCAAGGGAGCTTCTCAAAGCTTACATTGCATCCTCATTTCCCTTCACTTGCGTTTCATCCTTGTGTCATTAGTCCCTGGAGAGACTCGGGGGGGGGGGAATGATGTGAGGAGTGTGGAATTGAGGAAATGTGTTTTTAGAGAAATGAGATGTAATTTGCTTTAAAGATTCACACGCAGCGACATCCGTTGCTGATGATGGCAGCGCAGCTGTGTGTCTGCTGTGTAAATACATCGGACATCACATAAGGGGCAGGTTATGTATAGGCTGGTGTGCAGCCTTTCCGGGAAGGCTGCTCTTGTGGATTATTGATGTTTGCTCCTCAATCCTTGCTTTTTAATGCACAAGTAAGAGAATTGGGACGGTCAGCAAAGATGGCAGACCAGAAGAAACTTCCGGTTCAAGCGATTATGGAGGAAACAACAAATACGGGTTTTGAGAAGCACCCAAAGTTTCACAACCAAGACTCAATAAAATAAACCTACTGCAGTATCGTTTGCCAAGAGAGTATGGTTGGAGTCGGGCATCAACATCATGACCGTTGTTGGCCATTTAGTCGGGCATCAACACTATGACCTTTGTTGGCCGTTTATTAAAAATGCTGCCAAAAATTAGTTGGACTCCTCGCACAAATGTTAAATAAACACAGATTAAATAATAAACAAAACAAGAAATGGGATTCTCTGTGAGGTTGGCAGTTGTATGGATTTTGTGTGTGCAGCATGTACACTGCAGTGCAGCTGCTTCGCTCTGCAGCCCTCAGAGTGTGTATATTGCTGCTGACACCTCTCTCTCTCTCTCTCTCTCTCTCTCTCGCGCTCTCTCTCTCTCTCTCGCGCTCTCTCTCTCAGAAGAAAGACAAACTGGTTTTACTGGAATCCATGGTGTAGCCCGAGAGGCTGCTGGAGTCCAGCTCTTGTCTCAGTACAGTGAGCCATTTGTATCAATTTATTCTACACGACAGATATATAATTTTTGGTCTTTAAACCCCCACCCAGCCCCCACCCCAACCTCTACCGCCTTCTCTCTTTCCTCCTGCTTGCCTTCCTGGAAGTCTTGATTTAGATTCACGTTGATTGGAGAAAGCCTAAAAGCTCGAGCAGCGTGTTGACTTTCCCTATAGCCTAGAAGAGAATGGTATACTTTCCAGGCAAGGCGTCCTTTATATGGTATCTGCTCATTTCTCCCCTTGTATCCTTCCTGAACGTAACCTCGTCATTGTCACACTCGTTGTGCTAATCTTTCTCAGATCTCGTCTCCCCTTTTTCTGTTCTTGTCTTCTGTTGTATGATTTTCGACAATCTTTTCTCTTCTAGCTTTTTGTCTTTGCCTACCTTTTGCTCTCATACCTACTCCCCCCCCTGCAAACCATTTCTCATTTCCAGCTTCCCTCGTTTAGAGGTTGGCTTGCCCATTGCAGGTGCTGCACAGATTCCCAATCAGCTTCCTTCCACCCCCCCAACCCCCTCCTTCCACCAGTACCACTGCTCCAACATGTGAGTGAACAGTTTGTCTCCCACTGATCTGGATTCCGACTCAGTGTGTTGTTTTGGCGGATTGGATGTAGGAAGAGGACGAGAAAGCCGATTCCAGGCTCCCATCAGGCCCTGCAGTGCTTCCCAGGACTCTGTACCCTTTATATAACCTTCACACTGCAAGCCCTCCATTAACAGCAGCCTTCAACTCACTGGTGTCCTCATGGTCCAAATGTCTATTTCAGATGTAAGGGTGGTTTCAGGAGAAAACTCTGTACCGCTGCGTTTACTCTGATTTATTTGCGTAACTTTTTGATTTCTCTTTTGTTTTCCCTCGCGCTCTCTCTGATCCTACTGTTTAGATAACATTTCTTGTCTATAAGACTGACTTGAAGAATAACCTCTCTCTCTCTGTCTCTCTCTCTTTCTCTCTCTCTCTCTCTCTTACTCCCTCTCTATCTTTCTGTCTCCCTCCCTCTCTCTGTCTTTCTTTCTTCCCTCCCCTTTTCCTTTTGTTCTCATCTCTCTTATTGTACTTGCTTTCTTCCTTTCCTTTTTCTCTTGGTCCCCCCACTCTCTCTCTCTCTCTCTCTCTCTCTCTCTCTCTCTCTCTCTCAGTGCCATGCGTGTGCTGCTATCCAAGCTGCCACGGCCCTGGATAGTAGATGAGAAGAAGGACGATGGATACACCGCCCTTCACCTGGCTGCGCTTAACAATCATGTAGAAGTCGCAGAGCTTCTCGTCCACCAGGTATACACACACTCTCTCTCTCTCTCTCTCTCTCTCTCTCTCTCTCTCTCACCCTCTCACACACACACACACACTCACATGCATACAATGTCGGTAATCCTGTATGTGTATCCAATCCTTTTGGAAGTGTGAAAGCACCTGCGCTTACAAGTACCATAAAACGCATAACATTAATTCAGGCTGATAATTGATCCACTTACGGTAATTATAGTGGGAGAGTTTAGAAAAGAGCTCTCGAGGGTCTCGTAGCCTTCATGCTGTTTGCTGGATCATAAGAGCTGGATCGTACGAGCTGCGCTCAAGACAGACGATCACTAAAAAACACTAGGTGCTAAATACCGTAGCGATGCTAGATACCGTAGCATCGCTATTCTGCTGAATGTTACAACCCAGTGATCTTCGGTAGTCTAGTAGAGAGTCTCCACTCTGATTCTATCACACAGTTACATTTTTCTAAATTTCTAAATTGTTTTGCACAGTTATACATTGTTATTCCATCCCATCTCCATTTCCTGTTTCCTGTTCATGCTCACTTCATAAGCTAGGGTGCCTGCTAGTGTCTTAGAAATGTATGTTGATCACCGCGTGTGGTGCGTGTCATCACAAAATACTCCTTGTAGGATCTCTTGATGTAGCGGTGTCTGAGTGTCCACTCACAAAGTATTGGCACCCTGGGCGCTGGTACTGCGGGACCAAGAAAAAAACCCAATATGATGTGAAGTAATATCACTGACTTTTATTCCACTTTATTTATTTGTCCATATTAAGTGTTTAATTTATTTAATTAGCTGGTTAATGGTCCAGAAAGATAACTTGTGCTTTAATTGGGCTTTGTTACGCAACAGGAAAGTAACACATACTCTGGATTATGGTGCGACTTTTGAGAATTTAAGACTCAAGACAAAGGAAACCATCATAAAAGCTCTTCCTTCGTTTAGCCACACAAGTCCAGATCTTCCAGCAGTGCAGCATAGCGCATAGCTCATGCATGCTCCAGCTGCAGTGCTAGCGCTTCCTCCTTATTACATTAGCTGGAATAGGGCTAGAAAGAGAGCACGGGTTCACACCAGTGTGACTTGAGCCTACTCCTCTGCCGCCAAGCCGCAGTAGGAGCTGCACTGCAGCAGTGCGGAGAGCCCGTGTTGCTGAGGGGGTTCATTCAGGGAATATCTGAATACAAATGACGTCCCAGTAGCTCACGTTTCGGAACACAGCCCGTAGGAGCGGGATGCAGCACGTGCCAAATGTGCAGATATGCCAAAGGATGCAGGTTGTACGAGCCAGGTTATAGGTAGGGTGTAAGGTGGGAGAAGTGTATAAGATGTAGTCCATTCATATGTATTAAAGCATTCCAGATCGTTTACTTTGCTGCATTTGTCATCAGCAGGCTCATTGCAGATCTCACTAATGGTGTTTGATTGAGTGTAGTTTGTACTGCAGAAGCGCCGACTTCCAGACAGGACGCTCTCAGCCAAATGCGATTTAAGCACTTTGTCTCTTTCGGTCTCCCTCGCAGGGAAGTGCCAGTCTGGACATACAGAACGTGAACCAGCAGACGGCGTTGCACTTGGCCGTGGAGCGGCAGCACACACAGATCGTCCGGGTGAGTGATCGATGGACTTCCCAGTGCTCTTTATTCCTTATATTTCTTTTTTTCCTGATCACAATCACACACACTTCTCATCCCACTGCGCTGCCCTCCTCCTTTCTCCCTTCCTCCTTATGAGCTCATCCACGTTAATGACCGTGCGAACGGCTCAGCCTGGCTCTACCACGCACAGCCTCCTGCAGCAGAATTAGCCTCTGTGATTGAATTAATTCAGCCCCAAGGACTCCAGAGCGCCACTAGGATAGAATCGAGTGTGTGGTCTGAATAGAAAATTTGTTGATAGTTCCAGCGCCATCTTGTGGACGTCTAGCAGAATTGCGGCTTCATTTCTTGTGTTTGATATCAATAATCAACTATAGTGTTGTAATGATGTGGAGTTACTGATAGCAAACCCAAAAAGTGAATTATTGTCCACTAACAGCAGGTTTATTTTTCTTAAACCACAAGTAATTTGCTGTGTAATATAAATAAATAATAGCACAATTGAACTTTACCTGGAGCAGTCCATGTTTATGAGGGTTGTGTAGGGGGTTGTAGAAAAATTTTTGATTCCTCCTTAAATTAATTTTACTATGTAAAGCTGCTTTGTGACAATGTCAATTGTAAAAAGTGTTGTATAACTAAAACTGAATTGAATTGAATTGAATTTATGCTGCAAAGGAAGCACCCGTCCAATCAGAAGCGAGTATTTTTCTATAATAGTCTTGCTGAAACAGGAAGCAGCTTTTGCCCTCCCAGCTGAATTATAACGCACATCCTCTGCGTCTCCACAGCTGCTGGTGAGAGCCGAGGCCAAGCTGGACGTGCAGGACAAGGACGGGGACACGCCACTGCACGAGGCTCTCCGCCATCACACCCTGTCTCAGCTCCGGCAGCTCCAGGACATGCAGGATGTCAGCAAAGTGGAGCCCTGGGAGCCCTCCAAGAACACGGTACACCCCTTACGTCAGCATTAATGCACAGCAATACACTGCACGGTTCAGAGAGGAGGACAGTACAGTACAGAGAAAGAAAATGATCCATGCTTTAAACATTTTATCATTTTCAAATGGTATTTAAATTCACCAACCTTTGACCTCCCTACTATTTATTTATTTATTTATTTATTTATTTTAAATGAGATCTGGCATATTAAACAGATGCAAATCCTGACTTAAGGGTGCTAATATTATTTAACGATGATCTGTTTGTGTGTTGGGTACGACTCAAAAATATATTTAATCATGTGGTTTATTCCTCTTACACTACAACAGTTAATTGCAATTTCCTATTTATTAAAAATCAATACATCGTACTTTTTACCCATTTTATAGTTGTATTTAATGTTGTGGAACGTTAACAAGCCTAAAACGTAGCAGTAACAGTTCATCCATTTGAGTCCTTGTACGATAACGAATTTGAATGGAAGTAGGAATATAAACCTGGAATCTGTCTTGCAAAGCTGCTCAAAGGCCTCTGACCAATCAGAATCGAGAGTTTAAGCTCTCGAGAGTTTAACCAAGTTAGGTGGTATAATCCAATTTATCTGATCAGTTTTAATAATAGATCTTAAATAACTCTTCCAGGAGGTTATGTTTTCAGATTGGTTGGTTGTTTTGTTTGTCTGTTTGCATACATGTTAAATCATAGACTTGTGCACGGATTTGGGTAAAATTTTAGTCTGGAGTAAGGTGTGATACACATAACAATCCATAACATTTTGGTTGTGGTCTGTGCATGGGATCATGTTGGGAAAAAATATCCAAAAACCCCGAAAAAGAAAATACCTGTTTTTTAATAAGCACCAATATATGATATGATACTAGGGGAGACATTTCATTATAACTTTGACAAATTATAATAATCCGTTTGTGCCTGATGGTCATACCTTGCACTTTGAATACCCCTCTAGTTATAAGTATGTAATGAAACCCGGAATCAGAGCCGAACTGGAACGACGTTTTTAAAAGCTAAACATCTTCATTCCAAGCTTCCTCCAAGTCTACAATGCAAGCAACAGTGAAGAACAGCAACTGATTCAGTCTCTCTGTAGCCATCAAGTGCTCTTTGGCTTCTTCTTGTTCTTGTCTGATCAAAGCATCCATTGGTTTCGCACATCTGGGCCGTAAGGCACAGAGGGCACTGCTGAGATCAGAAAGGGGATGGCCGTGCTGAAAATGGTGTGCTCAGAAGCCTAATTGAAATCTTCAGCACGTTCGCTTGTACAATCCAGCAGCGCAGTGGAGAAAATTGAATTTCCCGGCCCAGCGGCTCCATCGGAGCAGATGTAAGAAGCGGCGAGCCAGGACACAATCAGGGGAAACGATCCAGAGTCATTGGAACGACAGCGTTCACCACCCTCCCTTCTTCATCATCCTCTTTTTTCCCCCTCCTCTTTTTTCTCTTTCCCCTACTGCCTCAGTTGTCCCGTTGACCTAAGTGGAAAGCCAGAGCACAACGAGAGGAGAAATGGCAGCTATAGCGAAGTTAAAATAGTGGAACAGCTGCTAAATGAATCGCTTGTTCGCAGACCATTAAGGTCCCTGTTGGCAGTTCGGGGGCCAGTATGCACACTCTGAAGTGCCTACTTATGAACTTTTACAGCAGATCAGTGACTCCCAGGCCAGTCCTTAAAAAACATTGCAAAAATGGCTTGAAACGTTTTCAGTTTTAGAGCCTTAAGGACAGACCACGCAGATTAACGCTGCTCAGGTATTGTAACGTTTACCGCCAACAGCTGCTGAGATTGTATTCTCACCAGGTACCGAGATGAAACTGTAACCATTAGTGCTTAAAAAACACAACTCAGGTTTTTAGTGATGTAGGATTTCTGGAGATATTTACATATTTTGTTGATATTTGAACAGTAAAATGATGAATGGACCAGGCTTCAGGAAATAAATCATGCCAGTGTGCAGACGATGTAATATACCCATCTTTAGAACCAACTCTTCTGAGTGATGTCTAAAGTATTAAGCTAGAGTACATAAGCTCTACTTTTTTGCTGTAATATTTAGCTATAAGTGATGCAACGATTTCCAGAAACTCTGTAACTCCACTTTCAGTAGTCGGGTATACAGTGGGAAGGGCAACTTAATCCAGGAAGGATCCTAGTAGTACCAAACACGTTCCACTTCTGGATTATAGACTTTGCTGAGAAAATTTTATTGGGCATCCATCTCTTGACCTGTGCCTGTTCCCAACTTTATCCCTAAGATCTTTTGACAGGGCCTTGCCACCCATAGTTGATTATTTGCTTTTAGTTACACTGCCAAGCACTGGAATGCTCTAGTAGGAGCTGTTTTTGTACTGAACTAATCAGAATAACTATTATTGGTCACAGGTGGAAGAGAAGGTAATTAGTTACACCTGAGTGTGTTTACAAATATTTATAGGAGGGGGTGATCCTTTAACCATCTCAGTAATTTTTTTAATTTTATTTATTTTTCTGGACTATTGCTAGTATGTCTTCACATGGCTGCTCAAAGTCGCACTGAGTAAATACAGCTAGGAAAATATATTTTTGTGTAGCTTCATTTCAGGCTGTGACTGTACAGTCACGACGCAACCAATCACGTCACAGGAGCACAGTGCATAAAATCATACAGATAAATGAGCTTCAGTGTTTTTTTCAGACATCAGAATGATGAAACATTGTGAGATTGTGGCATGGTGCTGGTGCCAGATGGGCTGGTTTGAGGGGGTTTTTTTTGTTTGTTTGTTTTTAGAAGTGGCTGATCCCCTGGGAATCTCACACAACAAAAAAGTTTCTATATTTTGCTCAGAATAGTGCAAAATAACATTGAACAAGAGACGGTTCACTCACTCACGATATGGTTTACGCCATTAGCACATAGAAGGTGTCTGATGTTGCATGACGTGTCCACAGTTTCCTTCTCCGGAGTCCTCTATCGAGGGCACCCTTTGTAACCATGGTGTGCAGAAAAGCATCTCAGCATGCTCAAAATATTACAGCTTGTCGTGGATAGGCTTCATCAGTAGAAGATATTGGGTTGAGCTCCTATCAGTGAGGAGCTGGAATCTGAGGTCATCATGGGAAGAAACTCACCAAAACTCGACAGTAAATAAAAAGAATTCATATAAAAAATTCAGCTTTAGGTTTGGGTTACGTTTGGTGAGATGTTCACCCAGCGTTCACAACCCTAGTAGGATTAAGCGCTTTGGATCAAAAAATATTACTTTTAATGTTTATTTGTTTACAGAAGGACATTTTCAGGATCTGTTATATTTGGCCATTTTAGTACCTTCTAATGACGCTTGATGGGGCATTTGCTCAATAAATCATTAAATTCTTTATCTGTTCCAACAGTAGGAGAGGGCTCGGCATGTTTATGATGCAGCGCTGAAACGCAAATCACACTCCAGGCATCATTTATTTAACTTATTACTGCTCAGAATATCACAATAAATCATTTTCCGACCTGAAAGAGTCGACTCTTTGGTGAGTCAAATTATGTGACTCTTTAAAAAGCTTGCCAAGATTACTGGCTCAGTTCATTGTGAAGTTAAAAGTGGACCCAAAAGTTTGAGTAGTGTTGAGAAATGCCCTCTTGTGGAGGATGAAGTAAAAGCAGGAAATTAAGGAAAAGGAAAACTGCTTCTCCTCCAGATTCAAGTTAAAATATGCGGTAGAAAAACTATTACTGCTTTATTATTACACATGAAAATTGTAGACTAATTAGAGCTGCTTCTCTGCGTAGTAAAGTTCTTCTGATTGATCTATACCCATGAACTTTGTGAAAATGTTGCTCCAAGTGTAAGAACATCGTATTTTCCCTGCTCTTTTTTTTTTGCGCGTCTATTTGACCTGCTGTCCGACCTCCTGTTAAACACCGTCTTTCATCCTCATTAACACCCCGTGCTGTCTGTACGCCTCAGATCCCCAAGACGTTCTGTCTCTTCCTCCGTCACGCCCAACACCTGACCTCTGACCTGTACTGATACGATCATCACGTCTTTATTCCCTCTGCCCTCAGAGCTGCCAGCGGGCCACGTCTTCTCCCTGCGACCGCTTTAAATCACACAGACGATGGCAGGAGGCTGATCCGGGGCCAGAGCCTTGTCATTTATTAACGCAGTCAAATCGGTGTGACAAATCTCTTGCCCATTACCCGGCGTGTAAGCCATCCATTTAAAAAGCAAGGCTCGGAACGTTGAAGTGTGCCGTCCTCTTCATTCACAGACTGTACTGTAGAACATTCCAGATGAACATCTCATAAGCCTTATGGATCGTCTGCTTTGTTTATTATCTGATGGTCCCATTTAGTTTAGAAAGAGTGGCACAAAATCAGTCATACGTCTTCGATCCATTCATCAGTATTTTTCTCTTATCCTACAGGAAGTTTGTTATTTATGGGTGTGTTTTCAGCGCAGGAACCTTTCAGGAACCTTCAGGAATCATGGCCAATAGGGCTTCCTGAATTTTCCTAGCGTTTCTAGGTTCTTTTTTTTTGTAGAACAGGAACTATTGGGCAGCTTACTGACTGGCCGTACTCAAGCACCGTGTAATCCTGGAACTCTTGTACCCCCAAAAACCGCTTGTCTGGAATTCAAAAACCTTTTCAAGAACTCCAAAACCCTTTCAGGATGAATGAAACTTGTTCAGGAGCTCCGAAACATGTTTGGGAACATATAAACTTTTTCAGGAACATGGAAACTAGGAATGCAGAATCCTCTTCAGGAACACAGAAACCGGTACGGAAATGCAGAAGACTTGTTCAGTAGCCCAAAAACTTGTCCGGTAGCACAGAAACCCATTTGGGAATGGGGGGAAAATTGTTTGGGAATGTGGAAAATTGTTTGGTACCCCAGAAACTCATTTGTGAACGCAGGAAACTTGTTTAGGAATGCTTAAAATATGCATAAAATTTTGGGGTGGAATGAGGAGAATGCGGGAAATCTTGTTTGAGAATGCGGGAAAAAATGGTTGGGAATGCGGAAAACTTGTTCGGTAAGACATAAAACTTGTTTAGGAATGCTTGAAATTTTGAGGGGGAATGGGAAAAATTGTTTGGGAATGTGGAAAAACTCATTTGGGAATCCGTAAAACTTGTGTGTGAAGGTGGAAAACTTGTTCAGGAAGACGAAAATCAGTTTTTTAGAGTCTAAACCCTTTGGAGGGATTCATATTAACTCCTGAACTCAGGAACTTTTTCAGGAACTCGGAAACTTTCCCTTGGTCTACAAACCTTTCAGAAAACAGCACCTTTTAATAGCTCATGTTTTTGCAGAAATCTTAGGCAGTATTTGAGTTCCTAGGTAACAGTTCCAGCCAGGAACTGTTTTTAGTTAATGCAAAGGTTGCCTGTAGTGTATTTTTACGTCTAACGTGAATCACACACACATTACTGCTGTGTTCAGTGTGGAAATTTGAGTGTAGGTTATTCTGAATACTGTGTTTTTCACGGCTTCATGCTTTCCGTGTAGCTGATTATGGGACTGGGGACTCAAGGAGCTGAGAAGAAGAGCGCCGCCTCCATCGCCTGCTTCCTGGCAGCCAATGGCGCCGACCTGACCATCCGCAACAAGAAGGGCCAGTCTCCGCTTGACCTCTGCCCTGACCCCAGCCTGTGCAAAGCCCTGGCCAAGTGCCACAAGGAAAAGACGAGGTACTGAAAAGATATCATAATCTAGATTTATATTTAAGCAGATGTTTTTATTTTAGTTCAGAAACTGTCTCAGGAGGTTGTGCGCTGTAGAAAACTTGATACGTAACAGATTAACAACCCATTCGTGTGCCTTATTTACGTAAGTTTACCTTGTATCTTGCTCTTGTTAAATCTACATTCATTTTCCCCCCCCATTTTTCTCCCCCAATGTCTTTTTTTTTTTTTTTTTTTTGCCCCCTTCGTCCTCGGTTTCCTTCCTGCTCTCATCCATCTTTCCGACTTGTCATGTTTTCCTTTCACCCCATTCATCTTTTGTTTGACTTTTCCCTTTTCCCCCTTCTCTCAACTGCCCTGCTGCCATTTCCCTTCTTCCTCTCATCACACGTCTCTCACCATCCTTTCCCTCTCCTTGTGTCTCTCAGCGGACAGGTGGGCTCCCGAAGCCCGTCTCTGAACAGCAACAACGAGACCTTGGAGGAGTGTATGGTGTGCTCCGACATGAAGCGGGACACGCTGTTCGGGCCGTGCGGCCACATTGCCACCTGCTCGCTGTGTTCTCCTCGTGTCAAGAAGTGTCTCATCTGTAAAGAGCAGGTCCAGTCCAGGACCAAGGTAGTGTACACTCTCTCAGTGCTAGGAGGGTGGTGGAGTCAGTTACAGTGTAAAGTGTTCTTAAACTATTTAAACGTATTTTTTTTATAGATCATTTCATAACTTTTTGCTATAAGGCTCTTGTACCTGAAATGTGCTTTAAGCCTAGCCCCACCCACTGCATAATTTAAAAACAAATGCTTAAAAGTCAGAAAGTGACTAAGTGGTTGGTTGGGTGGTGCGGAAAGTGTAAGCAGGATGGTGTGAAAGAGGGTGGGCTGGGAGGTACGGATAAGGACAGAGAAGGTGGGCATTTAGAGGAAGAGAGGGGACAGAGAGGAGCAAAGACAGTGGGCACAGAGGGATAGATAGAAACAGTGGGTGAGAAGGAGCAGAGAGGGTAGGTACGGAGGGTTAGAGACAGTGGGCAGGTAGTAGCAGAAAGGGTGGGCACAGAGGGTTAGAGACTGGGCGGGGAGGAGCAGAGAGGATGGGCAAGGAGGAGTAGAGACAGTGGGTGGGGAGAGGGTGGGCACGGAGGATTAGAGACAGTGGGCAGGTAGGAGCAGAGAGGGTAGGTATGGAGGGTTTTAGACAGTCGGTGAGAAGGAGCAGAGAGGGTAGGTACGGAGGGTTAGATACAGTAGGCAGGTAGAAGCAGAGAGGGTGGGCACAGAGTGGTAGAAACAGTGGGCAGGAATGAGCAGAGAGGGTGGGTGGGGAGAAGCAGAGGGTGGGCATAGAGGGGTAGAGACAGTGGGCACTGAGGAGCAGAGAGAGTGGGCACAGAGGGGTTGAGACAGTGGGTGGGAAGGAGCAAATAGGATCAGTATAGAGGGGTAGAGACATTGGGTGGGGAGGAGCAGAGAGGGTGGGCATAGAGTGGTAGAGACAGTGGGTGGGGAGGAGCAAAGAGGGTGGGCACAGAGGGGTAAAGTCAGTGGGCAGGGAGGGGCAGAGAGGGTGGGCACAGAGGTGTAGAGAGGATGGGCATAGAGTGGTAGAGCCATTGGGTGGAGAGGAGCAGAGAGGGTGGGCATAGAGTGGTAGAGACAGTGGGAAGGGAGGAGCAAAGAGGGTGGGCATAGAGGGGTAGAGACTGGGCAAAGAGGAAAAGAGAGGGTGGGCACAGAGAGGTAGAGACATTGGACGGGGAGGAGCAGAAAGAGTGGGCGAGGAGAAGCAGGGAGGGTGGGCATAGAGTGGTAGAGACAGTTGGCGGGGAGGACAAAGAGGGTGGGCATAGAGGGGTAGAGAAAGTGGGCAGGGAGGAAAAGAGAGGGTGGACACGGGTAGAGACATTGGGTGGGGAGGAGCAGAGAGGGTGGGCATGGAAGGGTAAATACGGTGGGCAGGGAGGAAAAGAGGGTGGGCAGGGAGAAAAAAAATTGGGCCGCACATCCTTTTGAATTTAAAAAACTACACTGCTATCTGTGAGCACTTGTTAATTTTCAAGAGCACTGTTCCTAATCGCTTGTTGCGGACAAACATGTGACGTGTACACCTGTGTACGTACATTATGACCTGTTCATTTTCGTTTCTGTCCCACAGATCGAAGAGTGTGTGGTTTGCTCAGACAAGAAAGCAGCCGTGCTCTTCCAGCCCTGTGGTCACATGTGCGCGTGTGAGAGTAAGTCTGCTGCCTAACCTTCTTTCCACATGTCTGTGTGTGTGTGAGAGAGAGATCGAGAGAGTGATTGTGAGAGCATTACCTGGCTCTCCTGTGAAGTGTCTCACACACATTATCATTATATGGCATAATCTTACTTCATCCCACTTACAGTCAACAGTGTATGCTTACTACACGTTGTATACACATTTTTAGTATATTCCACCCAGGAATGGCATGATCTGATTGGCTGGATATTTTGGGATTATTATACATTATCCACCTTGCAATCTAAGGATAATGCTGGAATCAAAACGGTGGACAAAGTCACTGATTCTGTAATCCTAAGAATTCAACACTTTTTATCTTATGTTCCTGTGTAGTTTATACTAAAACAGTTATTCACCTCAGGCTCAGTGGATATGACTGAATATTCCCCTCGATGTTTGTTTCTGGCGAATAATTATTATATATTATTGTGTGTGTGTGTGTGTGTGTGTGTGTGTGTGTGTGTGTGTGTGTGTGTAGACTGTGCTAGCCTGATGAAGAAGTGTGTGCAGTGCCGGGCAGTGGTGGAGCGGCGCACTCCTTTCGTCCTGTGCTGTGGAGGGAAAGGTATGGAGGATGCCACTGATGATGAGGATCTTAGTGAGTGAACTTCCACAAGCTCCCTTTATTTCTTCTTCTTATTTCTTTCTCCTTTTCAGATTGTATTCATACTCTGTGTTTTGACTTGCCTTGTTGTTTCTGTTTTGCGTTTGCTCATGTTCATGTTTCTAATGTTTTTTCCCCCTGCTGTAGGTTTCTGTGATATTACACTTTAAAAAGACCACTGTGTTCATTTTTGCGATGTAAGATAAGATCTTCGGTTAAAGTTGAATGATCTCTTTATACAGAGAGCGATGCAGCAGTGCTTCAGTGTTTTAAGGCCCATTTACAGGTGAAACTCGAAAAATTTGAATATCTTGCAAAAGTTCATTTATTTCAGTAATTCATCTTAAAAGGAGAAACTAATACACACTGCTCAAAAAAATAAAGGGAACACTTAAACAACACAATGTAACTCCAAGTCAATCGCAATTCAGTGAAATCAAACTGTCCACTTAGGAAGCAACACTGATTGACAATCAATTTCACACGCTGTTGTGCAAATGGAATAGACAACAGGTGGAAATTATAGGCAATTAGCAAGACACCCCAATAAAGGAGTGGTTCT
>JBCNYH010000008.1:8481509-8494376 GCA_039654325.1 Tandanus tandanus | reverse complement strand
ACACACACACACACACACACACACACACACACACACACACACACACACACACACACACACACACACACACAGTTCAGGCAACAGAGGAATGCAGTTCGTAACTCTTATCTCACCCCCCACCTCCCCTCACTCTCCAAAGTGCCTGCGTTCTGTTTGTCATAAGCAGCCACTTTTAGTCCCGCAAAAATGTCATCCCTCCTCCCACAGACGGGCCATCGTTCTACTCTGTGCTACCAACAGCACGCTACACACGCTCTCATTCCCAGATTCCACCTCGGATGGGAACCTGCCTGGAAGCTGTATTCACACACCCTATAGGCCAGAATACTTTAGTGTCTACGTCCAAGGGACTAATCAGTTCAAAAGTGGATATGACGAACACCATAGCAGCCTGGAAAAAATAACCCACGGTGGGAATCGAGGGTTACTCAAGGTCACAGTGTGTTCGATTTTTAAACACCTTACCTGAATTATCGCAGTGGTAGAATTGAACGTATGCACTTCTACTAGGTTTTTGAAAAGGGTGTTGTTTTGTCGATGATCAGTTCGGCTGCAGTCCAAGCACTGAAATACCCAGGCCTCCTCTTCCTAATATCAGCTTAACAGATTGCTCTCTCCTTTCATTCCTGCTTTTGACTACCTCATGACACTGTGCTGTAGGGCAGTCTAGTTTAGCCCTGAGTGATTGCAGAGCGCCATGCATTACATAACCCTGTGATTGGTTGCTTCTCAGCAGGGAGCTCTAACTCAGTGGCAGGGGGGTCACAGGATCTTCTCCAGCCCAACAATCTGGCGCTAAGTTGGTGTAAGTATTCCCTTCCTCCCCCCTTCATTCCTCTCTTTTCCAAAACTTCCTTCCTGCTGTATCTGACCGCAGAGCTCTTTGCACTTGTACTGGCGCTGGCCACTCTGCTCTTTCTGGAGTCTCCGGAACCATCGTGTTTTGGCTCCACGACTTAAATCTTCCCTTTGATTGTGTGTAAAGTCTCAATGAAGCTAGCTGCCTTCCTCATAACCCTCTTCCAGTAGTCGTTGAGCAAAAAAAGATACCAAAGAGAATACCACTTTGGACAAGGTTCCTATTAAAGTCCAATGGTTCAACAGTCGCCCACTACCAATAGATGGGGTGTCTTTTACCAATGGGTGGCGCTGACATGATAAGAGTTCTCAATATTTGCATGTCTTTGCATTGCAGCCAGCGGAAATATCCCAGCCTTACAGAGGGACAAAGACAACACTAATGTCAACGCAGACGTACAGAAGCTCCAGCAACAGCTCCAGGACATCAAAGAGCAGGTAGGAGTGGTTGGAGTAATATTCAAATTCTCAGAATTGTAATAATATCCATGCTGGATGGATAAATCAGAGGTGGACTAATGTTTGCATCTTGGGAGATGACCAACAGTCAGATTTTGCAGGCCCAACATGTAATGGTCTAGAAGGCTCTTTGTTGAATAAGCAGAGACCAGTGTGTCAGAAGGTAACCTGAGCATAAGACCAAAAAGTACCAGTCCCAGAATAACCAAGCATCAATCTGTAGTAGCTGTCTAAACGGTTCTTTGAGGTTTTTGCTTGGATGTGATTTTCAAAAGGCAGCCTCAGAGGTTGGCCAAGTACCAATCCCAGAATAATTAGAGACCAAAGTGTAGTAGTTGTCTAGAAAGTTCTATATTTAGTTCTGCTTAGACATGAGGTGGCCAACAAGTTACAATCCCAGAGATCCCAAAGACCAGTTTTAAGTAGTTCTGTAGAAGGTTCTTTGTTGAGTTTTAGCTTGGATGTGAGCCTCAAAAAGCTATCTCAAAGCATGGCCAACAAGTACCAATCTCAGAATATTTAGAAACCAGCATGTCTCTATCAGGCTCTGTGCTGAGTTCTACTTGGATGGGAGTCTCAGAAGGAAACCTCAGCATGTGGTCTACAAGTACCAATCCTAGACTATCTAGAGACCCACCTGTAGTAGCTCTCTAGAAAGTACTTTGTTGAGTCTTGTTTGTTTGGTTTGGTTTGTTTGCTTGGGGTTTTTTTGTCTTGGATGTAAGTCTCAAAAGGCAACCTCAGGGCATGGCCAACAAGTACCATTGCCAGATTAACCACAGACCAGTCTGTAGTGGTTCTTTAGAAGGTTCTTTTAACAATTAGCAATCCCAGAATTACAATAATAGATGTCTCGAACAGACTTCTGAACCCTGGTTCTGGTGGACCCCCCTGCCTTGCACATTTTAGTGTTTTCCTTGTTCCCCAACACACCTGATTTGACAAATTGTTTAACTAACAGCTCTTCATGACTTGAAGTGGCTGTGACCGAGCCGGGGAAATAATAAAATGTGCATGACAGAGAGTCCTCCAGGACCAGGGTTGGAAACCTCTTGTCTGAAAGGTTCTTTCAAGTAACAAGTAACAATCTCAGAATATCTAGAGCCCAGCGTATAGCCACTGTTACTTGTGTGATGGGTGTTTAATGGGGGGAAAAGAACTAAACCTGCATGTTTTATTTGTTCTAGACCATGTGCCCGGTTTGTCTGGATCGTCTGAAGAACATGATCTTCATGTGCGGCCATGGCACTTGCCAGCTGTGCGGCGACCGCATGAGCGAGTGCCCAATCTGCCGGAAGGCTATCGAGAGGCGAATCCTGCTGTATTAGAGCTCCAGGCCTCCGACTTCTCCTTGCTTCTCACCGCAGCACCCGCTCCTGTGGCTCCTGCTCATCAGTGTTACGTCAACTCTTTCTATTTTTGGTTATTGTCTTAAAGCTACCTTCTGGACTCAAGTTTTGATGCATCATGGCTTATTCTGTTTGGTTCGTTGCAAGCTCATTGCATGGTGGATGAGGACCTTTTGCGTCTTGTGCTCTGTTTTATCGTCTATAGTTTTTGGCTTCTTCATAAACATAAACTTACTTGTTAGGGAGTATATCTATTTAACAGAGTCTCACTACTCTGTTTACCAGATTTAGGAACTCAGAACACTACAACACTTCTAGTCTTTACCTATGCAGCACGTTCCGCTTCAGCGTTTGAATGGACTCTGCTGAGCAGAAGCTTGCGCATTTAGTTTTGTGTTCTTTATACCCCAAACTTTTTCTTTTTAGTGTCGCAAGCCTAAAAGCATAAAGGGTGCACTGATTCTGACAGAGAAGCATTTGATTTGCAAGCCTGAATCCCCACAAGGTGAAACAAAACGGTCATGGTGGACGGGGTTAATCTCTCCCCTGTCAGTCACAGCAGCACTTGGCAGTCATTGATGTCATGTATGAGGAAGATGGTTATGCTGCGCTACTCAGGACGGTTTGAAAAGATTCAATAGTCACAGTACAAGCAACCTGAGTGGTATTAATACTGCAAATGCATATTTTGTTAACCACCACGCCGTAGACCTTAATTACAGGAAGCAGCCGACATCAGTAATAGATCAACAAACCTATAAAGGAGGAAAATTAATTTTTATCTTGAATATGTTTATGGCATGACGAAAAAAGTCAAGATGCTTGTTAAAGTCACATCCATCAGCCAAAGGATACCACCCTTTTAAAAGGTTTTTAAAAGCTGTCAAAGATCAGCATTTTCTGCCACCGCTGCTAGGAGGTTATGCATGCCAGCTGTTAAAATAACAACTAGAAGCATTCGGGGAGTGCAAACCTCTGCCAAGCTAAACAAGCAAAGAAAATTTAAATCTTCTCACAGTGTTAAAGAATTTTGTGTAATCCTGCTTACAAACACATAACCTAGGTAAGGGTAAAACATAACCTTCGTGGCGGTGATGATGATCATTGTTAGTCAGTCTGGTATAGATCACCAAATCAGCGATGTTTGAAGGTTGTGACCCTGACTATGTTTATGGTTCTGAATCTTGTGGCCAGAAAAGTTACAAGAGACTTTGTGGCTCTGGAGTGTTCGAGACCTTAAAGTTTTTCACCAGCACTGTACTTAACTTCGCATGAAAATAAGGAGATCTCTTACTTTTTTTTTGGTGCTCTTTGTCGAACCGGTGCATCCTTACTTCAAATGCAAGATCACAAACCTTCCTCTGCTTTGTTTGAGCTTCGGCAAACACGTTCATGGGCAATACGTGCAAGCAAAGCCAGGAAACGGTCAACACTGTCGTTAACTTTTTGTCAAAACTGCCCGAAATCTTTTAGCTGCCATTTTCGATATTGTAATCCACAGTCATGACATTTCAAGTGACGCGTCCCAGATCCCACACCCTAACTTTTTGTTATTCATTATTTTAAAATCATGAGTATATGAAAGTAGGATAACCTCTGTCTATTATGGTATGTAATGATGTATTATACATACCAGCTTTCCTACAGTATGTACACACATTTAGTATTATTGTTCCATGTTATTAAATGGAGATGCTTAGGACATGAGGTCAAATTTTAAGAGCACAGATTTTGGAAGACAAATCGAACGCATCTGTTGTCTTAGCCCCTAAACGAAACTGACGTGATGATGAAAGTGTTCTGCCGCGTGAATGACTAAGCATTAATGAAAGAGTGCTAGCAACCACTGAAAAACCAGTTCTCAACATAATTTACTATGTTCCTGGGGATAAGCTTTATGGTTTTTGTTTGTTTTTTTGTTCTTGACTCCTTTTTAGACTGAAATTCAGTACAATCAAACAATCAAGCCAAGAAAATAAGTGTATGCAGGATAAAAGTTTAAAACTTAGGAAGTTTTGTCACCCAAAAGAAATATTTCCCAAAAGACAAAGTGGTCGTGTAGTTCATGATGTCCAGAAGCGGTCTCTATCCTCCTTACGGACAGTGTTTTAACCACACCGAGGTCTTTAACTGAGCAGAACTTGTTATATAATTTATTGGAGCAATTTTTATTGCATATGACTCTAGATTACCAGTGCAAAAACTTTTCTTTCTTTCTTTTTTTCACGGGAGGGGATAAAAAGTAGGTTCATACTTTTGCCTTTTTAATATTTTGTATCATTTCGAGTAAACGTGTTAACATCCGAGGCTTAGATGCACTAATGTACTTTAGTATCGTATTGTGTCATGGTTACTTCAAAGGTCTATTTTGTACCTTATTTTCAGTACATAAAGATTATCCAGGTTTAATAAAAAGAAAAAGAAAAAACTTTGTTGTATGCAGTCCGTTTGTCATGGGGAGAAAATGTCCATTCGTTCTGTATTGCAAGGAGCTTTGAAAAGAAATGCATTGCAGAATAAAGATGTAATGAAACAGCTGTGCTGATGTTCTGCTTTGAAAATTATTTATTTATTAAATGATAATCGGTTTACCATTTAGAGCTTAGATCCCTCTTCATATGAATGTTTCGCATCTTCGGCATGTGTCTGTCAGGGCTTCCAGCAGGTTTTCTCCAACCTCCCAAAAACAGATGCCAGTGGAAGTTCAAGAGGGAATGTGGGTGTGTCTCATCCCACCTTGGCTCCGGATCCACTATGACTCTAACCAGTATAAAATGTAAATTATTTATTCATTTACGTCGGCTTCCGTCCGTCTCAGGAGGCGATGGAGTAGCACTAGGTGCTGTAGCACCTTCTAGAGTGACTGAAAAGGCCGACTCTAGAGTTGCAGTCTCTCACACAATGGGTGCAAACAAATTCAGATAGGCCTCTCAAGGATGTTGCCCTTGCTTTATGGTTCGTTTTATTTGCTGCAAGATGTTCCCTCCTGTCGCTTTCAGCCTTCCGCAAGCCTTTCCTCACACAGGCCCTCCAGGACACACGTGAGGCCACGATGTTTTGCCAGCCATCAGGGTTGATACCCGATAGCTTCAGGTGTCTCTTGCACATGTCTTTGAAGCAGAGGCGAGGTCTTCCAACAAGGCATGTCCCTTTGCGTGGTTCCCCGTACAGGATATCCTTGGAGATGCACCCCAAGTCCATGCGGTGCACGTGGACTTAACCACCTGAGACACCTTTTGGATTAGATTTTATTTATTCATTGCTGTTGCTAATTACTGCATTCTTCCATCAACCAGACATGGATATGATGATAATCTATAATCTCTTTGGAGGTGTGCTATCACAGGAAAACAATCAGCAGTGATGAGGTAGCCTGAAGCAACCTGATACACTGTACACTGGGTCATTGTTACCATGTTAAGGTGGAAATTCCCTACAACAGCACTTCCTGAAGTGTTTCCTTCCTCTTACATGACAGTGGTTTACTAGCAACAGGAGCACTCGAGAGCGCAAACCGCTGCCAAGCCCAACAATCCCGATATCAACTTTTGTCACAATGTTAAAGAATCCTTTAAAAAATCCCCGGATCTTGAATTTCTTCTTGAAGTGTCTCCAAAATTTAATGGAGGCTATATTTCTTCCGTAAGTAGTCATAAGAACTGGGATAATAATGTACAGCAAGCTGGTCATTATTATGAATTAAACCCCTTTAGAAGGAAGTAATACCTCCTTACACGATAGGGTCCCAATCTCTCTGTCGTGGTTTATTTTATGATAAAAGTGTGACAGCTTCCATCCTATATGATTTTCTTTAAATCTGCTCAGATGGTGGAAACATGATGTTTCCCTATATGGGTTGTTACTATAGAAACAATACCATTTCGGATCTGTTCTGTTTTTACTATAAGGAATGTTTTTTAATTTCAACAAATTTGTTAAAATTATCTCAAGTGTGACGAAACGTTTGATGATTACTGTGATTATTCCATTAAGGTTCACATTTCTGTACTTTTATACAAAGCTCTGAGAGAAAAACATGAACAGGAAGAGCCTGATGCAGCAACTCAACCTTGAGATGTTCACTCAAGTATTTTTTAAAGCTTTATTAATAACCACCGACCCCCCCACCCACACTAACACACACACACACACACCACCCTTCCGAGCCTCATGCAGTTGAATAATTTGACCAAGTCACTCCTCAGCAGAGAAATTCATCACCCCACCCTCCCCTAAGCCTTTGATATCCTTGAATCTGCTCAACCCAGAGTACACACGGCTCCTTAATATTGATTTGTAACTCCCTGTGACTTGGCACCTCGATATCTCTTACATCACCGCGGCAGATCGGAGAAGTGCTGCGTCGGTTAAAACAGCCTTGAATTGGGAGCACTTTTAAAGACGGATGTGTGAACAGGGTGGAAATCGATCACCGCGTGTCAGCATGTTGACGGTCAAATCTGCAGTATCGCAGATCTTTTTGATAAGTAGATTTTCTGTTATGCATCAATCTCTCTTGCTGACTCCCTACCGAGGTGTGTGTGCGAGCTGTGGGGTGCTGAGTTGTCTTCCGCTTGCACTGCTGATCCGGTCCATATGAACATCAGAATGGCGGATTGCGAGATACTTTAATGACCATATTCCACTTATGTGATGGTTTGAAGTGTTAAAATAAGTGATCCCTATGCTTGTCTGATTCATTTTCACTAATCTTTTTAATGGTCAGGGTCATACTTGATTTTTTTTTTTTAATTAATTAATTTTTTTACGACTAAAAATTGGGCTACTTTTCAAACTATAGCTTGAACTCAAGTTTAAGGAATCTTGCTTGATCACCAGTCAGGATGTACAGTGAGTTTAAAAAATAAATAAATAAATAAACTTTTGACAATGCCTTGCCACCCATAGTTAATTGCTCGCAGTTATACTTCCGAACACTGGAATACTCTAGGAATAGCTGTTTTTATGCTGAAATAATCACAATGATTACTGTTGATCACAGGTGGAAACCAGTTAGCTTGGTATGCGATGGAGAAGGTGATTAGTTACACCTGACGTAGCTTACTATCCCTTAACTATCTCAGTGATAATTTTTTTCCCTCCCCCTGAACTTTGCTATTGTATCCTTCTCTTGGTTGGTATGACTTGCATTCAGTATATAGAGCTGGAAAGATATTTTCAAAATGTTAATATTTTTAATACTTTCACTCTCAAAACAATGGCCCTCATTTATCAACTTCATATAATCATTTATCACTAAGGTTTTTTATTTAATAAATTATATTTAAGGCCAAACCAAAGTAAAACTTCCAGCCAGAGTTTCAGTATCTTTGCCTATTTTGAAAAATGGGGGGCACAGTGGCATAGTGGTTAGCACGTCCATCTCACAGCAAGAAGGTCCTGGGCTTGGATTCCCTCAGTTACTCCGGTTTCCTCCCACAGTCCAAAGACATGCACATTAGACTAATTGGCTCTTCCAGATTGCCCCTGAGTGTAAGGGTGAAATGGTTGTGTTGGGCTTCATAGGCTTCATCCTCCCTGTAACCTCATGAGATTACGTGATTTCGGCGAATGAATTAATGTTGCGAAAGATGCCAATCGACTGTACAGTAAATGACCAAAATACGCATTTAGTGACACCAACCAAATTCCATAAAAAGCAAGGCTCACAGAGAGCTGAAAATAACAATCTGACGACACAACAGTAAGGACGGACAGCTAGACACGTACTACTGCGCACTACCATGTTATCTGGTTGTAGGGTGCCATTACTTTTATTCTGATAAGTTTGTCTTCATTTCTGGATTTATTTAACATTAAAACAAAGCAACTGAGTTTTACAAAGTGTGTGTGTGTGTGTGAGAGATATATATATTCTAATAAGCACCACATTCCTCTATAAGGTTCTGGTTTGATACTTTTGGGTCTCATTGATCTTAAAGTCTTGCTTTCTTCTCCTTAATCCTAACTAGCTTGTCGAAATTCTCATGGGATCATAAAACGGCCTCCTATCCGTGCCTCAACCTCCACTTTATAGATTAGGGAGCGTAGGCCGGTGTGTCTCAGTGGGAAACAGTAAACAGACGCAGCGTCCTGCTGAGTAAGTGATAGCGAGTCAGAAAGAAGGGAACTGACCCAAGCTCGCTAGCACACTGAGCTCCTGCTGCTCACGGCCAGAAGCTAATCCAGAGATCATGTTAGCAGTCAACCTGTTCGGTCTAGAATTCAATTCCAAGATACACCACAAGGTGGCAGCACATGCTGGCTTGTCAAAGGGCTGTGAAACATGGCCGCAGCTTTCCAGGCCATCCCAGTGATCGGTCACACTTCTACCAAATGTCTCAGACTCACTTCTCAGCACCACTCCCAGTGTAGACCTGCCCTGTTGTTGTGACACGTCGCTCTGTGTGACTGAAGGTCCTCTAGCGTCACCTCGCTGCTGCCTGATGGGGGATATTTATGGCTCGGCGTTAATGACGAGCTCGGGCAAAGGCCGCAGAGACAGGACAAGATCTCTAGGAGGCCGTGGAGTTCGGACCCGTGCTCTGCTACAACACCCCACCCCACCCCCCTACTGTTAAACCATAAAGGAGCCACCATGTCGACTCCCTCCCTCCGTCTGCTCTCTGACTCAATTATTTCTTTATGGGTCTGGACTGGTCAAAGTGTGTATGCGTGCAAACATCTCCGTAGCAATCGGTGCCATACACTATGAGTGTGTGCAAGCATTACACCCCTCTTGTCCCAGTTTCACAGCCCTGCAACCTGATTTTTACACACGCACACACACACCTTACTCACTTTATTTAAACAAGGTTTCTGCTTTTTCTTCTGTTTAATTGTTTAAATGGTGATTAACTGTAGCATGTAAAGGACTGATCAGTGCATTTTACATAAATTCTTTGTTCAGAAATAAGTAAAAGATCCAATAACTTTGGCATTTTGTGGTATTATTTTAAGAATTATTGTTATTTTATTAGATGTCCTACTTCCATTTTTAAAATGACTTTTTATTAGCATTTTTAGTTATAATTTAGTATTTTTTATTTAAAATATGTTAATGTTTTATGAAAGGATCATAATAATCTGCATTTTTTAAATTACTAATTATATCACCAGACTGTATTTAATATAGAAATATGGAAAATCCTCAATGTAAACTGTATTTATTTACATTAGAGCTAATTTCTCCTGATTTATTATTATTTTTAAATTATAGTTATGTATACATCCATCTATTCATCCATCCATTTTCTAAACCGCTTAATCCTAATCAGGGTCGTGGGGAGGCTGGCGCCCATCTCAACCGACTCTGGGCAAAGGCGTGGTACACCCTGACCAGCTCGCCAGGCCATTGCAGGGCCAACAGGAACCGCCAATTAGCCTACTGTGCATGTTTTTTTGGACTGTGGGAGGAAACCGGATTACCAGGAGGAAACCGATGCAAGCACAGGAAGAACATGTAAACTCCACACAGAAATGCCCGAGCCCAGGAATCAAACCCAGGACCTTCTTGCTGCGAGGCGAACGTGCTAAATATATATTTATATATTATATTTGTAAAAATTATTGGCGGAAAAAATAAAACCTGGAGTTTCTCTGAAATTAAACTTCACCTTGATTTCGAAAGCTTTTATTTTAAAATCTTTCTTTAAATTATGTTTTCAAAACATTCACTGCTTTTATTGCTGGAGAAATAATCTGAAGTTCTCTTATATTTTATATCAGTAAAAAAATGCTGCTATTTAAATGTATTCTAAATAATCATTATGTAATATGAAGCAGGTTGATTGATAAAATTGTTCCTCCACATATGATAGGAGCAAATAATTGAATCTTAATTAGTTAAAATGCCAGTAATAAATAAAATCTATCTCTACATCAGATGAGCATCAGATTATAATAACAACACACATTACAGTGTACTGTACTGATATACTGTTAGTGTTGCTTATTATTAAGCAGTGCCTCTTTAAATAGTTTTATGGATGGTATATAATGTATGCAGGGGTGTACTGAGGTGTTCAACCCCCCGTTTGTGGTGCTTATCACCGGGCTGTGACTGGAGCTGGAGTCTCCGGGCCACATTTACAGTGCAAATGTTATCGTTCCAATTACACTTTAAACAGCCTTTATCAATATATAGTCATTCAAGGTTTTATGAGCTTTGATAAAAAAAAAAAAAAAGGAAAAAAGCCACTAGCACACTGGGGTCATTTTAACCCTGGGTACTCAGTGGTGCCAGTGAGCTCTGGGTGCTTGAGCTCAGACACAAAAACAGAGCAAGCGGGAGACATAACGTTGTGTTGTGTTTGGAGGATGAACAGAGATAGCCTTACTGAGGAGAAAGCAGGGATAGTGCTAGTGCTAATGCTAGGGCTGTTGCTCCTCTGGCACAATCTTATCATTCGATTATCTTTAAAACGTTCGGGTTATCATAATTGCTTACTTAATAATTCTATAAATCTCTCCATGTGCAACCTTTGGCTGGATTGTAAATGGGGAGAAACACTGCTCAGGTCTCAGATTCGAGCAGAAGTGTTTAGGTTAGAGTGTTTTTACTTTTTTAATCTTTCTTACTTTTTTTAATCTTCTTTAAGGCCTGTATTTTATCTTGGTGTTAATGATTGGGAGGGTACACAATGTTCCTGAGAGCTCATAAAGTAAAAGCCATGGCTTTTAACAGGAAGAGAAAACAAGCAGAGCTTACAGTGAGTGAGTGAGTGAGTAAGTGTGTGTATGTGTGTGTGTGTGTGTGTGTGTGTTTGTATTTCTACATATTGAGGAACAGAATATGTTCGTAACCAGCAGAGTGAGGACTTTACCAGAGTGGGGACATTTTGGCTGGTCCTCACTTTTTCAAAGGGCTGTTTTAGGGTTAAGACTTGATTTTAGGGTTCAGGTTAGAACGAGATTTAGGTTAGGGTAAGGGTGAAGGTTGGGTTTAGGCATTAGGTGTGATGGTTAATGTTTGGGTAAGCATCCCAGGAATGTATATTTCAATAAATGTCCCTACAAAGATAGAATTGGATGGCTGTGTGTGTGTGTGTGTGTGTGTGTGTGTGTGTGTGTGTGTGTGTGTGTGTATACATATTTGTACTTGCTACATATTGAGGACTGGAATATGTTTTTTACCCACAAAGTCAGGACATTTTTGAGGGGTGAGGACATTTTTTGGATATTCTTTTTAAAGGGCTGTTTGATGGTCGTGACTTGGTTTTAGGGCTCAGATTAGAATTAGGTTTAGGTAAAGTTAAGGTTAGATATTTAGTTGGGGTAAAAGTCCTAGGAATGCATTGTCAATGAATGTCCCCCCAAAGATAGAAGTATATGATTGTGTGCGTGTGTGTGTGTGTATACTTGATACATATTGAGGACTGGAATATGTTTTTAACCAATAAAACGAGGAAATTTTTTGGGAAGCAGGGACATTTTGACTGGTCCCCACTTTTTCAAAGGGCTGTTTGAGGGTTTAGGGTTCAGGTTAGAATTCAGTTCAGGTTAGAATTAGGGTAAGGTTTGGTGCTAGGCATTTAGTTATGATGCTTAAGTTATTGTAAGGGTGTCGGACGCGGTGGTCAGCAACACCGGAGCACCACAAGGGACCGTGCTCTCCCCTTTTCTCTTCACCCTCTACACAACTGACTTCAGCTACTGCACAGAGACCTGCCATCTTCAGAAGTTTTCTGATGACTCTGCTGTAGTCGAATGTATCAGTGGAGGTGTGGATTCCTTCGTCACATGGTGTGAGCAGAAACACCTGCAGCTTGGTGCGACAAAGACCAAGGAACTGATTGTGGATTTGAGGAGATCCAAAACACCAGCGGCCCCTGTTTCCATCCATGAATGTGGAAATGGTGGAGGATTACAAATACCTTCAGGTTCATATTGACAATAAACTGGACTGGGTTAAGAACACCACCGCACTTTACAAGAACGGCCAGAGCCGTCTATGTTTTTTGAGGCGGCTTACGTCGTTTAACATCTGCCGAACTCCGCTCAGGATGTTTTATGAGTCTGTTGTGGCCAGCGCCATCCTCCACGCTGTTGCATGCTGGGGCAGCAGACTGTGGGTTGCAGTCGCAAACAGACTGAACAAACTGATCCGCAAGGCCAGTGACGTCGTGGGGATGGAGCTGGACTCTCTGACGGTGGTGTCGGAGAGGCGAATGTTGTCCAAAATAAAGACAATATTGAACAA
>JBCNYH010000008.1:8424488-8437413 GCA_039654325.1 Tandanus tandanus | reverse complement strand
CTCTCTCTCTCTCTCTCTCTCTCTCTCTCTCTCTCTCTCTCTCTCTCTCTCTCTCTCTCTCTCTCTCTCTGGAGTGAAGCACCAGCCACAACATAAACCTCAGGAACTCAGAAACACACGCCATCAATAACAGCTCTGGCACAAGCATACAGGACTCACTTCCAGTGCTGTAACGTCACATCATGTTCCAGCTCCCTGTTCCTGTCACCGCGTTGCTCTGGAGCTGAAGAAGATTTATCTAGAAGCATTAGACCACGCGCTTGGCTTGTATGACATATTACTATGGGAGTTTATAGAGTGTTAGGATCAGTGAGGGATTTAGGTTAAAAGTTTTTCCTCTGAAATATTTTTGCGAAAGCCGTGCAGCGTATAACTGGTAGTAGGCCCAGATGGAATGTGTAGCTTCAGCATGCAGGAGTGCAGAGGTTGGGAGGCAAGAGTTCAACAAATCAGCCTGTTTCTTATAAATAAACATTAGACCTTCGACGGAGAGGAAGTACAGAGTTTCTGCAGTGGACGTGGTTCTGTAGGCAAAAAATGATTTAATCAAATTCAAATATTCTTCAAAAGCTGATTTGTTTTTAAGAAAACTGTTTACTACCTGCATCTGCAGTTCCCTCAGTTGCCTCAAGGACACGTTTTTGTATGCATGTATGTGTGTGTGTGTGTGTGTGTGTGTGTGTGTGTGTGTGTGTGTGTGTGTGTGTGTTTTCCCCCATCATGTAAGCCTGGACTGTGCACTTATCTGTGTTTGACCCCAGTGCTGAGGACGTGAGGTTTCAGAGCAGGAATTTCTTTGTGTTTAAAGAAACACATATTTATGGAAACATGCTTGCCAGGTTGCATATCTGCCTTCTTCGTACGAGACAAATTACAAACCGTGCTTTGAATATTTAAGGCTGGCAAAACGAAAGAACAATTATTTATCTTGCTGAAAATTTATGCTGGGCACAAGACAGCGACGGTATCCTGGGTGAACCTGAGTGCCATATACAAACATACAGTAGGTTCATCTTTATAAGTTTTAATCCAGTTTACTATACATACATTCACCTGCTGAACTGCTTCATAATACTAGGGACGTGGGGAGGCTGGGGTCTATCTCAGCCGACTTTGGGTGAAAGGCGGGGTGCACCCTGAACATCAGTCCATTGCAAGGTAACACACACAGCCATTCACATTCACATACACAGCTAGGTGCAAAGAAAATTAGCCAAGTGTGCATGTCTTTGGACTGTCGGAGGAAACCGGACTACCTGGAGGAAACACGATGCAAGCATAAGTAGAACATGCAAAGCCATGGATCAATCAACCATCATCAAGCCCGGATCTCAAACCCAGGACCTTCTTGCTTCAAGGCAAATGTGCCACCATTCCGACTAATTTACTACACATACAAAATGGATCTATTTCAGCTGTATTCACTTGGAAGAAGTGTGTGTGGTATGTAAGAAATAAAATACCTGGGTCATGCTGTTTTAGGAAAACAATCAGTGACAGTACCCTGACCCAGAGGTGAGTCTTGTCACCATAAGGTGGCAGTGCAAATTATTTTCCAATAACACAGGAAATAAATTAGAGTAAATATTAAAATTTGCAATGAAATAAAAGTTACTGTATATGTAATATATATAGCATTTATCTATTTCTAGTTTCATTTATTTCAGTGGAGCCACCAAGGAACCTTCCCTACAGGATATTTTTTGTCAATAAATTAATAAAAATAAAATTGAGCTTTGGGTAGTGACCGAAAGAACAAGACTGTGGATACATGAGTGGCGGGGCTTTCCCTCAGGGATAGGGTGAGAAGCCCGACCATCCGGGAGGAGCTCGGAGTAGAACCGTAGCTCCTCCCTGTTGAGAGGAGCCAGTTGAGGTGGCTCGGGCATCTGATTAGAATGCCTCTCGAACGCCTCCCTGGTGTGGTGTTTCGGGCATGTCCAACCGGAAGGAGACCCAGGGGTCGACCCAGAACACACTGCAGGGACTACGTCTCTCGGCTGGTCTGAGAACTCCTCGGTGTCCCCCCGGAAGAGCTGGCGGAAGTGGCTGGGGAGAGGGACGTCTGGACCTCATTGCTTAGGCTGCTGTCCACATGACCCGACCCTGGAACAAACCCGAGTGGTGAATCGACAAGGTGTATCAACCATAAATTGCAAGATCGTGAGTTCAGATCCTGGTTGATGTATGCACCCGTCTGTGGCTGGGAGTCCAGGGAACCTAATTGGCCGAGCTCTGATCTGAGAGGGGGATGGCATATACTCACCTCCCTGTCAATCAAAAACAATCACAATGCAACTATTGGTGTCTGTGAGCTCAGGCATACAAGGCAGCAGATAGTGTTTTTCCTCCGAGTGTGTTAGATGTAATATAGAAACATGCATGAATATCATATTTACATGAATATATAAATATGCACAAAATGAGTGTGTAAAAAACATCTGTAGGGCGAATACATGAGAGTGATTTGGATTATTTCCGCATTCTTGAATTGTACTGGATCTAAAAGCTTTTCCTGAAATGGGAACTCAAGATTTACTCAGTGAGTAAGAAGGTCAACGTCACACCCCCATCTCGGTTGAAAGTCCATGTATGAGCCAGGGTAAACAGTACAATGGTCTAAGGACTGACTTTGCTAAAGATTGAAGCCTCGGGCTGTTTAACTGCTCCCTCGGAAGGCTCTCTACCTGATCTCAGTTTTCTCTAAACTTCCAGAGGATGTGATAAGATCACAGCCATTTGTGGTTTCCTAGAAAGATTTAGCTCAATTTCCACCAAACTGGTTATAAAATAAACTGACTTCACATACTGCATTTCTATTTCGTAATACATACAGTAGCTTCTAGACTATCAAGTTATGACACATGCTATAAGTGCTGCTCACTTTTATAAGACCATGGAATCAATGTAAAGGGTATTGGTGGAGAAATATTCATAAACATTTTACCCACAATCCATTTTGAGTTGTAAAGATTAGCATGATTACGCCTAACCGTATCAAAGTTAGTTATTTACCTCCACCAAGGACGTTATGTTTTACCTTTAGTTTGTGAGTTTGTTAGTTAGTCGGATTATGTAAAAAGCAATGTTTGGAAATTTGAACCGGAGGCAGGGGTTCGGACAAGGAAGACTCCATTAGATTTTCAAGACAATCTAGATCAAATTCTGGATCCAAGGATTTTTTTAAGGATTCTTTAACATTTAAGGCATTTTTCAGATGCCCTTATCCAAATCATTTTCATACATCTCAGCAGTTGAGGGTTAAGGGCCTTGCTTGAGAGCCCAACAGTGGCAGCTTGGTGGTGATGAGACTTGAACCCCCAACCCTCGAATCATTAACCCAGAGCCCTAACCACTGAGCCACCACTGTCCTTGTGAGATACATTGTGAGATGAGCCAACACTGTCATTGTGAGACATTTGACATTTTGGTTCCTATGGAGGATTGCTGCTCTTGGTGAAGGTTTGCGCTCTCTGAGTTCTCTCGGTACCAAAGTACTCATCTAACCTTGAATATTTTTAGCAGTAAGAATTCTTGTGTGTATGTTTGATACCAAGATTTGTTTTTGGCAAGATGCCAATCCTGAAGGCAGTTGATGCTCCTACCCAAATATGAAAGATGCCTTGGTTAGGCCTTCCCTCCGGGCATCAGAACACCTAAAGCTACTCCTAAACCCATTGAGCTAGATTTTTTTGTTTTCCAACTTTTCCCTGCCATCATGTCCATTAACAATAGGGAACCCTTTTGGATATGTTGAACAAGGATGGCATGGTGGTATAGTGGACAGAATGTCCGCCTCACAGCAAGAAGGTCTTGGGTTTTAGTCCCAGGCTTGGCGAGGGCATTCGCATGTTCTCACCATAGTACTCCAAGGAAAACATGCAAATTGTCCCTCGGTGTGACGGTGAGTGTGAATGGTTGTGTATGTGTTGGCCCTGGGATGGACTGGTAAGCGGTTCAGGGTATCGCAAGCCTAGTAGGATTAAGCGCTCGGCAAATGAATGAATGGACGACTGAAGTGAGTCCAACAACTTCGGCTTCCTATCAGTAGAGACGTCTATCAGGAGCTCTTCTTTTAGGTATGGCTATATATCTATATCTATACAGTATATCACTTTTCTGCTGTGTGTTTAGTACAGTCCGCCCTGCTGCTTATTATTATTTTACTGCTACTGTACATTGTACCTTGTCATGTGACAAAAAAACCTTTGATCCTTGAACCTCATTCTTTATATTACTTTCCATAAGTGGTAGCAGGTGAGCTGGAGCCAATCCCAGCTGACACTGGTTGAAAGGCAGGGTACACCCTGGACCTAACACAGAGACAGACTCACACCTATAGGCTATTTAGAGTAGCCAGTTAACACCAATCCACGTCTTTGAACTGCATGAAGAAACCAGAGCATCTCGAGGAAACCTTTGAGGAGGAAGAGGAGGACATGCAAACGCCAGACAGAGAGGTCTGCGTCAACCAGCAGAATCCCTAAATTATTCTACCTTTCATCAGGACAAAGACTCATTTAGCAAAGTTAACAAGTAGTTGTAACCGCCTGTGCTAAGCTGCTAGCATTAGGGCAGAGAACCCTGCAAACTCATATACAAGTCTTATACAGGTTGAATTTTTCGAACTCTGGCTGGAGGCAAGGTTGGCTGAAGGCTGGAGTCTGTCCCAGCCAACCCTGGGAGAAGGCAGGGTACACCTTAAACAGCTCGCCTATCCATCGCAGGGCCAACAGACACACAACTATTCACACTCACACTCACAACTCAGGACATGTCTTGGGAAGAAACCAGAGTGCCCAGAGCAAACCCAGGTCGGAAGCACGGGGAGAACATGCAAACTCCATACAGAAACACCCTCACCAGACAGAGAGCTCATACCCAGGACCTTCTTGCTGTAAGGCTGATGTAACCACCCCAAGTACTAACCAGGCCCTACTATATCCAGCGTCGGAGTCAGACAAAATCAGGCGTTCTCCAAGTGATATGGCTGTTAGGCAAGTGTATACAAATTTCTGTAATGTCTGGAACTAGCGCAAGATGATTTAAGATTGGGGTTCTCCACGGTAGTGGAGGGATGCTGAATCTGAAGAGATATTGGATGGAGGAATATCATGTTGATGCAGCCATGAAGGTCTAAAGATCATGTGCGAGTGCGGACTGCAGTTATGTATAAAAGATGGGAAACCTCTGAGAACTTGGAAAGGGCAGCTTTTGCGTTATCACTAGAAAGCTGTACCCACCACTTAAGACTCTTGGGCAGGACTTGTTGAATAGTAGCGGAAACATGGAGGTGTTGGGTGTGGGACCTTAGTCACTAGTGGAGAAAGTGAGAGATGGAAATTTATAGGAGGTCAACAATAAAGAAGGCGGAGCCTTGGGCGTCGTCTTTCTCCAAAACTTCCAATTCAATTTAGATTGTTTTTGAGAGTGAGTCACTAGGGGTGATCTGTTCTTTATATTCTGATGTCCTGTGGGAAGATTTATTGGTATGATGTTCTCTTGGATGCTCCCTGAACCCAGGTAGACTGTTCTATCTAACAGAGGAGTTGGAATAAAGCTTCCCACCCTACTGGAGTCATATCATGGCTTAAATGTGTTGATGATAAATATCGAAATGATTGAATATGTTGAAATATGTTTCATCTTCATGCATAGAATGTTTTAATGCTCCCATGAGCCTTGTTGAACTTTTCAAACCACTCAGCAGCAGTGTCCAGAACCTCCTCAGCACATTTTCAAACACATTTGTCTCTTTTGTCAACTTAGTTGAAACATCCCTAAAAATTCCAATCTTTAGATCCCTGGATGAAGCTGGAAGCAGTTTGGGCATGGAGGCTCTCTGTTCAGTTGGAATGGCCCAAGAGTCATCATGGCAGTCGTTCCTAGTGAGGTAAGAGTTGTTTGCATGTGTTCCTTGTCATCTTTGCGCCCTTGTTTTGGTCCTGTCTACCTGTGTCCTGTCATTGGTTTGTCCGCCAAATGTGTACACATGTTCTGCGTTTAGCCTTCTCTGTTTAATCGGTTTATTTAAACACAGCTATTTTCATTGCAGGCGGTGGGTGGTGTAATGGTGAGCATGTTTGTTTCACAGCAATAAGGTCTTGAGTTCAAGTCCGGGGCTTGGTGAGGGTATTACCTTGTGGAATTCGCATGTTCTCCTCGTGCTTAAGTGGGTTTCTCTGGGTACCCCAGTTTCTTCTGACAGTCCAAAGACATGCACATTGGGCTAAATGGCTGTTCCAAATTCCCCCAAGGTGTGAGCGTGACTTTGAATGGTTGTGGGTGTGTTGGCCCAGCGATAGATGGGCAATCTGTTCAGGGTGTACCCTGCCTTTGCACATTTGGCAGAGATGGGCTCCAGCCTCCCCATGACCCTAAAGATAAGGTAAGATACAGCGGATAAAGCAATGGAAATTAATGCATAAGGTGAGTGTGAATGGTTGTGTGTGAATGCATTGGCCCTGCGATGGACTGGCCAGCTGTTTAGAGTGTAATCTGGGCTGAGATAGGCTTCAGCTTTCTCATGATCCGAGCAGGATAATGAATGAATGAATGAATGTTATTGTTCATTGTTGCTCCTAGAGACATTCAGGCCAAGACTGACTCAAAACAGAGACTCAAAGGGGTTTAGATCAAGTCCAAATGAAGGGAAGTCAAGCTCAAGACTGAAACTATCAAATTCTTATCCAGTCCAAGCTTTTACATCAACTTTTGTGCATTATGCCAATGATCTGGCTGTTTTCTAAAAGAAGGAATGACTTACTGCCAGTCTTTGTGCCCGTGACAAGAAAGAACAACAGAAACATTCATATTATGAACTCTTAATTGAAACCAAGACCATATTTAGTGAAACCACCACCCAAGATTGAGACAAGTCCAAGTATAAATGCCAATAATCCTCAAATCAGTACACAGCATGTCCCAAGTTCAAGACCAGAGTGTACAGTCCTACTTTCCTTTACATTACACTGCTCTTACACCAACACGAGAAGTTCACTGCATGTCCTGGATATCAGGATCTCATAAAAATGATTCCTTTTTTAATAATCATTGCCCAACTTGCGAAAAGTACAAGCTTACTCCAGAGCTCTCGGGGAACACTGAGGTTCCTTGCTAACATTAGAGCTCCCCACAATGAGTGAAATGTGAACCAGATGTGAGCTGACAGTAATATGTGGGAGTTTCATAGATGCATCTAAGCAAATTGGGTCACTCAGATGAGTCTTGCAAATCAAGCCATCAGTTAGAATCAGCGGTACTACGCAAATGAGAAAGTGCAGAGACCTCGCCGTCGGTGCTGTGAGTTCAAATGCAGCCCCGTTTCAAAGAACGTTGCTCTTCATCCGTGTGTTACACAATTTAGCGGCGGTGATATACAGCAACACATTCTCTCAGGAAATATGTACTGCTTAGAGAAAGTGAAATTTACACTTTTGTTTTTTGACATGTTACATTTTACACACAGCCCCACCCCCCCCCAACACACACACACACACGTGTTTTTATTACCTCCGCCAAGGAGGTCATGTTTTTGCAGGCATCTGTTTGTTTGTCTGTTTGGGAACAACTTTGCGAAAAAAGTTAAGGTGGAGAATGGGACAAGAAACAAATGACTAATTTTTGGTGAAGCACCAAGTGACTGTCCTTCCTTGGTGGAGGTTTGCGTTCTCTGGGTGCTTTGAGTTCCTACATGATTTTTACACAATTCAATAAGTTTCAGCTGGGGGTTATTTATTTATTTATTTATTTAATTTTGCTGTTTTATTTTTATTTCCATGTGATTCTTGTACACAGTTCTTTGATTTTCATGCATCATTTTTTAATTCATTAATACTCACAATTTATGGATTGCCTCCACCATGAAGGTTATATTTCACCCTTATATTGTGTGCGTGTGTTTGTTAGCAGGATTATGATAAAATTTATGTACGGATTTTCATGAAATTTCTACCAGAGCTGGGGCTTTGGACAAGTAACACTCCATTATGTTCTGGAGATGATATTGATCTAGGATTTTTAAAAATGATTCTTTAACATTGTCAGATAGGTCAATTTTACACATTTTAGTTCATATGGAGAATTGCTATGCTTGGCGGAGGTTTGTATTCTCCAAGTGCATCTAGTTTTTAAATGTTATTTTACAAAATGATTTTTTTACATGGGACACCATGGTGGCGTAGTGTTTAGCATGTCTGTCTCACAGCAAATATGTCCTGGATTCGATTTCCAGGCTCAGCGTTTCCGTGTGCATGTTCTCTCTGTGCTTCCGGCATTGGGCTAGTCGGCTGTTCCATATTGGCCCTAGGTTTGAATTTGAGTGGTTGTGCGTGTTTCTCTGTGATTCGCCCAGTGTCGGCTGAGATGGCACCACCCTCCCCACGACCCTCGTAGGATTAAGCGGTTCAGCAAATGAGTGATAATGAAAATTTTTTACACATGAATTTGTTTTACAAATTTTATTTATTTTCACGTGATTTTTACATAATTTGTTACATTCATGTACAATTTTTACATGGCTAGTTTCTTTTTTTAATCTCACTTTAACAAAATGAATTTATGTTCACATATGATATTTCAGTTTAATTTAACTTGTGTGAACATTACTCAATTCATTTTCAAGATTTGTTTTTTTTAATAATTAAAAAAAAAATTTCACATTGTGATTTTCACCAACAATTAATTTTTACGTGATTACTTTTACATACCTCACTAACTGTCATGTTTATTATTTAACACAACTCAATTTATTCATATTTTATATTAATTTTATGTGATTTCATTTTTCATGTGATTCTTTTTTCCAACATATCTTTTTACATGATATTACTGTATTTGGGTTCATGTTTATTTTTCGATGTGATCACACATGACTCCCTTCTGTATGCATATAACTGTAAATGTTCTGTCTAAGTGAAGTCTAAAGAGGTAGCGAGGTCGGATTGCAAAATTAAAGACAGGTATGACGTATGAAAGTTTGGAGAAGGCACAGAGGAGCTGCATTACAGAATAGAATTGTGGTGTATGTACATAAGGAAAAGAAGGAAGGGCAAAAGTCCATGTCCTTACTCTGTGAAAGCGGAAGAGCTAGCATTCGTCACAACTGACAACTGGCTCCATCGTGGGCTTAAGAAATGATACGGAGGACGTGACATCCACGTTACTAAGAGCTCTGTTTCCCTTTTTCTGAAAACATTGACTGTGGTGTGTTTCTGTGTGTTTTGTGTGTGCTAACCCTGAGGAAAAGTTCAAATACCAAGGAGGAAGAGAACTCCCCTCAGCACTGATAAGTTCCACTAACAAAAACAGAAGTTCTTTCAGTGGCCAGGTGAGGATAATAAATGAGAATGGGAACAAGTCCGACAGTTTCTTAAAATGGTTTAATTCATTATCAGTGAGCTAGAGTTAAGTTAGAGTGCCAGAATTTTCCTACTCTGGTTTTACAGCTTGTTTTTTTATCCCAAGTTGGAAATCAGTTTGATTGAGTGAACCCAGGGGTGGACGATATTTCTATAAGTCCACTTCGTTACCATAAGAATTTAAGCCCATTTCTTGTTACTGAAAGTGAACACTTGTACTCGTACCCAATTACACTTCCAAGAAAAGTCGAATCAAATGGGTTCATTTTAGCATCGAATACGGTTAATCAATGTAGACAAAACTCTACAATCATGCCAATTCATCCTAAGCTAATGACTAATGATGATCAAATGTTTACTAATTTGCTAGCATTATCTAGCCAGCTTTAGCTAGGTAAGCATTGTTTGTTTGGGGTTTTTTGTTTGTTTTGCTAATTTTATGAGATCCACTGGCTAACATTAGCAAAGGGGGCAATCGAGCATTCAGAATGAGCCCTAAAATTCAGGAGATAGATTTAACCCTCTGATAACCAAGTGCCTTTCTAATTGTGTTAAAATTATTTTCCTAGGCAAAAATGTTGATTTTTGGGCCAATATTTGAAAAAAAAAAAATTCTAGGCTGTTAACCCTTTCACTTCATGTGGCAGATATGCTACGCTGGTTAATAGAGGGTTAACTTGGGGACGGCTCTATGTTCCGATAGCCCATTGCTTTAATCTGGCGGGTACTCTGCACAGTTTAGCTGGGTCAGAGTTAGGGTTAGAGCTGTTGGACCAATAAGGGCTGTCAAAAAATAAGACTGTACCCTTTAACCTTATCTTTTGTTAGCTTTAGCCTTCCATGCACTTCCATTTTATTAATGTTATTAACTTAACCTCGTAACTCACATTATGGCCATTTGATAACCATACACCCCACCCCCCACCCCACCACTACCACCACCACTAAAAATGATGTCAGGAAGTCTATGACTTCCAGTCACACGACTATACTCTTGGGATAAGATGCCCTGTACACACTAAAATACCTGTACCAAATATAAGTACCCCTTAAAGACCTTAATGAATCTGAACATGTAAAAAAAAATCGCCTGCACTCAAACAAGAATACATCAAAGTTAAAGCGTGATGGATTTTTTTTGGGCGCAGCTACTACAGACAATAAGGTAGATAGCTGTTGCTTAACGTTATTAAAATTTAAACCCAACTCTGTCCACTCCTTTTACTGTCAGTGTTATCACTCACTCACCCATTTGCTTAATCCTCTATTAGGGTCACGGCAAAGGTGAAGCCTATCTCAGCCGACACTGGGTGAGGCCGCGGTACACCCTGAACAGCTTGCCAGACCATTGCAACAAACACACAACTATTCACATTCATATCTACACCTAGGGGCAATTTGGAACATCCAATTAGTCTAATGTGCATGTCTTTGGACTGTCGGAGGAAACCAAAGTACCTGGAGGAAACCCGTGCAAGTACGGGGAGAACATGCAAACTCCATACAGAAACACCAGAATCAAGAACTCGAACCCGTGACATTCTCGCTGTGAGGGCAGACATGCTATCAATGTTATCAACTAATCAGAAATAAAAAATACAGCTAATTGTAAACTTTTAAAATGAAATATTGATTCAATGTCAAACAGTGTACTTGCTTTAAAACAAAAGTAGTTTTAGATAAGGAACTACAAGCATTCAAAGAGTGCAAACCTCCGCCAGGCTGGGGAAAAAAAGATACAGAACATATACAGCACCTCCTACTGGCCCTGCTGTAACACCATACTTAACAAGAGCATCAACAATTAAAATCCTCTTGTCTCACAATGTTAAACAATCCTTTAAAGAATTCCTGGATTCTGGATCATCTCCAAAATTTTATGGAGTCTTCCTTGGGCTGTACTTCACCCCCCAACACACACAAATATATTGTTTAGCAAAATCCATTCATTACTTTTTTGTGTAAAAAGTAGCATCATAAGTAAAATTTGGACATGTTATTTACACTTTAACTTAAGTAGAATTCCTCACGACATTATCCATGCCTGAATGTGTGTGTGTATAAAACTCCAGTCCAGCAAGTGTGTAAATTCTATCATTTTAATAGAGCTATGTCATGCATATGAGCATTCCTAACATTCCCGGATTCCCTCAGGTACGACTCAGTGCGAAAACACTACTGAATAGCCCACGATTGCAAAACAAGACGATCCAGCTGTAGTAGACACGTCCTTGCTGCTCGAGACCTTTTTTTTTCTTTCAGAAGGTAGTTTTTGTTCCAGTAGCCTCATTATTCAGATTCCACATCTTATACTCTCTTTATTTTTCCAGCTTGTGCAAGTGTTCTCTGGATTTTGAGAGAATGATCCTCGCTTCCTCTCACATTATACTGGAATCATGACTGTATAATTATGTATTTTTGGAAGATATTATTTCTAGACGTGTTTGCACAGCGAACGCTCCTGTTGTTTTTGAACGAGTCACTAAGGTAAATTAATCAGTATGAGTCACTGCCGTACACTGAATCATTGCTTTCAGGGAGCTGATGCCGAACCACAAAATTGAAATGTGCAAACCCTGGTATTCCGTTTCTCGACGTCAGTCTGACCGTTTTCATGATGATCAAAACAGAACCTTTACGTACTGGAGCTTAACATTATACACTTATCTGTTTGTGGTTCAGCGGCACACTGGCGTAGTAGTTTGCAGGTCCGCCTCACAGCAAGAAGATCCTGGGCGGCGGGGGTGTTTCGATGTGGAGTATGCGTGATTTCCCTGTGCTTGCGTGGGTTTCCTCTGGGTAATCCGGTTTCCTCCCACAGTTTAAAGACATGTACATTAGGCTGATTGGCAGCTCCAAACTGCCACTCAGTGTGAGTGTGTGTGTGAATGGTTATGTGTGTGTTGGCCCTGTGATGGTCTGATGAGCTGTTCAGGGTGTACCCCGCCCTCACCCAGAGTCAGCTGAGATAAGCTCGAAAGCTGTCTTTACAGCCGAACTGGATCCACATAAATCTTTTCCATCGTCAACTTCTGGAGACAAGAATAAAAATTTTTTTCCTCACCTTCCTCACTCAGTCATTTGCCAAACCACTTAATTCTACTTCTAGGGTTGTGGGGAGGCTATCTCAGCCGACACTGGGTGGAGGTGGAGTACACCCTGAACTGCTCGCCAGACCATGACACAGTGATTCACACTCACATCCACTTCTAGGAACAATTTTGAACATCCAATCAGCCTGCTGCGCATATCAACCCAGGGAGAACATGTAAACTCCACACAGAAACGCGGCAAGCGCGGGACTCGAACCCAGGACCTTCTGCTGTGAGCAGAAGAATAAAAATACTTCATCTCTGTCTCAATTCATGTACTTGCATACTTTGTATACACTCACTCATTTGCTGAACCGCTTACTCCTGTTAGGGTCGTGGTGAGGCTGGAGCCTATCTCAGCCGACACTGGGCGAAGGAGGGGTACACCCTGAAAAGTTTGCCAGACCATCACAGGACCAACACACACACACACACACACACACACACACACACACACACACACACACACACACA
>JBCNYH010000008.1:8386057-8410770 GCA_039654325.1 Tandanus tandanus | reverse complement strand
AAAAAAGTCAATATTTAGTGTGAACACCCTTTACTTTGATTACAGCATTTAACCTTTCAGGCATAGAGTTCACATATTTTTAAATTTCTTCACTCGATAAACCATTCCATACGGTTTGAAGTTTATTCATGCTATGCAAAAGTCAAAAAAAAAATTGCAACACCTTTCAATTCTTCTGAAAAATTGGTAATTTTTGTGTTTTTGTTTATTAGCCATAGTTTTACCGCAATATACTTGTCGGAATAATTTATTTGGTTCTCATTGCCTACAATAGCATTGTTCAATGCATTTTCACCAAAAAATTATAGAGAAGTCATTTTTTTTACTTCTTTTTATTAGGAGCCCTTTTTTATAGAAAAGTGGTGGTGTATAATCTTCACTGCACACCACTGTATCTATAGTACTAGCTGTATTAATTGTTATACACTAATGACAGTGGTGGTGTAGTGGTTAGCCCATCTGCCTCACAGCAAAAAGGCCCTGGGTTCGAGTCTCATGCTTGGCGAGGGCATTTCTGTTTGGAGTTTGCATGTTTTCCCTGCGCTTATGTGGGTTTCCTCCGGGTACTCCGGTTTCCTCCCACAGTCCCAAGACAAGCACATTAGGCTAATTGGCTGTTCCAAATTGCCCTTAGGTGTGTGTGTGTGTGTGTGTGTGTGTGTGTGGTTAAAGTGCATGTCTTTGAACTGTAGGAGGAAACCAGAGTACCCAAAGGAAACCCATGCACAAGCCCAAGTTTGTCTTAGCAGTTTATTGGGAGGGTATTTAGTCCACACATTGAGCATGTCATGATCCGTACATCAGGATTAAGGGAAAATGGTGAGGGAATTACCAGGCTGGAACATAAAAACAACGTCGCCATGTACGTCAACGAACAACGTCATGGACTAAACTTTTCGATTGTTGGCTCTGCATTTTAAAGCATATCCAGCATTCCTGTCTGTCTCAGTCTTTCTCTGGCACTTCACCTTTCCTCTTTTCTTCTGTTTGACTAAGCTCAGTTTTCCACTTGGTGTCCTCTTGTCGGTGTTTGGCTGCACTCCTAAACACCTGTCAGTCCTCTGTCCCTGTGTGAGGTCCACTTTCACAGCCCATTGAATGCTCCATCATCCAGAACACTCCAGCAACAACCCCGCCACCCCCCCAACCAACCATCCACCATCAACCATCTACCCCCCAATTCACACAGCTCAGCTCCCAGTGTTCACCACAGCTGGCCCCCCATCACCAGAGCATCCACCATTTGTATATAATTAGCTCTGGCACCTCTTGACTACTTAGAGAGTGATTGTTTTTTAAAAAGGGGTCTACTGAGCCGTGTGATAGATGTAAGCTCGGTGGCTCTGTAGAGCTCCAAACTCCAGTGCCCACAATCAGGGTAGAGGACATTCCTCACGAGCCGCTCTGGAGCCGTGGCTGACAGACGCTCTGATAATAACCTCGGGGAGATAGACAGACACGTAGGCTTCACTGGAATCACTCAATTACAGCATGCAGGGAGGGGAAACTTTCGAGGAGCCGAGGTGTCCGAACCCCAGAAGCACGGCGAGCGTTTGTTCTCTGGCGAAGCTCAATTAATAAGCAGCAGTGTTTATATGGAGAAGTGTGAGGTGTAAATACACTTTGTGTGGTCCCCGCAGGCTGATGGGACTCAGGCGATAGCAACTTGTGTTTTAGTACAGGCTCACGACTGTTTACCCGCGAGGACAACATCCAGGGGAACACAGCGCCGTCAGATTTGTAGCAGAAGCCCAGCGATTAATCTTTCGGTATTTGGGAGATTCAATAGCGCAGTGTTTGGAGGATGTCACACAAGGTGGCGGACGTCATTTATTACATCATCTGGTAGTTTTACAGTGCTGTTCTCTATCCCAGAGCAATGTAACTACTTTCAGAAAAATTCTACACTCATTATTTTTTAGCTAATTAAATTTTTTTTTTAGAATTTTTTTAGAAAAACAATTTATGGATGGACTTTTTGTATATTATTTGTTTATTTATTCATTCATTCATACATTTTCTAATCACCCCTAGGTGATTTGGAACAGCCAGTCAGCCTACTGTAGAGGTTTTTGGACTGTTGGAGGAAACCGAAGTACCTGAGGAAAACCCACGCATGCACAGGAAAAACAAGCAAACTCCACATAGAAACACCCTCGCTGAGTCCAGGAATGGAACCCAGGACCTTCTTGTTGTGGTACTACACCACTGTGGTGCCTATTTATTTATTTATTATATCCAACTGTAATTTTCCACATTAATTAATTAATTCATTTTCTGAACCGCTTAATCCTAAGGTTAGATTCCCATCTCAGCCGACTCTGGGCGAGGGTAGAATACACCCTGGACAGCTCGCCAGGCCATCGCAGGTAAATTCCCACATAATCTAAATACTTACATATATAGCATTAATTTGTGCTCTGTGATTTCACAAAAATTTTTTTTGAAAATTGTTCATTGTTCTTTCTTCGTTTTTTTTTTTCGGAGGTCTTTTGTTTTTGGGTTTTTTTTTTTTTTTTTTTTTTTTTTTTTTTTACATTTTTCCTTTTCAGGTAATTATTATATTATATTAGATTATTATAATTTAAAATATATTTTTATTGCTTCTTTCCCACAAAATAAATTCTCACATGTAACTCTTTTGATTTAATTTATTTATTGCTTGTTTGATGTTGACAACTGATGTATTTTAATACATCCTTTATTTTTGTATATGGTGGCGTAGTGGTTAGCCCATCCGCCTCACAGCAAGAAGGTCCTGGTTTCAAGTCCGAGCTAGTATATAGTGTAGGCGTTTGTGTATAGAGTTTACTTGGTTTCCTTTGGAAATTCTGGTTTCCTCCTACAATCGAACGACATGCACATTAGGCTAATTGGATATTTTTTCGATTGCCCCTTGGAGTGAGTGTGAATGATTGTGTATAGGCTCTGTGAAGGCCTGGCGGGCTGTGCTTTTGAGCCTTCACCCAAAGTCAGTTGAGATAGGCTCCAGCCTCATCGCGACCCTAATAAGGGTTAACGTTGAAGAAGAAGAAGAAGAAGAAGAACTATGACCTGTTTTTTTCCCACCTGTTTTTGAGGTTTTCACATGCCTTGCTTGAATTCACGTGCCCATCCTATCACCTTTTCATGTGATCACAAAAATTTACAGTATATTACATAACCATAAATGGGGCCGGTGGTGTAGTGGTTATTGTGGTGTTTTTATGATTGAGGGGTTTTGGGTTAGAATTCCCGTAAGACCTCTGAGCAAGGTCTTAACCACAGGTGTGCCTCCATCCTCTGTCCATGCAGTATAAATGGGTACCAGTAAAAATACAGGGAAGGTAACCTGCGATGGACTAGTGCCCCATCCAGGAGGAGTTGAACTTCTAGTTGCTTCACGCTACAGAAACCGGGGATAAGCTCCAGCCTGAAAAGCCAATAGGCTTGAGTGTAAAAGCCCAACAGACTTTACCTTTACCTACCCACCTACATAACCATAAAGTGCTTTATAAAGAATTCTATTTCACATATTTGAACAGGAATTAAAAAATTCGGTATTCATTCAGCATTTAGTGTTATGACAATGCTGGTTTACTTATAAAGTGTCAGGTGTGAAATCTATCAAGCCAAACCCAATTCTATAGCCTACACAAATCCGGCCAGACGTCTCCACCCTTGGTGACTCCTTTATTCTGCTTCCAAGTTATTGGTGAGTGTTTACTCAACAATCCATCATAATTTAAAGCGTTTTTTAAACCTTTATATGGAGTTCCGCCAGCCTCCCAACCAAGCACGTCCAAATCTCGTCTTCATCATATAACATAATTTCACTTCATTTCCATGTCGTTTTAATCATTGATCTCTGATCACGACAAAATCATACATCCACCATTATATTGAGAACCGTTTCGGTCGAGCCCGTTCCCTCGTTCCTGGATCGGCTGTTCAGTCTCTCGCGTTTCACCTTCAAGTGACCCATTACCTGCAAACACCCCTGCACATTCTTTGATGTAACAGGAAGCTGTATGTACAGTACAGGTCTCTCTCAATCACACAGCGTAGTAGTCGACACAATAGTGCATTTTCCAGTGTTGTCTGAAGCTTAATCAGGGATTAAATATTAAATTGAAGCAAGCATGAAGTAAACACTTTAAGGCCATATTTGTGCACTTTTAACTGACGGATGTTAATGTCAACACACGGCATTTTCAGCTTGTCGTCTCGTGTTTGCCTTTCCCTTAGATCAAGGTGTAGGCTGGCTAGACATATGTCTGGAGCTGACAAGAATTAGCCAAAGGTTAGAAAACCTACAAGGCACAGAAAACATTGAACAGACTCTGAGAATGGATGGTGGTGAAAGTAAAAGAATTCTTTACTTCAGATAACAATGCAGTTACTTATTGAAATAAATGCTCTGGAAGAAGCTGATACAGAGAGTTTCGTTCTTCAAAGTAGAAAAGAAGAAACATAGAAACGTAGAAAGATACATCAATTTCTAAGGTGAACAACAACATGGTTAATTTCTCAAACGTTAGCTAGCATGACAGTCTACATTAAAACTAATAGTTAGCAGTCTGCTCGGGTCATGGGGAGGTAGGAGCCTATCTCAGCCAAATCTGGATGAAGTTGGGGTACACCCTGGACAGTTTGCCAGTCCATCGCAGGGCAACACACACACACACACACACACACACACACACACAACCAATCACTCACACTTAGGGGCAATTTTGCCTAATGTGCATCTGGGAGGAAACCGGAGTATCCGGAGGAAATCCAAGCAAGCACAGGGAGAACATGTAAACTCCACATAGAAAAGCCCTCTCCAAGCCCAGGAGTCGAACCAGGTTCCTTCGTGCTGTGAGGTGGACGTGCTAACCACTACACCAATGTGCCATCCCAGTACACATACAAGTTTTTAAAAGTATTACAAACATTAAGGAGTGAGCTGTTGTAGTCACTCTTAGCACCCTGAAATTGATTATTTTACAATCATTGCATGTCCTGAAGTGCTTTTATTCCACTGCAACTTTGCAACTTTCCAACGATTACAACTACTTCATCATTGTTATAGTTTGTATCTGTTTATACTAAAGTTATAACTGGTTATGACACAGCGTCCACACAGGAAGCAATAAGCAACCCGTGAACTGCTTTTCCAATAAGCTACATGCAACTTGCCTGGCGAGGGAAGCTAATTCCTTTGTCGCTGAAGTTTTGTCAGCTATTGTTGCCTAGGTAACCCTCTTGCATGTTTCCTGCTTAAAAAGTTTTCAAAGTTAAACTGTGATCACCATCGAGCAAGTTCCCGACAGTAGGTGAAAGTTCAGTTCAGTTGAATGCCATACCTGTCTACTTTGCTTGAGAACATTTCACCTCTCATTTCGCTGGTTTTCACTGAGTTTATAAGGTCGCTCATTGCGCATTGCTTCCTGTGTGGATGTGGCTTAAATTGTTAAGTTAGTTAAAACAAAGAAAAAGAAGCTTCTCATGTTATCGAGAAAACTCAAAGCACAAACTCTTCTTTTCGGAAAGAATTTTAAGGTTTACCTTTGACTGCTTCAAAGCTCTGGCACTGGACACCCCTTATTTAAACATTAAATAAACACCGTCTTGCAGACAGCATCGCCATAGCAATGATCATGTGATTTACATTGAGAGCTGCTGCTATGGAAAATTAATCAACCAATCAGAATAGAGAATGGTATAAGGCTAATATTCCGAACGACTTTGGTGCCATCAGGTTAAAAAGCCACATAATTTCAAGGTTTGGGTGATTTTTTTTCACACCCGTGTTTAAGATACATTTGTGTGTCTGTGTGTGAGAATAAAAGAAATGAGTGTTATAAATCAAAGCAAGCCAATAACACAGAATGAACAATGTTCCACTTGGAACATGTTGATGATAGACATGGAGAGAATTGCAAAATTCCAAATGCTTTTAGATGCAGGTTTTAGAAGGCGCTGTTTTCATTTGGGAATTTCTCAAGAGCGCTGTAATTCATCCCACGAAACAAGACATTTCAGACATTGTAAATCTCTCCATATAAAGCATAAAGAGAGCAAAATGCAACAAAATTCAATCCATCAGAATGATCCCGGGATGCTCCAATCTTTCCTTGACTTGAAAAGGAGGGAACATGATGTCAGAATCCAATTCTTATGTAAAGAGATAAAGATGGCATGAAATAAACCCTGACAGAGTGAGCAGGACCCCAACATGAACTTTAATCACCCTTGGAGGTTTGATTTTACAAAAATTATCAATTCGCTGTGCACTGTCCCACTTATTACATGGCTACTTACAAATAAAGAACTTAGTAAACATAAAAAAGCATGACATTAAAATTTTTTACTGTTTCAATAATTATACTTATATAACGGTCTGTTATACATAGCAATGGTCTGTTATGCATGTTAATTGTGCTTTACACATAGAAATAGTATGTTATACATGACAACATTCTGTTATACATTTCAATGGTCTGTTTTACATATCAATGGTCTGTTATACATAGCAACAGTCTGTTATACATATCAACAGTCTGTTATACATAGTAATGGTCCGTTTTTACACAGCAACGGTCTGTTATACATAGTAACGGTCTGTTATACATATCAACGGTCTGTTATACATATCAACGGTCTGTTATACATAGTAATGGTCTGTTATACTTAATAACTATCTGTTTTATTTAACAGTGGTCTGTTATACATAGCAACGGTCTATTATACATAGTAACAGTATGTTTTTCTCAGCAACAGTCTGTTATACATAGTAACAGTCTGTTATACATAGTAACGGTCTGTTATACATAGTAACGGTCTGTTATACATAGCAGTGGACTGTTATACATAGTAACGGTCTGTTATACATAGTAACGGTCTGTTATACATAGCAACGGTCTGTTATACATAGTAACGGCCCGTTTTACACAGCAACAGTCTGTTATACATAGTAACAGTCTGTTATACATAGTAACGGTCTGTTATACATAGTAACGGTCTGTTATACATAGTAACGGTCTGTTATACATAGCAGTGGACTGTTATACATAGTAACGGTCTGTTATACATAGTAACGGTCTGTTATACATAGCAACGGTCTGTTATACATAGTAACGGTCCGTTTTACACAGCAACGGTCTGTTATACATAGTAACAGTCTGTTATACATAACAACTATGTGTTTGATCTTACAATGGTCTGTTATAGATAGCAATGGTCTGTTGTACTTAGCAACCGTTTGTTATAAAAAACAAAAAATAGCAGACCACTTAATGCCATAAATGACCACTCAGAACTGAGTATTCAAATGAGCAGTTAATAAAAAAGAAAATTTTTCTTTGTTGCATGCTCAATCTTGATTAATAAGTTACGTCATTCCGTTCTACAGTTTGTCCCATTCTACATTTCTGGACCCGTCATTAGTAGAAGCCATCGTTAAAATTATTTTTAACTCAATATTCTGTGTCAAATTATTACTTTCTTGAGTAAGTAGCCAGCTCATTATAATTATTATATAATGTATATTATTGTTTTTTTTATGAATTGAGAAATATGTTTTATTAAATACGTTTAGGTCTGATTTAACCAGATGAGGCCTAAATGGTCATCGCTCTAATCAGAAACTTGTATGACATCCCATATTAATGTTATGTTTAACACCAGTAACGGTTTGAGTCCTTTATGTATAAAATTAATTGTTTTACAGTCTGAGTGCTCCTGCGTTTAATAAAGCACTTATTAATGTGGTGATAGAATCTGACAGTGAGCCGTTAATGTGTTTCACCAAGATTTACAGATTTAACGTTCTTTATTTAATTACTATTAAGGATGAAATAACACACAACACATCATGCTTTTACATGAAGTTAGTACAGTATCTCATATCCTCATTACTGCATATCCCAAAATGTTTTATTTCTCTTATACCAAAGCAATTTTTACTTATCACAGAATTTTTTTTTAGCTGTTTCCTATTTTAAACATGAGGTCATTTTTTTAAAATTATTTTAAATATTGTTTAAGTATTTCATAATATTAAAACATTAATTAATTCATTCATTCATTTTCTTGCTGTGAGGCAGACGTGCTAACCACGACACTATTTAATGTACAATATCCTCAAAACACCTGTTTTATTTTCTAGCAGCTATAAACGTCTGAGATGTTGTTTTCTCACCAGCTTGACACTGGAGACTCCTTTCATAAGTTATATAAATCTTTCCTTACTAAAAAAAATTACAATATCACTCAAATACAGTATAGTTTACATTTTATACATGGGAGCCTGCCATTACTATAGAAACATGAGTATAGTTATTAATTTAATTATCTTGTGACCAGTCAGCTTCCAGAATTCAGTGACTACGTGGTAGAAAGTGTATATTAACAAGTGCATATTTTTAGCCTGTAATCTGAACTAGAAATCAGTTATACCATCACATAAGGAATGCGGAGTATGAAGTATACCATTTTCAAGCGTCTGAAATCCTTTTCGGCTACCTTATATAACCGGTCTGCTTTGTTTCATCCTTTCAACAGCCGGGTACAAATAGCAGGGCATATCTCTTCATCTTGCCCTATAGGCTTTCCCTGCTTGTTTCATCGATGACTCAAAGGGTTGGATTTGAGACCAGTTCTGTTTAGCCACACATCTCGGTATTTGCTATTGAGTTCCAGGAAAGGGATCAGACAAACGACGCCGATTTCTTAAATGTGCACTGGGTTATAAATCTAACTGCAAAAAAGAAAAGTTACAGCAGTTACCATATAAGGTGATATACGACGTAGCAAGGCGCTTGGAAAGATAAATTAAACCCCATCGTGCGACAGTTCCCTATAGGTGAGTGTTACGGCATGAAAGTCGTTCCATTCTCACGTACTCCTAACACTCTGAGTGCGACGAGAGCCACTTAAATGGACATTCATTACCCACATCCTTCATTTCCAGGGTGAGTGGCCTGGCTCTAGTACTTGCACTCAAGTGGTACCACCCAGAGGAAAAGTCTGGAAGAGTTATAACCAACACTGTTCCCTTTCCAGGACGGTGATAGATGCTCGAGTGTAACCAAACTACAGCTGGCGTTGAAAAGATTTCACAGGATTTAAAGAGGTGGCTGGTGCGAGATGACGTCTGTGAGAAAGTAAAAGCACCTTGGTACGCTTGCAAGCTTTATTATGCCCAGCATCTATACACCTGACTCAGTAAACAAAATGTCCCTTTAATATGCTCGACAATTAGTTCGGGATTTTTTATTGTTTAGGGAAGCCAACCAAGGGAGGCATGGTGGCGTCGTGGGTTAGCAAGTCCTGGGTTCGAGTTCCGGCCTCGTGCTTGCGTGGGTTTCCTCTGGGTAATCTGGTTTCCTCCCACTGTCCAAAAGACATGCACATTAGGCTAATTGGCTGTTTCAAATTGCCCCTAGGTGGGAGTAAGTGAGAACAGTTTTGTGTTTGTTGACTCTGTGATGGACTGGTGAGCTGTTCGCTCGAAGTAGGCTGGGAGAGGCTCGAGCCTATCTGTGAGCCTAGCAGGATTAAGCGCTTCAGCAAAGTAATGGAAGCCAACCAGACGACGTCTCTCTAGCAAGTCTTACTTCAACAGCTCAGATGTTTGACCCTCAACAATATTTAATTTCTAGTACAAGAAACATGTTCTAGCAGAAATGATTTCTCACTCCCTCATTTGCTGAACCGCTTAATCCTTCTAGGAGCATCACAGGGCCAACAGACACACCTAGGGTCAATTTGAAACAGTAAGTTAGCCTAATGTGCATGTCTTTGGACTGTAGGAGGAACTGGATTACCTGGAGGAAACTCATGCAAGAACAGGGAAAATATACAGAAATGCCTTCGCTGAGCCTGGGACTTGAACCCAGGACCTTCTTGCTGTGAGGCCTATCAAAAATGATAAGTACATTCATTCATTCATTTTCCAAGCCGCTGAATCCTAATTAGGGTCGCAGGAAGGCTGGTGCCCATCTCAGCTGACTCTGGGCGAGGGTGGGGAACACCCTGGACAGCTCACCAGGCCATTGCAGGGGCAATTTGGAATAGCCAAATAGCCTACTGTGCATGTTTTTTGGACTGTGAGAGGAAATCAGAGTAACCAGTGGAAACCCACACACGATTCCCGAACCCAGGAATCGAACCCAGGACCTTCTTATTGTGAGGTGAACGTGCTAACCACTGCACCACTGTGCCGCCATGATAAATACTGTATATGATTTTTAAGAAATGTGTTGTAAATCTGTTTCATGTTCAAAACACTGGGAGGAAAGGTCTGCTCTCGCTTCCATAGTCTTGCCTGGAAGCTAAAAAAAAAATTTGTCAAGTTGCCAAGTCATGATTTGTTCTGTTTTGGGATTGATTTCCTGTTTTCTGTCATCAAATTTCTCCTGGTTAATTTCCTACAAATTATGTTTTTCAAGTGACTGCACTACGGGAAACGAAGTGATGATCCCTTAGTGCTTGGTTAAAAAAAATATAATAAATTACAGAAGAAACCCATTCTGAGTCCTTTCCTCCCAGTGTTTTAAACGTTTAATTGATTTATAAGCTCTTCGGAGCTCGTCTCTGAACGCGCCACGTGGTATTCCAAGAACTTTCTTGAAATTGGGACACGTTGAATTCACGCATTGCATCACAACCAGTCAGACTCTGAATATAGTTTATGCTATCGAGCCGACGAATCCGCTGAAAGGCCAATTAGGCTGACTTCAAAGTTGACTTTCCCTTGGCATTTCAAGTCTTGCCAGGGCTTTCATCTTGCCCTGTGCCCCCAGTGAGCTTCAGCTCTTTAGTACGAGTCAGGAAATCATCGGGAACGCCTCGGGCCTTTGGTGCACCACGACGCCCTGGAAGGCATTAACGTAGAAACAAGGTGCATGAAGACTACCAGGTGGCAAAGCAGTGGCAGGTGGTAAACCTTTGAGTAAGGTGTACCAAGCTAAATTAGCATTAGTGTTTCTTGCACTGCATGACGTCATGTCAACAAGGAAGGCTGAATGATAGGATGGTGGTCTACAATAGTGACACAGTCCTCCGACTTCCCTTTCCTGCTGGATTTACCCATTAAGCTTCCCTACTTTGACTTTTGTCAAGCTAGCAAAGGAAAGCCTGCTTCGCAGACGGCTCCGAGGTTCGGCTGTGTTGACAGGTAGAGCCATGAGAAACTGCTGACTAGGGGTGTTTTGAGTCGAGCTCCGGCGTCGCTGTCGGCCGTGTCGTTCCATTAGTACAGCGGCGAGAAAGGAAGTGATGCGGCGTGTCATTGTGTAGCCTGGAGGAGGTGTCTCGAGGCTTGATAGGAGGAAAGCGACGGCTCCATGTGTCTCTCCCTCCCCACCCCCCCATGTTAGCTATGATGTTTGGAGGACGTGGATGGAGATACAGCTGAGAGTAAGTAGGAGGGGACTTTTTTTTTTCTAAGTTGGTGCATGTAGTGTGTTTTTGAGGGAAGGCAGGATCTGACAGGATCTGCTTAATGTCCTGCCGCCGTGGGTCGTGGCCCGACTTACGAACACAAACTTATCTTTGGTGCATCTGCCGGGCCGCCTGCGCAGTCAGTCTGTCTCCACTACGGCCTGCGCACTTTTTCCTGCCAGTAGGAAGGAATGACGGGGGGGGGGAGATGCTTTGATGAGAATGAGGAGGAGGACTGAATGGGAAGCCGGAGATCCAGACCCTGCCAAGTGGCTGAGCTACATGGAAAACACGAGCCGCCTCCAGAGTAAAGGACCACTTCTGAATTTTGACAAACAAAAATAACTGCGGCGGCTGCGTACGGCCATTCTTCACGCACCGCTCTCTCTCTTTTAGTTTGTCAGATAAAATTCCCAGACGCCAAACATGCTCGTTCTAAAGTGATCTGACATGTCAGTGATGATAGCTCATTTGCTCTACTGTTCCTCAGCGAGGATGAAATTCAATCATTGGGGTTCTGCCTCTCATATTTATCATCCTTTCTCTCTAAGGATGCAAGCGAGCTTTGAACGACCAATTATTCAGCTCGGTTCAGGCCCCGCCGCTTGGATCATTTCAGAGTTTTGAGCACAGTGTGATTAGATTCCCATGACCTAATGCATTGTAGAATTCTTTGGAATGAAGCTTAATGTTTTCTTCCACACTTTTCCTTTTTTCTCTTTCTCCTCCCACCCTTTTCACACCAGAGCACACTGAACACTGGCTGCTTAATACGACCGGGAGAGAAAACGGCAGCTTCATCTGAGCCCTGATGGAGCACAGTGCCGATAATTCATTAGGAGATGATCTTTATGAATGAACGATTCCCTAAAATATACACCTAAAATATTCATGTGACTTTTTAAACATCTTCATAAAAGCCCTCCACAGTAACTTATGTGCCTAATTCATTTATTAATTTGCCGAACCGCTTATTTTCAGTTGCATACATACATCTCATTTTATATAAAAATGGAGATAGGAGGTTTTGTCAGGAGGACAGCAAAATGTTATGGACGTCCTTGAAACAAGTTAGTGCTTGTTATCATTTATATACCATTATAACAGCTCTCAGTGTCAGCCTCCATTTTCTTCCTCTTGCCATTCATTCATTTGCTGAACTGTTTAATCCTACTAAGGTCACAGGGAGGCTGGAGTCTATCTCAGCCGACTCTGAGCGAAGGAAGGGTACACCAGTTCATAGCAGGGCAACACACACACAACCATTCACACTTACATTCACACCTAGGGGCAATTTGGAACAACCAATTAGCCTAATGTGGATGTTTTTCGATTGTAGGAGGAAACCGTAATACCCAGAGAAAACCCCACGCAAACCTGGGGAGTACATGCCATCTCCACACCGAAATGCCGCGGGACTCGAACCCAGGATCTTCTTGCTGTGACGCCTATCAGAAATGATATGTTTTATTATCATCATCATATACCAGGTATTCCGGTTTTCTCCCACAGTCTAAAAGCTGAAAGACATGAAACAAAGTTCTTTTGAGGAAATTGCAGAACCCAGAGGAAATCCATTCAAGCATAGGTAGAGCATGCAAATGGCACTCAGAAATGCCCACAACCAGGACTCGAACCCTGGGAAATTCTTGCTGTGAGGCAGACATACTAACCAGTATGCCACCCACCGCCCACTTTATTTATTTTTTAATTTTCAAATGATATTCTAATATTGGCTGCTAAAGTGACATTTAAAATATATTCATTATAAAAACCAATAATAAATTATGAAAATATATTATTATTATGTCTATAATATCCTTAGGCCATTAGCAAGAATGGCAAATACCTCTGGACCAATCAGAGGTTAGCAGCAGTATTGTAATCAAAATACTGACCACACCTGTGCACAGATTTTCACCAAACTTGGTGGGGTCACTACCCTACCAGAGTCCCAGAGATGCTTTAATTTTGGAATGTCAAGGTCAAAGGTATCCCTCATAGAAATAACTCACTCATTTAGTCCTACTAGGAGGCTGGAGCCTATCTCAGCCAATTCTGGGCAAAGGCAGGGGTACGCCCTGAACAGCTTGCCAGACCATCGCAGGGCCAACACACACACACACACACACACACACACACACACACACACACACACTTAAAGCCAATTAGCCTAATGTGCATGTCTTTGGACTATGTGAGGAAACCATTGTACCTGGAGGAAACCCACGCAAGCACGGAGGGAGAAGACGCAAACTCAGAGACACACACAGATGTGCCCTCACCAAGCCCAGGACTTGAACCTTCTTGCTTCATGCTGCCCTCCTGTAATATCTGGATATTATATTTTTGCTATATCACCCACACAAAATAAATCAACTGACTGATTGCACACGAGCAGCTCCCACTTCTGAGCACATTGTAGCTGCTCTGAACATGAAGGCTCTGACGCCAATATTTAGTACGTGATTAACCTGGAGTTCGTCATGTAGAGCACAAGACCATCACACAAGGGTAGGAAGGGGCGCAAGCTTTATGTGTATGGAGGTGAAATACAAGCAGGACGAGTCTGCAGATCAAGTGATGTCAGAAAGCTCCACCAAACACACATCCAGCTTCATTCTCTACTGCTAGCAAATTATTAAATGGCGAACTTACTCTTGTGCGGCTTATTGAAGCTCTTTCCCCTTAATATGCTCCCTAACCCACAGTGAATTACTGTAATCATTACACACCACCTTATCTAATTTGGAGCCACTTAAATCATAATGCTTCAACTTCACAATTTACGGCACACCACAGAGAGCTACATCTGTTCAAACATTTCAAGGTAAGACCTCAAACAGAACAAAAGGAGGAGTCTACTACATGTATTGCGTTAGCGCTGTTAATTATGTCAGACTTCAGTTGAAAGAAATGGAGAGAAAGAGAGAGAGAGAGAGAGAGAGAGGTCTATGAAATAGGAGCGTTCAGGCATACATTCTGTTCTGAAGGCGTCTCCTGAGACTCGCAGCGCTGCTCAGTTCCAGCAGGTGCCAGGCACGGTGAGAAACTCCGACTGCGCCGCTGACCCTGGACGGCCTACGCTGTGATGGATTCGCTCATCTCCCTCCTCCTACAGTTACACCTCTTTTAGGCAATGAGTGAAAGTTGGGCTGGATGTGCATACCCCTGTTTATTGCTGTAAATTCATGTGTGTGTGTGTGTGTGTGTGTGTGTGTGTGTGTGTGTGTGTGTGTGTGTGTGTGCGTGTGTTTTAAATATGTGTGAGTGTGTGCCAAAAGATTTCTGAGATAAAGTGCAGGAGGGAGTTGGTTAAAGCATTTCCGCAATGAGCGAGGTTTAGAAAGTGAAGGATAATAATTCCGAATAAGAAATTCTGGACTGATCTCGTGGAAAACGTACGGCTTTGCCTTTTCATGGTGTTAAAAGCATGTCAGGGGTCACTCAAGGTCAAAAGACTGAACTGTGAAGAAGATGATAAGCAGGAACTTCAGTAAACACTTTATCCTGCTCTGGGTTGGGATCCATCCCAGGAACCCTGCGCACAAAACACCCTGAATGGGACACCAGGAACACACAGTGGCAGTTTGGTGTATCCAGTGCCATGTATCCACCTCCATTTGGGAGGCTGAAGGAAACTGGAGAACCCTCTGGAAACCTATATTGGGAGAACTTGGGAAGGTCCATACACACTAACCCAAGCTCTGAGTCCTAAAATGAGTGAGAGAGTGAGAGAAAATTCTTCTCTGGTGTATAAGGATTGTTTTCCAGCATCCCCCACCCTCATGTGTCCTTCACTTCCCATGGTGCTTCCCGCTCCCGCTCCCGTTCCTCCGAGATTCCTCTGTTACTGTACATTCGGTGCACTTGAACTCAATGTAACGAGTCTACGGCTGAACTTGTTGCTGCTACTTCACCTCAGACCTCCGTCATAAATCCAGGCCTGTGTTTCCTTTGCTCGAGCCCATTCTGTCCCCATATGAGGCCCTTTATTGTTTCGCTTCATTATCCTCATCCTGCTGTTGCTCGCTACTTACAATCAAAATAGGCTCGTAGTAGTTCATCAATACGGCCTGGCGAGAGCCAGAGAACAATTCATAGTATGTCAGGAATTTGTTGGGGGATTTTGTTTCTCACACATGATTATGATGATGATGATGATGATGGTCTGATTTGTATATTCTTGGTTGTTTTAATGTGTTTTGGGAGATATAGAGAATGAATCACGATTCGGTAGAAGATGCAAGTGAAACCGTTCACACAATCTCAAGCGCCATCAAAAGTAAACGTAGTGCAGAGACCGCTCGCCTCATGCCAACTCAAATGCCGACGCCCACAACTCCCTCGTTTTCAAACGAATACGCATGTTTTTATTCTAAGCTGGAGCGCCAAGTATGTTATCTCAGGCTCATTTTTTTTTCCACACAAGAGAAAGAAAATAAATAAATGAAAGACATTCGAACATGCGGTCCCAAATCACCAACAAAACGTTTTAACGCTATGATCCGGATGATGTCAACCGGAGCCGGGTCAGTGGAGTCAATCGAGTGTCTGAGCGACAGGAAGCCAACCATAAAGTGCATGTGTTTATATTAACATTATATTTATTTGTCCGGTACTTCTATACAAAGTAGTTTTACAGAAATATTGATTTATATCCTGAATGAGCGATCCAGAGCACGGAGTCATTACAAAATCCTCCCTGAGAAGAATCCCCTCTGGCTAACAGGGTGTTTTTTTTAATTATTAAAAAAAACACAGCATGCTTTATTTTTATCCATTTATAGTTATATTGCATCGGCCTCGTGATGAAACCTCCTATCTCCATTTTAAACTTTTTCAGGAAGGACAAAAAAAAAAACCATATAAAAGTACAATTAATGATCATACGGTGACATTTTTATATATAGATGTATAAATTTACCCCAAAACAGCTAGATGAAGCCACCAGCTTTTTAAGTAGATGCAGATGCTTATCTTAATTTACTGTATATTCATACATACATCTCATTTTACCCAATTTGGAGGTTTTGTTAGGAGGCCGGCGAAATGTTATGGACGACCTTGTTATCATTTACGTACCATTATAACAGCTCTCAGTGTCAGCCTCCATTTTCTTCCTCTTGCCATTCATTTATTTGCTGAACCGTTTAATCCTACTAAGGTCACAGGGAGGCTGGAGTCTCTCTCAGCCGACTCTGAGCGACGGCGGGGTACACCTTGAACAGTTTACCATTCCATTACAGGGTCAACACGCTTACACAAAATCATTCACACCCACACGCACACCTAGGGGCAATTTGTAACAGCCAGTTAGCCTATGCCTGTCTTTGGACTGTAGGAGGAAACCGGAGTACACAGAGGAAGCCCACACAAGCATGGGGAGAACATGCACACTCCACACAGAAATGTCCTGGGACTCAAACCCAGGGTCTTCTTGCTGTGAGGCCTATCAGATGGTCTGGCGAGCTGTTCAGGGTGTACCCAGCCTTCACCCAGTGTCGGCTCAGATAGGCCCCAGCCTCCCCGTGACCCTAGAAGGATTAAGCGGTTCAGTAAATGAGTGATGAGTGATGAGTAGAATCAAGGATCGAATGTAATGACAAAATGTCCACAGTGGCACCGCGGACATGATTTCCTAATTTTGGAGGAATCCCGAATCCTGCCAGGGAAAAGTCAGCTGGATGAAGGAGTGTGAAATAACTCTCGAACGATCTCACGAGTTGCCTAAACAACTTGTACTTTATTGTTCTTAGATGAACCCACAGCGCCAGTAGACACGCCGCACAGAGCAGTGCAAGATAGATTTGCCGAGATTTTATCAGAACCCGAAATACATGACTTCACGGCGTTTTGGATTAAATGCCACTTTAAATGTGAAATGATGATGTACGCGGTTCGTCGTGGAGAAAAATGAGCGTTGCTGCGATTCCAGGCCAGATCCAGTTCAGTGCTTATTTTGTTTTTCCGACTCCCCAGTAATGGTCCTCGTACCGAAACCTGGGACTCGTCAAGTTGACTCGGACATGGTGCCAAGACGATTTGCTCATACACACGGTGATAAATCACTGCACTCGCCCCATTAGCATATCATTGTTCTATTCTTAACTCATCTGCACAAGGGGAAGGACAATTATTTTCTTATACTACCCAAAAACCCCCATCCTCCATCCCACCCCACCATACTGTGATCCAGCAGGACCGGTTGTGGTGTAAATATGTGATCTGAGGGCCTGGTTTGACCTCCATGACTGCCCCTCATTTTAACTCTTGATTGGCAGCTCAGTGCTTTCATCTCTGGCAGATAAACCCTGTGATGGACTGCGGGCTGAAAGAGCACCACGGCCACTACCATACATCATGCCAGCGTTGGACCGTTTGATGTGGAGGGTGGGGGTGGGGGGGTGGGGGTGATGTTGTTCCACGGGTGGGCTGGATGTTGACTCGCACCGTCGCTCATTAATCCCGAGACGTGGACACGAGCCCCATCATCACCGCCCTCTTGAGTATACAGGCGCTCAGCTGCGTCAGCCTGCTAGGGAGCCATTTCTGGATCTGGGCCATTCGTCACCGCTGTGGAGGGAGCTGTGTAGATAAAGTTCACCGCATACTCCGTCCCGGGGTCAATTCCAAAAAGCTTGATAAGTCCAATAAACTGTCAGGTTTCTTTCAGTTCTGCTCTTTCTTCGGCTTACACTTTCGCTTCATTTAGTGGAAACCTGCTCCTGACTTTAACCCTTTAGAATAAACTTCATCATGTTTACTTAAAGATAACAGCTTCCCTTCATTAGAATAATAAATAGAATTTATAAGCTTTATTTATAAATACAAAAATATTATCAAAATGATAGTTATTATTCTAACAACAATTAAAATAAAACAATTTTTGAATTTTATACCTTTAATATGTTCTTGGGGGGGAAAACCTGCAAATAAAATAAAAATAAGTTCAAAGTGGAAATGAGAGTCATAATAAAATTATAATAAAAAATAAATGCATAAGCTTACCCATACACGTAAACAGTGAGCACACACACACACACACACACACACACACACACACACACTCGGAGCAGTGGGCGCCCGGAGAGCAGTTGGGGGTTAGGTACCTTGCTCAACTGCACTTCAGCCGTGAAGTGCCGAACCACCACACATTTTTCAGGAATCGAACCAGCGACTTTACAGTCCCAACGCCGCTTCTCTAACCATTAGGCCACGACTGCCACCACCCTGGTTGCTTGTCTATCTGTCTACTTATTTATTTAGTAGTTGTTACTTATTGGGCTGCACGGTGGCACAGTGGTTAGCACGTTCCTCACAGCAAGAAGATCCCGCTTTCGATTCAGACTAACTGCTGAACATTCTGCAGTTTGTGAAGTAACGGGACCCAAAGGATTAAATTATTTGTTCTTTAATTTTTATTCAAGTTTAAATATAGGAAGTGAGCCAAGCCTTTCCCCCTATTTTTCTAGAAAACTTTTTCTCTCCATAGGCAAAAACAAAAACTTTTTTTAAAATTATTTTTTGCTGAACAACCCCCCAACACACACACACACACACACACACACACACACACACACACACACATTTGTTGGTCAGCCCCTTACAGAAGATTTTAATTCACGCTTAATTCTGAAGTTTAATCTAGTTGGACACGGTGGTACCTGAGCTTATAATATGGGCCATTAATGTGGCACATACTCCCCAGGCTTTTATTATTCCCCTGGTACACATTTCCTCTGATCAGTGTGAAGTATTACTCACATCATGAAGATCACGTCTCACAATAAGGTGCTTGGAGCTATTGAAGCATAGGAAGTTGCATACAAACACAGGAAGTGGCGGGGTTCTCGCTGATGGGTGGCTGAGATTAACTGGGCCCGAGGCATCCGCGGGTCTTTCGCCTCATTGTTGAGTGTGACAGGGGATAGCCGGGCCGGCGCAGGTGAAAATGTGCAAAGCACAGCATTATTACTCTATTAATGGACTTAGGAAGTAATAAAACAACAGCGAGCGGCCTGCGCACAAGGCAAGCTCAACCAATCAAAGCCTGGGGAGAAATCCTTGTTTTAATCTGATTCTAAAAAGCTCCGGAGCAAGAAATTTCAGTACACCTAAAACTCCAGAACAATAAAACAACAAACAAACAAACAAAAAACAAGTAAATAAAGATAGATAGAGAGACTGATATAGAAACAGGTGGACAGGCAGAGAGGCAGAGGAATGGATAGATAGATATACAGAATGCAAAAAAATTAAGTAAACAGAGACTGATAGATAGATAGACAGATAATGCAAGAAAATAAACAGATAAATAGATAAAGAGAGATAGAGATGTAGAGATAGTGAGAGAGAGAGAGAGAGAGAGAGAGAGAGAGAGAGAGATAGAAAGAGACATATATGTATAGAAAGAGAGATAGAAAGAGAGATAGAAAGACAGATAGAGATAGAGAGAGAGAGAGGTAGAAAGGGAGAGAGAGAAAGAGAGAGAGAGAGATAGAAAAATAGAAAGGGAGAGAGAGGTAGATAGAAAGGGAGAGAGAGAAAGAGAGAGAGGTAGAGAGAGTGGTAGAAAGAGAGAGAGAGGTAGAGAAAGAGAGGTAGAGAGATAGAAAGGGAGACAGAGAGAGGGAGAGAGACAGAGAGGGAGAGAAAGGTAGACAGAGAAAGAGATAGGTAGAGAAACAGAGGTAGAGAGATAGACAGAAAGGGAGAGAGAGAAAGCGAGAGCGAGGGAGAAAGAGAGAGAGGTAGAGAAAGAGAGGTAGAGAGAGAGAGGTAGAGAAAGAGAGGTAGAGAGAGAGAGAGAGAGGCTGTGTGGATGAGATGACTCAGGCTGATCGTCAGCAGTGTAATGTGTTTGATGGATAATAAAATGATGTTGTTGACCTCGGTGTCTTTAACTGCAGAAGATGATCAGCCTGGAAGGTTTTTTTTTTTTTTTCGTTTCTCATCATTTGTTTCTTCTGAAAGTTGAATTTAAACTGAAATGCACTGGGTGTGTATATAATTCATGAAGCATGTTTAACACCAGACATCACAGAGCAGCTTTACAGGAAGCTGACTGTAGAACATGACTGACTGTAGTTACTTCTGGGTAACACCGGATAGTGGGATTAGAACTCATCTCATTACCCAGGTGTAGGAGAGTTGACTCATCATTTAACTTCTTCAGTGGTTTAAAGAAGTGTGATCAGAGCACCAGCACACACTCCAGAACCTCGAGCTGACTGTAATAGCTGTGTTATGCCTCACGCTGGATGACTGGTGTCCTGTTCACACCCAAGCAGTGTATGGATATACTGAAACTTAGGAAGGCTGATGATGTCATAGTTTCAGCTCCATACACAACAGAAGCAACAACTCTCACTGGAAATTAAAGGAACAGTTGAGTGTGTTTTGTGAATATCCATCGACATTGGTCTTGTTCCATATCCTGTTCTCCAGTGATGTCACACATATTGTGTTCTACCAGAACGCTGTATTCGTTGAACATGCAATTCACTATTATTCCACCCGATAGGCTCCGCCTCCTAAATTTAAAAACAAAATGTCACATATTTTATGAATGATTGCCGAAAACAGACTCAGTGTGAAATCAAATTTGCATTCTGCCGTCTCAGAACTCCGGAGACGTGATCTTGAGCTGCCTGTGTTGAGTTCCGCACATTCTTCCTGTGTCCAGGAAAGTAGGTTCCCTCTGGGTTCTCCAGTTTCCTCCAATCTCCAAAAAAACATGCTGGTAGGTGGATGGTCGATTTCCTCTTTTAGTGAAGGAGTGTGTGAGTAAGTGTGTGAATGTGTGTTTGTTGGGTGGACTGGCGTTCCCATCTCACGGCGTTCCCAGTGTTGCTTGGATCTACTGTGATCCTGACGATCCAGGATCAAATGCTTACTGAATGGAAGTGAATGAAAAAGTTAACACTTCCGCCTCAAAGTAAGAAGGTCCGGGGTTTGAGTTCTGGGCTTGGTGAGGGCGTTTCTGTGCGGCGTTTGCATGTTCTTGCCGTGCTTGCATGGGTTTCCTCAGGGTACTCTGGTCTCCTCCCACAGTACCGAGACATGCACATTAGGTTAATTGGCTGCTCCAAATTGCCCCTAGGTGTGAGTGTGAATGATTGTGTGTGTTGCCCTGCAATGGATTGGTGAGCTGTCCAGGGTGTGCCCCGCCTTTGCCCAGTGTCGGCAGGGATAGGCTCCAGCCTCCCCACAACCCTAGTAGGACAAAGCAGTTTGATATGAACGGCAAATGAAATTTGATTATTGTCAAAACTTCTTTTTCAACTTTCCTTACTCACTCTCTCTCATTCACTCACTCATTCGAGCCGTTTAATCCTGCTCGGGTCGCAGGGAGGCTGGAGCCTATCTCAGCTGACACTAAGTGAACAGCTCGCCAGACCATCGCAGGGCCAACACACACACACAACCACTCACACCTAGGGGGAATTTGTAACAGCCAGTGTATGTCTTTGGACTGTGGAAGAAAACCGGAATATCCGGAGGAAACCCACACAAGCACATTGAAACTCCACACAGAAACGCCCCAGCCCAGGACTCAAACCCAGGACCTTCTTGCAGTGAAGCAGACATGCTAACAACCACTATGTTACTGTGCCGCCCTCCTAGTCGGTAATAAGGGCAAGTTGGAGCCTATTGTGCATGTCTTTGGACTGTAGGAGGAAACTGGAGTATCCGGAGGAAACCCACACAAGCACCGGCCCAGGACCTTCTTGCTGTGAGGCAGACTGCTAACCATTTATGTCAGTGAGGCAGATGCTAACCACTATGTCACTGTGCCGCCTCTCTCCATCCTGTGACTTTTAAAACTTTTTTATTGGATATTTTGTGGTCAATCTAAGGGATTATTAATAAACCAAAACACATCTGAATGTCGGTCAGATCAGGTAAGCCCGTCTGGATTTTAGAAGCAGGTTGGTGATGAAAGAGGGTAAGGCGTCCCAAATGTTCTTTACTCTCTGTGTGTTTATCTTGGCTGCACTGTGCATTACTATAACGCTGCTGTATAAATGGCTGAAAGAGGGAAACACACACACATTATATATATATATATATATATATAATGGAAATTTTAAGATCAGGTAAATTAATTTAAACTAAATATGTTCTGTAAGATCTTATTCTCTTTTATCAGGAACTACTGATTTCTCAAAGCATGGCAGCTACTGTATATACCTGAAGCTGTTTTATTGTATAAATAATTAGATTGTCCTATACTGACATCTAGTGGACAAAATCTGTATTACATGGTGAGTCTTTGGGAAGTGAAAAGAAATTGAAATCCGTATTCAGGTGGGATTAGTTTAGAGAAATAGATTCATTATTGTCGGAGGTTTGTCTGAGGAATCTGAACATCCTGTCAGTATTTTTTCAAAGTCCCCTGAAAAATGATGGCTTATTTTACCCTTGATAACATGAGCAGGTTTATATATATTTAACTAAATTGACATCGTTATGGATTTTGTTATCCTGGAAGCAAAGAGATTACTGAGCTTCTTCTTCTTCACTCCAGGAAAAAACACAGAACAATATAATATGGACAAAGTCAGATAAGCAACACTTTCAGGTCTCAAAACATATTAGATACTAAAATCCATTCATTCATTTTCCAAGCCGCTTAATCCTAATTCGGTTTGCGGGGAGGCCAGCGCCGATCTCGGCCATCTCTGGGTGAACATGCAAACTTCACACAGAAATGCCCCGAGCCTGGGAATCTGCAAGAAGTTCCTGGGTTTGAGTCCCGGGCTTGGCAAAGCCATTTCTGTGTGCAGTTTGCATGTTCTCCCAGTGCTTGTGTGGGTTTCCTCCGGGTACTCCGGTTTCCTCTGACAGCCCAAAAATGTGCACATTAGGCTAACTGGCTAATTCAAATTCCCCTTAGGTGTGAATGTGGATGTTAGTGTAAATGCTCATGTGTGTTGCCCTGCGGTGGTCTTGCGAGCTGTGCAAGGTGTACCCCGTCTTCGCCCAGTGTCTGCCGAGATGAATGAGAGTGAGTGAGAGTGATCGAGCCAAAAAGTAAGGAACGCAAATAACCACCAGTTTCATTCTTACATGAATAATAATGAATAATATAAATATCATTCATTATTGCATCATTCATTCATATTTCGGGGTGGTTTCACAGAGCTTATTGACTAAATAGCAGGAGGTGGGAGAAAACCAGAAAATCCTGAAGAAACCCGTACATGGAGAGAACATACGAAAATCTAAAAAGACAATAATCCAAATTCAGGATCAAACCTAAGTTCCAGGTTCCAGCTGTTACAGTTAACCTTATTTTACCACCAGATGGCGCCACTACACAAACCAACCCGTGTAACAGTCTTTTAACATCAAGATGAAATATTTTAAATTATTCTAAAGAGATCCGGTGGTAAACTGGGCATTATTATTATTATTATTATTATAACTGTGAAGGTTTTTTTAAACTTCTGGTGCTGATCACAGATTTAAATTAACTGGGGTGGGGAAACCCAGCAAACACCAGATAGGAGAGATGATTTTGGATGCATTTGCGTCACATTTAAAAATTATTTTAAAACAAATATTTTAGTCAGTGCAATTATTATTGTGAATACTGTACTGATATTTAATGTTTCTTGAATATTTGTTTAATTCATTGTTATAATAATCTGATTGCATACGTTGCAGTGATTGGCTGATATTTTACCTGATATTTATGAATGCATGCACCTGTGTGCCATGGAATGATTTTTAAGAAATCGGCTTTTCACACACTTGAACTTTGGTTTTGTTTTATTTCTTTTTTTCTTCTTTTGAACTGATGTTTATATAAGTAACACCCGCCCTCGCACACATACACAAATCTCTGAAGATTAGCACAGCAAATGCACCACGTTTTTTGGAGACTGGAGGAAACTGGAGTACATGGCAGAAACTAACATGGTTACATAGAGAACAAGGAAATGCCATGGAGAACACGTGGAGAACGTGGAGGGAACTCCACGGAGAACACATGGAGGGAACTCCACGGAGAACATGGAGGGAACTCCACGGAGAACACATGGAGAACATGGAGGGAACTCCACGGAGAACACATGGAGAACATGGAGGGAACTCCACAGAGAGAACATGGAGGGAACTCCACAGAGAGAACATGGAGGGAACTCCACGGAGAACACATGGAGAACATGGAGGGAACTCCACGGAGAACATGGAGGGAACTCCACGGAGAACACATGGAGGGAACTCCACGGAGAACACATGGAGAACATGGAGGGAACTCCACGGAGAACATGGAGGGAACTCCACGG
>JBCNYH010000008.1:8329176-8364960 GCA_039654325.1 Tandanus tandanus | reverse complement strand
GATAGGCTCCATATATTTTTTTAAAAATACACTAAAGTTGGTCAGTAAAAATCCTGAAAATATGTTATTTGACCTTTTATTAATAAAATTTAGTAGATAAAGTCCTTATTTGTGTTTTAGTCAAAATCTCAACACGCCAAACATCAGAATTCTGTCTTACCTCATCTTTAAAGAACTTTTGTAGCTAGCAATGTGGCTAATTTTCAGAATGCTGCTTAATTGTGTAAGCAAAACTCCCACAGCACGCAGTCACTCTTGGTGTTTTTTTTTTTTATTTTTTTTATAACTTTCACTCCTCTGTTCTGTTTTTCTGTCCCAGTTTCTGGCATGATAAGGAGAAACACTTTCTGTAGTTTGTCCTTTTTTCGTTCGGGGACAGCTCTATGTTCCGACAGCCCACTGGTCTGACAGCCCTACTCATTACTCAGTTGGGAATGCTACTCTGTTCAGTTGGATTAGGGTTGGGGTTCGGGCTGTCAGTATATAGGGCTGTAACCCTTTAGTTCTGTGCTGGAGCTACAAAGCTAATGTTATAAAGTACTAGAAGTGCATTACTACAGATTAGCATGAAGCTCATTATTCTGCTGCTTAACTTTTTTTTTTTACTGGACCTCTTATTTATGGATATTTTTAGTAACATTCATTCATGTAATTAGGATGTCCTTCTTTTCTTTTTGGCACTGCAGTAATCAGAGTTTATTGAAGCGAAGCAAGGTTTGGTTTTTTCCACTCGCATTCACAGATCTGGCATTAGCCTTGATATTTCTTGGCATTATTCAAGCCTCTGCACCTGCTTATTTTTCAGCACCATGCTCACAGCTGACATCATTCACATTTTTCTCCTGGAAAGATTTTTTTTCCCCCTCTTGAGAAATCCATGAGTGATGTACTTGTTAATGCACCTCAGGCAAAAGCTCAGAGAAGCGCCTAGCAGCAAGGTTTCTTCCTTTTAAACAGCAGCGGCTCTGGGGCACGTGAGTTCACGGGGTGGGGAGTCGTTATTGTCTCATGACTCTGGGTTATGACCTTGAGAATGAAGCAGTGGTTCAGGCACACTGAAGAAGCATGAATGGAATGTTAATGATAAACCTTATTGCTTGGTGAGGGGAAAAAATGCTGAAGTTATGCTCAGTACTGTGAACTACGGCCCGACCAACATTGCTGGAGTTTTTTGTAACAGTACTAATAAAACGGTCCAGAATTTCCTATAAACAGTTGTATCATACCCACCACTGGGGCGAAAACATGACAAATGTTCAATCATTCAAATAAAAAATAAATAATATTAATAATTAAATAAAATAATAATTCATAATATAAAAATAGTAAAGAGGCTTAAATGTGAATGATGAACCCAACAGAAGTCCTTTAAATAGATGTGTATACATGACTGTTCATCTGGAAACATGCACATTTATTAGATTTTTAAAAATTATTTAAGGTAAGGCTTATTTATTTATTTTCACTCAAATGTAGCATTTATGCAGTGTTAATATAACTATGAAGTACTTTAGGTTACTTTACTTTTAATTTATATATAAGAACTGTCCAAAAAAGTCATTTCAGAAAAAAATAATTCCGAAAAAAAAATTTTTTCCATTTTACCTACTGCAAATCTGTAGAGCTGAAGTTTTCAGCCTGACTCTGCTTGTATCAGCTGATCATTGTGATTCCATGTGCTGAAAATAGTGGAGTTGCAGTGTGCCCTCTGGTGGACAAACTACACATTGACAACCCTCATAGCATGGTTAAAGCAACCATCGTCCATCTCAACAGTTCCTTTTTTAATTGTGATGATAAAGTCTAATATGGATTTATCAGCAACCATCTCAATTCAGGTTGATATCTGCATGCCAGCTTACCGATTGGGTCTTAAATGTAAACCACAAAATGCTTTAAAGTCAGTCATGAAAATCTGTAATGTGATATATGCTAATATCGCAACTTAATATGACAAAAATAATCACTTTGTTAATGCATTCTTATGGTTTATGATATTATATCTTGTTTTGGAGTAATTTTTTTTAAGAATGTTAGATTTGTATAGAAAAACAACTACTTACCCAATGTTGGAATGTATTATTTGACAAATTTTTTGCTTTTTTTATGTCTCTGTCTTAAAGTAGCCTTTCTAAAATTAAAGCAGTGTAAGCTCCAGGAAAATAGCTACAGCTAGTTAATAAGTGCGAAGCAGTAAATAACTAGAGGCCTCCGATGAGGGAATCTTACCAGCCGCTACCTAGCCACTATAAACAATTGGCTCACCTCAACAATTTTGCTGACCTTGAACTTGACCTACAGTGACCATTTCATAAACTTGTTTCAGCCTTTGGGATGCAACCCTGAAAATCTGATGGTGTCAAGCGGTTCTTAAGATATAGGTGTGCGTAGCCACAAAATAAATAAATAAACAACAAACTTACAAAACGACAGAAGTGAAAACAATACCAGCCATGTTATTATGGCTGGTAAACAAATGGCATGTTTGGACTGTGCAGGTTTGCCAGGTCTCTGTAAAAAGTTCCAGCCTAACGGGCACCCGAGTGGCACAGCAACAAGATGCGCCACTCAAGAGCTCGCAAGTTCGAGCATGCAGCTATGCATGGCTGGGAGCCCATGAGTGTTAATCGGTTGAGCTCTCGGTGTATGCTGGGTGTATATCTGAAAGGCTTCCTGAATATGATGCCTGCCACGGCTTCCTTTCTCAGTTAAGTCAGACAGCTTGACATGCTCGTGTTTGGAATCCGACTCATAGGACGCTTTCGTAATTTACTACTTTCAAATGTCCATCCCAGAAACCTCCCAGGGTTAAACACGACCGTACCTGCTGACCACTGAAGTCTTCATTATTCACCATATATACATACACACACACACATATACACCCCATTCAAACTGGAAGCTGTAGGTGTTTGGCTTGTCCGCCGATGTAGTAATCTGTCCCGTGTTCATTTCATTGATTTTGGCACAGGGAGTCAACGGATATATCAGTTTACTTTCCAGAGACACTGATGGTTGTACAGATTGGATCAGTTACGTAAAACTCCCAGCACACAGTCCTTTTTCCTTTTTTGTTTTATTTATTTTGGATATGGAGTGGATAGGAAGCGCTTGCCTCATGTTTGCTTGCTATATTGCAGTCATCAAATAAATAGTTTTTTAGGTTTTTACCCCTCAGCCAGTTATGGCTGGAGGGGTATTGTCGTTGGCTTGGCGGAAGGGCAGGCGGCGTGACAATTTTGTTCCGGCCATTGCTCGACTCATGCACGTGCAAACTTTCTGAAATTTTGCGTAGGCTCCCTATGACCTAAACCTGTGCTTGGGGTAGTTAATATGCATATGTGACCTTTGACCTTGGCACAGTGACCTTGAACATATATAAAATTTGTCCTGCACTTCAGGCATCCTGGCTGAGGGATTTCGACGTTCTATGGAATGACTATTTATAACATCTGTATGAGTTTGGTGGCTCTGGGTTTCTCAGTGTGCTGCATGGGTTTTCTTTGCTAATATGCTTTGAAAATAGAGGCTTGGTGGCAGTTTTTTGTGGGGGGTTTTCCCCCCATTGCTTGATTGCTCATATTCGCAATAATTATAATTTCTAAGCAAAATTTCACTATAAAATTAAATATACACTATGTTTGACAAATGTAGTCCAACCTAGATCAGCTTCTTCTTGTTTTTTTAGATGATCTTCTTTTGAATTTCTAGGAATTCAGTATCTGTAACTATCTCAAGGTGTGAGGTTTTTCTCCACTGTTTTGATTTAATTTTTTTTTAATTATCCCATGTTTGTGAGGTGGATAATGTCTATTTTCTCTATATAGTATATCAATCAGATTGCACAATTCATGTATAGTATATGTGAAATAACATTGTAGAAAACTGTACTTCTGCATTTAAACAACTAAAAATATACAAATTAAATTTAAACATTTTCAGAACACTTCTAATATATAATTTCACCTGTAAACTTTGACCCACGCCTCCTGTCAGATTTTAAGCTTTATGATTTCAATTTATCCATTTTTATACACAAAAAGTCTGTTTTTGAGAGACTCAACAACTCTATATGGTTTGCATGATGCTATAAGCTTAACTACACTTACTTGTTAGCTACATTAGCCTTGTAGCTTCAGACACCAGGCATGTCTTAAAACGATAATTAAAGAAAGTTTTGCGCAAAATTGTTTGCGTAAATAACTAAAAAAAAAAAATAAATGAAAAATGAACCTGTATCGTCACAATATTTAGTGTTTTTTATTTTTATCATCCAGCCTCAGTTTAACAATCCATCTTATTTTTTTGGGGGGAGGTAGTGTGTGCAATGACATTCTGTCTTGACTCTTATGATGACATGCTACCATGGTATGATGATAGAAATGAAAGCATACCTTCCTCTTGCACCAGAAAAACAGACAGTGGGTTGTTTTATCCTACCGCTCTTTACCATTTCAGCTAGTTTTACTCCACAGAGCCTGATTTACGTGTTTCAGAGGTTTTTAATGAGACCTCTACATTGGTGCCAGATATCAGTGCATAGAACAGCAAGATTATTCTCAATATTCATATTTAATGTGGCGCAAGATTTGTTACTGAGGTGTGGAATGTAACACAGTGGTGAAACAGACCACCTTAAATGTTGCAGCTAACTCCCACTGCATTCCTGTAACTAACAACTATAATAATAATAATAATAACAATAATGTGTAACTGTTTATAGTGTGACTTTCGTATATATGAAGCACAATTTAAATGTAGAATTTATTTCTTTAGTTACAAAAATATAACTAAATGTGCTGATGGAAAATAATCATTAGCATAGTGGAGTGTTACTGTTCCTGCCACAAAGTTATTATTAATTATAATTTGAATATATCTTATTACTTTAACATGTTCCAGTAAAGGCACATATTGAAGCGTCTTATTCCTCTAAATACTGCAGCAATTTTACAACAATTAACAAAACTTTAACAAGAGCACTTGGAGAACGAAAACCTCACCCAGCCAATACATAAATAAATAAAGTGCACAACCCCCCTTCTGTGCCTGGCCTAATACTACACTTCCCAGAATTTATCCTACCTCACAATGTTAAAGAATCCTTACAAAATTCCTGGATCCAGAATTTGATGCGAATCATTTCCAAAATTCTTCCTTGTGCAAAGCCCCGCCTCTGGCTGAAAGATCCTGAAAATCCATCTGTGACTTTTTCTGTAATTTTGCTAACAAAAAAAAAAAAGAATAAATAAATTAAAAAGTAAAAGATAAGCTTGTTGGTAGGGGGAATAATTTAAGCACGTCATTATACCTTTATCCATTTACAGTAACATGAATTTAATTATCTATATCTATCTGTCTGTCTGTCTTACTACCTATATCATAAAGAATGATCTTATTAAAAGTAAACATCATTATAATGAAAAATTTAAATTGAAACTTAAATTGGTAAATTAATAGGAATAAACAATAAAGAATATTGTGGTAAAAGTGACATAAAATGCTAATTAGATTTATAAAACAAACTAATTAATTAATGAAAAATAATGAATAAACTACTACCACCACTAATAATGATATTAGAATTAAATACAGTTATTAGGTGTAAACTCAGTGAATGTTGGGAAATATGAAGCCACAGATCCAATAAAACTATATTAGAAAAATTATCAAACTTTATAAATTTACGTGTGATTTAAAATATTAGATTATAATCGAGGTACAGAAAATTATAATGGCTCATCAAGCATGTAATTTTTATTATTTCTTGCTCCTGAAATATTAAACCAGGCAGCGCGTGATATTAAATATAGAAATCAATGCGTTCAGTCAGCACTTATTTTGCATTGTTGTCGTCCCCCAGACTGTTCAGCACGATGAACAGCTGCCGTAGTGGCATCAGGCTGAGGGATGTTACAGGCATGTTGAGGGCTCGGTGTTTAGCATGTATGTGTGTCTCACCCTGGCAGGGACAGTATAAAAATGGAGAGCGGGCGCCAGCGTCACCCCTCAGGTGGCGTCAGTGCCAAGGAGATGGTGATCGGGCTCGAGGGCGTGGAACTGGGCGCCGACGGCAAGGTGAGGATGAGATGATCCTTTCTGCTCTGGTTTATTTGTTTCTTTTTCCCTGGGAGGTTTCCCATTTAATTAGAGACCGCTATCACAGTCCAGGTGATAAAAACTTTTGGACAGCTGGGTAAACACAACAGTTTCCCTAGTAACCAAGATAAATATATTTTTATTATCTATTTATTTTTTAAACTCTCGTGTCTCCACAGACGGTGTCCTACATGCAGTTTCTCTACCCCACTAATGTCCTCGGTCGGCGCAACACCATCGACTCCACGTCGTCCTTCTCCCAGTCTCGTAACGCCAGCCATCGCAGCCTCATCCTGGCGCGCGCCAACAGCCACCAGAGCAGCCTGGATACCGGTGTGTGCCAGATTCTTTTCACTGCCTGCTCATTTCCCGGCTCAGAGGTTTGCTTGTGTAGACATGAGCGATGAGTCATTCAGGACAAAGGGAGGTAGAAAGGACGTGCATTCCAAGGTCACAGGATTCCGATACATGAGATTTTTTCTTTCATGCCGGTCATCTTTTTGCCAAAAAGACTGGCAGCGACTACATAACAATTATGTCCCAGTGTACAAGCGGTTACTATAGAAACGTACCAGGAAGAGTGCAGTGTATGAGTGTGACTTATGGCCGTCGCTAGAGTCCCGAGCTACCGTTGTAGAAAATGAATCACCCTCTGACCCTTTGATCAGAAATTCCACAGCGCTGTACAATAAATATTATAATAGTGTGGGTTTTTAAATAATCAGATTTACATTTGAAAACATTTCACTGGCGTTGGCACGGAGGCTGTTTGTGGAAGTTTTGCTGATGTTTGTTTTTTATCCACAGGGAACGAAGTGGGAGATTTCAGGGAGTATGACCCCAACCTTCTGGACGACCCTCAATGGCCATGTGGAAAACATAAACGCGTGCTCATATTCCCTTCCTACATGGTGAGTTCAGGTGTTTCTTTCCCACACTGTAGCACAGAGGTACTCTCTCACTCCCGCGGTCCTGCTGTGAAACTTTAAACATCACAGAATAATGACAGAAAATGTATTCTCATGGATTACGGCAACAAAGTGACACGCAGCGGTTCATTTTGTTTTTTGCAGAAGTCATTCAGTAGCTAAAAGTAGCATAAAGAGCACTCAGAGTGCGCAAACCTCTACAAAGACATAACAATTAAGTACACAAGCATCCCCTGCTGGGCCTGCTCTACTCACCCTTCCAAAAAATAGGATTTCTCATGTTATATTTAAATTGCCGTCAAACGCACAAGATCTGGATCAGATCCGGATGAAATCAATTCCGCCCATTATAAGAAAGGGATTTTCTTTTCTTTCTTTTTTTTTAATTTTGTAACCTTTGTCATGCCATTAATGCATGGATTCTTAACAAATTTTTATGGGAATATCCTTGGGTGATCATCTACCCATCATTAAAAACTTTCTGACTAATCTGGTAAAAATCTGTGGACAAGAAGCTGCAAATAAACAAACTAACTAACAAAGGAAACTCTTGGTGGAGATACTAAGCTACATAAAACCGCCTCGACTTGAATGATTTCTCCGAGCAACGCCAAGAGAACACCGCAGCTTTGAAACTCCCCTGACTTGAAGTTGTTCTTAGCGCTCGGTTCTCATGGCTCAGATGACAGAAAAAGGAAGTGAAAGTCCTTGTGCAAGTTTCATTGTTGTTGAACAAAAGCAGTGAAACTCAGGTGTTGAATCTGAAGGTCACATGACTGGAAACACTTTTTATTTTATTTTTTTTATTTTTTTATTTTTTTAAATCAGAGCTTCATGAAAGTTTTTTCAAATAAGGATCTTGTGTCAAATTGGCAGGGTGCAGTGGCTCGTTTGTTGAACTGCTTAATCCTAGCAGGATTCCTCACAGGAAAGCTGAAGCCTCTCTCAGCCAACTCTGGGAGAATGCTGGGTACACCCTAAACAGCTCGCCAAACCATCGCAAGGCAACACACACAACCATTCACACACACACCTACAGGCCATTTAGAACAACCAATTAGCCTAATGTGCATGTCTGGACTGTAGGAGGAAACCGGAGTATCTGGAGGAAACCCATGTGAGCAAAGGGAGAACATGCAAACACCACACAGAAACACAGGACTCAGACCCAGGACCCTCTCGCCGAGGCAGACGTGCTAACCGCTATGCCACCGTGCCGCCACCCTCTTTGAGTTTCTATTTCCTGAGAGACATCCATCTTATCTTTGTGACCTTCTGAACAATATTAATGAACGTCTCTGAGTCACTTTTTAAAGTCCAGTCTCTTTTTCCACGTTATCACGTCTTCCATTCCCAGTGGAAATTACTTCTTTTTATCGTGCTTATATAACAGGAGGCTCCCCGGTTCGTTTCTGTCTCTCTGGCTCACGGAGTTTTTGTTTGTGAATAGCATGCTTTTTCTTAAACAAAAACACCACGCCCTCCTCCCTCAAACCTCTTCCTTTTATTCCTGATTTAAAGTCCTGACAATTTCTTTTGTCTTCCTAGGCCAGAGTGCATTTTTTGTCTGCCTAGGCCACCAAAGCTCCAGTGACTCTGGTGCCACTTTGGTCTTAAAAAAAAAAAAAAAACCATGCTAAAAGTAATAAAAACAATATTAATGTGTCGAGCATACCGCATGGTTTAGTCTTTTTTTTTTTGTGCATCCCAGCCCCGATCTCAGGCTTCACTTGAATTTCTAACGTTGCTGCTTAACTTCGGGAAACTTTTGATTTGCCGGCGTTTTTGGCAGCAGTTGTGGTTCAGCTGAAATGATACTAATCTTGTTTGACAGAAGATACGACGGAAGAAAACCTTCCACTCTAATCCCGTGTCCTGGTGGCGTGTCATACAGCTAGAATACAGCGCACAAGCTGTATGATCGGCCGCAAATGAGCCTCCTGTGGTGGGTGTGGGGTGACGACGGTCTTTTGAGCCGGAACTGACTGCAGGCACAAACACGAGCTTGAGTGCCACCTGATGTCTGTATTCTGTCTATTATGTTTATAGTGGGATTTTTTATTAGCTCCCACCACCAGAGATGGTGGGCAATGCAGGAGCTATAGAAATGGGTTCCGTCTGTCTGTCCGTCCGATTGTTAGCGCGATAACTTTGGAAGGAAATGACGTAGGATCACCAAATTTGGCAAATTGGTTCCCCTCAGGGGCAGATAGCATGGGATAATATATGGTCACCTTGACCTTGTATTAAGGTCACCTTTTCCTTTATTCGGTCTGTCAAATGGTCCTGTCAGCAGGAGGGTCAGGACCCCTGTGGACTATTTTATTTATATACATTTTCTGTCATTAGAGTCTATGCTAGCATGCTACTGGTTGTCTTCTCTAATCTCTGTGCTTCCAATGCAGACCACGGTGATTGAGTATGTCAAGCCCTCGGACCTGAAGAAGGACATGAACGAGACTTTTAAGGAGAAGTTCCCTCACATTCGCCTGACGCTCAGCAAGATCAGAAGGTAAAGCTGACCTACTCTCTGTCTGGGTCTGGATGGTCTGGCTTACATATAAAAGTTTGTGTGGGAGGCTGATGGAATCTGCCTGTGTGCCGCAGCTTGAAGCGAGAGATCCAGAAGCTGGCCCAGGACATGTGTGGTTTCGAGGAGCCCACCGTTGCCATGGCCTTCGTGTACTTCGAGAAGCTGGTGCTGCAGGGCAAACTCAACAAGCAGAACCGCAAACTCTGCGCCGGAGCCTGCGTCCTGCTGGCAGCCAAGATCGGCGGAGATCTCAAGAAGCACGAGGTCAAGCTCCTAATCGACGTAAGTGTGCTCGGATTTCAACCCCTAGGAGTTTGGCGGTGCTCACGGTTGTGTACGGCCATCTCGCTGACAGTCCCGTTGCTTGAGCTTCAACAGCTACATTGTTTAAAGAGTAGATTAGATTAGATTAGATGAGATAAGAGTATTGATCCGGAAGGAAGAACTTTACTTGTTTGATGCCAGAGGTTAATGGCGTATGCGATTTTTGCCACTGTACGAATGTGCAAGAGGGCGTCTCAGAGCTGCAAGCACCCATCGCTTGTATATTTCACTTCCTTAGGACGCAGATATCAGGTTCTGTAATATCATTACTGTACTATTTAAACCACTCCTGATTTATAACTGATCCTGGATTAACCTTTACAGTCGGTCGAGTTCTGGATGACTCGTGTTAAAGATTCACGCCGCGTTTTCTCCTCGCTTTTCGTTCCCTAATACTTTGATGTAATTTCTAATTTCTGAGACGCTCCGGTCCCTTTCGACCCAAGGATACCGCTCTTGTCTGCTTCCATAAACATTAACATCTCAATCTCAAAAGGGACGTCTTACGGGCGCAGGTTAAATCTTTATCGCAGCGTGCAACTTTCATGCCCTAGTGTAGCGTTCGGCCCTCGGGCACTGCTGTATAATACATGAGCTGTGGTATTTTTGTTCAACAGAAACTGGAGGAGAGGTTTCGGGTGAACCGGCGCGAGCTGATCGCCTTCGAGTTCCCCGTGCTGGTGGCGCTGGAGTTCAACCTTCACCTGCCGGAGCACGAGGTCATGCCGCACTACAGACGCCTCCTGCAGAACTCCTAGCAGCAGCTGTTCATCACGAGACCCTACTCCTATTCCTACTCCCCCCCCACCCCCGATCTGACCCCGCCCCTCGAGCTCTATGCATCTGACCATCTCTTTGATTAAGAGAAAAAAAAAAAAAAACACATTTTAGCCAAAGTTTCTGAAGTTTGATCGCCTGCGCTGGTTTTATAAACGGAAAGATGACGGTTGGTGTTCAGGATTCTGCCGTCACTGTGGATTGGAGAATGTGTTAGTGCATCCTGTTCATCACGGATTTCTTTCCTTCCATTCCTCTTTTCCTATCCCCTATCCTTCCTTCCTTCTCTCATTTTTATTCTTATCCTTCCCTCCTTCCTTCATGACATTCTTTTACTTCCTTTTCTTTCCCTCCTTCCAATTTTTCCTTCCCATCATTCTTTTTTCCTCCCTTTCATTGTTTTCCATCCCTCCTTACCCCTTCTTTCTTTTCCTCCCTCCATTTTCTTTTCCTTCCCCATCCTGTCTTTTGCTTCTCTTCTTTATGTAATCCCCCCCCTACATTCTTTTCCTTCCCTCCTTCCAATTTCCTTCCATTCATTCTTTTCCTCCCAGCCCTTCCATATTCACTACATTCAGGTCTTAGTTGAATTGTAAAGGGAAGCTGTTGCATGTTACATTGTTTGTAGCCTTAAACGCTAATGATGACTGTTTCTCCGAAGGGCCTCGAACATTTTATAAAAGTGCACTTTTTAGGTTTCAGGAACGGTAGAGGTGAAGAGCGGTCATTTCATCACCACGTTTATCGCAAGGATTCCTTCTAAACACCACTTCATGTCTAAGCATAGAGCAGAAGGAGCAGCGGACGTGTTTGAGGGTTCAAACCTTCGAGCGTCTACACATGATCTGTTCTTTTTCTCTGGCATTTTGTTTGGTTTGCCTTTTTTTTTTTTTTTTTTTAAAAGATGTGGTGGTGTGACGAGCTGCCATTGCGGTTACTGTCCCTGTGCTCTATGTTAGAGTGGACTCTCAGCACGTTTCTAGTGCTACGCTGGAGGAGGGAAGACGTATACGAAAGGTCATACTACAGGAGAAAAAAAAAAAAAAAAAAAAAAAACAACAACGCTAAAGACGTAGAGTCAGCAGGAAGCCCTGTGTGTGTTTGTGACTACAGCGCTCTCTGTATCCAAGACCTACGCAGTATTAACAGATGGTCCACTTTTGATAGCTAACTTGCACTGGACCGGGAAAAATTTTTTTAAATCTTTTTGCTACTTTTAAGCTCCAAAGCTTAAAACTTGATTAAATTTTGTTTGTTTGATCATGGATCATGAAAAATCAGTTACCATATTTTCTGGACTACAAGACACTTAGTTTGTTTTTGTTTTACAGTTCATGTTAATGGGGTACGTGGTAATGTTACATTAGCTCACATGACATTAAAAACAAAACTGCTACACTACTGCGATGTCACCATGACATGAAAAAAAAAAAATTATATAATCTTATTTTACCACTATTAAATTCTCTGAAGTGGTTTCTTAAGGTTTCTTTTGAAAAACCCGCCAAGAACTACTACAAAATCCCTTAGCTAAAAAAAAGGGGCGGTGTTGACCCTGTTGCTATGGGTTACCAAGTGTTTTGTGAACGACTGTTGGCTGATGTTGAGTCAGACTCGGGTAACATACTGCCGTTTGAGTCGGTATTTGTAATTTAGGTGTCTCTCTCACCAAGTCTTTCTCAGATTTAACTGTAGGACGTAGTTTGTACCCTAACCCTAGTTTTTCGCCTCAGGAAATCAGACTAACTGCAGCACTAACTAAAACTAAACTCAACTACAGTTTACATGTTTTCCACAATACTAATAATAAACATGTACTGTTTTTTTTCCCCTAAGCAAACAAAACTCAGAGCATCTTATATTCCAGGAAATACGGTACATGAAATGGTAGCAGATTCCCAACATTAAACAAAATGTTTGATGAAAACATAAAATTCCGTTATTTCCATAATCAGCTGAGGACAAGAAGAAAAACACTTGTGTAAATATGCTGCTTTGCTTCTTAAATAATAAAAAAATAAAGCAAGAAGAATCAGTAATTGTGTCTTTATTGCCTGTGGTTAAACCTCAATCCTTAAAAATAAAGTGCACCTTGTAAAGCAGAAGGATTCCCGTTTTTTACCTTTGAGCTAAATTGTGATTGGCTGCTTCCTGACTTATTGTAAACTTCCGCATCAGGTTTAAAGTACGGTGGCGCAGTGGTTAGCACGTCCGCCTCACAGCAAGAAGGTACCGGGTTCGAATTCCGGGCTCGGCCGTTTCTGTGTGGGGTTTGCATGTTCTCCCTGTGCGTTGGTTTGCTCCAGGTACTCCAGTTTCCTCCAACAGTCCAAAGAGATGCACAGGTTAATTGGCTGTTCTAAATTGCACCTAGGTGTGGAGGGTATGAATAGTGCCCTGCAATGGTATGGTGAGCTGTCTAGGGTGTGCCCCGCCTTCGCCCAGAGTCAGCTGAGATAGGCTCCAGCCTCGCCCCGAGCCTAATAGGATTAAACAGTATGGCAAATACATAAATGAATGTACTAAAGCCCCCAGGCTGATGTTTCTCTGTACAGACCTCGCGCTCGGTTAATAAATAATTTACATTAATAAGAACGGAGATAAATTTACTACTACTGCTGTCTGTACCACTACTGAAAATAGTGACCTGGTGAACCAGTACTGGGATAGTTATTGAATCAGAAGCACTCTGAAGACTCGATCATACATGTTGATGTAAATTATACAATTAATAGAAGACTACAGGTATGACTCATGCTCTAAGAAGTTCTACTGATAAAACTGAGGTGAAGACGCTGAAGGAAATTCATCGCGGTATCTGGGTCAAACTGCAGAATGAACCTGACTGCCAGCGGCTTTGTTTAGAAATGCCAAACCTAACCACATTCTTGTGCAATGTTGTTGCATTGTCCTCACTGCACCAGTTCCGTTCTACCTTAACCAGAGTACACCCAGCACAGTGTCTAGAAAGATGTAAATACTGAATGGCTTCAAAATATCAAATTCTGCACTGCTTATCTTCATGTTAATCTTTTGATCACCGTGAAACTAGAAATCGTAGCCACTGAGACGTCTAAGGCTTCCTGTATACGCAAGAAGTTAACTTACAACAACTCTGTCTGGGGCAAACTTCAAAATATTAGCTTTCACGCTAACGAGATGAATGGACAGAATCAAAAGGACGGATGCACCGATGGAAAAATTTATAGGTAGCTAAACAATTTTGACCTTGTTGTGACCTTGACCTTGTTTAGACCAAATTCAAAATCCAATCCATTCATCTGATGGTTACAATAACTGCATAGTAATCTGACGGGAGGGGTCGGTGGCAGTTTTCTGTCTTCCGTCAGTCACAGCAATACTAGCCAATCATGCGCCTCGGTGAGCTCTTGTATGCAGAAGGGTGCGGACAGCGCTTTTCTCAGTGTGATACGCCGTACCATGATGCAGCAGAACAGTTTGAAATAAGATTTATAAATCTCTAACCTTCATGGGTGATCTATAGGAGACTCCGGTATCAGCGCTCATGACGTCACAATCGCATCAGTTCAACATGAGTTCTGCGCGACCTCGCAATTTTAACCATTACACGGCAACTTCCATGGAAATTTGGTCATCGTAGCATTCCCCCACACAACCGCTGAGCCATATGTTACTTCCTGGTTTATACTTTTGAAGATATTAAGATGCGGGCAGGTTAGCAAATTTTCTTTCGCAACTTCCCATATTTTGCAATAAACACCTAAAAATATCGCAAAATACATCACACATACAATTTTTTTAAATCTGCCACATTTTTACATTTTACAACACAAACAACAACAAAAAAAAGCACACGCAGTGCTAATAATAAAATACTGTAATCATATTCCTATCGAATTAAGACAATGCTATTATCGGGAGCATAGTGGTTAGCACGTTTGCCTCACAGCGGGCGGCACGATGGTAACCAGTGGTAAGCAGGTCCGTCTCACCATAAGAAGGTCCTGAGTTGAAGGCTCAGCGAGGGTGTTTCTGTGTGGAGTTCGAATGTTCTCCCTGTGCTTGCCTAGGTTTCCTCCAGGTACTCCAGTTTCCTCCCACAGTCCTAATACCTGCACAGTAGGCTGATTGGCTGTGCCAAATTTCCCCAAGGTGTGTTTGTTGAAGGTTTACCATGCCTTTGCCCAGTGTTGGCTGAGATAGGCTCCAGCCTCCTCGCAGCCCTAGTAGGATTAAGCAGTTTGAATATTTTTGGGAAATAATTAAATCTGAAATGAGAACAGTAACTCAGCTTCCCAGCACCCAATCCCTGATTATATTTTAGTAAAATCATGTCAGGTCCTGTTTTGTTCCTCACTTCCTAAGGCCATTCTGAGCAGCATCCTGTGTCCTGTTTTCACTTTAACTCATAACGCACTTGGTTAATGAAAAAAAGATCTGAGGCCAACACAAGGATCGCTACTTTTACGCCGCACTTCGACCTCCGAGCCGAGAGTCATTTAGACTTCAAATGACATTGTAACGAGCACGCTGGTTAATAATTGTTGAGGTCTGAACTGTATTACGTCTGGCTGAGACATGTTTACAGGCAGAAAGCAGTGATCAACTGCTATAACAACTAGCATGTGCAGGAATGAGCTCATTATCAAAAATCCGACTATAAACGCTATCGCAGGTGTGCCAGCTCTGCCACAAAGCTCTGATGTAATCGCGAGGACAGTTTTCATATCGGGCCAAGATAAACACAACCACACAATTGCTCTTCTCTCATGCAGCGAAAAAAAACAAACACATGGCCACCGCGCTGACTTAGCCACCGCCATTGAGTCGCTAATTCCCTCTTCAGCTCGCCATAATCAGGCTCTATTGAGGGTCTTTCCTGAGTCGTGGTTACATCAGTGAGCCTCATTGTAGGCAAATATGTGGCGTTCGGCACCGGAACTGCGCTAGCTGGGATTTTGGCTGAGGTAGCGCTTTACCTCCTTCCCGTCCACGGTGACTCAGTTTCCCCTCTGCACAGTGGTGGTGGGTCTGTTTGTAAATGAGGAAGCCGTTCTGAGGATTTACTGCTTTAGTTGTGAACGAGGTGACTCACTGCATGGTTAAGTACCTCTCGGATGGAAAACACAAGGAAGAGCAGACGGCTGAGGGAAGCTGATCCTTGCTCTTCTACACCCGAGACGGACACGCAATGCCTTCTGCCTGGGCCTTACTGTCAAATGACCTCCTTAACTGGAGCTGTGATGCAAAAAAACAAAACAAAAGGACACTGAAGGACTCTGGTTAAGGTCATGCAGCATTACAGTGAGCGCGCTCAAGTGGACTTCAACCTACATGGAAAAGAACACCTGACCATAAACAACGTTAAAGAGAGACAGAGAAAAAAATATTTTTCTAAAAATTGACAGCAATAAAAAGTTACAAAAAAAGCATTAAATGTTTAAAAAGATTTTGATATTTAATCAGCTACCAAGAACAGACACTCCACCGCAGGACCCCATAACACAGTTGCTAGGTTCTGATGCAGAGTGAGAGACAGAGGGGGAGAGGAAGACCAAAAGATGGGGAGGAAGAGAGAAGGAGGGGGGGAGAATGAGAGAGAGATGGTAAGAGAGAGAGAGGGGAAGAGAGGAAGTGAGAGATGGAATGGAAAAAAGAGAGGATGAGAGAGAGCGATGGAGAGGAAGAGAGAAGGAGAGAGACAGGGGGATGAAGATAGATAGAGGAAAGGGGAAAGAAGAAAGATGGGTGAAGAGAGGGGAGAGAGAAAGAGTGGAAGAGAGGAAAGTGGAAAGGAGAAAGATGGGTGAAGAGAGGGGAGAGAGAAAGAGTGGAAGAGAGGAAAGGAGAAAGATGGGTGAAGAGAGGAGAGAGAGAAAGAGTGGAAGAGAGAGGAAAGTGGAAAGAAGAAAGATGGGTGAAGAGAGGGGAGAGAGAAAGAGTGGAAGAGAGAGGAAAGTGGAAAGAAGAAAGACGGGTGAAGAGAGGGGAGAGAGAAAGAGTGGAAGAGAGAGGAAAGATGGGTGAAGAGAGGGGAGAGAGAAAGAGTGGAAGAGAGGAAAGAGAGAAAAGGATGAGAGCAAGGAAGAGGAGAAGGAAAGAGAGAGGGAGGAACAGAGAGGGGTTGAAGAAAGAGGAGTGAGAGGGAAGAATGATAAAGAGCGAAATGGAGAGAGGAAGAAAGACAAAGAGGAGGAGAGAGAGAGGCTGAAAGAAAAAAGAACACAGCTGACTATTTCATATTCAGTGTTCGTTCATCCTCTTCATACGAATAAGAGTTAAAATGTGTAAAATGATTGCACCATCTGCGCCGCTATTAAACACCACAAACACTGACACAGACACTGACAGACGGGCGTCGCTTTAATTACTTGTAAGCAAACAGGCCGACTGCTGTGATAAACAGAGCTTCGGTAATTAATTAGGGTTTCTCTTCCTTCGGTTAACGGTTCGAAGTTTTACTTTGGAGATTTGAAGCTAACGGGTATCCAATACCTTTAATAACAGATGTGTTGATATACACTGATCATTAAAAGATTATAATAAAATCATTATTAGATCCATCTGTGTGTGCTGTACTTCTGTCACGTTTTAAATTACGGAGTGAATTTATTTATAAACAAATCTTTGGCGAGACAGGCGGGTACACCAGACCCTCGCAGGGCAACACATACATAATCACTCACACTTCGGGTCAATTTGGAACATCCAGTTAACCTAACGTGTGTGTCCTTGGACTGTCGGCAGGAGTACCCTGAGGAAACCCATGCAGGCACACGGGAAAAACATGCAAACTCCACACTGATAAACCCTCACCGTCCCCGGGACCTTCTCGCTGTGAGGCGGACGTGCTAACCACTGCGCCACGTGCCGCCTGCTGCAATTTCAGCCAGTAATACAGAAATCAGAAGTAATACGGTGATGTCGATGGGGCCCACCATTATCAGCTAATATATGTGTAACGTGTCATTCGTGTCCTTTATACGTCAATCATCGGTGCGCAGCTGTTCAAACAGGAAACCCGGACCAAACCAAAGGGCAATGACATATCTGATTATTCGTGGTGGGCGTGTGCAATTGAATATGCAAATTTATTCACTGCAGGCTGGTTTACATAGAAAACTCTACAAACAGATAAGAACAGGAGAAGTTAGAAGAAAAAGGAGGAAAACAGGGCTTCAGGGGGGGCAAAGCTGATATGTAATACAACAGATAAAATATTGATAAAGTTTTCATGACCTTCAGGTTCAATAGCCACTGGCAGTCATTCTACTGCTGTTACTGTGGGGAAAAGCCACAGTATATCAAGAATATTTAATAAGACATCAACAGAAGCTTTAAGAATCAGTCTGTTTTAACATCACTCGTGATTGGACTGATGGGACGCATCGGCCACCAGTCAGCCAATCAGGAATTAATTCACGTACTGCAAGTCTTATCAGTCAACTGCTTATCGGTGTATACCTGAATATGTATATCGCTATTTGCATATGTAATAAGCCGTGTCAGGTCTAAGCGGTGAAAGATTTACCACAGCAGCACATAAGGGTGAAGTCCAGGGTACGTTCGGGTGGGTAACGACTGCCATAAGTCGGGCCCGACATGCTCAGATGATGCAACACGGCTGGCTAAACATGACGGCCTTGTGAGGGGTCTGCAAATCACTACTCTACTGATTGTTTAGTGGGTTTTTATATAACATGACAAAAGTGGTTTTCTGGGTTGGTAAGCTGAAATAGTGATCGGTCATCCAGTATAAGCCGCTTCATCCTAATTAGGGACTATCTCAGCTGATTCTGGGTGAGGGCGGGGTACGCCCTGGACGGCTCGCTAGGCCATCGCAGAGCAACGCACATATAACCATTCACACACACACACACACACACACACACACACACACACACAAAGTGGAACATGCAAATTCCACACAGAAACGCCACCGGGAATCGAACACAGGACCTTGCTGTGAGGTAGACGCGCTAACCACTGCGCCACCGTGCTGCCCCACATTAGTATATTTTTTCCTAATCTCATATTTCGTTAATAGACACGTGCTTTCAGTGCCCCCCCCACAAAAAAAACCTTACATAATAAAAAGAGAACCGAAATCTTTCCCTTCTGCCAGGACAGGAAGGCCAGATTCGACTTCCTGTCCACCCTGAGGCATGATGGAAAGAGAAATTTATTAATAAATGATAACGTGACAGCTGGAATGACCTAAATAGCAAATGCTAAATAAACATATATACATACATACATACAGACAGAGTCTGCTGCTTGTTCAAACACGGGTTACATCTAACAGTAAAGGAAATAAAAACGGCGCTGATTATGGTTCAGGGGAAGAAAAACAAGAAGTGGATCAAAAATGGCTTTTTTTTTACGAGGATTAACAAAACCAAATAAAAGGGGAAAAACAAACAGACAAATTAGGTTACATAAAAATGGGTCAGTGGAGACCAGAGAACAGAATGTGTGTGTGTGTGTGTGTGTGTGTGTGTGTGTGTGTGGTCTCAGAACATGCTGTTGTTACCGTCTATATAAGCTACACAGCACCCCCTAGTGGTTCATCAGAAAACAAAAGGAGATGATAAAAATGGGACACTTAAAATATCTAAAAATAGAGGCCTGTTTCCAAAGGAAGGATTGAAAGCCCCTTGAAAAGAGATCTGGGTTCAGTGTCTATGCATGCACGGTGCTTTCACCATACCATCATTCGCCTCTTTTAGTATTTGTGAGGTGTAATATGTAGTTTTTGCTATAAAGGGTGTGTATGTTAAACCCATACTGCACAGCAAGCATACTGTATGTCTGTTTTCACGCCGACACGTCTTATATAGGTTTAGAAATTCAGCGTTTGATTTGAGACGACTTCATTCTTCGTTCCATCCAACAACTACAACAAGCCTTTTTTTAACGGGTTTATGCAGATTGGATGACGAGGTCACTTGGGGGGGGGGGGTTTTTGGTGTCGAAGATTGAATAGACGTGGACGAAAAACCAACAAAAATAAAAGCTGTGAAGTGAAACACGGGGTGTAAAAATAATTTACACCATTTTAATAATGATTTTGGAGGATTGCATAGAAATGGCTCCCTGAAACACAAAATTTACAAAGCAAGGTGGTCCTGGGTTCCAGTCCCAGGCTCCCAGGCTCGTTGAGGGCGTTTCTGTGTGGACTTTGCATGTTCTCCCTGTGTTTGCATGGGCTTCCTCGGGTTCTCCGGTTTCCTCCCACAGTCCAGACATGCACATTAGGGCTAACTGGCTGTTCCATATTTCCCCTCGGTGTGAGTGGTTGTGTGTTGGCCCTGCAATGGTATGGCAAGTTGTTCAGAAGGTGTACCCTTCCTTCACCCAGTGTCGGTTGAGATAGGCTCCAGCCTCCCTGCAACCCTAGTATGATAAAGCGGTTCAGAAAATGAGTGAGTGATGGCTGTTTTGCAGGATGCAAAAAATATATATATTCTGGCATGTTAATACGAAGTCTTATCACACACTTGCCTTACCCACTGGATATGATCTATTGTGCATTCTGATTGGCCAACCTACTATAAGGATATCACCACATATACCATTAGTAGCAACTTCTCAACAGAGAAAAAAAAAAATCAAAGTAGTCACAACTTGTGCCAAGCTAATCACTAACACTAGCTTCCACTCATTTTGGATCTATACCATGATGAGCAACATTTGGAATAAAAGGTATTTGATGTTTTATAGAAGTGAAAATTTGATATTTTACAGAAGATTAAAGAAAAAAATAAATAAATAAAAAATTCAACAACCTTTCACTTTTTTTTTTTTTTTTTAAGTCGTATCCAATTCCCACCCGTCAAGTCTTTTCCTTCCCTATCACAAAGCCATTACCAACCAGGGCGGGGCATAAGCATGCACATACCCCCTGCCTCAGTGGCATGTGATGCTGACACCCGCCTCTTTAAGAACTTCTGCCCATGCCTATTTGGAGGCAGCCTAACACATTTGGAGGGAAAGCGCTATCCACCCCCTCGTACGAATGAGCTGACAGACACGCATGGATTGTCTGGTGATCGCTGTGAGTAAAAGGGAAGTGAGCGTATGGCATCCCTCCCTCCCATGAGAGCTCGGCCAATTAGCTCTCATGGACTCCCGGTTGCTGATGTCTGCGGCATCAACCTGGATTCGAACCGATGACCTCCAGGTTTATAGTTGGGCACCTTGTCGCACAGTTTCACTTTATCGTCCTGCTGTGAGGAACAGGCCTCCAGCCATTGTCGCTTTAAGTATTTGATGATCGGACAGTTCGTGATTATTACAATCCAGTGAGAATGCTGCTAGCAAGTCCAAAGTGTAGCACCTTGTAAGGAATATGACACGAGCTTGTAGGATAAGTGTCTAAAATACACATGATTGAACTCCAGTCCTGTAAGAGTGATAGAGATGAAAATCAAATCCAAGAACAAAAGGAATTAGTAGCACTTTTTTTTTTATTGCAAAAAAAGAAATTCAATCATTATACAAAATATTAAAGTGGTATCCACCGTCGAACGCACTCTTGAACATTTCAAACCGGAACATTTGTTTAAAAAAAAAAATTACAAATCTAAACTGCCACCCTTGCTGTTAGTCGCCAGTAACATTCCATTCATAAAGATCTCACGTCCCTCACGTGACACGTCAGTCTTAAACCTACATTAAAGTATGACATGCACGCTGAGAAGAACAAAGATGCAATATTAAATCTTACATAACCGCAAACAGGAAAAAAAATAAATAAATTAATAAAAAAAAAAGCAAAATCTCCCCACAGTATTCCAGTACAGTCCACACAACCAGAATGGACTGCAGGTTGTCTAGAACATGCGTCATAATCTAGCCTTCGATTTCCTGTTCTAGTGTCTCGCAAATATGTTTCTATTTAGAACTATGGAAATGACCCCATGAACATTCTAGCGCTGAGGTATAAGAATACACTGCACTATAAAGGACACAGCACTTCACTTATATAGTAACTTCAAATCCTAATCAGGTCACTCGGCACGTACGAAAACGTCCAGTGCAGTAGATCACGTCAGGTTCCTGGTGAATCGGCTTCATATTTGTGTAGTATTTAAACGCTGATTCTTCAGCAATGAGCAACCACAATAATTAAAAGAGGTGGAGAAAAAAAAAAAGACAAGGTCATAAAACCAATTAAGCCGTGGTGCTGGAGCTGAGTTTTTAATGTGTGGTGTGATTTGAAGAATCAAAACGAAGCTTCTGTTACCCAAATAAAGAAAAAAAAGAAAGAAAGAAATTCCTCCAAACCAAACACCTCCATGACCTCACAAAGAAAAACGTGGAAATGAAATAAATAAATCGAGAGATCAGACACGTATTAGTTGCGTCACGTCCTGAAAAACATGGCGTCTAGTGTAAGTCTGTTAGAAAATTAGTTCAGTAATTCTTGCTTGCATTTGCAAGTTCTGACCACAAGTTCTTTTTCTTTTTCCTGAGTCCGAGTCTCTTACTCAAGGTGAACGTGTTTGTGCGCGTGTTAGTGTGTTTGTGAGAAGCTCCTGTACCCATACAGTCCCAGGTGGATTGACGTTTTGTCCTCCTCTGTGCTCTCAGTTGGCCAATAAGTGTTCCCGCTCCGTCCCGGCGAACCTGCTGCGTGATGACAAAACCTTGGCTTTATTAACAGACGGCCCTGTGAAGAGAACGTCAGACATCTGAACATACTCGTGCGTCTCTGTCTTTAAGTATATCTATACCACAAGGTTGGGGGGGGAAGGGGGGGTCCCAGTACTACGTATGTAAACATGTGAAAGCAGTCGGATGATCTAAATCTGTAGTATATAAAAAAAGTTAACACACTTACACTAAAATATCACTTAATTCACTAAGAGCCTCTCAAAATTCGAAACAAAAGATTTCCCCCTACAGTCTTCACACCCCAGGTGTCCTAGAAGTACAAAACACTTTCCCTTTCATGATTATGAACTTTGTTGTGCCACTAGATATAGAAAAATCCTTGGATTTTTTTGTAATCCAATTCCTGACTTGCGTCTGTCTATGTCATCCTTGAGATCCTTTGACACAACCTTGCCACCCATACTTGATTGCTTTCAGTTACACTTTCAAGCAGTGGAAAGTTCTAGGATTAGTTGTTTTTGATGCTGAACTAATCAGAATTGATTACAGTTGATCACCGGTGGAGGTGGGGATTAGATACCCCTGCTAGAGTGGGGAGCATTCAGGAAGGGTGTATTTAGTATTTTTAGGAGGGGTGATCATTTAACCATGAATGTGGGGGGTTGCTTGCTCACTAGAAGTTTAATTCTGGTACTGTTAAAAAACATTCTGTGTCTGTAGTGAGGTGAAATATTATTTGCTATAAAAACTACAATGACAGTACAAACAGCTATAGCCATGATAAAGATTATTACAGATTGATGTAATAACCAGCAGGAGATGACAGACAGGGCGTGTCATACCTGCGTAACTCAGCAGAACTGGTAAGAAGATGAGGCCGTGAGCCGCTCCCAGCAGCACTATGGCTAAATACATGCGGAAGTAGAAGACCTGGAAGATCTGGGATTTGGAGAAAGCCAGGACGATGATCCCAGCGAATTTTGTTAACGTGATGCCGCTGAACACCTGCGGAAAGACGACGAATGTTTCACAGGTGCTGCTTTATCAAAAGTGTTTTCTCTTAAGCAATTGGAATAACAAGACCTGAATTTGAGGAATTTCTTATAAATGATGAGATTTACAAAAACTCACAGAGCTACCCATGTGTGCCAGGGCCTCTTCCGCTCTCTCCACTCGCGTGGATTTGGTACTGATGGAGAACGCCCTCACGATATGGCTGCAGAACTCCACTGATATACCGCAGCTCTAAACACCCCACACAAACACACACTTTTTATTTATTAAAAAAATAATCTAATCAGAGGTGGTCAGTCCCTACACCCCTTAGGCCCCACCCTTAAGTGGAGGGATGCTGATTATTCACTATACCCAGTTGTTTACAGCCATAAGACACGCACCCCGCACCACCCACTTAAATTTTTTATTTATTTTTTAAATCATGCAGCGGGCGGAGTTAATACCAGAGGTAGAGCGTGATATTAAACTTCAAACATGTCATCACTTCTGGCAACGCTAACAAGTTTATAACCATAATCCTTTCTATAGTGTGCATGAACAATATTGTAGCTTATATTATCATTATTATTCACCATGACTAGATTAACGAGTGACACGGCATTCAGGCTGATGCCCCACAGCCACATGACTCCGAACATGTTAACCAGGATCATAGCAATGGTGAGCGAGACCAGCACGGCCGAACACAGCTCGAAGCCCAGCAGCACTGCGCTGACAACAAAGATGGCCACCAGGGACACGCTGAGGTTCAATGCAGTGTCATAGACGATGGTGAGGTACTGTTCGTAGAACACATAGAACACACTGCAGAAGGGAAGAGAGAAAAAAAAAAAAAAAAAGTTTGTTGTATTTATCTTTCGTCAAAATGTCTGTTCATTATAGAACATAATACTACCATAACATTTGCTTTTTTTGCAAGCAATTTATGCATTTTCACAAATAAAATAAATGCTCACACACTCATTTGCAGAAATCTACTAGGCTCCAACCTCCTCGGGACCCTATCTCAGCCAACACTGGTCGAAGGCAGGGTACACCCTGAACAGCTCACCAGACCAACGCAGGGCCAACACACTCACACAACCATTCACACCATCACCTAGACGCAATTTGGAACAGCCAAACCGCCTAAACATTGTGCATGTCTTTGTACCGTTGGAGGAAACTGGAGTACCCGGAGGAAACCTATGCAAGCACAAACGCCCTCGCTGAGCCTGAGACTCGAACCCAGGACCCTTCTCGCTGTGAGGCAGATGCACTAACCACTGCTGCCAACTGTGACCGCAAACCACTGCGTCCACAAAACGGTGAGGAAACATTTTAACCATCATTATGCACAAATTTTGATGACTCGCAGCAGAAACGAATCATCGGGAAAGACCTTTTAACAGCATTTCTGCAGAAAACATGTTTGGATGGTGCAAAATCGCTAAGAAATGTTTCTTTATTTCTGCAGTTGCTAGAATGAGTTTGAGACAAAGCCCAGAGTTCAACTAGCCACAATATGAAGCTATATAGGCAGGTTTGATGTTTTAAAGCTTTTGTTTTCCACCTTGAGCCTACTTGAGCCCATTACTGGCTGGATTTCTCAAAGCTCCACCCCCTCAGATCTACAGAGGAATGTAAAATTCCTCCAAAAACCAATATCACAAAACAAGCATTCAAGCCTGGAAGTCAGTTTTCCAAACGATTTGTCTCAGCTTCTTCGTCCACTCTGCTGAGATCACGGCTTAAATAGGTTTGCTGTATCTGGTGGCATCTACTGGTGGGGTTCCATATTACAGCCAATACTGAAATTTTATTCCCAACCCCTCCCTCTTTGAAGCCCGTGTGGTTCTGGGCTATTGTATAAACATGATGGGGCAAGATGGCAGCCTCCAAGAGGGGGGACCTGCTCTAAGGATTTTATTCTAAGGTTATTCCAAGGTACTGAAATCTCAGCAACTTTTTAAAAAATGATTACAGACTAAGAAAACCTTATTTATTGATATAGTTTCTAATAAAGAGATCCTTCGCAATGTTACACACTGTACCTTTAAACCATTATTTTTGATCATGTTCTAGATATAATGTGTATTTCAGGTTATTTCTGCAGGCAGTAACTTCAATAAATTCTCATATTGCACCTTTAATGATTTTTATCCATCACTGGACCAACACGCTTGTTTGAAGACAGACGCTCTCTTGTGTGATGTCATTTTGTGACCTTGTTTACCTGTAAGGAAAGACTCCATGCGTCTTGTTCTCGAGCCCCATGGCGAGCGAGATGTTCTTGCCCAGCTCTCGAGCCACCTTCATGGCGTTGATGCTGTCGGCGGACGTCTTCAGGATGGTGTGGTAGCTCATGAAATGGGTGGCTCCTACGTTGGTGTTGTTCTTCAGCACTACAGCAGTGCTGTACGCAGCATGACCTCTACGGGAGGAAAGCAGCTGACTTCAAACCTAAACTTCACTTCTAGTGTTAAATTTAATTTTGAGAGTCAGAGGCATTTGAATATACGGTATTGATCATCACACTCGTATACTTGAATTTTCCTTCTGTGATGATCGTGCTATTGTTTCCAACAACGTATACCATTTAAACATGAAATTGTGAACTGTGTGATAATATGGGTCTTCACTGAAGTCTTACTGACCCTTTCCCACACTTGATGTTGGGGTTATCGGACAGGAACATTGGCAGGAACCTCATGAAGTCAGTGCCATTAGGTCTTAGTTTCCCACTGGGAGTCAAAGGCCTGCAGTGCACACAGGAAGGATCCACCACTGCTCCAAACACAAACACACACAGAGCCTGATGTTACTATACTACTAGAAACACTTAAGAGCGCAAACCTCCGCCAAGCTAAAAACGTACACAGCATCCCCTGCTGGAATACCAAATTTTATCATATATATATATTCCCCACCAGAGAGGTGTCATTCCATGCCCAAAAGCCAGAGTCAGTAGCCGAGGATCCGTCCGGCAGAACCCACACCTTCGGCTGCCACCCAGCTCACACTGCACCAGACCCCTATAGCCCCTCCCACAGATGGTGGGCCCATGGTATAGCGAACCCATGTCTCCTTTTCGGGCTGGGCCCAGCCGGGCTCCATGGGCGTAAACCCGACCACCAGCCTCCCCAGGCCTGGTTGGGTCAAGGGAAACGGAGTCCTTGCATTTGTTTCTCTCCTAGGGGTCTTCTGAACCGCTCCTTCCTGGTGTGTGTTTCGGGCATGTCCAACCGGAAAGAGACCCCGGGGTCGACCCAGAACACGCTGGAGGGACTATGTCTCTCGACTGGTTTGGGAACGCCTCGGTCCTGCCCTGGAAGAGCTGGAGAAGGTGGATGTCTGGACCTCACTGCTTAGGCTGCTGCCCCCGCGACCCGACCCCGGAACAAGCGGAAGATGAAGAAATAAATTAAAAATAAAAATTATATATACACATATATATATATATATACACACATACATACACATACACACACACACACACACACACACACACACTTACTTAATGAATCGTTAAAAAATTCCTGTATCCCGAATTTGATCTGGATCGTCTCCAAAAGTTACTTGGGCCGTATTCCACCCTTCCCAAAATATTTAAATTGACGCAAACAATCAACAAAAACACAAAGTCCTTGAAGGAGGTAATAAAAAGGAAAAGGATTTAGATGGGATTTTTTTGTTTTTTTATCTTTTAAATTATGTTCTCCAATTTTTTTTTGAGAAGCTTTATGAAAGATATATTCTTCCTTATTCTTACAGTGGAATTTATATTGTTATTTAGTGACAGATCTCATGATCGTGACTAACATGAAATGTTTTGGTGTGTCACTTCACCAGTTGAGAACAAGCTCATCATTAGGTCTTGGTAAATATTTTCAACCAACAATAATATGAACATGTTAGAAAATAAACACACAAGTCGATTAGATGTGATGGTTTCTGTCTGCAGTGTTAACAGACACATGGAGTGATAAACCCAAAAGACTAAGCCGGATCCAGTACCGATTCTGCATCGGTCGCGTTGGCTCCTCTACACGCTTCTATAATACTGATGTAGCAGATACTAAAATCATACAGCTGTCAGCTCTGATGAAATTAAGAGTAGTGTCTCATTGTACTCAAACCCTACATTTCATTTGACTCTGACCTCTGGGAGCCATGTCCCAGGGTGTGTTGATCTGTTGCTAATTGTTTACCTGAGGCGTTGCAAAAGGCTCCAGTAGAGTTGTAGTATCGGCAGCAGGACGACTGTGGCTTCACCCAGTCGAAGTAGTCATCTAACCACGAGGACGGGGTGGTGCTTATCTTCGAGCTGTTACAACAGAGAAGTGTTTACTTTAAATTAACTTTAGGATTGGGGTCATCATCATCATCATCATCATATACCAGCCTTAAACAACTACAGAGCGAACTATTAGGTTCAAACTCCATTCCAGTCATTCTAAAAATAAATAACTAATTTTAAAAAGGGAAAATAATTTTTAAAAGGGAAAAAAAATAAATAAATAAATACATTTGTATTATACATTTGTAAATAAATACAAATTTACATCCGGCTGCACTGTGGAAGATTTTCAGTGATTAGTCCAAATTGCACAATCAGAACAAAGAACACGAGGTCAGTTTTGATTTCAGGCTACGCTCAGCACAGTAATACAGTTAACTTCCTAATATTCTTATACAGAAAATACTTGAAAACGAATAAAACAAAACCATATGAAACATAACAGAGATTCAACTGTGAACATCAGACACCCGCTAGTGGCTGGCTGCAGCACCTAACCCAATTTCACCCATTCATGTACTAATTAGTGCGGAAGCATGATGTGAAGCTTACTTTTCAAGTAATCTTCATCTCCAGAAAAAGAATGTTGGTTTATTTTTTTAGGAATTGCATTCTGCCATTTTTACCAAACTCCGCTGAACTTAGTACCTCCGTTAAAGGAAAACCATGTACAGGTGCTAAAAACATGAAACCACACCTTAGTCAAATGCACCACGCAACTTAACAGCAGTCTTTCCAAGCTCCTGTCGAAATTACACACTGCACCTTCCAATGTAACAAGGTACAGGCTTCCTTCCATATAGGGTAAAGGACTGCTCTGCACTTTTTTTGATTTGATGTTATAAGGAAATGCTTAGTTAGTTAATTAAAATAGTCAAAGCAAACACATTTAAGGTACTCAAGTCTTAGAAAAAACACTCAAGGTATCATTTCCATTCAATTTATCAAGTGAATCAACAATAGTCTGACATTCATGACCAATTTCCTTTAATATTGGTCCTTATGCTAATCTTCCTAAAGATGAGCAGAACAGCTGAATAAAAACATGACAGTGGGGAAATGAAACACACACGCTTCTGTCTATCAATTGCATACCAAACAGGACTTTTTTTTTTTGGTTCGTGGTGTAGAAAAAGCAAGTGTGTATACACACGAATGAGGAGAAAAAGTGACATGAACTGAAACACTTGGTAAAGAGGAAGTGAAACTGCTGTCTCTGACGCAGGTCTAAAAAAAACCCTTGAGGAGCAGGGCACATCCTCTGTGATAAACTGTTGCTCCATTAAAATGAGGTGTGATTTGCTACATTTGGAGTGAAATCAAAGAAAAAGTCACTTACTAGTTACTTATAAGTGATGCGGTGTAGATTTGCTGGACGAGCGAGTTGTTGTTGCACCCAACTCCACCACACACTTGGTTCTGTCCCTCTGATGTGCGGTAATCGTGCCCCTCCTTCACCACGAAGTAGACGGGAGGGCCTGTATGCAGGTATTTAGTCAGGTTCCCAAAGTAGTCCAACACAAACGAGTCCTAAAAAAATAAAAATAAAAAAAACCCACACACACCACAACATTCAAAACCCGCATACGTATACAATATTTTTTCTCCAAAGACAGACATTTTAATCACTGATCATGTTGAAGACTCACATCAGGCATAGACAGCTGCTGGTCGAGTCCAATATCTACTTTGTCGATGACAGCGATACTAAACGACAGCATTCCCACAAACACAGCAACCTTAAAGACAAGAAGCATGACTTACTGACAAAGTAAGACTTTAGTAAAAAAAACCTTTCTAACAAAATCATACACATATATATATATATAAAAAATAGTGTACATATATATAGAAGTGTACAGAATACACCGCTACAATGATCCTGCTTACCCAGGATCAGTTAATGGCTACATATCAGACTTACCACCAGAGGGCGCACCCACTCCTTCAGAATAAAGGGAGCATAGATTTTCCGAAAGAAGCGATACAGGACACCGTCGGTATTTTCTTCCTGCCGGTCAGGCAGCTTGATGCAGCACAGGATGTCCAGCCGATTCCTCTGATGATAATAATAATTATAACAGATTAAACTATGGCAACATGTTTCTCAATCAGGTTTGCTTTAGTAGTTTTGAAAAAGAGTCCCATAAGGACAGAAAACGGTGATAATACCATCATGATGGTACAGATCAGAATTACTATAGCTTTGAAATTGATTCACTTTTATTTATATTTCACATTTTTTTTAAGTGTGTGTGCAGTGTTACTTGTAGTTTTTGGACTCATCTAGGTTAATGTAGTTTAAGGACCTGACCAGTTTTTAGATTAGTTCTAATCTTATTTTTAGGAACCAACTAGCCCTTGGACTGATTTTTGGATTCACCAACTCCCCTTATTTTTCTCCCCTAATTTTAGTCGTATCCAATTTCCACCCATCAAGTGTTGCCTCCTTATCACATACAACCACCACCAACCAGGGAGGGGTGCAAACATGCACATACCCCCTCCATGACATGCGATGCTGCCACCCACCTCTTTACGAACTGCCACGTGTGCACATTTGGAGGGAAACCGCTATCCGCCCCATTTTGTATGAATTAGCTCACAGCTATCATGGATTGGCTGGTGATCGCTGTGAGTGACAGGGGAAACTAAGCCATTCCTCCTTCCTGTGAGAGCTCAGCCAATTAGCTGGGTTTGTCTCTGTCTTTAGCAACTTTAGAAATTTAGCAACCTGTTATAATTTTTGTAGAAAAATATAGTTTGCCAAAAATAAATAAATAAATTGCAAACTGTTTTACTGTTTAACCTTGACGAAACCCAAAATTCACTATGTCGGTCAGCATTCGCCACTCCATGAGATTCTAGCTTTAGTGTAAGTTTTACTGTTCATTTATTGTGCATGTCTGCTTGTTTCATCTTCAAAGAGATCTAGCTACGGCAGAAAAAATCGAAAGCGAAAACGAAACAAAAAAGGATTTTACAACTAACATTTTTTTCAACTCTATTCTGTTTTAGATTACATTTTTAGATTTTAATTCATTTTCATAATTTTTTTTAACTCATTTTTATTTCGGGTCATTTTTTAACCATGTTTTTTTTTTAACCAGATCCTCAATCAAACTTTCGACTGCTCGGAACGTCTGCACAAATCCACCCAAAGCCATTTGATTCACACTCAGATCATGAAAGATCAAAGCTAGGCTAGGCTAAATCCAAGTCTGCAAGCTTGGGTCTGGTTTAAGGAGCAGCCAAACTCAATTACACCCTTAGTGGTGAGAGAGCAGGAAGGGGTCTGCATTTCAGTCTGGTAGATAATGAGTAATTCTATACTCTATATCGACCTGAACACGTGCTTTGGCGGGTACTGCAACTCATGCCATCACTACCGACTCAATTAATAGATTATGAATTCACAGCTCGTAAGATGAGGAACGTAAGAACAGTAGTAAATGTGTAAAAACAAAAAAAAAATTCATAATTAAAAGCCCTTATTATGAAAACATTATTAATTTCAGAAAATATCCACTCTCTTTTTTTTGAGCAACAGGGTGTCTGCATGTCTTTAAGACACACCTCTTGCCTCTTGATGTCAAGTCCAAGGAGGGAGACAAAGCAACTGATCTGCAGGAGAAAGTCGATAAAGACAGCCAAACCAGCAAAGAGCGAGAACGTCCTCACAGCCGGCATGTTGGACAGAGCTCCTGCGGAGGGAGGGATACAGACAGAGAATGAGAAAAGATATAGAGGGTCGAATAAAAAATAAATATACAAAAATATTTTTAAAATAAAAATCCCACAAAGTATTCTCCACTGCATCAACTAGTACCTGTAATCTGATTACAAAGATTTACAATTAAACAAAAAATTCCAATTACATATTTTTTTAATAATCAGATTCTTGATTAAATTCCAAATTCCTGACCATGACATCATTTATTCCTCTATACTACATTTAATTTTCTTCTCAGCACTCTTCTCAATACAGCATCCAAATGACCAGCTTTATTCCCCCAAACAGGTTCTAAATCATTTATGCTGTTATCCTATAGACTTGACCTAGAGCGTGTGCTGGAAACCAGCAGGTGCTTCGTCGCCAACCTGGCTGGATATGGGTTCTGAAATGTGGCTCTCACCTAAAAAGAAAGCGACAGTCTCAGAGAGGGAGGACAGGAACATGCTTGGGGCAACGTCTCCCAGGATACGGCCGATCTGCTGATGTAGCTCCTCATGCTCCAACCGCACATCTCTCTGTGTACGCAAGAAAAAGAAAAAAAATAATAATAAAAAAAAACATAGTGTGGTGACTCTGGTTATTAACCAGTTTTCCTGTCACTTCCACAAATGAAAATGAGTGTACTTATGTAGTGAGTCATTTCTTGCCTTGCAAGATTCTTTCACTATGAACATGATGTCGCAGTCTAGATCAGTTCATAGAGAACCACAGCCTCTCATTGCTCTCTTTTATAAATGACTGAACCCAGCAGCTTGTCAGTCCTGATTTTTAGCATGGGGTGAATGGCGGTAAGCGAGGACGAGCCTCTCTCTGGGTGACTCCAGCAGCTCTGCATTGACCGTGTAAAGCTGGGGCTGCTAGTCTAGAAGGTTAGTAATACCAACTGTTCAATCCCTCGGAGGCCGTTCCGCAAGCTCTAACTGCAGATAGGGTCATGCACAAGCAGGGAGACACAGGTACGTTTGATTGGATATTTCCCAGTGGGCCAAGAGGCAGTAATTGGTTGGTGCCTTTGCAGGATTACAGCGACCACACAGTGGATTTTTTATTTTTTTTGGACCTTTTTCAGATCTCATAACTTACGGATTTCTGTCAAGGTGTAAAGTCCATGTTAACCAATATAACAGTTCGTATATACAGCAAAAGATTGACCAACCCCAGCTTTAAGGCTGTCTTGAACCCAAAAATGCTTGGAGGCTTCGTCCATGTAGCAAGTGTACATATTTAATTACATTTTTATTTTTTTAAATCAGCAACTAGTTTTAGCATAAACTTCAAATTACAATTAAAAAAAAAAAAAAAATTACTTTATATATTTATATAAAGTTATCTCAGAGGCTAAGTGCTCTGTAGCCTGACCAACATCTTGAAAATAGGTCAGTTTTCAAAGCAAACACCCCACCCCACCCCCAAAAAAATAAAATTAAAATAATTTAAGAATATATAATAATTAGAATGCTAGTGAGTGTTATTGGTGTTTACAGTCCTGCTTTCTTTGAGACTAGTTTAATATCAAAACTCTTCATTTCTCCTTTTTATTTCTGCTTGTCTGGGCTTTACCTCTCAGCATACACCCTCAGTGACATACCTCTACCAAACTTCACCAAGCTCACCTTCCTACCACTACCAGGTGCCACTGAGGCACATATAGAACATACACCAATAAATACATGTTTCAGAAGCTCCAATTATTATTTTCAGTGTCTATAAAATAAAAATAATAAAATAACTGTTGTACACCTGTTTACCTAACACGAATAATCATAATAAAATTCTGAATTCCAGGAAAAGTCTCACTACAGAAGGAAACTGACCTGTTCTTAAATTTCAGACTTGCGGTGGTCGATAAATGACTTTCGTTTGAGTCCAATATAACCAAATGAAACATCACGCAGTACTGCAGGAATATTTTGGGGGTTTAAATTTCAAATTTGAAAAAAAAAAAAAAAGAGAGAGAAAAGAGAAACACAGAGCTACTACAGCCGTATGTCTCGAACACGATTCCAGCTGGACAGACTGACCGACGGAGTCCAGATGCTCCTGCCGAAAGGACCATTCCATAATATGGAAATACAGAACAAGCATAGCAAGTTTGAAAGGCCCAGCTTTAAGTCAATTTAAGTTAATGTCCGGAAACCTAATATACAGTTTTGCCTCTGTGACCTTAAAAAGTGGGTCAAGGTCACTCACACACAAACTCATCCTAGCACTCAGTGAGCCAGCATACCAAGTTTGAAAGCCCCAGCTTCAGCGCGCAGCAAGTAAGTGTTTGGAAACTAAAGTGTGATGCTCAGTCGGACATACGGAACCCATTCCTACAGCTCCTAAGCCACTTTATGGGCAGGAGATAAAAATTCTTCACCACTAAAAACACTGCGTGTTCTAATCATTCGAGTTAAACAGTAGCTCAGAAGCTAGCCACGTTCCGGCACAGTTTGCTGACCTGGTAGGTCTGCACGATGATGAAGATATTGTCCACACCAACGGCCAGAACGAGGAAGGGGATGACCTCGATGACGATGAGTGTGAGGGGAATGCCAACGTAGCTGAAGATGCCCAGAGAGCAAGCGACTGAGCTGAGGACGATCAGGATGCCTGCTATACCCAGAGAGATCTTCGAGTCCACCTGAAAAACAAAAAACAGTCCATCGACAAGATCCGGGACATGCGGAACAATCAGAAGCCAGAAACTGTATTTCACTGTGATCTAAAGGGTTGATGAATTTTCCCTGACAGTAGACATGGTATGGCGAATTAACTAAGCAGCCAGATAGACTCACCAGCAGGCTGTGGAAGCTCCGTATGTGTCCAAGAGCCAGGGAGATGTAGACGAACATAGTGGCGTAGCTGATCAGTACGGTGGCAATGTCACCGTTGCTCTCCCGGTTGAGCTCGTCCTCGATGCTGCGCTCCGAGTTGAACGAGATGATGAGATTGGGGTTGCTGTAGTTTTTTAAAAAGTTGACGAATCTAAGAAACAAGACAGATAGATAGAATGATGGATGGATAGATAGGGTAAGGCTGTACTTTATTTCAGCAGTTAAGTCTGCACACAAAGTTTTGCGGTTCTACCTTAAAAGTTGAATGAGTAATAAAATCAGTGGTTTGCTACGGAGGGATGAATGAGCCACACAAGCATCATTATAAAAATGTATGCTCAACTTTTGCTATTGAATCCAAACAGCAAGTTCTGTGACTCTACCTTAAGATATACAGTAGTAGCAAAAGCAGTGGGTTCTACTGAGAGGATGGAGGGATGAAAGAAAGTAAGACAACAACCTAACACCCATCATCTGTGGTGCTAGCTTTTAACCTATGAGAGCAGGGAGGACGCAAAACATGAACTGAAGCCAATGGGAGGAAAAGGGAGGGATAAACAAAAAAGACGACAACAGAAAGAAGGTGTGGTAAAGGTATGAAAATATGTGGCATGCTTTGTATTACCACCCAAAACGTATCAAGTATTAATAATAAGGTATGATTTTGAAATTCGACCATATGGAGGCAGTTTGAAAATTTTTCCATTCAACTATATGGGAAAAAAAGTGGACAGATTGAGGGATGAAAAAAAGAAGTGTATATGCATATATACACGGAGCCCCTAAAGGGACATGGGTTTAAAAAAAAACAAACAAAAAAAACAAAAACACAAAAAAAAAAGGTTAGGTTTCTCATGCGCACGCGAAACATATATATAAATAAAAAAATCCATAGCCCAAGTGTCATTTTAAAAAGATGTATGCAAAAAGTTTGCATGCTGAAATTTTTTCCATTAAGCAGTAAAGCATACCTTAAATCTGAATTATTTAATATTACTATTTATTGATACACTCACTCTTTCTCCCAAGCCAAAGCTTTGCCCAGCTTTTCAGTGTCGTTGAGGTAGTTATTAACAGGAAAGGTGATCACCAGAGCCGTAGCGTTGTTGTATGCCGTTCCTAAAGAAGGAAACCGTAGACAAGGCAGAACTACATGGGTGATAGATCTGAACTTCATCTTACATCCACACCCTTTAACAATTTTACAATATCAATTCAACCAAATTAAAAAGAATTAAAGGAAATAAAATCAGTCCCGGACCTTCATATCCTCCGAGGGCCAGCCAGGGGAAGACAGGACCGCCATAAGTGCCCATGCAGGGGTCGTGGAAGTGCCCTGTATCATCCAGGGCTACGGGGGAACTACAGGAAGCACACAGGTTGATTGGAAAAAGTACTTTCATTCATAAAAACCGTGCATTGCTAGATGTCATCTTCAATTCTGAATAGTGTGTGTACACATATTTCCTGTAATGAGATTTTAGTAAATTTACTGATTATTCAACCATTATTTAAAAAAGGTTTGTGTTTTTTAAAGAATTTTCTCCACTCTTGTTAATTTATTTGGGGGGTCAGAGGAATATATATCAGAGCTTATTACACAATTCATTTAAATACTGGATTCTGATTGGTCAGTTTGAGTTACTTTGTTTTTATTTATTTATATATAT
>JBCNYH010000008.1:8296765-8319533 GCA_039654325.1 Tandanus tandanus | reverse complement strand
CACTAAACTCCCAACCAACTGAACGAGCAAAGCGGATCAGTACATCTACAGAACCAGTTGTGTAGTAATATAATTTCTCTCTTATAGAAGAGTTGTTCCTAGCTTATAGAAGAATGTAGTTACTCGTGAAATTGGCTCCCTTTGTTTATGATGGTTATGAATTAAACATCGGTTTGAATCAAGAATCGATTCGTCATCCCAAAAATCGGAATCGAATCGTGAGTTGTTCGATTCACATCCCATATATATATATATATATATATATAGCCAGAAAATAAAATACGCAGCTGTTTTCACAGGCTGCATTCGTGATTTTCATTTTCAAAGTGAAAGCTGACGTGATGAAATAGTAATGATGGGCATGTGACTTCAATTCCTGAGCACAGAAGCAAACAGAAGGGAAATGACCGACATGTACTTCCTTCTTTAGCCTCGACTTTGTGATGTGATTTGATTCTCAAGGACATGATATTCCAACAAAACATCTGTAGTGCAACATGGTTCAGAAAAGCGCATCATGGTGCAGTTGATCAGGAGATGGATATTAGATTGTTGTTTAGCATTAACTAGGAGTCATACTTAAATTTTAACAGGGTGCATTCCTGAGCGGTTTGGTTTCTGGTCCTGCCTGACACATTCCTGATTACTCACTGGGTTTGGGAAAGACTGAATGTCCACAACTTTCTCTTCGTCTCAGTGCATCTGTTAAAGCCTTCTATAAAAAAAAAAAAAAAAAAAAAAAAAAGTCCTGACAGCATAACATATTGGAATGATTGACACTGAGAACCTAACATGCCTTGAATAGACTTTCCTATGTTACACAACTAGCTTTTAAAGATACAGAGACAGAACATGTTAGGAGAAGTAACACGCGTCGAGCTGAAGCTGTTTCAGCTAGTTTTGAGTTTTGCATGACCTCAGCTTTGACATTTGACCAGACATGCAAACAAAACGTTAGCAGTCGCTGAAAGAAACGCTTGTGTCGACTCAGGTTTTCGTACTTCTGCAACCGTACCCAATTGACCTCCGTGTATATATGTATGGTGATAAACACTGGCTCTCAAAAAAAAAAAAAAAATCTCCAATGCAGCAGGTCTTGGGTTATGTTCCTGGTCCACAGTGGAAAGTATGCAAGGAAGGACATCCAGTGAACTGGCAAGAGTGTCATGGCTACCAAAGGGTCATTGATGCGTATGGGCTAGTATAGCTAGGAAGGCTGGCACGTCTGGTCTGGTCCCACAGAAAAACTACTGTAGCACAAAGTACTGAAACTGTTAGTGCTGACTATGACACAAAGAAGTAGAGAGAGAGAGGAAATGACTTGATCACAGATATATAACAGGTGGTGGAACTAACTTCTCTCTCAGATGTTCAACATCACCTTTAAACCATTAAAAAGCACAATGCCTTCAGGAACAAACATCAGAGTCACAGTGTTAAGCGGAATAACACACTCAAGAATGCGCTGCTGCACGTATATAACCCCGATGATTATTATCTGCGTTATTGCTGCTATTGTAACAACTTAAAAGAAGAACTCCATAAAGATTCTCCAGAGAAACAGATTCTGATCATCACTCCTTCTTGAAATGGTAAAGATGCACAAGCTGTATTTTTTATCTCATTAACTTCAAAGAGAAGGGGGGAAAAAAGCAAGCCCACAAGCAGTTGAGTACAAGCTAAACAGATCCCAGGTCAAACATCGCTTGTTGTGCTTCCAGTTGCTAGTGTGAAGAGGATTGAACATTGAACAGCGATATTTTTGGTTACAAAGGGCATGTCCACAAAAAATAAATAAATTCTCACACATGGCTGCTCATGTTGAACATGAGAATCCGTAGATCATATAATGCTGGTCCATAGTTAGACACAGAGAATGCAGTCTCTCACTTGTGTGCAACATTTGCTGGCGAAAGTGGAGATAATAACCAGGACAAAGCATGGCTCTGTAAGCGTCTGGAATTCTGAGTCACCCAGCGCCTGATGATGGGGAAATACTGAGCCAGCTTTGATATACAGATGTCAGTGAAACGTTCGCCACCCAGTGATGACTAATTTGGGTAGTGGAATTTTTTCAGGAAGAACAAGAAACAGGAAGAAATATGCTATTTATTGACAGATATACTGTTTGAATATTATGTCTGTACATGGTTACATGTGTAGGTGGGTTTTACATTTGAATATTTCTGAATATCAATGATGGTACCACTTTCCAAACCCTAGTTCTCCAAAATGGAGCTCTCAAGTCAAAACAACATGGAGAACCTTTAAAGGGACCCATTCACTTCCCAGGTATATTAAATTAACATGAAATACGCTGTTATCTCTTGGGAATAAAATGCAATCAGCTACGATGTCTTTCTGAAACCATTTGCTTCCTCCTGTATACGAGTGTTAATGACACCTGCACCAGGTGCCGTGATATTAGTAAACATCGCCATCATTATTTCTCATGAAATCGTATCCCTTTGTCTGTTTATTAACACTTGGTGTTAAGATCTGACATTTTCACTCTCTACAGATCACTGTTGCACTGTCAAGTTATCGTGCATGTGCAAGATCTTTCCTCAGGTCACCAGGTCTTTCTATGCAGGCACATTATTCAGTATACTACCTATTATTATTATTATTATTATACACTGAAATTAAATGTGGCTCGAATCATTTAGAGACCCCATACAAGTTTTATATCAAAACGTGCCGCTCAAGCAAGAATGGTGTGGAATGACTTTTGGCAGCATTTTGAGTTACTATATCGCTGAAAATTGTAAAAATAATTCTCCCACAGGAAAGCGTGGTGGAAAAACAAATCTCTGTGACATCTACACAGAGTCCACTCACTCTCTGTGACAGCATTTGCTAAACACCACAAGGAACAGTCCTCTTCATCATCACTCATAATACTCTTCATCATTATCTTCCACACAAATGCTTGATGTGGCCGGGAGGGAATAAGTCTGTAAGCCAAAGCAGAGAACTCCAGACCAAAGAGTGGCAACAATGCACTAGTCCAGACCTCAATCACAGTTAAAAAGCACAACAAACAAACAAACAAACATGCACGCATTGCTGTCTCACGGTCACGTATGTGTACACCTGGTGGTACTGCATATTGAACTTCTGGCAAGAATTTACTAGTTATTACTGCAAACAGACACAGAACCAAAACAAGATGTAAAACAGGTGAATAAGAGATACTAAGGAAACCTATGTATTCCGCCAAAATTTGGTAATAACGGAAGTAACACGCACATTGACTACTCATTAGTGAATATGCACCTTTATTCACCAGCCAATCAGGTAGCAGCACCTTCCTCATGAATACTGAAGAGACGGTGCTTTCACAAACATACTTCCGAATGAAAGGTGGATTTGTTGCCCCCATTCCGAGATATGTTCACATATCCCCCGCCCACAGGGTCTACACTGGCCTGTAGTGCATCTCCAAAATTATTGACAGGAAGTAAAACACAAACAAGGATTCGGGCCGGTATTTTTCAAAGTTTTCCAAAAGGGGTTTTCTCAGCCACTTAATGAGACTTATCCAAGGCACAAGTGGAATTTTTTTTAATATAATATATTTTACTTTTCCAAACATCCTCCAGGCTATTAGTACAAATAATAACAATAATAATAATAATAATAATAATACTAAAATCGAAGTATTGCAGCTTTAACACACTATCGACCATAAAGAAGCTAAAAAGTTAGCTAAGACGTGGTAGCCACTTCTCCCACCCGCATTTCGGTTAGCAAACGAAGCTAATTTAAATTTAAATGGAAACCAAAACCTCAGAAATAAATATTTATACCAACATTCACATTAGCAGCTAGTAAAGCTAGCAAAGAGAGCTCGCGCTGTCCCGGTCAAACTGCAAACAAGTTTTTAGCAACCGAACCTACCTGACTTCTCTTCAACAGTAAAATAAACAGACACAAAACTCACCTGTCGTGTATCTGAGAGTAAAATAAAAACCCCTAACAGACCCAAAATGTAGCAAGTTTTTGAAAGAGTCATTCTTTCTCCCGTCCTGCGGTACACCAGGGTGCTAAGTGACTGACTGAGAGCTTTACTAGCTCTGTTATTATCTGTCACACCAGCCGACGTCAGACACATGCCGACGCATGCGCACCGTTCCATTTTAACCGACGCCGGTAAACACGCGCATGCGCACTGTGGACCGAGCTGATTGCCATGGATTATTTAATCAATTCATTATAAAAGAGGATCTATAGTTCATTTGTGAATAATTTGGGGGGGTTTTTTGGGTGGTGGGCTTAAATAGATTTTATGTTTATAAAAATATAAAGTTCTGAAACATTTATTATTTCCTGATTGAAATCATATTTGGGGAAAAAATATCTTATTTATTGGAACAAAACAAGTGAGAAGTCACAGATGGAATCCTGTTAGTAAAAGATCATATGATTGTGGGGGACAGAACATTTATCAGTAAACAAGTTGTGAAACTTTGGGTAATTTGGTAAGAAGGAGAAACTATGACAGGCGAACTATTGACCTAAAGTGTATTGCACTACATAACTTATATAATACTGGTGTAGTGGTTAGCACATCCCCCTCACAGCAAGAAGGACCCTTGTTCAAGTCCCAGCCTTGGCAACGGCGTTTCAGTGTGGACTTTGCATGTACTCCTCGTGCTTTGTGGATTTCCTCTGGGTACTCCAGTTTCCTCCTTCAGTCCAAAGACTGGGCTAATTGGCTGTTTCAAAGTGCCCTTAGGTGTATGAATGGTTGTGTGTGTGTGTATGTGTGTTTGTGTGTTGGCCCTGCAAAGGTCTATCGAGCTATTCAGGGTGTACCCCGTTTTTGTCCAGAGTCGGTTGAGATAAGCTCCAGCCTCCCTGCAACCATACTAGAATTAAGTGGTTCAACATAATGATAATAATAATAATAATAGAATTACTGAAGATCGGGGGTTCAAGCCCCACTATCACTGGGTTGTCATTGCTGTCCCACAGTGCAGCTAACTGGGTTATCAAAGGCCGGCCATGTCTCTCACTGTCTATGGTGAGAGGCATGTAAAAGAACCATTGCTGATTTTCGAAAAGAGTAGGCTGCATAGCCGTCAGCACCTTTCTGCCCTGCAATGGTCTGGCAAGCTGTCCAGGGTGTACTCTGCCCTCGCCCAGAGTCAGCTGAGATGGGCGCCAGCCTCCCCTTGACCCTAATTAGGATTAAGCGGTTTAGAAAATGAATGACTGAAGGAATGAATATGCACTGTATGTATCCTCGCCTATATTTATCTTTTAAACAGAATATTTACAGAATTATAATCAGGTTTTATGCTCATAATATTATTAACAAACACTAAACATCCCTATTATTTGAACAGGTTAAACCATAAAATATAAAATAAAAATCTCTGCTGCCCCCTGGTGTTCTGCTGCGTTAATTACACGGTAGACGGTAGACTTTCAGTAAAGTCATAGTGATATTTTTCCCTATATTTCAGATATCAAGTAGATAAATATCTGTTTTAATTTACTTTATCCGAGGTAAAGACAACTAAAATGTGCTAGGTTAAGACACACACAGATTTATTTTATTTTGATAATGATCTTTTTTTTTTTTTTTTTAAATGCAGTTTCCTGATAGATCAAATCCCAAAAAGAGCAGAGAGGCACCACTAGGCTTTTCATCAAACCCCTTACAATTCACTTTCTGAGCTGTACACTTCACACAACCATTACACCCCATGTGTACCTGGTGAACATTACCAGTACCAGTCCATCCCATTCCCTCCCCTGCTCTTATAACAAGCTCCACTCTTCTGTGAAGACCTCCCACTAAATTTTAGGGTGTGGCTATGGGGATTAATGTTTATTCAGCACAAGAGCATTAATGAGGAGCTCAGGCAGAGATGGCAGGATGTCAAGGAGGTCTGGGTGCAACTGGTGTTCCATCACTTTACACCCTAAAAGTGTTCAGTGCTCAGCGGGGAGGCTGAAGCCTATCTCGTCCGACTCTGGGCAAAGCTGGGGTACACCATGGACAGCTCGCAGATTCATCATAGGACCAACACACAAAACCATTCACACTCATATTCACACCTAGGGGCAGTTTGACACAGCCAGTTAGAACAGCCAATTGGAACAGCCTGATGTGCAAGTCTCTGGACTGTTGGGGGAAACAAGAGTAAGAGTATAATACAAAAAAATTGTTCGATGTATTAATACAGATGTAGACGTCCACCTCACAGCATGAAGGTCATGGGTTTAAGTCCCAGGCTCGGCGAGGGCGTTTCTGTTCTTGCATGGGTTTCCTCTGGGTACTCTGGTTTCCTCCCCCAGTTCAAAGACATGCATGCACATTAGGCTAACTGGCTCATCCAAATTGTCCCTAGGTGTGTGTGTGTGTGTGTGTGTGTGTGTGTGTGTGTGTGTGTGTGTGTTGCACTGCGATGGTCTGGCGAGCTGTTCAGGGTGTACCCCGCCTTTGCTCAGTGTCAGCTGAGATAGGCTCCAGAGTAGAATTGAGCGGTTCAGCAAGCGACTGAGTGAGTGAATGTAATAACACATCTCTGCTGCCCCCTGGTGTTCCTGTGTGTTTATTACAGCTGTATTTTCTGAACAGATTTTTTATTTTTCTAAGCTTGAACAATAGTGTGTTGCAGTCCTAACAGGAAAAATATCCTCTACCTGTTCAACTCATTTCACCTTTATTCATTCAACAGAAATAGCAATAAATAAATAAATAAAATGTAATGCATATATGATGGAAAAAGCAGCCATTTCCTGTAATCATAGCTCTTTTTTTTCTTTTTTCTTTAACCGGACCATCCACGCGTGAGATTTAATAGCTTAAACATTCTAAAATCTCTTCATTCAGGAAATAAAATCTGCTTAGTGAAACTACAGAAGCTTGCTCCACTCTTCCACTTAAACCTGATTGCTTAAACAGGACGTGACCCGGTTTGAGGATAGATCGAAGCCGTGGGCCTTCACACTGTTATCATGATGCAGCAGGAGAGAGACTGGTGTTCGGTACGGAGGTTTTTTCAGCATTGGTGGATGTCTTGTCACTTAAATAGAATTACAGCTTAAATATGATATTAGCAATCCGTTCTGATTGGTCAGGAATGTGTTGGTTACTATTTTATAAAAGCAGTTCATTCTTATACTACAGGCACAACTAATAGCACAACTCCCATTCCTCATCAATGCATAAAAATATGAAATTTTGTAGAAGTCATTATTTATTCTTTATGGAAGGAGTCTCCAGTTTCAGTGGTTTGTGTGAGTCCGAGATAAAGATGGACATTTTCCAGGAGAGTAAAATCTTCAGGACAGGATTTAGCAGTGGGTTTGAGAGAGAGAGAGAGAGAGAGAGAGAGAGAGAGAGAGAGCAATAGAGATGCAGATAGAGAGAGAGAGAGAGAGAGAGAGAGAGAGAGAGAGCATAGTAAAGAAGCAACAAAAGCAAGAGAGAGAGAGAGAATACGGCAAGAGAGAAGCAAAGAGATCAAGAGAAAGAGATGCAAAAAGTATAAGAGAGAGCGAGAGAGAGATAGAGAGAAATACGGCAATAGAGCAGCAAAGAGAGCACGAGAGAGATTCAAAAAGTGCAAAAAAAGAGAGAGAGAGTGAGAGAGAGCAATATAGGAGCAGAGAGAAAGAGAGCGAGAGAAAGATACAGCAATAGAGAAGCAGAGAGGCTGAGAGAGGGATGCAAAAAGTGCAAGAGAGAGAGAGGGAGGGGGAAACAGCAAGAGTGAGGCAAAGAGGGCAAAAAAAGAGCAAGAGAGAGAGAGAACATGAGAGAGTGAAAGAAAGAAAGAGAGAGAAACAAATGTTTATAGCTGTAAATCACAACAGGAACAGCAATTTATGCTGCAGATGTTTCTCTCTGTCACACACACACACACACGCACGCACGCACGCACACGCACACTTGAACAAGACCCTTCCCCCTCTCTGCTCCAGGGTCGCTGTATCATGGCTGACCCTGTGTTCTGACCCCGACTTCCTTACAAACTGGAACACGTGAGGAACTGAACTTCAGCGTGCTGTAATGTATCGGGCAGCACAGTGTACACGGTTAGCACGTCTGCCTCGCAGCAAGAAGGTCCTGGGTTCGAGTCCAGGGAATTTCTGTGTGGAGTTTATATGTTCTCCCTGTGCTTACATGGGTTTCCTCTGGGTACTCCAGCAGTTTCCTCCAACAGTCCAAAGACATGCAGATAGGTGTGAGTGTAACTGGTGGTGGTTGTGTGTGTGTGTGTGTGTGTGTGTGTGTGTGTGTGTGTGTGTGTGTGTTCAGGGTGTACTCCACCTTCGCTCGGAGTCGGCTAAGATAGGCCCCGGCCTCCCTGTGACATCATCTTTTTTTTTTTGTATTAAAGTATTAAATTCATCAATAATCAAACAAGATGTATAAAAAAACCCACACACTTTATTTATTTTACTTTTTAAAAGTAATAATTATAGGCTTACATGAAAGAAAACAAGATGTGATGCTGTTTTTTCTTTAAAGGTTAAAGGTCAGACAGATAGAATATTCCGGAATCGTACTGTGCACTATCAAACATTTCATCTTTTACACATTTCTCTACTCGTTTAAAAGGTTTCCGAAGACTCTGTGAGCTTTTCAACAATGTTCCCATATAAAAATTTGAAGAGTGCAACAACGCAAATGAGGCGAGAACTGATTTACAGACAGGGAAGGAGATTACTGAACGTGCGACTGTACACAGATGAATAGCATACGCTAAATATACGCAAGAAACTGAAAACATCAGGTGTATATACAGTATATATATATATATCTCACTCTTCTGACTTGTGAGTGTACCGATCGATCGCCTGGCAGCTTGTGGAGACCAGCCGAGACTTCCTGCGCTAAAAATGCCGGTCGGCTTGGTTGGTGTATTTATTTATTTTCCCTGAAAAGATGTGTGGCTCATCCTCCCTTCTCCTGATCCTGTCTTTTTTAAAGTCGTTTTCACATTCAAGACAAAAAAAAAAATCTCTCTGAGTGGCCATGCTATCTGAGTGGGAGGGGCATATTCTGCCTCTTCTGTCAATCACAGTGACCCTAGCCAATTGTAGGTGTCTGGGAGCAAAGAGGGCATCTTATCTCTCATGTATCCTGCATGGTACCGGTTGTACGATAGGAGTACCCAGGTGGGAAGGGGTGGATGATTAAATTGTGAAAATATATGCGACAAATGCTACACTGAAGAAAGTGGTCATTAAGTCATTAGTAACAGTAAGCGGTGTACTATCGGCTCTTGTATTGCGAGCGTCATTTCGGACCTCCTGCAAAACACCCCGTTCCCTATAAACACCTCCAGACCAGTCGCAGGTGCTTGAAGTTGCTAATCCTGTTCATGGATAGATTTAGTCTTAATAGGATTAAAATTCTGAGATTGTTTGTTGTGGCAGATGCACGGACTCTGGGTTTACACACCGTCCAGCGCCAGAGAAACATAAACAAGTTCATGGCAATTCAGAGCCTCCACCAAAGCACTACAGTCCAGCCTGTCTCTATACGTCCAGTCCCATGACTTTTATAGAGTCCTTAAGTGTGCTAATGCACCTCCACACCCATGTGCTCGGAGTTCTCAGCGGCCGGGAGATGCCCGTTCAGTTTGGTAACCAGTGGAAAGAAGTCCTGCTGGTAGTCGGGGTTGTCGATGCTGTTCTGAGCAATATAGCCGTGCCCGTTCAGCTGCTTCTTGCTGGGCGTGACGGGGGGGAATATCTGCGTGTGGGAGGTGTTTAGGTACTCGGGGGTGGGGTTAGGAGAAGTGATGGTCGTTGGGTTCTTGAAGCAGTTCAGGTATTCCTCCTCGGTCTCATCCAGGGCCGTATGTGAAGGGTGCTGGTAGATGGGGTTAGCCATGTCCGAGACAACAGCGCTGCCGTTCTGGTTCATGTATTCTAGCCGGAGAAGAGAGAAAACGTGTCAGTGTTTGAGGAAACTTATAAAAAAAATAGCTGCAGTGTTGTGATGAGTGTAACAATATTAACCACTTCCTGTGTGCGTATGCAGACTACATGAACCCTAAAGTCATTGTGAAGTCTTGACTGTGTACACCTTATATCGTGTCCTTGTTACTGCCAGGTTCTTGACCTTTGTCCTATATTCTTACGACACTTTTTGGTTTGCCATTTGTCTGGACTGTTTTCTATTGCGCCATGTGACCTCTGGCGTTACGACCTCGATCTCCATCACATAGCTCTTACTCATGTCTTGTTCTTTATATCCAGGACAGGCATTCTAAATGACACGTCACATGACAACATTTATCTTATGATGAGGTCTGTGTTAATACGTTCAGGAAATGGACATGTGCGTAGATGGGGATGATTCACAACGCCATCACTAGCAACTAAACTTGAAATCTGTAACTATACGTAGACCAGGTCTCTATCATTTCATCTGCTGGTGCCGCTGAATCACAAGCCCGGACATGTAAAGACAGGTTGAGCGGTGATGCCCAGGCATGACCTTTAAGCCTTGTTTACCTGGGGCAGGTTGGAAATCTCCATCCAGGAAGCGATCAGTGGGGTCCGGGATGTAGCGTAGCATGAGGCTGTTCTCACGCACCGGCACCAGAGTCTGAAACCAAAACAACAACATTATTCGCCTGAGAAGACGTGGAATCCAGAGTTACCTGAGAAACTAGATATTACATGCACGGTTACACTGAGAACCAATGAATAGAAAAATAAGAGATCCAAACCCTGTTTATATTTATCTCCTCTTCATTGTACAGAAGGAGGTGAATTTATTCTGTTTTGAGCTTTGAATATCTTTAAACCCTTTGTTTGCTCAAGAAAGCCTCCAGCAACCAATTCTAGATCCAGAATTTTTTAAAGGATTCTTTAACATTGTGAAATAGGATGATGGTTGGAAGTGTCGTATTACAACAAGACCAGCAGGGGGTGCTGTGTACTTTCATTCATTCATTCATTCTCTAAGCCGCTTAATCATAATTAGGGTCTCGAGGAGGCTGGCGCCCATCTCAGCCGACTCTGGGCTAAGGTGAGGTACACCCTGAACAGCTCTCCAGATCAGGGCCAACACACATACAACCATTCACACTCACACCCACACCTAGGGGTGTTTTTGGACCAGCCAATCAGCCTACTGTGCATGTTTCTGGACTGTTGGAGGAAACCGGAGTACCTGGAGAAAACCCACACAAGCATGGAGAGAACATGAAAACCCCACACACAGAAACGCCCGAGCCCGGGAATCGAACCCGGTACCTTCTTGCTGTGAGGCGGACGTGCTAACCACGGTGCCACAGTGCCGCCCTCTACTTTCAATTATTTGTGAAAAGTAATGTGTGTATTTTCATGAAATGTCTTCCAGAGGTGGGGTTTGGGACAAGGAGGATTTTGCAGATGGTCTTGATCAATTTCGGGGTTCCGGAATTTTTTACGGATTCTTTAACACTGCGAGAGTGTGAGATGATTTTTGACATTTTGGTTAATATTATGGAGGATTGCAGGGATTAGTGGAGGTTTGTGCTCTCTAAGTGCTCTTGTGTTTTTTAATTAAATAATGAATTAGATTGTCAAGCATATTTAATAATCCCAGGTTTGAAATAGTTCTATTTTATTGCCAGATTATTAAGTATTTTCCAAAAATTTGTTGCTAATGAATTCTAAACAAATATAAACTAATAATTTTTTACAGTTTTGCAATTTTTATATCAGCGGATTATATTAAAAATGTAAAAGTATAACGTGGGCGGCACGGTGGTGTAGCAGTTAGCACATTCGCTTCAGAGCAAGAATGTCCTGGGTTCGAGTCCCAGGCTCAGGTATTTCTGTGGAGTGTTCATGCTGTCCTTGTGCTTGCGTGGGTTTCCCCTGGGTACTCTGGGTTCCTCCCACAGTACAAACACATGCACATTAGGCTAACGGACTGTTCTAAATTTCCCCTAGGTGTGCGTGTGAGTGCGAATGGTTGCGTGTTGAGCCTGCAATGATCTGGTGGGCTGTTCAGGGTACACCCTGCCTTTGCCCAATGTTGGCTGAGATAGGCAATCTGCGACCCTAGTAGAAGTAAGCGGTTTGGCAAATAAGTGATGAGTGAGTAGACATAACGTCCTTCAGGGAAACTGTATAATAAAAAATCTACAGGGTTCACAAACCTACAAGCACTACTGCATTATAAAAACCCTATAGTAAAGTCATTAGACATTTTTTTCTTTTTTTGTACATACCAAACTTCTGAAAAATTAAAGAAAAAATATTTCCCATTTGCTTAAGTATTTTAACAACAGGTAAAGTCCATGCCCCAATATTGAAACCTTTCGTCTTGCAGAAATATATACAGCAGTAAACGTCAAACAAGCAGATTAAAGGGTTTTTATTTAAGAGTAAACACGTATCCAGAGGTGAAAAGTACCACACTGCATCATTACAATCACCAAAAGCTGATTTTGGGAAATTTTCCAGGTAAATGTTCCTGTCAAACGTTTCACACAGTACAGACTGATGAGCCTTTCTCGCTAGCGTAATTCACGAGCTACCTTCAGTTTAAAAGGTTCAAAAGGTAAAAAACATGATGTTCTACAAAACTCTGCAAGCCAAAACCTGCGTTAAAATCACATTTTACAGCTTAACAGTTTACCTGCAGAAGCATGTGCCAGTACACCGTTAGCTAGCTGAATGAGCTAGCCAGATTGTTTGATATATATATTATAAAAGATGTGTGTCAAACTTATCATGTTGCTTTAATGCTTGGTATCGAACCATTACCATAACCGATGTGTTAAATATACTTGGTAAAGTGATTTTAGCTGATCGAGGTTGAGGACTGTTAGCTGTTAAGCTAACCTAGCAAAGATGCTAGGAAACTTAACTAGCCAGGCGTTTCCAGAAAACTACACACAAAAAACGTTTATTGTTTATGCTACTACAGCATCTTTTTCTTGAGTCAGTGTGTTTTTCTACTCTTTCCACCAGCACATACATGCACACACATTTAACCTTGAACTCAGAAATCTCCTCTCAGACACAATCACTGCAGTCTGAAAGTCTGTAGCTGTTGATTGATGATGAATCTCAGGCAAAACACAGCGAGCATCACTGTACACACTACAGCGAAAAAGCGTCCACATTTGGTTACACAAGAACCGCTCTTGGGCTTTTTATTATAAATCACTCACCGCGTTCCTGTTCTGACACGACCCAGTGCTGCTGTTCAGGCTCTGAAACAAGAACAACGAACACGGCTTTGTTAGCAGTCAAATTCATGTGGATAAAGAAAACTAATACACTTTAGGTTCTGACAAAAAACAAAAAAAAGCAGGATTTGTATTTATACTGAATTGCTTTATATAGAATTCTTATTTTATATGACCCTATATTTCTTATATTTATTTCTTATATATTAGTTCCACACAATAAAACAGGACTAAAGCATAAAAAATGCTGCTGTCATGTTTGTACCTTGGTCAGGAGGTTATATTTTCACCTAGCTTGTTAGTTTGTTTGAATGTGTGCAATATAACAAAAAAATTCTGCACTGTTAAAAAAACTATTCTAGAGTAAGGTGTGGTACAATTAAAAAAACAATAAATTTTGGTGGTGATCTGTGCATGGGATCATGTTGAAATCAATTATAGTCAATAAGTACAAATAATATGTGAATGACTGTTCATCAGATGCCCACTAGGGGGAGAAATTTCATTATAACTATGCCAAGTTACAATTAAAACCTGCAGTCTTAGGCAGATTTTTCAGGTTAATCAATGCACTTGTCACCATAATTTATCTGTGTCTAGGACAGGTACCTTGCTCTCACTTTATGAGTGCCCCTGTAGTTGTGAATTTAATACACACTTGTAATTATACTACAATAGAATTCCACCTGTAAACAAAGCCATACAACTGAAAACTCACAGTTGTGGTGTAACAGACTTGATAAAAATAAATAATAACTAAGTTTTGAAAAATCTGTAAGTAGTTATAAGGCTAACCACCATTGATAATTTTAGTAAACTGTTGCAAAAAAAATTTTATTTATTAGCCACAGCTTTAATTTTTCTTTTTGTTTTTTCCCCCAGACAGCCAGAATTATTGTTTCTTTTATTCCAGCTGATATCTGGATAGTCTATAATTATTCCATGTTTAAGGTGTGTACGTGCTTTATTTCTCTTAATACTTCCATACATAACTAAATTGATTTCATTAATTTCATTGAAATCCATTTTCCAGAGTCTTCACGTCACCTTGTTATTGTGCTACACATCATTGTGAAATGTAATCCATCTGCTGTTCATGCTTGAATGCGACGTTTGGATTACGGCAAACTTCGGACGTATATCTCTAACCTTACCGTTTGTTAGCAGTTGAACAGTTCTGTCAACATTGCCTTTTCTTTTAGGCCAAGCCACACTTGATGGATGACTAAAGACAAGATAATAACTCGTTTTTCGGGCTCAGCTTTGCTTTACACACATGTTTTGAAAAGAAACGAATCAAAGGTGAGGAAATAAGCCACCTAAGCTAAGCAGGACGAGGTCACTAGGGTTCGCTTTTTAAAAAAGAGTTAAATGGAAGAAACAAGCTAAATAGGCTACCATGTGTAAAGATGAGATCCAGCCCATAAATGGCCGTAGCACGATGTCTGGGTTATATAAGTCCCTGCTTCACACACAGTCCCCTATTTCCCCCCTTCAGCCAAATGTTTCTGAACAAGAAGTTTTGCCTGCAAAGGCAATCACACTTGAAAGGCTTGAGAGAGTTTAGCAAGCACTCTGCAACGGGCAAGGAGCCAAAACCAGACAGACCATAGCAATGATTCTTTTGGTGCACAGCGCTCATTAATCAGCGGGAACCTGGGAGGAAGCAGGGGTGCGGAGCGAAGACGGCAGCACATGAGCGAACAGGAAACGGGTGGAAAAATAAAGCTGGGCCAGAAGAAAGCAGGCCAGGTATCAGATCTGTTTCTGTATCAGGGGTTCAAAGTGGAGAGCTCGGACTAATGTGCAGGCACAATACACCTGTGAAATCTTACAAAGTTACGTGTCATGGTGCTATGCAAAGTTTATCACATATGCTATAAGCATTCTGTTGCTACTGTATGCACTGTGGATGTTGTAGTTACAGTTCCTGTAAGACAGGCAGTACTGATCCTTCAGTACTATAAAACATGGAATTTCATACCATCATGTATAGCTATCGTTTACAAGCATGTAATATTAAAAATAAATTATGAAATTATCCCTACCGTAATACTTAATAGGATGCAGCAGCGCAAATTATTACTGTTATATGATTGGTACGTTGGCATTCCTATATCCTATAGTTCTTTTACGAGTGTATTCGATTGTTATTATATAAAGAGAAAGTATGGTGTATTAACACTCTATTACTACAAAATGCAGTGCATTATTATTCTATTAGAATGAAACGTGGTAAAGTTTATTACTACATTGTATGGTGATTTTGTACTCTATTACTTTAAAGTATGCTGCATTATCATTCCATAACAATGAGGTATGTATTAATATATTATCACTATAAATTATAGTGTATTAGATGAGATAGGTTAAGAGATCTTTATTGTCAACTGTTGCATGAACAATAAAAATCTGTTTAGCAGCAATTATAAAAATGTGCACAAAAGACAACTAAGACAACTACACTAAACCATATATATGTGAATATACCTACATACACATATATACACATACCTATATGTACACATATACATACATATATCCTGTATATTCAAACACAATCACCTATCCACATATTTACACTTGTTCAGACTTATACATGTATCCACATATTCACACATTTAGAGACATACACAGAAGGGTGCGTGATATGTCAAAGGTGTATGGTATACACAGGGCGAGAAATATAGCGTTTTTTAAATCATAAGGTGCATGATGCTAAAATGTTATATGATGTTTGAGACCTGCTCTAAACATGAGTATTGCACTTAAACATGAGTATTGCACTTAAAGAGTAATATTGCACTCTCCAGGAAGATGGTCTGAATGATGGTTATTCAGTCAGTGTATGTGACGGTGGTGGTGGTGGGGTTGCACGTTTAACAGCTTGTGGGTAAAAGCTGTTCTTGCGTCTGGTAGTTTTTGTGTAATAGTACATTATTACTATAAGGTATAGTTTATTGGTAATCTATTACTATATAAAGTATTTTGTTTCAGTATTCTATTACTTTAAATAGTTGTATATTGTTACTCTATTTCAATATAAAGCATTGTTTTAGAACTTAGGTTACTACAGAGTATTGCATTTTAGTACACTATTACTGTAATCTATGGTGATTTAGTACTCTGTTACTTAAAAGTATGGTGCTGCTACTCCATTATTAAATAAAAAATTTGGTTTAAAGTACACTACTACTTTAAAATATGGTGATTCGTTACTTGCTTACTATGTAAAGTATTTTGTTTTTGTCCTCTATTACTTATGGTAGTATGGTGTTTTTATATGCTATTACTGTAAAGTACGACATTTTACTATTGTTTAACTTTAAAGTATGATGTTTTAGTACTCTATTACTTTAAAGTATAGTGTTTTAATACTCTATTACTATAAAGTATAGTGTTTTAGTACTCTATAACTTTCAAGTATTGTGTATTATCACTCTATTAATCGGTACTCGGTTACTATAAACTACATCGCATTGCAAGTCGATCATTAAAAACAATCATTTAACTTGACAACTATGTTGGTACTTGACCACCAGACCGAATGCTGTACAGGTAGTTTATTGTCTATCACTCTAAAGCTAAATATTGAAAAATTTCAATATTCAAGTTAAAGTAAGTTACACATTCCATACCCGTTTAGCTAGCATAACACACATTAACTACCACAATGCTGGCAGTAAGCTGAGTCTACTATGTAAATATGCATGAGCGTGTGTGTGTGTACATGTGTGTATGATTACCACAGAGTGCAGTAGGTGTGTCCGAGACGTGCTGGGACTACTGAAGAACCCATGGTTGGGCAGTAAATACTCATCGGCATCCACGGCCTTGTCTAGATCCATCCCGCTCATCAGAGTACGGAAGTAATTGGAGTCGGTGGGACTGGGTAGGTGCATCCGCTCATCGCCCTACAGGACAAAATAGACAGATAACACAATATGTATATTTATACCTTGATTTTGATTGGGTGTTGATTATTTGTATAACAGTACCCCTTAATCTAGTTTTGGCTGCAAGCTTGATCAACACACATTAACTCGTTCGAATACGTTATTGCTCCTATGTAAGTAAACTACTATCTCAGGACAGATTTTCTACAAACAAACGAAATAAGTGAGATATTCTATAATAAAAATCCAGCAGTCCATCTGCAAACAATAATAAAAACGCTAACTTAAAACAATAACTGCAATATGCAGTAAACTCACCTGAATGACCAGGTAGCGTGTGGGATCTCGTGCCATCTTTGAAAACTCAATAATGAGCTCTCTGAATCTCGGTCTGCTATCTGCGTCAATCATCCAGCCTGAGACAGATGATGTAATGTTTGCATTAAGTTCCTATTTCTATTCTATATCATATCCAACCTAACCATATCATATTGTATACTATTATATGATCATAGGCTGACTTAAATGTATCCCTTCTTCATATTCATCTGTTTCATCCTCAACACACTCCCAACCTCCAGACCTACAACACTTACATTTGACCATAATCATGTAGACATCTATGGTGCAGATGGGTGGCTGAGGCAGTCTCTCTCCTTTCTCCAGGACCCCGGCGATTTCACTGGCAGGGATTCCGTCATAAGGCTTTGTGCCGAATGTCATCAGCTCCCAAACAGTCACACCTCCAAAAAGAACCGCACATTAAAAGAAAAGCCCATCCCCAAAGAGCTAAAATATGCTAAAAATTGTTAGCTAAATTATTAGCTAAAAATATGTTAAGCAAGTGACCCAGAAATGAATAGTGGCTAATAAGTGGTCAATGTTCTCTTATGTGTACATTCTTACCATAACTCCATACATCACTTTGATGTGTGTATGTCCGGTGAAGTATGGATTCGAGGGCCATCCATTTTATTGGCACCTAAACAGAGTATACAGGGTTAAATGAGATTTTGTTCTTAAACCATTTGCTTAAGTATCAATGACCTGTGCACTGGGCACGATGACCTGGAGAACATAAAACTAGCACGCTGACCATCTGGTGGCGAGAGAGCGCAGGACTATCATCAATCAAGGTGGCGACCAACAGGCCAGGCGACCATCACAGACAAGGTTGATGCAAGAAGGGAAAAATCATTACGTTTTATCAAATTATGGCATGCAATTTGATGCTTAAGCTGTAAAACGTTAATCGAAGATTGGTTATTGATGTCGGATATAATCTGTGTCACTGTTATTGTAAAGAGACATTGATTGTATTGACAAACACATAGAACCAAAATAAAATGTAAAGTCAGGTGAGATACTAAGCATGTGAGCTGGGGTATTCAACTAAAATAAACTGATAATGGGTGGTAAAATAAATATTGACTCATCTATGGAGGGTCAATAGCACTTAAGCATAAAATGCTAGAAAAGTGTCTACATTAGTACATTATATATAAATAAAAATTGCCTTAAAAACACCCCAAAAATGCCACATTTTGCCACACAAAATGTTCAGTGATTCCCCCACCACGGGGTACCAATACTCAGCTTGGAATTCCTGCTGTTAAATAATTTGATGAAAATTACATCATTAGTACGGTAAACCAATAAAAATGACTTATGTAAAGCCATTCTGGGTAAACAAACTTCCCTCTCCCTAGCAGCGCCATAAAAAGCCAGCCTCCGATTGGCTTGTTCACCTCAACTCATTTCATGCTCTTTCAGATAAGCAGAGATTATCTGCTTTATCCTAAAAAAAAATAAAAATAAATGTTGAAAGGCTCTGCGACTTCCGACTGGTTTGGAGTTGGAAGGTGACATAATGGAGTGGGAAGACAATTTTGGAAAATCTCAATCAATTTAAAGGGGTTATACTTATAAAGAAACTTAATGCTAAGTAAACGAAGAAGCTGGAAATAAATGATGGATATATAACCTCATGGACTCCACCAAACACATACATACATATAATCCAAGCTAAATAACATTTTAAATGACAGAAAAAAACTAAAGACTCCAGACAGAGTCAACTATCATTCAGCATGCAATATAAAAATTTCCTGGCTTTCAGACTTCATGTAAAGTATCAGTTAATTGATTAATTGATTGATTGATCAGCCCTCAGCACTGAACACGCTCACCTTCCCTCCGTCTGCATGGTACTCTTTCTCATCAGCGCTGAGAAGTTTGGCTAAGCCAAAGTCAGTGATCTTCACATGCTGAGGGGTTTTCACCAACACATTGCGTGCAGCCAAATCCCTGTGCACCAGGTGGCGCTCTTCTAAATAGTTCATACCCTGAAATAAGCAACAAAACACAATTTTTATAACGAGAGCTGCAACACAAGCAGCTGTACTTCCTTTATAACTTGAGGAGCACTCATAGTGCATGGTACCTTCACCAGGCACAAATGGATTATTATAACTTGGCATAGTTATAATGAAATGTCTCCCCCTAGTTGACATCGGATGAATATTTTGTCCCATTCTAAAGACAGAGATTTTTTGGGGTGTTTCTTTATTTATTTTTAACATGATCCCATGGACGGATCACCTCCAAAATTTAATGGCTTCTTTCCAGGCCCAGACTCCACCGCTCCACAAAGTTTGATGAAAATCAGATAAGATCAGATTTCTTAATACTTTAATAAATGCTTGTTAAAAAGCATTTAATACATTCCTGAATACGAATTGTAATCCAGACCTGCTCCAAAATGTTACAGATTCTTTCCAGGCCTATATTCCAGCCCTCCAATAAATTTGGTGAAAACCGGTTCAGTAGTCTTTTGCCTAATCCTTTTTAACAGACAAACAAAATGCCAGACGGTGGTGAAGACACCAATATACAGTACTTCCCCACCAAGTGGCGGCAATAGTAATGAAGTTACAATATGGTTTTACTTTACAAAAAAAAAAAAAAAACAATTACAATTTATGTCTTTAAAAAGTGATGATAGTAAATGTAGATTAATATTTGAGGTTTAATGATGCAGTTCATATTTTATATCGGGAAAGGTAATGAGGCATCCAACCTGTTTCGTTTCTCCCTCTCTTCACTACTATCTTATTTCATAGTCAAAGCGCAGGGGAAATCATTTCCATAGCCATCAGAGGATTCTGACAAAATGCTGACAAATATTTTAATCTGCCGTCCCGCAGAGTTGATTTCAGAGTATCAGTGTGAGATAGACATCCGAGTGGAAAGACAGATGTGACTCCCAAGACGATGATGATGAAAAACTGCTCTGATAATCGTTTTTATTTTTATTTGTAACTCCTCATGGAATTATATAATATTGCTCAATAAGCAGAATCACAGCATGAAGTTCTTGGAAAATATGACCGCTCCTCTTTGGACTAATCTCTTGTGAGAATTTATGATTTTTTTTTCATAACACACACGAGCTCAAAGGTTTGCATCCCTGTTCACATGCCCTAGTTAATTTATATGACTGTGCCTTGGTGTGGTGTTTAAAATCTCATGCACGGATCAAAGCAACTCTCACAAGACTAAAAAAGATAATACTGTCCTTTCATGGTGCTGAAGAAAAGAATAAAACATTTTAAAGTTGTTCAAATATGAAGACTATAATTTAAAAAAGATGTATGAACGCAAATATATGAATAATGAGTGGAAGAAAAAATTTTAGATCAGATGTTCATTGTTTGCGTATCAGCAGGATTACACAAAAAATTATAAGTGGATTTTCATAAAACGTCTACCAGAGGCGGAGCTTTGGACAAGGAAGACTCCATTTTATTTTTCATGATTTTTTTACGTTTAACATGAGATAGGACAATTTTTTGGAAGTGACATATTACAGCAAGGCCAGCAGGGGGTGCTGTGCACTTTGTTATTTTTTTGTAAATGGTTATGTGTAGATTTTTATCAACTTTCTTCCAGAGGCGGGGCTTTGGACAAGGAAGACTCGTTCAATTTTGGAGATGATCTGGATCAAATTTAGGATCCAGGAATGTTTTGAAGTATTCTTTAACATTGTGAGATATTGTTAGGCTTGGGTGAGGTTTGCGCTCTCTGAGTGTTCTTATTAGTAATATTAATTCTTAACAACTAACACTGACTGTCCAAATAAAAGACCCAAACACCCGAACACTCCCATTTTAACATTCTCACTACTTATAATTAGAATTAAATTACAGTTGTAATTAAATTCTCACTCACTCATTTGCCGAACCACTTAATCCTATTAAAGTCACGGGGAGGTTTAAGCCTATCTAAGCCGACACTGAACAGCTCGCCAGACTGTCACAGGGCCAACACACACACGCACACATCCATTTACACTCACACCTAGGGGCAATTTGGAACAGCCATTTAGCCTAATGTGCAAGTTTTTGGACTGTCGGAGGAAACCGGAGTACCAAGAGAAAACCCATGCAGGCACAGGAAGAACATGCAAACTCCACAGAGAAATGCCCAAGCTGAGGCAATGACTCGAACCCAGGACCTTCTTGCAGTGAGGCAGACGTGCTAACCACTATGCCACCGTGCCGCCTAAAATCAAACTGTAAAATGTATTTAAATGTCTTCATTTTTAAAGTGTACAAACTTTTGCACTCAATGCTTTTGAAAACCAAACGATAGGCCAAACCCATTTCTGTGTATTTGACTCAGGCTTTTGCACCCTACAGTAAGTGATAATTGGCTTTGTTCTTTCTTAGAATGGCACTTAGCCAAGATGGAGGCTTGTCTCCGTACCTTGGCGATCTGCACACACCAGTTGAGCAAGTGCTGCGACCCGATGTTATCCTTGTTCACCCTGACGTAGTCAAGTAGGCAACCGTAGGGCATTAGCTGAGTCACCAGCTGCACATTGGAGGTCAGGCAGATGCCGAGCAGGCGGCATACGTGCGGATGTTCCACACTCGCCATCACATAGGCCTCCTGGAAGCACAGAAACACTCATGGATGAGAATTTGCAAAAAAACAAAAAAACAAAAACAAAACACGGAGCTAAAGAAAACACAGTGACTGTATGCTTGCTAAGCACTTTCTGATTAACCTAGCATGCTAATATGTAGCTAGTGAACATCCTGGAAGCCTGTGATTCAGTATGTAGCCATAATTTGGAAAGTAATACGCCTACAGTGTATACTAATAGCACACTACAGTGATTAAACTGCACATGGTACACACAGAGGACAGACGATCTTTTTGTGTAAAATAAAGTCCAGTGATATAACAGCTCCTGCTAGCAACACACACACACACACAAACCTCACAGCTAAACATACCAAGAGAGCTGCTAACTAAACTGAAATCATTTTTTTTTATTTTTACCTTATTATTAGTCAAAATGTTGGGCATGTGACTTGCGAATACACTTGAATCTTTTACTGCATCTGTATGAATGCAATTAACATTAGCGACCATTTTTTAGCCTTGTTTTCAAGTCAATAAAATTTATTATTTTGTCCAAACCATACAGTAGATATATACTAATATTTGTGACAAAACCTTGAGTGTTTTTGTAGAAGAAGAAAAAATGTGTTAAAAAAATTAATAGAAGCTAGCAATAGGGGCTAGTACAGTGAGACAGTAATTATAACCTAGAAGGCTCTCTCTCTCTCTCTCTCTCTGTGTGTGTGTGTGTGTGTGTGTGTGTGTGTGTGTGTGTGTGTGTGTGTGTGTGTG
>JBCNYH010000008.1:8272614-8288188 GCA_039654325.1 Tandanus tandanus | reverse complement strand
GACAGACAGACAGACAGACAGACAGACAGATAGATAGATAGATAGATAGATAGATAGATAGATAGATAGATAGATACCCAGACAGACAGATTGACAGACAGATATATGGCTACATAGATAGACAGACAGATAGAAGGATGGATGGATGGATGGATGGATGGATAGATAAATAGATAGATATTTATTTTTTTTACTTATTGATACAGGAAGGTCTCACAGGTGACGAGTCCCTACAGACACGGCCCCCTTTAACTAAAAATGGATGAACTTTACTCTGGGTTCAGGAAGTGAGGGTCAGTTAATAAAGGATAAAAAAACAATTTTCAAAGAGAGGGTTGTGTTCTATGTGAAGGGTCGTAACCCCTAGAGGCCGCTGTCTCTCATCCTTGTACTGCATTATGGAACCAGTTTTATTCCTGTGTTTTGTTTTCTGAACTCTGTTTGATCTACTCACAGTCGCCGTGCAGGTCAGACTTCCGTTCAGAGGCTTGCACTCAGGGTCACACTCCAGACACGTCTTATTGACCTCACTTTCACGTGGCTCACTGTTGAAAGAAACACAAGCTACATGAATGTGGTATTATGCAGTCTTTCTTTACACAGACACGTGCAAAAATGATTGCTTCAGACCAGACGTCTTAATAATTATGGCTACGCTCGCATTTCCAAGCGCCACAAATTCCAAAACACAACTCGCCAGACACACACACACACACACACACACACACACACACACACACAAACACACACACACACACACAAAACCATTCACATTCACTTCTAGGGGCAACTTGGAACAGCCTATTAGCCTGATGTGCAAGTCTTTGGACTGTCAGAGAAAACCGAAGTACCCGGAAGAAACCCACGCAAGCACGGAGAGAACATGCAAACTCGACACAGAAACGTCCACGTCGAGCCCGATACTCAAACCCAGTCAGTGAAATGGTTCGAACCAGGACGTACAGTAGAAAGGTCCAGATTTGACTCACCCCTGCAGGAGGTTACAGTGTGCCACGCAGCTTTTTTTACGGCTGTGGCTCACACAGCTGAAGCACATGGTAGGTCCTGGGCCCCAGCAACCATCAGGAGTACACATCTTATCACAGGTATGGTTCTGCTTCGCTGCAGAAAAAAACAAGGAGAGAACTCATGACATTTCATTGCATCAAAGGTTCCAGAATGTCCTTAACACCTTCAGAGAAGCTTGCAACAACGTATGGTGTCCTTGCTAATGTAACACAAAAAAAAAAGACCCTAAACCCTGTTTTGCTGAACACGTTGAACTTATTTACAAGCATAAACACAACCTGAGAGCATCAACTGATTTTTAATTAAAAATAAAAAAGGTTTATACGGTAAATTGCATACCACAGGTCACAGCGTCTGCGTTCTGCATGGGTCGGACTGTCTGCCTTTCGGATTTAAACAGCCGTTCCCAGTGATCAGGACTGTTGAAGCACAGATTTTTGTTCTGTGTGATGGCTACGTCACCGTCGCTGATCTCCCGGAGAGCGCGCAGCCCCAGATGCGTTATGGTAGTCCCGCTGACACCCAGACTCACCGTACCTCTGCAAGGAAAAAAGAAAAGAATGATCTTGATATATGTAGATCACTTATGCTTTCTTATCATTGCCAGGATTATTGGTAGAAAAAAAAAAAAAAAAAAGCTTACTGGTGTTTGGTTCTTCCACGGATCACCTCCAGGTTTTCAAAGGGGCTGAGAGAAGGCAGTTCTTCAGCCCACTGCTGAATCAATAGAGTACCTGGTAATGAAGGGTCATTTATAAATCATTATTTTGTGTAAAATTAGATTTTTTCTAGTAGATAAACATGCAATAAGTGGGTTCACATCAGTGCCTTGCATCACACTGTCAGGGTTTATTCCCCTATACTAACCAGTACTCTTTGACAGTGGTGTAGTGGTAAGGGTGTTGAGCTCATGATTGAGAAGTCATGGGTTCGAATCCCCATCAGGCCCTCACTGCAAAGTCTTAACGACAACTGTGCCTCTTTCCACCCAGCAGTATAAGTGGGTACCAGTACAAATACTGGGAAGGTAACCTGCGATGGACTAGCGTCCCATCCAGGAGGAGTTGAACTCCTGGTCACTTCAAGCTACAGAAAGCGGGATAAGTTCCAGCTCTGATGAGGGTCGGGTGTAAAAAGCTAACAGGCTTTAGCTTTACTGACCAGCTTACTCTCTGATATAGGCATATACTGTAGATATACAGAGCTTTACTAACCAGTAATTTCTTTGATGGTTTTAAAAGTGTTGAGTCTGGCAGGATCCAGTGGGGGGGTCTTAGTAAATTTATCCCTGAAACACAAGATTAACAAATTATTTGCTAACAAAAAACATGATCAGCCTTTTTTAGCGTCATCGTAATATCGTCGCCTTAAGAGCCCTTTAAATGCTGCATGCTAACCTCTAATCCGCCAGTGGTATATTGGGATTTGTGTCAGTACGATGTTTGACATGTCTTAGCTCACCCACTGAATGTTGTCTTGAGGATGGAGATGTCTCCGTTGATAGTCGTGCAGTTCTCGAATGAATCGATGTTGCTAGCGTTGACTGACATGACATTAGTTAGAGTCCCCACTCCTAATCCGAAGCACACTGAAAAACAAAAATATAATGATAAACAATCTGATTAATTAAAGATTTAATTTTTAAATGCCCCCAGTGCAGCTAACTGGGTTATCAAAGGCCAGCCATGTCTCTCACTGTCTGTGGTGAGAGGCATGTAAAAAAAACCATTGCTGTCGTTCGTAAAGAGTAGGCCATTGGATTGCCGTCAGCGTGTTTCTGCCCTGTGATGGCCTGGCGAGCTCTCCAGGGTGTACCCCACCCTTGCTCAGAGTCGGCTGAGCTGGGTGCCAGTCTCCCCGCGACCCTAATTAGATTAAGCAGTACATACTCACAGTACATATGCAAATAATGATATGACATGCCCACAGACTTTCCCTCTAAGCCCCACCCCAAGATCTAGCTTGGATATCCAACAAGTTAATCCTTCATACTGGTGGTCTCACTAAATCCTTTTGGTCTGACAGATGATAATATGTCATTTGCTGAGCCACTTAATCTTATTAGGGTCGCGGGGAGGCTGGAGCCTCTCTCAACCGACTCTGGGGAAAGGCAGGGTCGTACACCCTGAACAGCTTGCCAGACAGGGCCAACACACTCACACTCACAGCTAGGGGCTGGGAAGAAACCCATGCAAACACAGATGACATGGGAGAACATGCAAACTCCACACAGAACTGTTAACAATTAGAGGAGTGATATTAACGGTGATGAATGGTGTACCGTGTGTTATAGTTTTTACCATATGTTTCCATCCTTTTATATATTACCTTTCGGACACAGACCGTCGCACTTCTTACACTTTCTGACCCCTTCCTCGTCCACCTCATAAGTTCCAGGACTGCACGATCGCACACATGCGCCGTGGTCTGTGACCACATAGTTATCTGTCAATGAAAAAAAATTAGCAGGTAAATATGACCACAAAAAATCTTTCTGACGTTACTCAACAACCAGGAGAGTCCGGAGAACGAATGCAAGCACACGATTCAGGATTCAATGATTGTCTTTGCTTAGGTTGGAATGGGTCATACTTTAACAGTGGTTCTCTGACACATGGATGAGTGTGATTAGAGGAAAAAAAAAACCCAACAACCTCCTTTTCTGAGGTTTTTTTTTTTTTAGTTTCACTTAGAATATGTAATATTTCAAATACATACTTAAAAAAAAAAAATTATTGTTATTTGTATAAAAACTGTATATAATTTTATGCAGTGACTGATGTAACAATCAAAAATAAAAAGAAAAGTCGCACACACGAATATGTTGTTGTTCCGCCTTTAGCCTTGCTTACAGCTTGTAATCGTCATTCCATTGTTTCAACAAACTTAAGCATCATAACATTTATTTCCATCCAGTGTTGAGTTCATTTCTCACCGATTTCTTCAACTGATGGGGGAAAAAATTAACCACTCCATAAAGTCTTTGGGAATAAGGGGGATCAGTGATTGATCTTTAGGAAAAATGGTGATCAGTGATTGGTATAGATCAGAGTAACATCAGTAGAGATCGTTATAACATCGGATGAAACATCGGAATAACATCGGCTAACAATCGGAGAAAACTGGTACATATCGAAACAAAATCGGCTGAAACACTGGACTAACATCAGATCAGGGTTATGATCGTATTGTGTGAGTGCACCTTTTAAACATTTTAGGACCTTAAAATACTGGTTTCTCTCGCAGTCCTGCTTATATTAATATAATTTAATAACTGCTACAAATTATTCAGAAACCAACAGAGACAAACAAACACTTCTGAAATTGAGCATCTGCCAAATGCTGTAAATATAAACAGATTGTCAGTGAAGCTACAATGGACTGTGTGTAAGTATCATAATGAGGAATGGCAGGACGTATCAATGGTTCCTGGGTGTTTACGAGGTTAAACCTGGTTCTCTAGCACTCCGTGTTGTTGGTGTTGGTATAACTGAGATAAAGTAATTTAGAGAAACTGAAGGAAATGTGAAACAAAGTTCTGCTTGCTTGGAAATTCATTAAAGTGGAATTTAAATTAAATTTTAACACATGCCTGAGTGGCATAGCTGCCTAAAGTTATGTTTATTTGTCATGAGAATGGCGAGATTGAATTGTGATGATGTTTTGGATGTCTGGGACTTCGTGACAGGATAATTTCTGACCTGTTGTTTAGGATGGTGATTGCCCGTCATGAGACCACAATACTTTGTGGTCTTTGAGGAAAATACAGTAGTTGATCAGTAATCTGTCACTGGAACATTGGATCAGTGATTAGACTTTGGGAATAACGATGTTCAGTCATTAGTCTTTAAGAACCAGTGTGATCGGTGATTAGATACTGGGAACACTGGTGATAAATGATTGGTTTCTGGGAATAAGTCTGATAAAAAGAAAAATAATCTGCGTTTTAAAGGTTCTAAGAAGACAATCTTCAAATCCTTACTGAATGGTTCTGACTGAATGAACAGAATCTTACTTGGACACTTTTTCACACACGTGGCCCCGAAGTTGTACTTCCCGTCTGGGTTGGGGTCCAGCTGGTGTGTGTTGGGATTGTAGCGCATGAGTGGGGGACATGAATCTTTGCATGTATCCTCATCCTGGAAGTCTTTGCAGGCCTGTAACACACACACACACACACACACACACACACACACACAAACACACACACACTGATAACCCAGCATTTCCTCAGAGCCCCAGAGATTATACTTCCTCCAGCTGTTCTCAGAGCCAGAGGCACTACGACGCTGATGAATGTTCAATCACGAAACCACTTGATTCAGCCACAACGTATACCCAACTGTACAGAAGTCTCAGTAAAGTGGATTTTTCCAGATTATAAAATACAAGAAGCTTTTGAGGAACAGCGCCATCCATAAATAAGTGTTGGAGAACTGTCCGAAGCAGTAATAGATCTCATTATCAGCTTTACCCTGAAAACTGGAATCACAATTCAAGTCTTTACGTAATGTTTAGGCGAAAATATTTAAATATTTAATCGTCCAGAACGAAGCTCCGTACTTTAAGAGAATATGCAAATATATTTGAGCTATTTTAAGCTTTTAATGCTATTTTTTGACACTGCTTACTAAACAAGTGTAAATAAATGAATGAATAAATAAATAAATAAATAAATAAATGAATGAATCAAGGCCATCACAGTGGCGTAGTGGTTAGCACATCTGCCTTACAGCCTAAAGCTCGAGTCCTGAGTTCGGCGAGGGCGTTTCTGTGTGGAGTTTACATGCTCTCCCTGTCCTTCCATTAGTTTCCTCTGGGTACTCCGGTTTTCTCCCCAGTACAAAAACATGCATGTTAGGCTAGCTGGCTGTTACAAATTGCCGGGAGAGCTGGTCAGGGTGTACCTCGCCTTCGCCCAGTGTCGGCTGAGATGGGTTCTAGCCACACTGTGATCCTAGTAAGATTAAGCTGTTTGACAAATGAATGATAAATAAATAAACAAATAAATAACAAGCATCAGAAAAACATAAAATTTGGCAAAAGTAATGAATTTTCATGACAGGAGATTAAAAAACCCAACAAAACACCACTACCAACAACAACAACAATGACAACATTGAATTTTGATCTGGTTTGTTTTGTTTGAGACAGGGTTCTTCTTCCTACTCTGACTGTCAAAGGTCAGTACTGCCAATAAACCTCACATGCAGTAGTGATATAAACACATAAATCCTTTTCTTTTCCCAGCCATGCAGACAGTGAAGTGGTGTGAGTGTTTCCTTACCAGGCAGTCTGTAGGTTTCGGGCCGATGCATCCAGACGCACAGTGCTCATTGCAGCAGTCGCTGGGTTTGGGGCCTTTACACCTCCCGGAACACTGCTCAGCACACACAAGCTTTGTGACTGCAAACACACATAAACATCAAGTACTTACAAAAAGAATATGCTTTAAAATATTTCAAATGATCCTATATTAGGTTTAAAATGATAGATTGCTTGATTGTTTTCAGGTATATGTACTTTAATATCCGATGTTTTTTGGGCGTTTGTTTAATTGCTAGCAACTTATAAATGGATTTTGATAAATTTTTTTTGGAGTGGTGGAACACGACCCAAGTAACGCTCCATTAAATTTTGGAGATGATCCGTGTCCCATGCAATAAATCACAAGTTGAGAGAAACTTGGGCAACTGAAGCACTTTCAAATATGAAGGGGGGGAAAAACACAGACTCAAAGATTCTAACAGAATAAAGATATAACGCTCTGAACCCTGATGATACCACTCGCAACGCCCCTTACGCTTATTAGCATGGGAGTCGCTAGTTTGTGTATGGAAAGAACGTGCAGTGATTTTATGGGTGAATCAGCAAGAACATCTAGATTTTACGATCATTTAGTCAGCTCAGCACTTCTTGTAAAACTGTTTAATTCAAACTAGCCTTTATGAGCCACTAAACCAGAAAACATTTAATTCTTCATTGAAATCTCCGGAATATTTTCTACTTACACGTCTGGCAGTTTTCAGGGCCAGGAGCCCAACATGAACCATTGTGACAGCTTTGGTCACACTTCTGGCCTGTAGAAGGGAAAATAAATCAAGAATCCTCTTTAAATTGAAAGAAACAGTGAATAAAACAAGTAGAACTTTGGAGAATAAAGAGGGTCGGCTTACATCCTTTTGAAAGGTTAGGATTACTAGGTTCGATTATTTTAGGGTGGTTCTTCAGGTCCCCAATGTCGTCCCACTGGATGGTCTCCGCGTTACATAAGTAAGGGTTGTTGGCAAGCTTTACACCACCCTGAAGGATTTCTTGAGAAGAACAATTTGCATGTTAATAGAGATCCCAAATGCAGCAGGGAATCACTCAGCAATGTAACGTGCATGTCAATGAGTTGGGTTTAAAATCAGAACAAAAAGTGAACAAGTACAATATGAATTCATGACGAGCAGCTAGCCAACCAAATTTTACATACACAGAACTTTGCTGTAAAGTTTTCTAAGAATTTTTCTGGGAATTTTTAAAATATTTTTATTTGTGTAAATATTTGAATATAATGTTTTTATTTGTGTGTATGAGTGAGCCCACTGTATTATGGGGCATGCACACAGGAAGCAATGAGAAACAAGCGATTCGCTTCGCCGCTGAACGTGTCGCAAGCTCTGGTTGCCGAGGTAACCCTCTTGCATTTTTCCCACTTCCAAATGTTTCCCAGTGAAACCGCAGGGAGTATCTAGCTAGTTCTCTACAAGAATAGGTCAAATTGGAATATTCAAATTTAAATAAATAAATAGATTATTATTATGAATATGATTATGATTATTATTGTTGTTGTTGTTATTCTGGCTGGACAAATATAGCAAGAGGATTCAGTGGAAGAAGATGTGAGTAAAAACATACATAGCTAACCCACATAATGTTCCTCGCATCCATTTATACCATGAACAGCCTTCTAGGCTGTCGCAGGGCAACTCACACAACATTCACACTTAGGGACATTTTGGAACAGCCAATTAGCCTAATGTGCATATCTTTGGACTGTTGGAAGAAACCGGAGTACCCCGAGGAAACCCATACAAGCACAGGGAAAACTCCATACAGAAATGCCCGAGCCTGAGACTCGAACCCAGGACCTGCTTGCTGTGTGGCGGACATGCTAACCATTACACCACCATGCCACCCTTGGTTACGTTAACATGTTGATCTCACTGTTTTTGTTAGCTTAACTAGAATTTTTAAAATAATACAAAGGGTAAAAAGTAGTAAATGAAAAATAATGTACAAATATATCATCTATATGTTTTATTTTATTTTTTATCCAAAGAATCAACAGATGTAAAATTATTTTTGATTTCATTACCATCGTACCCCTTCACCATTATGTCACCAAACCCCCAATTTTCAAAATCCATCCCACAAACCTGTACATGAGTTATTCGTTACTAGTATATGTTCATGACGTACCGGTGAGGCTGTTGAGCCCCAGCTGCTTCACACCATCGCCTAAGGACTGGTTATAATTATACAGGACTACCAAGGCAAATTCATTATCGTACATCGAGTGGCCTCGAATGATGCGCAGGTTGTTCAGTGGGATTACCGGCGCCGTGTTCAGGGCTATGAGAACGTGGCCTCCAACTTCTTCAATGGTCTAAAGAGAAACAAAGGAATGTTGGTTCTAATTTATAACAGCATTAAAAAAAAGAAAAGAAAAAGATACAGTTTCCTGTTCACTTCTTATTTTCACCCCTTTACTGCTCCGAGTCTGCCTTGGCCACACCCTCTTTTATGTATAGTTTAATTTTAGGTGTTCGGTTGTGGGACAAGAGTGAGGTTTTTGTTCTTGTATTTATTATTTTATTGGTATTTGACATGAAAAGCAAACACCAAATAGAATTCAGGTACTTCAAATCACAAACACATGAATAATAAATGTTAAATAAGTAAATAAATAAAATATGGGTTCATGAGATTTGCAAATTATTGCATTCTGTTTTTATTGACATTTTAAACACCATTCCAACTTTTTTGGAAGTGGGGGTGTAGATGATGTGGACAAAAAAGAGAGAACTTTTTCCAACAGTTTGACTTGATTTCAGTTCAAGCAGTGATGTCTGGGGTCCAAGCATCCTTTGCTAGCAATGTCCGAAGTAGCCTATCTTTGCCAAATTACATAGAAACATAAAGAGGCAATGGTAGCACAATGCTAATCCTGTGAAATGTCTGAAGAAACTGATTGGCTGACAGCAGCCATTTAAAAAACCACTCCAATCATCATTATAATAAACAGTAGAACTGCTTTTCAAGTGTCACATGAACCCATGCAATAAATCTTGATCTACAGAAGGTGAATTAATTCAACAACATACAGTATAAACACTGCGCTATCAGAAAAATGTCCTCCTCCAAAGTTGTAAATATAACAAGGATGATTTATATGGAATTTTCTTGTAAACACTGTGAGTATAAAAAAAGAAAAACCCCGAAAACCTTCACACGGATCTGAAGTGTGTATAGAAGATCAGGGCAGATGACCTGTATAACCTGTAATAAATCCTCGTACCTTCAGAAAGGACAGATCATGATAGTATGTGGTGTATGTGATTTCCAGGTTCTCCAGGATCACAGTGCAGTTGCTGTACATCTTCACCATGTTCTGGTAGTGATCGTCGACGTTGCTCAGCAGAGTCATTCTGTTGTTCCCTCCCTGACACACTGAAGAGAGAACGAGAGAGACAAAAACTCATCAGGATTCTAAGCTTAGAGTCGTAGTAAATACATCACTGACGAAAGACAGGAATGTTATAGAGACTTTTATAAAACATGCGGGAATGCTGAAATAGTAGGACCGCATGCTGTGGTTTGCTTGTTTACTTGCTTGTTTAGTCCTCCCACAGACTAAAGACCTGCACATTAGGCTAACTGGCTGTTCCAAATTGCTCCTGTGAATGGTGTGAGTGTGAATGGTTGTGTGTGACGCTCTGGCGAGCTGTTCAGGGTGTACTCCGCCTTCAAGCTTTTAGAGTGTGACCCCCAAACCTGGTCAAGCCCAGGACTTGAACCCAGGACCTTCTTGCTGTGCGCCACCGCCACCGCACCAGGCTTGTGCAAAATTCCGAATTTAGAATTTCAACTCAATTAATTTGAAGATTTGGAATTTGAATTGAATTGGCATTACAGGAAGTGGAATTAAATTCATTGCCATTCAGAGAAATTCCTTATAGCCCAGTAACAGGAAGAATTGGTCACGTTTAACAAAGGTTTCGGCCTAAATACTAAAAATACTTTACAAACACTAAAATTAAACACAAATTCCCTCCATTTTGAATAGTTTGTAATATTCTTTTTATTTGAAAATGAACAAATGACACAAAATTGAATGGAACAAATGACATGGAATTGAATTGGAATTTTGGAGACATTTTCAATTTAATTCGGAATTTTGCACAAGCCTGCACTGTACCACCCTCTTAATAATAATAAAATCTAACTAGGCTAGCTATAGCTACACCAAACTTAGAGTCTTAATAACAGATATAACAGATATATTCCACTTATTAATAACAAATAATTATGTATCCTGTAGGAACAGTTTCTACATGTACTAGTATTAATACAGTTCTTAGAATAACCTTCTAGACGTGGCAGTGTTTCAAAAATCCTATAAATATAACTATATATTAAATAGAATGTTACTGATTCTGCGATGCTGAAATTTCTCATCTCTTTCTCAGTTCAGGAACTCTGAACTCTTTGGGCTTCATTGAAAATCACAAAAGTCTCCGGTGGTTCATGGTTATGGAGCCAGTGGGTGTATCTTTTACCAGAACTGCATGACAGTGGAAAGCTTAAACCACACGCCAAGAGAAATAGTGCTTGTTCAGAGATTCTGCCTGCTTGGTTCTTGTTCTCTTTCTCACACTTTCATACTTGGTGCACAGAAGCTCCCTTTCACTGACCAAAAGAAGAACAGTTTCTTGACTTTGCACAGGACACCGTCTCGGATTGCTGCACGTCTCTCTCTCTCTCTCTCTCTCTCTCTCTCTCTCTCTCTCTCTCTTTTTTTAAATAAACAACTGAGTGAATTTACTGGAATGTGATTCCAAATCATCCCCTATCTACTTACTATCTGTTTCCCAAGACGTGTTTGTAAGTAGACAGAGGCCTTTGGCAAAAGTATCAGGAACTTAGAATCTAGAGTGGAGAAGTGGAATCTGTTGATCTAGTAATTTATAAAAAAAAAAAAGAAAAGTGGAAATATAAAGACATGAAGCCAACTACAAAGAATCAGAATCAGAATCAGAATACTTTATTGATCCCAGAGGAAATTGTGTACTGGACATTGTGTACAAAGACAAGTTTCTTCAAGAAAAAATTAATTAAAATCGTCAAAAATGCTAAAATAACATGATAATTTTCCGGTAACTTTTTTTAGCCTTATACCACAGCATAGGTTCCTATGATGTAAGTAATAACAGTACACTTCCTGTCATCACTTATATTATAGCAGCTATAAACATCGTGAAATACGATTATTCAAACTATTTCCTAATCACCTTACTTCCAACGCTAGCACAAGTCCTATAATTCTACAGACAGTGCCACTATTTTCATTATAAAGACTATAATGCAAACAAAAGCTGACTTTTCTTTTAATCCTGTATTATTTCAAGCTTAATTAAACTTAGCTTGGAGTTTAAATAAGATAGGAAGTTTTTTCTTTCCACTGTCGCCACAGGCTTGCTCATTAGGGATGTATAGGGTTTATAAACAAATGGTATAAGTTTTAATTCTTTACCGAATTTGTTTTACTATGGAAAGCTGCTTTGCGACAAGGTTAAATGTAATAAAAACCACTATACAAATAGAATTGAACTGAATAGAATTGAATTAAACTCAACTTTATATAATATACATTTATATAACAGTATTACATGCATATATTACATATATTACAAGTATATATTACATGGAATGCGATATAACACTGTAGGGGCGATTATCATCACCTTCATTACTAAAAAGTTAACTCGCTAACGTTAATAAATCTAGCTAGCTTCTACGATGCTAATGTATAACATAAATCTGGTCTAACACTGCATTAATACCTTATTTGAGCTAATATTTTAGACTATACTGGTAGCAATAATTTTTGTTACAGATGTTTTTTTTTTACCTATGTGACCAGCTATTTATTTTTTAGCTAATCCAGTGCTGACCCCTAGTATCACATTAGTCAGCTAACAATATTTACACTATCATTTTCTGTAGCTTGTTTGAAGCATAACCTGATGTCTTCGTGGTGTTCTTAATGCTAGCTGGTTTACAAACGAGCACTTTAAACACTTCTATTTTAGGTTTTTGTAATTACAGTACTTCATCATACTGCTTACATGAAAACCTTTTCGGCTTTAATGGTGGTTTGCTGCTAGCAATCAGTTTGTTGATTTTTTTAAGAGCCATTCTGAAATCCTGATTAAAAAAAAAAAAAGGAAAGTTGAAAAATCAGCAGAAATGAAAATAACTTGTTCAAGATCATAATCTTTTTCCACTTTTGCTGTTGCTCCTGAGGGTAAATAGACTTTAAAAACAAAGATTTCTTCAGCAAGACACTGACTGGTTAGGTTGCATTCCTCAACATGTCGGTTCTTGACAACACATCCAGAAGCTGCTTATTACCCGCCGAGATGGAGAGCTTTGCCTCACTTCAGAGCTCATAATTTATGTCAAGATGTTCGTCTGTGGTTTTAAAATGATCATTTGCTGCAGTATGCACACTGCCTTTACACATAAAGTTTTCGCAACACTGAAACTCATCGTCAAAGCAGGATAACAAAGCCTAGGCATTAAAGCAGGATAACAAAGCCTAGGCATTTTTTGTTGTTGCCCTTAATTGTTTAAGCATGAATGAGGATTTGGTATTGTTTCCTTATTCAAATACACCAAACACAAAACCATCCAAGTAAAACAGAATGCAGGTACACAGGAACAACATCACCCCTCCCTTATCTGATCACTCATAACACGCTCGTCTCTCGCATGCAAAAGTAACCCAAACAAGCCAAACCCAAGTCAAGGTAATTGGGAGTGATTTATTTCATTTCTTTATAGCAAGATTTAATTAAAATAATCATTTCCTTATCCTCGGTGAATATTACATGCAGATATAAATCTATAATATTGACATTAATAATCTGATGGTCTGGTGTAAACTGGATAGAGCTGCAATAATTTAAAAATATAACAGTTAGGGGGCATAAAGTTAGAAGAATATTATTTCCTTTACTTTACTATTACTACAAGGTGCAAGGGTGTGGAACTCAGCACGTGTGTGCAGTAGAAGTGAGCAATAACTCTCATGAGTCACTATGCCATATGATATTATTCTGTCAACATCTGGACCTGTATTATGTGCGGTTTTTTTTGTTTGTTTGCTTGTTTCTTTGTTTGTTTTACTGTTTGTAATTGGCAGCGGAAACTCATGAAATGCTTCAGCACGCCTACAGTAATGAAGTAACGAGCCGTGCAAATTGTTTTAAGTAGAATATTTGCTTCAGGGGTGGGGGTGGGGGGATTGTCACTGGAGGATGCCGTTGTGCCTTCCGTAATGCACGAATACCACCCAAAACACATTGCCTGGCTCATTGCTACATTGCCGTAGGGCGACTAAAGCATTTCAAGGGTCTCCACTGCTGATTTCTCAAGAGTTTGACACAGGGTTTGATGTTTTCTCTCTGGTCCATAGTGAAAATGCAAACTGCACATGTTCCACAGTCACAAAACGTGTGTAACAGGTCCCAATGTTGACAACAGGATGCCATGTTGCGTAGTGACTCACAAGAGTTGCTGCTCGCTTATCCTCTACACTCATTACCATGCTAAAGTCCTTTTTTTTTTAAACTACAGAAACACTCCTGGAACTTTTTAATAACACCTCATACCACATCAATGCTGTGTTTGCCAGCATTTAAATTTGGTCATATTCTGACATTGGAGACTTCAGAAATGCTTGAATCACTTCATTTGGACCAATCAGAATAAAGAATTCAACAACATTGATATAAATTGTCCATCATATTAAAACTCTAGTAATCTTCAAGTGTAGAATAAAAAATGCATCTACAACCTTAAATAATAAGTTTCAGGAGATAATTATCCCATACAAGCACAGCGGTTAAAGAAAATGCCTAGATCCTGCAAAATAAATCTTTAATTTCATTCACTTAATGCTCACTAGAGAAGTTGCATAATACTGTTCTAACCTACATTGTGCCTCCCCAGTGGCGTTAGGGTGGATTCAGCTGAAGGCAAATAAGCTGAGATTAGAACGATCTCATACAACTAGAAAGGTGAAGTTTAAGCTAAGATAAACCTCTGTGTGATGGTGGTGACGCACTTCATTACTTTCACTATAACAAAGCCTGCTGTGTGTTTTACAGCTGCGACCCGAGTGATCTGTACATCTCCCACGCACAAAACAAGATAAATTCCTAAACAGTCCTTTTATTGCTTTATTATCTAAGTAAGGTGATAAAAAGCCATTCATTTCCTGCCTGCATGAAGGGTTCTCTCTTACAGCACATGGTTTTCCTCCAAGCCTGTCACCTTCTCATGAATACAGACAATCCCTATAATAATACTCTTTACTTAATTAGCACATTTCAGCCAGGAGGTAATGATAGAGGAACAGTGGTGGTGAATCACGTTTGGCTTAGCAAGGCCATGGCAGTAAAATAAAACAAAAAGAGTTAATATTAAAGTTTAATAGTAATGAATCGTGTCAAATAGTAACAAGTAGGTAAACAAAAAGATTGATGTGGCTGGACCAGCACCAGTTCTAAGTACCAAGAGTGGGTTGTTATTTCCTTATGTAGCATGTGATGATGTCAATATGGCCAGATGTTCCTCATATTTATACAACCTGTTATAAAACGTGGTTATTGCATCACTTCCTGTATATGTTCTAACTCTTCTGACTGGAGGACAAGGCGTTGCAGGTAAGGAGTGGCCGGCAGAAACAGGCAGAACACAGGTCAACTAAGCTGCGTGCAAGTCGTAACTGTTTATGTCATGTATACAAAAAATCTTTACACTGCCTCTGTTAAGTGTTGCCATGTATTGGAAAGAATGACTAAGTATATTAGTCACTTCCTCTAGCTTTAACAAGCCTTAGGTGCAGTACTTTTATTGAATAAGATACCCTGTTGTACTCTGATTGAGTTACATTTTAACTTGAGTGATTACATGCTGAGGGTTTAAAGGGGTTCCTAAAGGCTTTATTCTTGGCCCTCTACACTTGAAAAAAAAAACACTTAAGACATTCAAAACAACATATACAAGACCTAAAATCCAAGCCAATCAATTAAAAACATTCCATTCATACATTTTCAAGTAAATGAACTGTAGTTTTAAAATATATATACAAGACCTAAAATCCAAGCCAATCAATTAAAAACATTCCATTTAGGGCTCCCGAGTGGCGCATCGACAAGGTGCACGACTATCAACCCGGAGATCGCAAGTTCGAATCCGGGTTGATGCC